>JAWZSL010000002.1:20486958-21086869 GCA_034769285.1 Lutjanus argentimaculatus
CACAGACTTAGTTGGTACCACACGTGAGTGTGTGTGTGTTTGTGCGTCTGCACCGGCTGCTGGAACTAAGCGGGGCTCTTAATCACGGTTGTAACGGGCAACATTACCGGCAGCGGCAGCAGGCTAATGATGAATGCCCGAGTCTCCGTGCAAACCCTGACCTCCTTTTCTGCTGCGATGCACAAAAAGCTCAAGCTCTCTCACCGAAACACACGTATAAACGTGCATTTGTGTACACACACAAACAGGCATACGCTTGCTTCAACACATACACCTTGATGAAAAAACACTCCCGAGGCAAACGAACATGGACAAAAATACTTGCACACACACACAAACACACACACACACACACACACACACACACACACACACACACACACACACACACACACACACACACACACACACACACACACACACTCTTTGCTGTTCCATAGGTGGTTCTGAGCCCACTTCCATAAGCAATTAATTTGCCCTCTTAACAAATCACTTAGATTACATAGAAAGCGGTGTGACATCCAAATAACTCCCAAAACAGATCTTAAGTTTGGCACTGGAAGAAGACAGCTCGAAAAAAATTTAAAAGCAAAATGAGAAAAAGACACAGAGGCGAGGCGAGAAAGAGTATTAAATGAAATGTAAATGAGTGGGAAAGAGCCGGAAAAACAGAAATAAAAGAGAGAAAAAGAAATCAGGACATGAGAGAGACAGATGGTAAAAAAAAAGAAGTAAACGGGAGAAATTTTGCAACAGAGGGAGTGAGTAGTTATAAACGAGTGTAAAGTTTTGATGAAGGACAAACTAATGTCAGGGACTGGGGCGGTTCGGGCTTCCTGCTCCCCGGCTACCACATGTGATCCCGCCTGTCACTCACACTCCATCGCCATGACAATCATCGTAATGCCGACGCCTGGAGGCGGGGACAAGCCTGTCCTTGTAACAAACAGAACCCCTGCGCGATCTGACGCCAACAACTGCCGAGAAGATCTCACACACACACACACACACCCGCACACTCACACACACGTCCATGACACGGTGATGCCACACAAATAGAAACTCTTGCACACAAAAGTTGAAGCAAATTCCACTTTAAATTCAGCTACATTTTTCAGTAACAATGATGTGATGTGATGTGTGTGTGTCACGGTGTCCAGAGCATGCTGCGGGTTTTGTCAAACACACTCATTGTGACTGTGCATCTGGATACGTGTGTGTGCTTATATATTTATTCATTGTATGCATTCATACAGTGCTTGCAAGCTTGTGATCAGTGTGTGTTCACATATCATATGTGTATCTGAGATGATGTGTGTGTGCTTGTGTGTGTGTGTGTGTGTGCCATGGGGTAGGGAGCAGGGACTTGTCAAGCTGAGGAAGAGATGGCAAACTGGATGGTGATGCCAGCCTTGTGTGACAGCTCCTTCACACACATACGCACACACTCGCACGCACATACATACACACAGGCTGCAACCCCCCAAACCTACCCTGGCCCACACTCTAGAGCTGTGAAAGCTGGGACGCAGAAAGAAAACGAGACTGGTGGAACCTCCTTTTAACTGGAGGCTGATTGGTGTGTGTGTATGCGTGTTTGTGGGAGGTGGTGGGCTGTGGCGGGGAGGGAGGGAGGGAGTGAGGGGGTTCAAAGTGTCACATCAATTTGTGGCTGTGCTGTTTCTGAAAGAGGCTAACCCCACTGCCACTTAAGCTTAGCACAACAGTGAACAGCATACTGGCAGACAGGACACATACATACAGTATACACATGCGCATACACACACACACATGCACACCCACACACACACACACACACACACAGTATAGGTGCAGACTGCACTTAAGCCCCTTTTACACTGGACAAAAATCCCACTAACACCCACTAACATCTGGCTTTAGTCTTCAGTGGGAAAGGGTACAATCAGCATTCATTCCAGGTCAAATGACTCTTCAGTAGTCACGGGTACTTATGGGGTATTTAGCTCCGACTGGCAGTGATGTAAACATGACAGTCGGGTGGACATGCTTATTTTCACCCCTTTACGGCAGAGTCAATGAGGGCTTGTCACCTCTGTGGGTAACTACCGCAGCTTTTCTGCTCCTTTTTCATACACGTGCTGTTTGGTTTGACTCGGTTTGACATCAGGCCCAACACAGCAGACTTTGCACCAGCTTGAAGGGGTGTATTTACTGATGATGTGCTTGTCTTTAGTATAGTGTCCACAAAACAGTGGATAAATAATTTCCTTTAAATTCTTCACAATAAAAGTCCCCCGTTATTTTGTTATCTCAAAGCTTTTATAATGAAGCAACAAAATCAGGGAATGTTGGGTTTTCAGCAGAAGTAAATTAACAAGACTCCTATACAGCTGTATAAAGTGAACATGAAACAGTAAAATAAACTCAACCACAGAGAATCAGCTAGGAGCTACAAAAATAATGAGAGCTGAACACACAGACACTTGTGTCTGTCATTCCCTCTGCTCTCCTGCACACACAGGTTGAGTCTCGTCTTTCCAGCTCATATCAGAAATAGACACAGAAAGGCAATCTCATCTCGTGGCCAGAGGAAAACCCCTTTTTTAGTGGGTTTGGCCACACTGGTTACACATTAATTTTGGTGTAAAAACAGTATTACAGTCTAGGGATGTTCCTAGCGACAAATTTCCCTATTTTCGATTTCGACTAATTTCGATTAAACGCAAATTTTAATTTAGACTAGTCGACTAGTCTAACTAGTTGACTAGTCTAACAGTGAGAAAATACTCAGAAAGCAGTTAAAATTGAGCACAATTTAGTTGTGTTGTTGCAATGTGGGGCACTTTGCGCTGTGCAATACAAAAATTAAGCATCATCCTTCCAAACAACAAACAACTCACTTAAAGTCTCACCTTTTCAGACTGAAAAGGATCACAGTGTCTTTGGGTAAATAACATCTGCCAGCCTGCCACACAATGTGGTTAACTTTAGCAGTGCTAGCAGCAGCGGCCTGCTCTGCTTGCAGGTTAATGTCCATATCTGTGCTGAATGTGATTATACATCATTCCAGTCGAGTGGTTAGACGAGTGGTTAATACCAGTTTATCCTGACAGTCAACATTTGACCTTATTTTTATTTTCTAGATCAAAACACTGGCAAACTGCACTGTTCCCAGGCTGTCATCTGTCCCACTTTGCTTATAACAACATCTGAGCCATTGGGGCATTCACGCTGGGCGAGAGCGGCTGCTGTCTACCGGAGCTGCAGCCCCGACAAGTGGCCAGTGGCTACATAACATCTTACAGGCAATAGTAAAATGACATTGTATATGAATAAAATATTGATAAACAGTTTAACCAACTAGTATTTCTGGTGCCAACTAGCAAAGGTGCAACATTTAATCGTACAGTCGACTAATCACACACATCCCTATTACAGTCATAGAATTCCAAATCCTTCACAAGGTGTCATTTTAATATCTACTGAAAAACATTCTTATTTCAGTTGAAAAATATGTGTTTATTCAGCATATAAGATAACAACAGATGCTGACTATAGCTGTGGTAATTTAAATGATGACATCAGTACAGAAAGGCTTGAGAAATTCAACACCATGCAAACAATCACTACACAGGCCATGATGCATTTGAAGACTTCATCTCCAAACACACACAGCTGAGTTGAATGTCATTTTCTGCAAATCTATCAAAGCCTGAAATTGTATTTTGGTAGGATGCTCCAATGTGCCTCTGAGCCCAGAGCGCAAGCAGCCACCAGAGGTGAGGTTGCTGGTTAAAAACCCCCAGGGGTGACCTGGCCAAGGCCCCAGACCACTTTAACCACTCGTCTCCATTAACAGGCTCCCAGATATCATTATGCTCCCTGGGGACCAGGCGTGCTCTAACCAACCATTTACCCTCTCTCCTCTATTTCTCTCTCTCATCTCTCCTTCTCTCTGCCATGATGTTACTCAATGAAAAAAGACAGCAGGGAGAAAAAATATGAGATTGATTTATTTGCTTCAGTGTTCTTTGGGATGGAGTCCTCTCCCTCTCTTTCTTTCCCGTTTCTCTCTCTCTCTTTCTCCGCAAACTGAAACCAATTAGCGAGCAGAGCACTTGTAGCGGGGAATGTAGGGCAAGCGAGGAGTAATAAAAAAGTATTGACTTTTCTGTGACTGTACGCGGCGTGAAAGGGGTGCCGCGGCCTTGTCCGACATGAAAGGAGCTCCATTAATTTCACTTATTTCACCCAGGCCCCTGTCAGGAGGCCCTAATGCGTCCCAGGCGCACTTCTCACATGCAGGCACTCAGACAGCGCAACGCAGCTCCAGCCTGGTTACCAAATGAGTTTACATTATATATCAGAGCGAGTGAGAGAGAGAAGCGCAAGAGAAAGGAGTAATTTCTAATTCCCTGGTTGAGACACAAAGCGAGGCCTTTCATACGTAGCTAATTTTGCCCCAGCCTCACCTCCTCATCCCACCTCACTTTCTCTCTCTCGTTCTGCATCATGTAAAAGCCACAGTTCCAGAAAAATGACCTACAGTACTAAAAGAGAACCACAACATATCGGCCCAAGAATAACAAAGTAAGACACTTTCAATTTCATAGTGACCGCTCAATCCACCAGAAAAAGGTAAAGTAAAAAAAGTATGCAACATACATGTAGGGCTGGGTATCGATCAAAAGTTTTCGATACTGGTACCGTTACAAATACCTTGGCTTACTGGTTCCTGAGTGATACCTTTTTCAATACCAAATCCATTTCAACGAAAAGACATTACACTTTATGGCAAAATTACTTAAAAGGAAGACGCTGTTCAGAGACCTGCTGGAAAAAAAATAAATAAAAACAACTACAACGATGATAACCGTCTCTGGGCATAACATACTGTTTGGTTTTTTTCATGCCTCAATGATGTCTACTGTTGGAAAACCAATCACCAGCATAATAAGATCTTGGTACAAGCATGCTGTGTGCTCAGTGGCTCACTGACATTGATGAGATTTACTTCTTAGGTATCGAAATTTGGTACTGAATGACAAAGCAATACTCAATAGTATTGAAGCAATTCAGGCAGTGCCATAAAAGCATTGTTGTACAGTCCCCAGCCCAACATACATGTTGGTATAAATTTCCACTGAAAAGGCTGTGTTAAAACTATGCTTCTCCTTTTAAGACACAATCTCTTTTAAATCAGTGGTTCTCAACTTGGGGTAATGACCCCCAAGGGGTTTTGTGAGAATTTCTGGTGGTTGTTCAGAATAAAATAAAGTATTGTGGCAAATGGCACAAAACTAGAACCATAAAGCAGCTCTCAGAGCTGTCAGCCTCTTAATGACATTTAACATGAGGAACAAACACTGAAAAATATGTAAAATACAGCTGACCTCAAGAAATGTAACATATACCTCACTAATGGTTAAAAGTGTAAACCAGCACAAAAATGACATAAACAACCATGTCCTGAACAGACACTTTACAAATACTAATAATAATTCTGGGGAGTTAAACTTGAAACGGTTGAGGAGCACTGATTTTAGCAGAATTGAGGGGTGAACTTGCAGAGTGCAAACACCTCATCTCACCCTCCCCTTCCAAGCACAGCCAAGAAGCTATGGTGGCAACAAAACTTGCAAAAGGCCCTATCTAGAGCCAGTGTTTTGTTTGCCTATTCTGGGCTACTGTCGAAACATGGAGGTGCAACATGGCAGACTCCATGGAAGAGGACCCATGCCCTTCTAAGATAACAAAAATTCAATTATTTTAGAGTGCTTTCTTGTTACATCACTTCCATGTTTTCAACCGAAAACATACTTTGTTATAATTTTTGCCATTTAGAACCCAAATCTATCTCTGATGTTCATTTTTGGGGGGAAGTGTTCAGTGCATTTGTCAAAGTTTTACCACTATTCGCTGGAAAATTGCCTCCTGGTTAAGTAAAAAACAGCTAACAACGAGAGGCTCTGTGAACTTTTTTCATCTGGCTCTTGGGGTTGGCCTGTTCTCACAATTTACCTGGAATTTTAGCAGCATTTTGTGTGTTTGAGCATGTGTTTGCATGTGCACGAAGAGGCAGACGCACCCGATGAGTGTGTGTGTGCTTGTGTGTGTGAAAAAGAGCAAAGAGAGAGAGGCTATCTGCAGACAGAAACTAATCAGTGTGTGTGAGATAAGAAAGCAGCCTTTATGGTGTATGGTAATCAGCCCCCCCTCGGCCTGCCACCGCCATGCATAATCACCACGACTTATTCACATGATTGATGAAATATGCGTCTGTGAAATCCGAGCTGCTTTTGTTATCATCCTGTTTTTCCCCTCTCCCCCCTCTCTTTCCTTTTCTCTCAATCTTTTTCTGTCTTGTTCAACCTCTCTGTCTCTCTAAATATCTCTTCCCTGCTCCACAGTGGCCAAAGATGTTTGGAACCATGTACAAACAAGAAATTACACACACAGCATGCGGTCCCTCTTGAAACTATGTACACACATACACACACACACTTGCACTCTACATACTTTTCTCTCAAAAGGTAGTAATGTGATGCATGAGAGATGCATGAGAAAAGCAACATCGTCTGAGGAGGAATATGAAGCAAAAGAAGAGGGAAGGAAGAAAAGATAAGGCTAAGAGAGAGCAAGTAAACGAGAAGACACATTAATTGTTCTGTCCTGCAGAGAGAAGTGTTGGCTGGATTAGAGGGGGATGAGAGGAGAGAGAGAGATGGACTGATAGATAGAATTAGATGGATAGATGCTTCAGAGAGCTCTTGTCATTGACACTCAATCGCATTAATCAAGGAACGGATGCAGAATTTACAACTAATGCAACATGGAGAAACAAAGACAGAAACCGTTTAAACAAAAAGCAGCAGCAAGTCCACATGAAGATGCAACTACTGAAGGAATGAGGGGCTACAGTTGATATGGGTCTGTACAAGGTGACAAAAGAGTAACTGCAGTAATAATCAGGAAAATGTCTCATAGATGAACTGCATTTTTACTGTTTACCTGGCAATTACCGCAACAAAGGATAAAACAACTGCTACCATGATAACTTTCCAGAGTTGTGTCTCAGGTATACCTGATACATCACCAATGCAGCCCCCTTTTGTCTTGCTCATGGTGGTGCAGTGGTCAGCACTTTTGCTTTACAGCAAGTAGGCCGTATGTTCAAACAAGACAGGACAGGCCCATCTGTCAATCCTCCTCCACCATCATGGAGCTGGCCCCCGTTCTGAGTCAAGTACCTAATTCTGAATCGTTCTGAGCATTTCCACCAAAAATAAATTAGTTTGGAACCTGAAAAGTTAGTTCCCAGATAGAACCAAAAAAATAGCAGAACCAAAATGGGTGTGTCATATTTTACAGGCCGTTGTGCATTCTGCAACACTTTTGTTGATGACATCCTTTAACACAATGGTTCTATCAAAACTGGTAGAAATGCAGACTGTTTCACTAGAGAGCACCAGGGTTCCAGCAATCTCAACAGAAAAGGACCCTGTGTGGAGTTTGGATGGAGTTCAGGTTCTCCAGTTTCCCCACCTTCAAAAAATATGTGCACTAAGTCAGTTGTCCAGTCAGTGCCCCTGATCAAGGCACTGGCTTAGGAACTATTGCTGGACTGTGGGTGCTGCACAGCAGCTGCCCACTGCCCCTAATTCTAGGATGAATTATATGCAGAGACTGAATCTCACTGTACATTTTATGATAAAACTGAACTTTACCTTTAACACTCAGCTGAATGTCCACTTGGAAGGGTAAAAAGGCTTTGGCCCAGGACTTACAGTGCTCAGGCTAACACACAAGATATGAAAGGACTAGGAAGACACACAGCTTGGGAAGAGGGCCGGGACTAGGACTGATTTGGGCTGAGAGTAGGCACTGGGGGAAGGTGGGGGCTGAGACTGAGGGTAAGATTAAGACTGGGGCCGGGGTTGGTGAATTAAGGCCCCCAGCCTCAGGGTGCTATTACACATCTATAATGAGAAACAGAGAAGGGGGGGGGCTTGTCTTTGCACCTCGGCACACCTTAGATTAAATATGCACAATTCCCATGCAAAATGGGCCAGGAACAGCCGGGACCAGCGTTGCTGTCTAATCCCCTGTGCTGGAGTTGTTTCAGCCAGGGTTAACAGGCTCATCAGTCAACACAGGCTGCTTAGCACAGGACATCAAGGCCATTTGCAGGTTTAAGTGTTTGTGATTGCTTCCCTTTTCAGATCCCACCGCCACCACAACCCCCCACACATGCTCCCTGTGCTGGCTAGTGAGTATAATATGAGACTGCAATAAGACACACACACAACACATATATATCTATACATATATAAACTTACCAAGTACTACAAAACAAAATATACAAATCACACACATAATTTTGCAAGACATGATTCCACTCAACTTTGTTGAAGAACAAGGCTTAAATAGGCTATATATTGAGCCTGGATATACAGTGCAATGGTGCAAAATGATCACATCCAGCTTGGTGCACAACCATCACAAATGATAGCACCATTTAAAAAACAATTTGGTTATTGAAGAATGTGTTTAATGGTTTCAAATGGCTGCTTCATACACACACTATTTTTTGAACATTTTCAATATAGATTACTACATTGTGCTCAATGTTGACTGTTTACTGGGTTATTTCTTACTTTTAGACTAGTCGACTAGTGTCAATTCAAATTTTACTTTAATCAACAGTGAACTCAGTCACCAGGAACATCCCTATTATAAGAGGAGTTAAGAGCAAAACAATGGACTAGGACTCCTCAAGAGAAAAATAACATATAAAGTGTAAGATGAAACAGGACACATAAGAGAATCAAAACTTTTACTTATACTTCTACCTGCTATTAGAAAATCTATTCTTTTGCTTTTTTTTTTTTTTTTTTTTTACAACAAAACACACATGTAAGTCTATGTATGCTGTCTGCTCTATCTTCAGTGTCGGTCTACACTGGAGCCTCATCACAAACCATTTGCATTTCACAGCCAGGGTTGACTTCTATCACCAACACACTGCAATATGAGAGGGCTGTCATGTTCCTCAAGTATGTTTGTGTGTGTGTGTGTGTGTGTGTGTGTGTGTGTGTGTATTGTGCAGTCAGGTATTTGATAGCACACACACACACACACAACACATAGTTTGCAAGAAAAGCAGTGGGGGTGGGGAGCTGAAAAAAGTTGCAGCTACGAACCATAGATGAAGAAGAAAGAGAAAAAGAGAACAAGCGTGCAAATAAACAAGACAGCAAGGGAAAGAAAGAGTGATGGCAGGAGATAGAGATAGAGATAGGCAGTGATTATACCGCACTACATACAGTATGGTTCAGTGGAGCATATCTGCACAGGGACAGGCGGTCCATTAAAAGCACAGACATCCTTATCCTGCTTGTCTACCTGCTTTCTCTTACATCCATGTATACATGGAGAGGAAACTATCTAAATAAACCTGAAAGCAATCTCCCATCTTGACTTTGCCTCAGAATAATCATGATGACAATGCATTTTATAATAGAGGTATCTTTTATTTCCTGTTTTGGGGGCATATGTCCTAAAATGATACCTTTCTGCCCCTCTCTAGTGACCACAATGTGTATATATATATATGCTAATAAATAATAATTTATGATTGGAATGTTTGGCAACTCATGTCATTTAACCGTAGGATGAAACAATAATTGGTTTCATGATAAACTAAAATTCCTGATGATTAGTGTTATTATTCAAATTTTATTTTTCGTGATAACCGTGTTTCATTACTGGGCTTTGAAAAGCTCATGTTCACTGTCCAGCATCAACCAAAGTCAGCGACAGTCTCCCAGACGCAGGCATTGCAGCAATGTGTGTTTTGCATCAGTGAAAACACTGATTTCGCAAAGGACATGATGCAATTTTAAATCATTGATTTTCAAAATAAAGCTTGGTGAAATGATTTCAGTGTGTAATATCAGTACTTCTGAACATTTTCAGCACGTTTTAACATTACCTTGATAACTGTCATAACCATAATAATTGTGGTTGTGCGGTTTCATCGCCAATTTAGACACCAGCATATTGCAAGTGAAATGCATCACTACTAAAACACTATCCTTCTATCTTTTCTTTCTCAGTCTTTAATATGGTACATCTGAACTGCATCATTTCCTGCTGTATTGTAGTACTTGAATCCTGCAACCATCATGCTGTAATACAAGGACTGTAGAATTTCTCTGACTGAGAGATTTTACTTGTCTAGCACTGCCACTTAGCACTAGTACTGTATTCTATTAATTAATTAATTAATTCATCTCTAATGACAATTTGAGGAAACATTAAAGGATTACACGAAAATAACTTAAAAATAACATACTTTTTAAAAGTTAATGTGTGCTTTTGTTTTTTCTTTTATTTTTCTTCCTTTTCTTTTTCTATAGGAATGCACAATAAATACTGGGGCCAATAAATTAACAGCCAATATTGGCATATACAGCCAAATTGGTCTATATTGGTATTGGCATATATTAGCTAATAAATATCAGCCTTAATTATAATTATAATTATAATTATACTATAATATGAATCAGAACTGTTTCTTGGATATGGAATATTAAATCATCCATCTTTGCTCAATACATTTTAGTCTTTCTTGACCCCAGATGTGCAGAAACCACAGATTATATGAAACTCTTTTTTACAAAAATGTGAAATTATCAGTTATCGGGTAAAGAAACAGGTAATTTTCTCTTTTTGGTATAGGCTGAAAAAATCCATATCATGCATCCCTATTTCTTTTTTTTACATAAATTTGTGTCAGACTTGGTGCGAAAAGGCCTAGATTTACAGTAGGCCTGAAGGTTAAATTCAGGCCTAAAGAAACAAATCTAAACCTGCTACTGAATCTGTCTCAAGGCAGAAGTTGTTAATATTTTTAATGATAAATTGCCAACACCATTTTATTTATTAGTTTTAAACAGGAGCTTGACACAAAGTCATACGATTAAGTTAAAAAATTGGCCTGAAGTGACACGAGTTAATCTGGTCAAGTCGGGTCCAACAGCTCTGAACATAAATAATAAAGTCTAATGTCATTCATTCTCTTAAGTCACACCAAAATATGATTGCTAATCATTTAATTGAGACTGTTCATTTAATATCACGCTGTGTGCACTCGGCCCTCATCGTTACTCTGTATGCAGGCCTTGCGGTGCAAAATGCCACCGTAATGGAAGTGAAGTGTTGGGTTAATTGATAAATCTGAGGTCCTGAGTAGGAAGGAGTGTGGCAGAGGGAATGTTTTATGGCTGTGCAAATGAAGGGGCTGCAGAGTTTTACACACGCCGTAAAATGGTTATGGAGAATTAGCGTTCTTTCTTTCTCACCGTAGTAACCTGGACACTAATGCAGCAGGGCTGGAGAGATGGATGGACATGATAACATCGGAAATACATACACAGACACACATAAAAAGGTGGACACATATGGGGTGCCCCTATAGCTCAGTTGGTAGGGTGTGTGCCCCATGTACTGAGGCTGTCAGTCCTCCTGTGGCTCACTTGCTGCGTGTCGTCCCCTCTCTCTCTGCCCCCTTCCTGTCATATCTTCAGCTATCCTATCCAAATAAAGGCAAAAAGCCCAAAAAAATAATCTTAAAAAAAAAAAAAAAAGGTGGACACATATGAGTTCACACATTCACTGCCCCTGCACCACCTAATTCCATTGTCTCTACTTGTGGCCTATTTCAGTTTAGGTATTAATTGCTAATGAATACTGTTCCCATTAAAAAGATCCCTCATACATCAGTTGTGTGCATCATGGTGATACATTATGGCTGAGGCCATTAAGAGTGAGCCAGCATGTGTGTGTATGTGTGTAGACACACTTTTCCTGTCCTCGTTGCCTGAAGCTTTACACCCACAATGCAATAATGACAATAATAAAGCTACACCATAGTAGCTGGGAGGAGACTATGGTGTGTGTCTCTGTGGGGGTAAGAAGGGGTGTGTGTTGTGGCGAGAAACAGTAACGAGGACAACACCGGGACAACATTAAAGTGCACATGCGGCTGGGCTATCGGCAATGGTCTGTGTATATGCATGCATTCATGTGTATACATATGATTGTATATGTCAGTGTGCATGTGTTCAGGAAAGCAGTGATGCCTTTGCAAACGTGTGTTCTGGTGTGTATCTGTGTGTGTTGGTCCTGATCAGACACTAGCTTTTGAAAGTTGTGACGGGTGTCAGTCTAATGCGAGAGGAAGGAAAAGCTCGGAGCACAGACAGACACAGACGTGACCACTCACTGTAGTGTACTTGATTAGCACGTAGCCTCCTAATTAGCTATCCTCTATGGTTACAGGCAGTACCACTGGTGACATGGCTAATAACACAACCACAAAATTAGCATGGACAGAGAGGGCTTTCCCACATCTGCATTTGAAATTAGTTATTGCTGGTGCTGTAGCTAAAAAACCTTTGAATATTTTATCTAACGATGAACATCGTGGTGCTGGCTGAATTAAACTTTACATCTTTAAGAGGTTTGGCACTGCTCGCTCACAAAAACTAGCCTTTCACGAGAGATGAGGAATGTGACTGAATTAGGGACAGAGCTTCAGGAGAGGTCTTTGAAGCTAATTTTTAGTCGGGAACCTGGGAAGTCAAGACAAGGGCACACAGGAGCTGGAGAAAGGGCAACCATTACACAGCCCCCCCATGGCCTAAGCCAGGGCCATTGAGTTCCTAGACAGGTTGCACTGGCATCTATGTGATTATGTGTGTGTGTCCTGACAGACGGGGCTGTATTTGCATTGATAGATTTTCTTACTGTGACACAGATGGCTAAGGTAAATAAAGGTCCAGGAGTCAGCGACTGTTTCTAAGGCTTGGTTTGGACTGGGTGTGCTGTGTGCTGTACTGCCAAGAGCTGTGATGGTCAAGCCAGAGAGCCGTGGAACGAGGAAAAAACTGGGCTATGTTAATGATGAGGCTTCAGGCTGTGTAGAGGGCTGAAGCAAGGCTTAGGGTGATGATTACAAGCCGGGCTAGGTAATGTGGCAGAGGCTGGGTGAGAGGGCTGTGGCTGGGGTTGGAAAATAATTAGGAGCATGGCTAGATAACATAGCTAGATAATGTGGCTGGGGGGAGGCTGGCTGGGCACGGTATGAAGATGATGAGTACCAGGGTTGAGCTGTCCACTCCATTGGCCCTCTGAGCTGTGACAAGAAGCTCTGCTGGCTGCTGCTGTAGCTGGGGGTGATGCCAACGATAGGACTAATGCACTAATTACCACAGAGCGAGAGAAGAGAGGGAGAGTAAACAGAGGTAGAGAGAGATACAGAAAGATGGAGCTTCACACAGAGAGACGAAGGGGGGAAATCTGAGATCTGATGAGGTCTGAGTGACAGCAGGATGACACAACTGGGCTGAGAGCAGCCACCGCTATCTTCATCATCTTCTTCAACAACATCCCATGCAGCAACAGCAGCAGCAGCAATGTTATTGCAGGAGAAATGGAGGTCAACTTTAGCCAAACAGCATTAACATGTGTCTGGATGGTAGGTGTGTGTGTGTGGGCTTGATTAACTATATCAGCTTGTGGACAAAATTCTGGACCCCAAAAGTCCCCACAAGTTAAAGGGCTGTTTTAAGGTTAAGGCCAGGGAGTGCATTATGCATTTATGCATAATGCATGTGCAAGTCTGTATGTGTTTGATACTGTTATCTAAAAAATATATTATTATTTTTTAACAGCTTTATACTACTAATCTGGTCTGGATGTGACAAGATTGCTATCATTGTTGTCTGGCCTGGCAGGTTGAACAAATCAACATGAACAATGATCAAATCAGGACAGCCCTACTGTTTAGGCAACTGGCAAGTAGTGGCACACCATAACTGTGGAGGGATGACATAATGACATAAAACAGTATATCAAAATATCAACTGGTGCACACATGTGTATCACCTCATAATATATATCAATATATACAACGGTCTAGCCTCAAACCATACAGTTTTTTTGTTGTTATATGTTTTGTTGCAAATAGGGTTCAGGGACAGCTGATGCCTTGACTTACGGCCTGCAATGCATTTCACAGATTTGGCAAGTTGGAGAAGCAAACAGTTTTCTGCTGTGGAAATGGATCAGCTCATGTGCAATGTCAAAGTCCATGAGCAGGAGGACCCTCTGCCTTCGTAATCCAACCTCTGTCCCACAAACAACTCCATTTGATTGCATTAAATGCAGTGCATGAGCAAGAGCGTGTTGTGAACCCACCTATGAAGGTGTATCTTACTATCTGAATGATGTGCCCATTATATAGCACGAAAATACAGTGCCACTGGCTTTAGACCAGGTTTCTGTTGGTAAATGGCACAATCACTTAAAACCCCAGATGGGCGCAAATACATTTGCTAGACGGACAGCATGAGAGCCGGAAACTAGCGGTGACAGTTGTATTGCGCTGCGCGCCACTTTGCACCAGATGTGAGATCAGGCCCAAAGACCCTACGAGCTTTCCATCAATACAGTATTTTATAAATACAGCATAGATGCACTGATCTTACTCCCCTGGTCCCTGTTGTCAGCTGCAGGAGACCCCATTCTCCCGCCCACTCACTCCCCATACTTATTTATCTCCACTTCCTGGGGCCGTGTTAGTTCATTCCCCTGTCGCTGCTCTCTCCTTCTTCCCTTGCTCCTCTCTCTCTCGTTTCACTCCTCGTTTCCAGGCAATTGGGTCTGGGTGCTGGTGGTGGGGGGTAAGAGGTTGGGGTGGAGCTGCTGGGAACTTTGTGTGTGTGTGTGTGTGTGTGTGTGTGTGTGTGTGCTGGGAAGTGAGCTAATAAAGGACGGTGATCCATGAAAGGCCTTGAGCAAAGACACAGTCAATTACCTAATGCCTGGACCAGACCGCAGGGCCCACGCACACACATTCTCTTCCTAACAGACTCACACACACACACACCCATGCATGCACCTCATTTACGTATACATGGAGAGGGGGCAGTGGAGGGCATAACTGGGAATTGTGTGTATGTGTGTGGGTGGGTGTGCATATGCGTGTGATGGAGAGCGGCGATTTATTAAATTGCTGTCACTTTTGACAAATTTGTGCAAGTCAAGTTGAAAGGGTTAGGCTGCACTGCTTCTGTGTTTTTGCTCTTTTCTTTTAGAGGAGAATAATACCTTTCAGACCGAAACCCAAGCAACACTAGGATAAATCCGTGACTGCCATCAGTTTGCAGAGGTTGACAAGTGTCGTCTGGCCCGGCTTCATGTCCAAGCTCCGGACCTGTCCACTTCTGACATTGACTGACTTTGATCAGAAAGGGTGAACACAGATTTCTATAATAACTGTATGGTTACTATAAAATGATTATAGGATTACTATAAACCTAACGGCTGAAAGTCTGGACCAAGGTCCAGATGCAGACCCAACCACAAGTCAATCCACATACAGCCCATATTTCCTATTATGAATACAATGTAAGAAATGTAACGTTTCCTATTTTGAAATACATTTTCTATGGATCAATAAATTGTGAGTGACATTGAATATACAGTGTGGCTGAAGATCATTCAGGGTGATCCTGTTCCCTGAAGAATGTGGTTTTAATGTGGCTTATTTCCTTATCTTGACTGTCTTGAACTTGAATGTATGTTGCTTAAATGTCATACAGAAGTTGATTAAATGTTATTTTGTCATCAGCAATCGTTCCAGAGCTCTGACCTCAAACAAAAATCAGATGCTGACTTTTGAGTATTAAGTAAGAAAGAATCCACGATACACTAGATACTAGGTGTTCTTTCCCTTTCAATCATGAATTTTACACTTCTCAGTTGAGATTTTTGATTCTTGATTGTTCATTTTAGGTTGTTGCATTAACATGAGATGAACCAGACAGAAAAAAACTCAATCATATTGAATCTCCAGCAAAAATACTGCAGTAACCTCTTTAAACAAAGTCAAACACAATAACTGAATATGATGTCTTTTGTGAACCATGTTACCACATGTGACAGCTGTGTGAAATAAATGGCTCACAGGCAGATTTACCACGTCTTCATTATCCTGTGTAACACACAGGGCTTGTGTGTGGAAGTGGTTTAAGTGTTGGTTTTCCACCTAGATGAATTCTGTGTGTGGAGGCTGGCCAGAAAAGGGAGCATTCATCAGCTATGCATCTCTGCACAGCACAATGGCTAGGTGGGTGTGTGGTCTCCAACGATGACTTTATTTAGGCACATGGTACGCATACCCAATAATGTAACAAAGTTTTATCCCCATATTACAAGCATCTGGTTCCGTTTACTTATAGTTCAACAGTCTACAAAAACAGCAAATAGTACTTGTCACGCCTCGGTACCGATATGTCAGAGCTACTAAAGTATAGTTAAGGAAGGCTGTATTAAGTTGCATTAAATTACCTTTTCTGTATTGTTTCTACAAAGGTTTACATTTGGGCCACAAATATGTACTCTGGTCACCAATTTTTGATCCAGCTTACCATATTGCCCTTGTATTCATTATTCATTCATTCCTTAAAACTGTAAAGCCTTAACTCCCCACTGTGAGCTTTTCACCCAGGAAGGATGGCCTGCTCAAGCATCCCATAGGAACAAACACTGGTATACTTTCATATACAATACTTTTTCTTGGGCTGCTCCCATCCTATCTATGTATGTATATTTCACAGAGGAGTACAGTACTGTTTGTGAACAAAGGACATTAATACGTTGTCTGTGACAAATGTTTGTACAGCGATTAGGAAAAGGGCTCTCAGATACTCCACACCCTCAGACTGGAGTACATTACAGAAAGTTTTAAAACACCATGACCTAATTTCATGACATGGTTTTCAATCCATCTTCAAAGATCTGGGGACAGAAACCTTGGGGTGTCATTGCTTAAAATGATATTGTTGGATGCATAGCCTGTAAGGCACTTTCATTCCTTGGGAAGTTTTGTATTGTAACACTGTTATGTCTGTTTTGTTTCGCATCTGTTTTAATTGTCTGTTCTTATTTTGTACTGCTGCCTGTCTGGTCCAACTCCCTTGAAAAAGAGATTTTTAATCTCAATTGGACTCTTCCTGGTAAAATGAAGGTTAAATAAAACTTTAGGAGCTTGGTGGCCCATGGGGCCAGTGCTTGCACATATAAGCATCTATCCCTGAAAATGTTTGTGTTTGTAGTATTCAACCTACCTCCTCTTGGAGTCAGTGTGTATTCTATTATCTGAAGCTCTTGGTGTAGGCTGGCTGGGGAAAAGAATTGCTACTGTGGCTCAGATGGTGGAGCATACTTCCTGTTCCTCTGGTTGGCAAATGATAAGACACAACAACAAAAAGTTACAAGTCATAAAGGTTGCAGTTTAGTTCACGTTAGTGTTTGCTAAAATATCCAACAGTGAATAGGCATAAATCCACAACAGATAAAATGTAGCAAATACAAAAAAAACAGCAGGATATACACTGACAAGACACGGGGGAAACACATATGCAAGTTGCTTTAAAAAAAAACCTATTTAGTTATGTTATTGCAGTGTGACAAAAAACTGAAGAAGCAAAGGAAAGGAGCGAAAACTGGGTGGTCTTTTATACTCTAGTCAGGGAAATTATTGTGCAAGACAGATCAAGCAGAGGGTTAATAACAGTACTTCACACACACTCACACAACTGTGTAGATTAGCCTGTGAGTGGTAATGAGGTTATAGTCAAGTGTTTTAGCAAAGACTCGCACTACACACACACATGCATGATTCCTAATTAAAACTAATACAAGCCTTGAAATAAAGCAGGGAGAGACTGTT
Organism: Lutjanus argentimaculatus; assembly: GCA_034769285.1. Lineage (NCBI taxonomy): Eukaryota > Metazoa > Chordata > Actinopteri > Lutjaniformes > Lutjanidae > Lutjanus > Lutjanus argentimaculatus. Next base: position 20,504,744 of record JAWZSL010000002.1, read on the forward strand.
TATAATAAACCCCGGTCTGAAGCAGTCTTAAAATAATCTTGTGGCATACCCCCATTAGTTTTCTTAATAAGGATGTGTCCATTTGCTACTTAATGTTGCATGAATTTGCTTGTGACTGTGCTGAGTGCATATAATATACGTGTCCACTCACAGAAGTGTTAACAAGCATTTATTCCTTGGTGTGTATGAAAAAAAAAGACATAATTAAGTAAAACCTTTTATGAAACACTTTTGGTTGAGGTGTGTAATTGTAAAGCAGTCCCATTGTGTGTGTGGGTGTGTTTTTGTGTGTATTTTGTGTGTGCATATTGTTCTCACAGTTTGCCTTGGTGCAGTCTTCCAAACTCGTGTTGTTGTAGCTGATTCTGGACCTCCTCCAGGTGTGTGTGAGAGGTTTGCAGACGCAACGTCAGGTCAGGACAATGCACGCGCTGCTCCCAGACTTCCCCCGGCTCTCTGAGCAGGCCCTGGAATAACCACAACCATCAACACACACACACACACGCACGCCCAAGAATCAGATAATGATCACTGTATCTTTCTGTTTCAGACACCCGCCTCTTTCTTTCTCTGATCCCTCTCCCACAGGTAGTGATGGCTTACTGCTAAAACCAGAGGCCAATCCTCTTCATCTCTCCTCCTGTGACACAGAGACCAGAGAGAGGCTGCGAGAAAGAGAAAAAGAGAGTGAAGAAAATTATATCAGGAGAGAGGAGGAGGAGGGAGGAGCAAAACCAAGCATGCCTGAGAAAAAGTGAGGGACAGAAAAAGAAGCAACAAGAGCAAAAACATACACACTCAGCTGCACATCTACTATAATGTCTGATTAACCTACTTGTGGATTAAAAAGGCTTTATCTTCCCTTACTCCCAGTGATTATATCCTTTATTCTAATTTTTTTTCCTCACATTTCATGCCTTCATTTCATTTGTCATTTCTTTGGAATTGTTTCATGTGCCCAGGCAAAATAATCACAACTTAGAAAGCCTTAGAAGCCTTAGAAAAAACACCTTAATACAACTGTAAAAGAAAGGAATATTTCACTGTAACTGACTTTGTGATCAATGTGCGACAGAAAAGGAAAAAAAAGGATGAGGAAAAATTAATTCTTGAGAATTAAGCTTAAAAAAAGTAATATATCACCTACTACAGCAGTATCTATTTTTTGAAAGATGCACCTATTACAAATTTCTTGGCAGATTTTCTTTCTTTCTAAGAACTATGATTGACTGTTATAAACATTTTTGCAACCAGGGCACAAAATTAACTTTTTTTGTCCACCAGCCAAGTGACTATTAAATGTTCAAATTTTACAGGCCATTCAATAGATTACTATTGTTTTTTTTGGTTGGTGATTAAGCAAATCAACCAACCACTTGCATACCAGCATTTGGATGGCGGTTGGTACTAATTTTGGTCTCTCTAAAAGTTTTTTATGTTTATATTAAAACATCTACTATCAAATAACTTTAACATTTTCTCCAGAAGTGCTCCAGGTTACTGCCAGGACTTTGCCTATTTCTCTCTTCATTCTCCCTCTCCATTTTCTCCTTTTCCTTCCTCTCCTCTCTCCACGACTTTTCTTTCACATTTTCTTGCACTCCCCACTTATGTCCTCTCCTGTATTTCACCCTCTCCTCTTTCTCAAACTCCTCTCTTTATCTGTTCTTGGGGTCTATCCCTCATCTTAAGGCCGACAACATCATACCATGTGCCAGCTGATTCCGGTCACAGTGCGATCTATCAGGGCATCTTTATTTTTTTACGTGATTTTATCAGATTTTGATAAGATTAAAGTTCAATAGAGGGCATTAATTCATAACTGGTTCTGTTTTTTTTTTTTTTTGTAAAACATAAGAGAAGAAAAAGATGACAGAATTCTATCATCACCTTCAATTCCTTCTTGAAGATTCTGAAATCCAGCTGTATAAAATATATATCCTCTTATCTCTTTAACTTCATTCCTCTACCTATTTTTGGGGACTAAATCTCACAAACAAGTCAGTTAAACTTTAAACAACTGTCTGTCAATTCCTATTCCTTATTCCTTGTACATCTTCTTGACATTGTGGCTCCTACCCTGGAGTGATGGGTTTCTGATGTCTGTTGACACATCAAAGTTGCAAAGACAAAGAAAAGTCACTTTTAGCAACAAGTTTTTGTGCCGTACCATGTCTAACCTCACTTCCCCCTTTATATCACCATCATGTCAGTCACACTCTTGTAAAAAAGACATCAGATACACTTGAAAATATTCAATAGAGTAGTTACTGTCTTCACAAGTAAACGAAAAAGTTATTTCACCAAAAAATAAAACTGTCTTTATGTTATAAATCTGCTTTTGTCACCTCTAAAAAAACACAAGCAGTATTTTTTTTTTTTTTTTTACGCAAGTCAAGAAAAGCTGAGGATATTGCTTTTAAAATCTCCATCAAATGTAAGCCTGAAGAAGATCACATAATTGCTTGTCTGTGTGTGTGTGTGTGTGTGTGTGTGTGTGTGGGCATGACGACGGACCTGGAGCTTGTGCGCAGCTGATCTCTCATACTATTGGACAGATTCACCTATTTTTTTGTGCACATTCATGACTGTATGCTGATTCTTGTGAAAAGAATATGTGAAGAACCCCTTGGAGGAATTTCTTAAACTTAGCACAGATGACCACTTGGACTCAAGAATAAACTGATTAAAATTTAGTGGTCAAAGGTCACTGCGACCTCGTGTCTGTCTCATTCCTATGAACCCGATATTTCAGAAACACCTAGAGGGAATTTTCTTCAAACTTGGCAGGAACGACCGCTTGGACTCAAGGATGAACTGATTAGATTTTGGTGGTCAAAGGTCACTGTAACCTCGTGTTCATCCCACTCTCATGAACATGATAACTCAAGAACACTTGGAGGGAATGGATCACCTTGAAAGATGCAGAAAATATCATCATAAATCTGTAGTATTTTAACAGTTTAGGAAGAAGCCAACTTTTTCAGGTCTGAAAATAAAATTTCTTTCAAATAACCCCATGTATAAATTGGCATAGTTAGGGGCACAGATTGAGCCCATGCTTTTTCCAGAAATGTGTTGATAAAAATCATAATCAAAACTGAAGTAATTGTACTTCATAACAAAGGTAGCCAAGTCTATGATGAATTGCTGGATCTCACTTCTCCAAGTAAAAGCTCAATGACTGTAGACCTTCAACATGTGGTATATTTGTTAAAGACTGGCCACATCTAATGTAAGTAAAAGAGGATTTTCGGGGAGATCAGTTATGAAAGAGATTTTATTTATGAAGTCCGTAGAGTCTTTGATATAAGTTAGCAATGTCTGCACAGATGGATTAATGAAAAAATCATCAAATTCTGATAGAGGAGCTAGCAGTGAATTTATCTGTGCCACTATGGGGCAACCAGGTGGATTTGTTAATGATTTGTGCAGTTTAGGAAGCGTATAAAAAGTTGATCTAATCGGATGCTGACAAAACTGTTCTCTAGCATCTAGAAGGCAGAGATTTCTTTTTGTAATGACAAGGTAGGGTCTGAAGTAAGTCTCCTATAGTAAGACACTTGCAATATGATCTCTTACTTATATTTTTCTGTTTGTCTTGTATACAAATCGCGCCTCCTTTGTCAGCAGGTTTTATCACAACGTCTTTGTCAATTGTTAACTCTTTTAATCCTATTTTTTGATTTTTGGACACATTATCAGAAAACTGGTAAGGCTTTTCATGTATTTGTATAGGGTGTATGATGTAGTTTTACATAGTGAGGTCAGTATTTTTTCTGAAAAAATATGTTTCATTTGCCTAAAACATCTGAACAAATCCACTTTTGAGCCAAATGTATTCATGCCCCCACTACGTACAAAGACAGTCCTTTAGATAAGAGAGATAAGTGTTTATCATAAAGTTCTTTTTAGAAATATTTATTGCCGTGTCCTTGAATAACTTTGTGTCCATGGTGGTTGTTTTTGTCTTTGGCGGTTGCTTGCCTCATCTACACCCCTTCTTTGTTGGTATTGCCTGCAGTGGTTGGCCAAAAAAGAGCCCCTGGAGTACTGTGAAATGCTGGAGTCACTGTCAAAGGTGATGTCACTCTCTCTTGATGAATCCTCTCTTGGTTTCTCCCTCCTGTTGTTCCTTGTTTTCTGGGATGCCGCTGTGGAGGTGGAGATGTGCTTGCGTAATAGCGCATCTGCCACCAGTTCAGGAGATTGTCGGTTCATTGTTTCCCTGGCAGTTTGTAATTTCTCTCTGTACTGTACATTTGATATCACCAAACTTTTGTTTCATTGTTTCTTCATTTGGCTTTTAAGTTCTTCAGCTTCTGTGGCAGCTTGTTCAATAATCAACAGCATCATTTTTGTATATATATGAAAATGTTTAGATGCTGCCAGAATACCTGATGAAGGTCAGTTAGACTGAAACGTCAATGTTTAATAAAGATGTCAGCAGAAAGCGAGACAGTATGTAGATGATTTAGAGGCAAAATTAGATTAAGGTTCATTTATCTGTCATGTTACTTTATACAACATACAAAATAGTTGAAAAAAATCTGATAGTTACAAATAAACTAAACAAATATTCAAACTTTTTTTGAATACTTCATGTACTGAGGCTATCAGTCTTCTGCAGAGCCCGCCAGTTTGACTTCCACCTGCGGCCCATTTGCTCCGTGTCATCCCCTTTCTCTCTACCCCCTTTCCTGTCATATCTTCAGCTGTCACTATCAAAAAAAAACTTTTATTTGTGTGGTGAAGAAGAAGAATAAAGTACAACCTCTAAACATGCATCACTATGTAGCTATGTAACTGCATGTGAATGTGTATAAGTAGTGTATAAACTTTGTGCAGTGCAGATTAACTTAAATGTTGTTGCTTTGTTTGAGGTGACCTTCAGTTGTTGTTTGGTGTTAAAAAAGGAGGGAGGATGAGAGGGGAGAGATAGAGGGAGGGACGGGGACCCTGTCCTTGCTCCTATCACCACGGGATCGGTGGCCTGGCCTGACCACTTCCACAGCCAGCACCTCAACCTTATCCATCACCACTAGATAGTTATCACACCAGGGAGGGAGGGGGTGTGGGGTGTAGGGATGAGCATGAAAGAAAGAAAGAAAGGGGGACTTCCTGCACTAATCACACACATACACACTCACACTCAAAACAGAGAAACACAGAGCAGAGAAAGACAGACATACATAAATATAGATAAATAATGTATTCTTCTCCATGTCAGCACCAAGAGACTTTCCTGACACTATTAATGAACTCACCCTAACTACAGCCAGCTGGAGACATGTCTGTGTGTGAGTGTATGTGAATATGTGTGTGTGTGTGTGTGTGTGTGTGTGTGTGTGTGTGTGTGTGTGTGTGTGTGTGTGTGTGTGTGGTGTGTGTGAAGCACAGCTAATAAAATGAGACAGATCCACGCCTCATTTCTGCTCACTTATGTTATACATTACTAGAAACTAATAATAGGGAAAGCACTTTGCCATAAAGAGCTACAGAGCGTAAATAACACAAATGGTGAGATGGCTCCTCATCAAATCATCAACATGCACACACATGCATTCACACAGTCACATACATACATAGACACCCGCACAAAACATAGTCTCAAATGCACAGCTTGACTATGATAAATTACATTCTCAATAGACAGAATGCTTGCAATGCTTTAAAACTCCATTCAGAATAGTTTTGATATTAACACTGCAGACAGCAGACGTTTTGACTGGTCACTGTTAAAAAACACAGCTGACCAATTATAATGAAGGCTCATTTCTATTTAAGATTTGGCTATGACAGTGACAGTGAACCAGCATAAAACACCACCACGATCCCTGAAGAGAAAAGCAACTGGAATTCAGCCAACATTAAAAAGAAAGTTCAGATTATTTGAAGGATGGTTGTATGAGGAATTTATCCATTTTCAGTGTATTATTTTGCAGTCAGACAGCCTTTTACGATGGGAAAGTGCTCTTATATAAGTCAATACCAGACTCCATTGGTGAAAAAGGTGATTTTTAATTTCTTCAACGGGGTCTGGAGTGTAATATAATAACAGGTTTCCCCTGGAAATGGTTGTTTGGCGGCAAAATAAAGTGGCTAAATTAAATTATATATACATATAAATATATACATATATAATATTATATAATATTATATATATATATATATAACTACTAAATATATATATAATATATAAACATATATATATATATATATATAATATATAATATATATATTTATTCTCAGATTTTTTTGAGTGAATACTGGACTAACATCTAATAGGCAGCAAGAAGAAAGCTCAAATGGGATGCCCATGTGTCTGTGTTGAATGTGTAGAAAAGAATTAGGTTTAGCCACAGTACAACTGGATAATCTGATAGGATGTCAAGACTGTGTTCTTGTTAGTTTGTCATTTTCAAAAATGAATAAGTTGCTAATGTAGCTTTTTAGTAATATGGATGTCCCTGAAGAGAGGAAATGACATAGTTCCCACTTTTTCTCATAGGTATCTCTCTGATGCATACTGCATATTGGATACTTTACTGTATTACAATGGCCCAGTACAATTAAAATAAATTATATAATACAATAGTTTCAGAACCAGAAATTCAACGAAAACTATAGTTCTAAAATTTGGTCATGTAGAGAGAAAAAATATGTTCATTGCCATATTAAAATAAATTTATCAATAAATCCTTGGGTGCCTAGCATAGCATAGATCTTATGGTTGGGCAAGCCGCAGTGAATTGATGAGGAAAGCAAATGAGAGCTGCACATGGGACCCACTTTAGACACACACACACTGTGGTACAGAAACATTTGATAGTAACACGTAGCCACAGAGTCACACATACTCACTGAATGTGTGTATGTACTCACTGAAAGACAGACACTAAGCGGCTCTGTGCAGTGGCCCCCAAGAGAGCTGTCTGCCATGTTTTAATGATGTCATTCTTCTTTAAAAGGAGTTTTAAAGGATCTCTCCTTTCATCAAGAACCGTCTCCACTGGGACAAGAAGGGGATGTTGTGGGGCTCTAATAATTAGTATGACACTTATAAAAATAATACTCTCTTTCAGCTTTTGTGCATGCTCTACTGCTTTCTTTTTTCACTCTTTCCCTTTATAATCTGTAATCTGTCATCTTTTATATTGTTGCGCTCTGTTTCTCAGGCTTCACCTGTTTAAATCTGTCATGGTCCCAGCTTTTACCATCTCACCTGCTGTTTCTTGCTGGCAATGGGGGGCAGTACAGGTCTGGACGAGCAGCACGTTCTAGTGGTTTTGATCCATGGAGATTCAGGAGTCTCAGGGAAACTGGAGGCTGCTGGGCCAGGCATACCCAAGAGACAAGCCCTGCCCCTGGGGGCCAGCCTGGTGGGGGCCTGGTACTTGACCTGCCTCAGCAGTTGTTCCATCTCATGGGGGGCTGGCTTGAATGGAGAGTTGAAAACCCCTGGGCACTGAAGAAAGAGAGAGAGGGAGAGATAGAAAGGTTAACCCTATATTATATAGATTGTGAGGGACTGAGAGAGACAGTATTGCTTGTTTGGCAGTGATGTTTCTTTCAATCATGCCACTATCATTTTACTAGTTTAGCTTCCTCAGTATAGCTAGTCGGCTAACTTTGTTTCAAGCTCCCTGGGCTTAACACAATTAAGTTACAGAATGTGGTGCAGAGACGAAGACCCGTTTAAACCCAGCACAGCAGTTGTATGTTGGACACTTGCTTGGCAGAGGTGTGAGAGTTAATTTGCCTGCTCCCTTTGTTGGAGAGTTTTTTCAGCTGAGTGAGGCAGCTGGAGCCTGTCACTGTGGAGGTCAGAGTGACAGTTCGAAGCAGCCGTGACTACAGTGGTGAGTTAAAAAAAAACAAAAAAAAAAACAACAACAACGTTATCGTCCAATGGTGCTGTTTCACTTTGGACATGTTCATATGCCCATTTGACAGACATTGCCAAACCCTAGTAGAGGGGATGACATACAACAGAGATCCCTACCCAGATTCAAACTAAGACCATTGCAGATGTATTATTATTATTGGGTTATATACTATGAATTTTGAGGTACAAAGATGTCCTCCTTGATGTTTTACTCCCCAAACACTATAATGTATTAAAATCTATTTGGAACAAAAAGAAGTTTTGTTTATCAGCGGGACTATCGAATAATAGAACAGCCACCTCCTGGGACAGCTTAAAATGAAACTAACAGCTGTTAGTCATTTAAACTTACTATGGGTAATATTCTGAGGTAAAACTGAAACATCAGTTTTGCAAAAACTTTTTGTTACAGTTTGTCACCAAAGTTTTGCATTTTATTTTCCCTTCATATTATCCATATATTAACCTAAACTTTCAGTGTCCCTGCTGACAACAGTTGTTGATCTTCACAGCCTTAAATGCATGCACCATGGGCCTTGGCCAAAAAGCTTTTGCCAGGTTAAATATTTGGCTGGAGCAGTTCAGTATGTGCAGTTCACACAGATAGATAGAAAGATAGACAACAAAAAAGATTTCAGGGACAACCTAGCTGTATCTGTCTCAAATGTGACACTATACAAGGAATGAATCTTGTAGTACACTCGGTGCACATAAATACCCACATGTACACACATACAAAACTTTGCCTCCCCTGTTCTGAAGTGGGGTAGAGATTTGCCACAGACGGCCTCAGTAATAATTATTCAAATCACAGTGATCCTTTTGCCTGTGTGTTAATTACCAGACCAAAGCTTTGAGTTGGAGGACTCTGTATCTACTCTATATGCTAATAACACCGCCTGCTATTTAGGCCACTCTAAAAGACTGGGACAACCAAGAGAGAGGAGAGAGAAAGGGCATGAGTGGGAAATTACTCCAACTATATCGACCCAAACCTCACTCTTTAAAAAATAACATATTAACAGACTGTTAATTAGTAAATGTTTCATTATTAGAGCATGAGTGGTTTTGATGTAAATGTCAAGTGTTTCAGAATGAGCAGAGAGAAATTAATTCAACTTCACTGACCCTGATTTCTGTAACCATGGGTTGGAGACTGGATAACAGATTTTTAACTGATGGGTCTCTGTCTTGATGCAGTTTTTTGTGCCAGCAAAAAGCTGACAGTAGAGCTAATGCATTATTTTCATTGGGTCAAAACAGGTCAACCACCAGCAATTTTCATGAGTTTAGTTAGCAGAGACACACATACGTCAAAATACAATTTTAGTGTGATTAAGTAATTTAGATTAAGGGGGATTTCTTTCAAATAATCTCTTCCACAGCTACTTGCAGAATATATAATGTCTTTTCCTTTTAGTAAACAAAAGAGAAGGACCTCAGAAATTATGTTATTACGTAAGATGCCAAACAGTTGTGGTTAAATATTTGCAGCTGCAACTTTATTGTGTGCATGCATACTAGGGTTGGGCAACTGGACAAATATATGGCTATTGACCATTGCCGGTACACACCCACTGAGCCAGAGAATGACTGACAGCCTGTAAAGCCAGACTATTTTCACGTCTATCGCAGCGACTTGAGGATTTATTTCGACCAAATCAGAGCTGGAGATTGTTGGAAGAGAGAGCAGATAAACCAAGACTGTTTGGGTGCATTTTCTTTTGTTTTTCTGTTAAGTTTGAATGAACTGTGTTTCACAATGAGTTAACACGGCAACTTGGTTCAGTAAAAGGGAGCGTTTGTATTTTTCTCTTTAATGAGGGAAATAGGTGTATGAATGTTTCTTTTCTTTACACTTCTTCTTGACACTGTGATCGCTGGTTGATGGACTGCGGAGAATGGTTGGAAAAATGTAGCATCCTGCCCAACCATGATATATGTCCAAGCAAGACTAATGTAAAGCAAGCTTTAAATCACTGCAGTAAATAAAATATAAATATGGGCAAGAGACATTAGTTATTAATATATTATAAAAAAAATGGATACATTCTACTACAATTAATTGTATTTGCCTATTTGTCTTCTAAATCACTTCTAACTTAGTGTTTACTCAAGCATAAATTCAACTTTAAAAAGAGGACAATATATGTCCTTGAAAGAATATTTTGGGTGTTGTATATTTGTGCCTTACCCCTCTGTGCCTCCAGAGAACCATTACTGAACCTTGCACCAGCTCCACATGCTGATACTGCATTCCACCTATGGATGTATTATTGCACTACAGCAGCACTGCACTTGTTCCTTTGCATTAATATTCTCCTTTAAAAGCTTCTCATAAAAGGTCCCAATCCTTTAAAAAATATTACAGCAACAAAATGGCAAACAAGCAAATGTTTTTATACTTGATCAAATGTACTTGACTTAATGAAGTATAAGTGTGTTGACTGACTAAAACATCTTCTCAAAATTGTTTATGCAATAGACCACTCAGCAACATCTTAAGAAGTGTATGGCTCTCTAAATATGTGGAACACAAACCTCAAATTCTGATTATCAGGATATTCTTACTGTATTTAATGATATTTCTATGGAGTTCAGTGTCAGTCTATAAAATGCATTAGGGATGAGTGTACACACCTAACTCAAACAGGAAGGGACATAAGGCTGGGGACACACAAACACACACAAATGTAATCCTCACCACTCATACACACACACGGACACACACACACACACACAAGCCCAAAAGTACCAACCTAGCTACGGGAAGAGCAATGATGTTGACCCCAGGAACACACCATCTCTGTCTCTGTCATAGGGACTTGGGGCCTTTTGGTAAGCTGTGTGTGTGAGTATGTGTGTGTGCGTGTGTGTGTGTGGGCTGGGGTCCGAGAAGTGAGGAAGGATGAACTGTGTGGGAGAGCCATCTATTCACTGCTGACAAGGTCAGAGCTACGAAGGGAGAGAGTCCCCTGCCATATGCAGAGAAAGAGAGAGGGAGATATATAGAGAGAAAGAGATGGACAGAGGGCGGGGAAGAGCACACAAACTTTTCGTCTTGCTTTCTTTCCGTCTTGCTTATTTATAAAATCTACAAAATATATAAACTGATAAAAATAGTGAACATATGGTATACAGCCAATCTTAAGCATCTGGAGAGTCAAAAATGATCTGATCAAATGCAAACTCTACTGCACTCTTGCTTACACCACCTTCATAATAACATGTCTGGAAGTTGTGTGAGCATTTTAGGTGAACATAGTATACCTGCAGGAAGTAGGTATTAAGTCTGATGATGACGATGCTGGTCGCACGGGCATCAAGGAGAGAGAGAGGGAGAAAGAGGAGTAGTGGTGCTGAATCAACAGTGACCAGTGTGCTTTGTCTTCATTATGATCCCAGTGGGGAGTCACAGAGATGCGTAGATGCCACACACATACACGCACACACACACACACTCACACACGCACACACACACACGTAACATGCACACCTGTGCCAGGGGAAGCACTAAAATACTCCACTCAGCACATCAGTAGAGCCATGAGGACACATACTTACTCATGTGCACACACACACCCACACACACACACACACACACACGAACACCTCAGATCTACACAGCCCACCTGTGTTAGTGAAAGAAGGACAGACAGAAGAATCTTTCTTTTAACTCTCTGTAGCCTGTAGTTTCTGGAGGAACTCCCTATCTGTAACTCTTATCTCATTGCCTGTATGAGTGCCTGCATCTTCAACTGTGCATGTGCATACAGGTGCATGTTTGTACGGGTGTGTGTGTGCTAACTTTCTTAGTACAAAGTTAAATTTCTAGTGAGTCACTGATGTTGGCTGTATATCTTTCACACAACAAACATTTCAGACAGACACAGTGACACCAGACAACCACTGTAAGTGGTGTAAGTGTAAATGGTTTCATAATAAAGCTGTCAAAAGTATTGAAGTGGTGATACGTTTTCAATACCACCTTGAAAAACAATACAACGCTAACATCTGATAGCATCAAAAATACCAAAGACATAAAAAAACTAAGTGTTCATTCAAGGCCTCAGCTGAGCCTTTATTGTCCTGCCTGAAATTTGGCTTGATATAAAACCAGACAGCATTGATCTCATTTTGTGTGCCTGGGACTTTTCGTCTTTTTGCTGTGGTATCCATAGAGGTATAAGGTATAATTTTTTTATACTAGTATTGTATTGAAGTTTAAAATTCTGGTACTGTGACAAATGTAGTTCATAGTATTTTATCTGCTGTGGCTTCAGATACATGCTTGTAGTCTTAGTTAAGTTAAGTGACCATGCGTTTCTAACTAGAGTACTACGAAAACTGTATCAACAAAAATTAACATACAGTTACTACTGTATTGGAGCTATTACTTTATAATCATTAGTTATTAGTACAATTATTACAGTCTTATAGCAACCTATTGTAGATAGTAATGGTGAGTCTAAGAATTTCAACCTTAAATTGTGTTCTTTTCAAACTAAAAAAGAGAAAATGTAAATATATGAATGTAAGTTGTTGTATTAACTTTTCATATAAAATCAAAAAGATGGAGCACCCTGGAAGCTCACTTGATAGAGTATATGACCAGTGTGCAGAGGCGGAGTCCTCAGCAGCGGCCTGAGTTTGATTCCAGCCTGCAGCCCTTTGCTGTGTGTCTTCCCTTTCTTCTCTTATCCCTTTCCTGTCTGTCTACAGTTGTACTGTCAAATAAACACTAAAAAGCACCAAAATTAAAATAAATAATTTAATTAAATTAAATGAAGAAGATACAACACTAATTACCATGCTGAATACAAAATTTAAACATACAAAAATATATTTTTACAAAGTCAGGTTTAATTCTGGGTTTAAATATTGTTCAGAGTTACACCTGACCCAGATCTTTATTGCACAGCAACGACCAGGATTCATTTAATCATTCCCTGCTAATTTAATGGCAGAAGATTTATAAAATGACCACTTTAAAAAGAAATTAAAGAACTATTTTTCACAAAATTAGACAAATACAGATTATAAAACACATTTTGTAAATATATGTACACAGTTCAGATGGATGCAAGACATTTGCAGCACCAAATTTAAAGGACCATCAGCTGATCTCTCAAAGTACCACCCACTACCCACTCCATCACGTAACAGACCAAATTCATCCCACTGCTATCACGACTGGTAACTGCTTTTCACTGGACAGTGGAAGTTGCTACACTGCAAGCTCAACACATAATCATGTTGATGGTACAGTTATTAGTTTTGACACTCACCCTGCACAAGCAAAGGTCCTGTTATATGGTGCTAATTTCTGTTATAGTTTGAGGTTTGCTTTTTACGCAATATGATTATTATACACAATGTGTTTACGTAGCTAGGAAAAAAGGAATCACAATTTAATATCAGCATAGGTCAAATATTGGTCTAATCATAGTCATTTCTATGTCAAATGTGTGAGATTGTGTGTGTGTGTTTGTGTTCCTACAGACTAACCTGCTTCGTACTGAGGAGGTGGTGTAAGCGGTGAGCTTGGTAGACCTTGGCTGTCTGCATTTTGACCATCTCCAGACAGTCTCTCTGTCTCTTCTGGAGCTCCTCAAGTTCATCCAGCTCCCTCCTACAGGGCACATACACCAAACACAAATATTTTCACAATTTAAACTCCAAACTTCCATTTAATAACTTTACATGATAGATAATTGACAGAAACCACAGCCAAATATAAACAGAATCAATATACACTGTACAATAAATTAAAATAAGATGAATATTAACTTAAATCATCATTTTACACTTCTAATCATCACATCACATCACATCTAATATGTAATTTCATGGCTTCATAAGTAGTCTAATCAGTTTAAATCATACAGGAGCAATAGTTCATCATACTCTTTGAGTCATGTCACATGTTTGCTGAAAAATGAAAGACTTGTGCACAATGTAAATTTCATACACACACTTGTTAGTGTGTATTCGGAACACAGTATTTTGTCGTAAAAGCTGACTGTTCCCTGAAGCGTCCTTTAGATGAATAAAAAAAACTGGTTAACGATAAGAGGGAGACTGAGACAGACGTGAAAAGACAGAGGAGCTGTGGGAGAAAAACAAGAGAATGAGCCTGCTTGGACAGAAAAAAAGCAAAGTGAAAGCCTAAGAGGCTATAAGTGGGAGGATGATGGATATATTTCATCACCGCAGCCAGGACAGGTCTGTCTGTGACATCTGTTAAGCGAAGCTGGCTAAATGGGATGCATTAAAAGCCCATACACAGCAATTTCATTCCGCAATCACACAGCCTTATTGTTACAAGGGGGTAATAACTTAAAGAGGGAATTGGAAACAATTACTAAAACACACATGCCATGGTAATGTGAATACACACAGACACACACACACAGCTAAGAATAAAGCCGAAGCTCATCGACAATCCTTCGTTTCTTTTCTCTTTCTATATCCCTCATTTTTTCTCTCCTTCTCAACTGCTTCTTTCTCTGCCCAGCCTCTGTTTTCAATTACAAGCCTCCACAGAGGCATCAGAATATTCATAGTGTGTCTGTAATGTGAGGTTAACACATTCTGCAGCTACTGACATTTAAAAAGAAATCACAACACCGTCTCCTTTGCCTTTGCATTCTCATTCCTTCCTCAGCACCAGATTAAATTACAAAATAAATGAAATATGCAGAGCACTGTGTTTCTGTGTGGTGTGTGTTTGTGTGTTTGTGTGTGAGGCGAGAGTGAGAGAAAGTCTAAATGTGTTGAAATGTGTGTGTTTATGTAATATTAAGCACAGTAATTTAAGACTGTGCCTGTGTGTTTGTGTGTGTGCAAATATAGAGGTTGCTTGGCCCCTATTTGTCCACCTGGCTAACAGGGATATTACTTATTAATGTAAAATATAAAGTTTCAGCTTATTGTGGGACAGTCTGGTTCACAAACCAATTGGTGCATGTGTGTGTTTACAGTACAGTATATGTGTGTATTTAAAACACATATTAAAAACTGACTGGCAATGTTTTCAGGGGTCAGGACCTGATCCCATATGTCTGTGTGTGTCTGAGCTGCGAGTGTGCATCAACGTACATACTATGTGCTCACTAACTTTTGCTTGTATGTGTGTCCATACATGTGTATGTCTGTGGAAGTGTGTGTATGTGTGACTGTGTGTGTGTGTGTGTGTGTGTGTGTGTGTGTCAGGCTGAATGGGTGACCTTTGCTTCCCTGCCCCCAGCCCCAGTGTTATTAATTGCTGTGTAGTGGACAAAAGCCAAACAGATTTGTAACGGCTGAAGGCACCTCGATCTGTGTCGACCCAACCAGCCGCCACAACATACAACCCTCATTAGCCCTGTTCGGCACGCAGCACGTGCCCTGTGTATGTGTGCGTGTGTGTCAGTGTATGCGTGTGTTTGACTGAGTGAAAGTGAAAGAAAGAAACAGTGTGGTATAACACCAGCTTGTAATTCTGTTATATTGTAATGTTGTTAAATCCAGCCAGACAGATATATTGGTCAGCTGATATCAGCCCGATGTCGGCCCATCACAGCTATATTGGTCTATGCTGGTATTGCCATTTTTGTTGTCCGAAATGCACTGATATGAAGACTTTTTTGTTTTTGCAGAACATAATGCAGAATGTTTTTGTTTCTTTTAGTTTTATAGGTAGCATTTTCACATATGTGCGATATTTCTTCTTAATTTCAATCTAATTTTAAAAAATCAATCAAAATACCTGTGAAAGTTTATTGTTTTAATGTCCTGACATCATTCTGGATTATATGTACAGGGTGCAAATGAACTTTTAGTGAATAAGCTGAATGGCTAGTGAATGTTAATGTGCATAATCATTGGAAACAGTATTTTTAAAACGACCGCTCATTAAAACTTGTCTACTTTTTGTCTACTTTTACTTGTCTCTTTTTTTGTTTTTCCACATAACAGCTTTTTGCATTTTAAGTTCATCTGAAGTGAATATGAGGATTCAGCATTCTGAGCTCAACAAATAAAGTGGGTATCTTCCAGATATCTCCCATCACTTACATTAAAACCCCATTAGTAGTGGTGTCTTTACAGCCAGTATGATCAAGAGGAATGATTGAAGAAAATAATAATAATAATAATAACCTGTTTCAATGTACATACATTGATTATTGTTTAAACAACAAAAAATTGTAAACCCATGCGTTATTGTGTTTTGGTTACTGGAAAATATATTTAGAGCTGATATAATTCTACCTGGAAGTCAACTGTAAGTCCAGATTAAAGTATTGCTACAAATGAACTCTAATTATCTCATTATTATGTCAGTACAATACATTATACACATACATGTATTACTTATATCGTTTCATTGTGCTATAAAGTTGTTATTTGATACATAGATTATAGTTACAGTTATTTTTGCACATTATAGCATTACTTTATTACAGTATACCCTATAGCTGCAATGATTAATCAATTATGAATCAATTATTAATTTAATTACCAACTATTTTGATAACAGATTAACCGGTGTGAGTAAGTTTTTGACAAAAAGAAAGTAAAATTCTCTGATTCCAGCTTTTTAAATGTGAATATTTTCTGGTTTCTTTACTTCATTATTACAGTAAACTAAATATCTTTGGGTTGTGGACAAAAAAGGCATTTGAGGACATCATCTTTGGCTTTAGGAAACACAGATCATTACTTTTTACCATTTTCTGACATTTTCTTGACCAAACAACTAATCGATTAATCAAGAAACTAATCGACCGATTAACTGACAAAGAAAATATTCATTAGTTGCAGCCCTAATATACTCCATAATGACTAATGGCTGCTTATAATGTGCGTATCACGTCATATAATGCAGTGCGAGCACTCGGACTACAGATTACTTTTGATGCTGCTGACCTGTTGGACAAGCTAATCAAGTATACTTGAACCACTTTAAAATAATTGAAACTGGACTGACATTTTCACCCCGGACTGTTAACTTATTTAAATGGCTAATATAGTACAGCTAAATTCCTCACTTCTTCCTCAATTATTTACTCCCTGGTTCACAACGGGGCATCAGGGGCTGATGGGATATCAGAGAGTGAGGCATTGTGGGACAGCAGGACACACCTGCGGTCATCCAGGCCAGCACCAGAGCAGCTAATTGGCCAGGTTCTAAATATTTAATGGAGGCTTGACCTGATTGGCTGTTTTAATTGCTCCAATTAAATGATTCAATAGCTGGCAAGGAGGGGGTAGTCAGCCGGTCAATTTAGACAGTGACCGGTTCAATGTATTGAGCCTTCAACACCCTCATAACATGGCGTTTCCAATTAAGTGACTGACCGATTGATTAACTAATTCACTAACGTAGTAAAACTGATGCCATGAAAAGGTTTGGAGGCAAGTATCCAATAAATATTGCTAATAATCAAAAACAGAAAAAAACATTTTTCACTTTATACATTTTACATACTTTTGCCCATTGTCTTACTCTCAAAAGTTATTTCCTTAAGAGGCAGAAAGGGCACAGCACCCAGATTACACACACACACACACACACACACACACACACACACACACACACAGAATATACAAATCCAATCAGACTGAGGGAGTGAACTTGTCTCCACCCAAACTGGATCAGAAAGAAAGAGCAGGAAAAGAAAGACTGATGCATAGTAGCGGAGAGTGATCGCAGGGCAGACGTGCAGGCAGGCCCGCACTCTCTCCACTATAGCTGCTCTCCTTTCATGAATGTCCTTGAGAGGGACACGAGAGAGGGAGGAATGAAGATGGCTGGAGCAAAGAGAGACAGGAAAAAAGTAGAGAGAGGAAGAGAGACAGCAGAGCACCAGAAGAGAAGAATTTAAAAAAAAAAACACTGGCGCTGCTCAGCCTAGCAACACCAAGTCCATTAATTCTCCCTTGTTCTCTTTAGGATAAGTTAAAACATTTTGCCATGTCGCTGCAACATCACAGCGAGAATTATTTATCTGATTATGGCGGTAATAATTACCCAGCTGTTTATTGCAGATAGAGGAATAATTCATGCAGTCAACAGGCCGTGTTGGTGGTGGCGGCGGCGATGACACCAGCACATTTAGTAAATATGCAAAGCGGGCTTGCTCTGCTTTCCTAATTGCCCCCATCGTCCCACTGCATGCCCTTATTAAAGCCCAGGAACTTTAAGTATCTCCCTGACAAAGTGATAAATTGTTGGGGTATCAAGGAAAACTGTGGCAGAGTGGGGACTGCACCGGGGTCCTGACTTCATTAGGCTATGCAGAAGGAGAGGAAGGATGAATGAGGATGGACACTGAAGCACAGTGAACCGGTGGGAGAGAGAAAGATATAGAGCAAAATAGATTGAGAAAGAGAAGGAGAAAGAGACTGGAGATTGAGGAAGGGAGGCGGAGAGAGGGCAGGGGATAGAAGAAGGTAGTGTAAGTAGTAGCGTGTATTAGCTGGATGCTGTACCTAATGAAATGACACAGATGGTTTCGTGCGGGGGAGATCTGTCATGAGCGGGAAAGAGGGACTGAAACAGAGAGAGAGAGGTTCGGCAGTCTATGTATTACTCCTATATCATTACCATGTGCAGCCGATCAGCCCGCACTAAATGGGGACCATTAGTCCAACTTTGAATAATTTATGCAGCAGGTTGGACAGACAGACAGACTTACAAGCGGGAGAGAGCAGGTGGATTAGAAAAAGGGACCTTTGCGGGGTGAGTGATCAGGCGGCGTGCGATCCAAGGGCTCAGCAGCTAACACAGAAAGGATATTTTTAAATAAACGCCTGCACGGCGTTAATTGATCGTGACCCCGGCAGCACTAAATAAACATGTGATTAACTGGAGAGAAAGTGACCTCAACACCCCAAACCACTGTGGAGGAGGGGCTGTGTGTGTGTGTGTGTGTGTGTGTGTGTGTGTGTGTGTGTGTGTGTGTGTGTGTGTATGAAGAGACTGGGGATGTCACACAGTTGATAATGAAACAATGAGACCAAACAGTTAAATGACATCACATTAGGGATGTTAATGATTAATCATTAATCGATTAATGGCTGTTAAGAATTTAACCAATTATAAATGTATTAACCAGCAATGTCTGTTTTGTGCACCATTTCTCCAGAGCTCACAGGCTTTCTCACGATTTGGTTTGGTCTACATTGTTAGTCTAGAAATGGCAGTAACTGCACCTCATCTGACACTGTTTGGTTCAGCAGGGACATTTGTTGAATAAGGACAGGCGGACAAGAGCAGCCATTTGGAACAAACAAACTTTTTTATTGTCCTGCTCTGTTTATCGTTCTGTTTGTTCAAATTGTTTGTCCTTCATTAATTAATGTTTCACATAACTAATGTGTCGGTAGAATTGTTTAAAGCTACTATAAAGAGTTTTTAACGGGTTATGAAATCATCTCAATTAATTACTGATGCTTTTATATGACCTACATAACCAAACAAGACCATCCAAGAGAGAGGATTTGCTGCTCATTCAAAGTACTTTTTAGTCAAGTTTGATAAATGATAACAGTATACGGCATGCTTGTATATTTATGTACTGGGTAAGACATTTTCCTCTTTTACATAAGGTTGCCAGAGGTATCAAAGTATTAATACTTTATCAATACTATGTGTGTAAAACAATACAGTATTGACTGACTATAGTATAGGGGTGGGTGAAAACAATATCACAATATTTTAGGATATTCTGCCATAACAACATTCACGATGATATGGCAAAATACTACAAATATGATAAAAATGTTTGGTTTAGAAGTTAGTGAAATTAATTTGTTGTATCGCCCCCTTTTGCAGTTACAGTCTTCATGCACTTCTTGCATTTTACAGTGGTTTATTGTACATCTGATTTTTGTAACTAAACCACTTCCACACCACTGAAGTCACTTCCCTTTTTGGAATTAACTCCTCCACCATAAAAATGCCATTATCACAATCTGTTTTTTTTTTAATCATGAAAAATATTATATCATTAACAATACAATATGGCACACACCTCCAGTATCGAAAGTACTCAGCTATTTAAAAAAATCTAAGTGTTAATTCAAGTCCTCAGTTTAATTCAGCCTTCATTGTCTTACCTCAAATTTGGTTTGCAGCATAGCAAAACCAGGTTTCAGTGACTTTTTCTGTGTGCAGGATGTTAATAAATGAAAAAAAAGATAATTATCCTATTTTGTGTGGCTAGGCCCTTTTTTTGCCATGGTATAAAAAGAGGAATTGCGTATTGTTTTCTAATACTGGTATCGTATTGAAGTTTAAAATTCTGGCATCGTGACAACTCTACAAGGCATAGTGGAAAAGATAAACTATTATAAGCACAATTGCACCAGTGTCTTTCATCACTGTCAGTGTCAGAACACTTGACAAAGTTGTGTGTGTTTGTGTGTCTGTCTTCGTGTGGAGGCAACACCTCCTTAATGGACTTTAACAGCTTAGTTCCCCCTACCTCTAAAAGGGGCAAGGAGTGTGGAGGAAAGGTGGAACGCTGGTGGGGAAGTGAGGGGGGAAGTCAGTGATCCAAGGAGCACTTTAACAAATTTACATTTAATTTTAGCAGAAGCCTAAAGATATTTTCCAGTAAAATATATTAGCAACATTAAAAATGTGACTATTAGCTAAACGTGATGGTTTTTTTTGTCAAAAATAAAAGATGGCGTATCTCTAGCAGTAAGCCCTGGAGCACAGGATGTTTTATTAATGCACGAGCTGCGGTTCAAATCAGAGGCTAATTTTTAATTTCTTCACATCGTTCACTTCTCTCTCTCTCTCTCTCTTAGCCTCAAGCACTTTAGAGGACTTCTCTCTCTCTCTCTCTCTTTCTTTCCTCTCTATCTCTTTGTTTACTCTGTCTCTTTCATTCCTTCACTTTTCCTCTCCTCTTCCCCTGTCCCTGCTCTCTTCCTCTGAGGTAACCACTAAACAAGCACAGATCTTACCAGCACCTCTCTCACTCTTTCTCTCTCGGAACACACACACACACACACACACACACACACACACACACACACACACACACATATATTTTAAGGTTACGGGTACACAAGTACACCTTTTAACCAACTGCCTTTACGCTAATCAAATCAATTCATCTTGACTGACGTGTATTAGCTGACTCCCTTCACGGTCCTGTAGTGGTCCCTGGGCAAAAATATGTTTTAACATATCACATAAGGGGAAATTGTAGACAAACTCAACAAGACAGAGTGAGTGAGAGAGAGGAGAGAGATGGGAAAAGAAGTGATGCATAGTTTTCAACAGCTGCCTTTCCATTCAAAATTGTACAACACCTTTACAAAAAGATACACCTTGTTTACTACTTGTATTAAAACTTGGTGAAGCAGCTGCTGTATTGTGCGGTATGTCAGTTGTAATTTCTGTTGAAGGGTACTGTCAGCTGTATTGTAATATAATGAAAGCAGCAGAATGGGATGCAGGCCACACCAGAAAGTCAGTATAATATTAACTGGCTACCTACAAAAAATTCAAGTAAAGGAGGAGCAGGCGACTCTCTTCAGCCTTGTATACTGCAGTTCTGTTTTACCTGACAAGTTCGTTGTTCCTTGAAAGTCCCTCCAGATAGCTCTTGCGTGCATAGAAATTATGAATATACTTCCGCACAAAGAATCCTCTCCATCTGCGCTGGATCTGTGTGGGATTAAAACATGACAGATGCATACTAGAGAAGTTTTCCAACGACATGGCGAAATGTAGGAGTAGGGAAATCTGGCAGTGTTGCAACTCTGATGCTTAACTGTTAACAAGTATCAAAGAAACAATTTGTTTCACAGAGCAACCTACATGAATAAACGGCACTACAAGTAAGACTAAAAATATGCATTGTTGATTTGGGGGTGAACTGTCCCTTTAAACTTGCAGAGGACACACTTAAACAAGACAGATCAAGATATGAACATAATGGGAGAACACATGTATAACCATGCATGCAGTATTTCCTCTGTCGTGATGGAGGGACAATCCAAGGGGGTATAGATAGCTGTCACAGCTCCATACATTTAACTGTATCAGTCCACATTGATTGTGGAGGCTGCAGATTAGCTAGTGCACACACACCCCCACACACACCAGTGGACCATTTTAAAGCAAGGGGGCGGATGTCCTTCAGACTAATTAGGAGATTAAAACAATGGCAGGTAAAAGAATAATCACAGCATGAGAAGAGGGAAGAGGAGAGGAGAGGAGAAGTGGAGGATGGGGAAAAACAACAAAGAGCAAAATGAGAATTAGCATTGATCTGCCAGTCAATAGATAATTTTAAATAAAGTAATTGCCGCCTCCCCACTTCTTGCTGACCTTTGTTGACTAGTGAAATCGATGCTGTTGAATCTAATACAAATCCGAGGTGCGGCATGTAAACACTGGTTTCTATTACGGCCCTAATACATTATCCTCTGTTAGCTACCACGCTGTGATAAAGACAACAGGAGGAGAGAGAAAAAAGAAAAGAATCAAAATTGATTCAAAGGAAGTGTCACAAGGGGATTCTGAGATGATTGTTTCTCCTTTTTGTGTGTCTCTCTCTCTATTTCAGTTTCATACACACGAGCAAACACTGTTGGTTTATTCCGTCTACATGGCCAACGTATTAGAAGAGATTCTGATATTGTAGTGTAGCGCTCACAGTCCTGCCAATATTTTGCAGGATACAAGCAATATGAGAAAATATAGTATATCTTTAAATCTGGCACACATAGTGAAAAAACTTCTTCATCTTTCAACAGGTGGGAGGATCCAGATGCTAGATATATTTTCACAACACCAATTTCGATTTCTCTTTATATTTGCCCCACGGTATCTCTACAGGAGCAGTGGGCAATACACAGTGCAGTGCTCAAAAGCAGTGGCAAGAGTGTTCCTAAAACCAACATGTATGCCTTTCATTAAATACTTTATAGAAATTTCCACCATAGTTTTGATTTTTGTCATAAATGGTTTTCTGGCTACATTCCAAAGAAGACATGTTGTAAATTTAACTTTTTTATGCGTTGACAACAGAGCAGAAAGGCTGATCATGGCCATAAGATAGGAGTTGGTGTTTCCCCTAACATTGTTTTGAGGCGTCGGCCCACCTCCCCAACAGGACCCCCTGGAGAGAAACAAAATATTTTATTTTATACTGTGTATTCTTCATGTTCAGACGTTCTTGTTTAGAGATTTTTAATTAGAAAATTTACCTTGAAAGTACACATTCTCACTTCCTTTCGTACATTCTCAACAATGTTTTCTGCAGTCCTGGGCTGCAGTAATCACAAACATTGTGCTGTCAGGCTCATGTAGCACTATAACTTGACTCTCTCTTTGTTGTTTATGATGTTGCACTTGCTGTTGCTGTTGATGTTGTCTTATTGATGCTAAGTGTGTTTATTGTACCACTGTGATGTCTGTAAAGACTTGTTTCAGTAATTAACCTGTTGAGAATTAGCCTTGCCAAGTGATAAGGTAACTAGCTAAGCTAAGCTAAGCTAGACTTTCATTTGGTGGGCTATAAAAGGGACATTAACCCTATGCAATCTAAGAAATCATACTGTATCTTTAAGTCTAACATACATAGTAAAACACTTCTTTTGTCTTTCAACAGGCCAAAGTGGATATATTTTCACATTAGATTTTATTATATTTTTAACCTTTTGAACTTTTATATTATGCCTAATTGATTTCTCTTTGTATTTGCTCCGTGATATCTCTTAGGGATTAGTGCAGTACACAGTGCAGTGCTGAAGGACGGTGGCAGGATTGTTCCTAAAACCTTCATTTATGTCTCTTGTGGTGGGAGAAAATTAGATCAGCCAGAGAAAACCCAGACAAACACACTGAATAAACTGCCCATTCTGCACAGAAAAAAACTCATTTAACCCTGTGGGGTTCAAACCTAGTACCTTCTTGAATTGCTAACCACTGTGCTCCTTTGCTGCCCTGTTCACATATTTTCATTTTCTATTAAAACTCCTATTACTTCCTTTAGGAAACTGTGGTTATTTTATATGGGTAATAAAGGCCTCTTTTCTCCAACTTCAGAAGCTTCTGCTCTGTTCTACATGGTGACATCACCCCTAACCTTTCGCCCTGTGACCTAAAACAGTTGGGTCAAACACTACTCCTGAATCTATGTCTCTCCTATTATGTGACATTTATTGAAACGACAGGGTGGTCAGCTTTATTTGTTTGACTTTCTATTAAGCGTAAAACCTGAAGCCCTTTCCAGGCTTTTGCGCCAATATGAAAATATTGCGACCCTCTCTGTCCAGCTGGACAGCGACACACCCTCTTCAATAAACACTAGTGGATTTTTTTTGCTGGCCTATAAAACCCTTTAATGGTTTAGGCAGAATGAAACTGTTAGCCAAAACAGTATGCTATATGGAATTGTAAAAATATAAAGTTTCTGTGCAATATCCTTGTGTAAAAGTGCCAAAGCATCAGTCATAGCCATGGTGGTATGATTTATGGGTTGAACAGTAGTAGCTGCTGAGGGGGATTAAGGGAGCATTTGATGGGCATGAGTACAGAGGAAAAACAAAAGATAAACTAAAAATAAATGTTGCTAAAACGGTGATACAACCCAGATTTTGAGATAAAGGATAGAGAATACAGAATACACTTTTATTGAGATAGCCTCTTAACAAGCACATTAAGGGAATAGTTTTTAAAGGAAAAATCTGTAATATATTTATTGTAATAATAAATAGTAATTCATAAAATGACCGTGATATGTCAACAGAGATTAAGGAAACACGCCAAGTTGAAATACTGGCTTCTCTGACAACAACGCTACAGCAGGGATGTCCCTCTTTGAAATTTCTATTCCGGTCTGTAACTTGTGTTATTGTTTGCCTGTTTCATGTTAATTAGAATTCAAATTAATGTTGAATGTTCATCAATTGAGTTAGTGTCTGTTTATGAGTCCTAAGAAATCATTAATAACCTTTAGAAAGAGTAGACGTATATAATGGTTAAATTCAGCAATATGTTAATGGTGTTTGGCAGGCAGTCACTGAACTCCAGAGTGTATATTTTCAGAACACTGGGCTTTTGTTTTCAGGACAACTAACTTAGCTTGACATTGACAAATAATTGACAGTCATTAACAGCTGATCAACTTACAGTATAGGACTCGTTTTCGCTTGTTATTGTCAAATCACAATGTTGCGCTTGTCTTGCGCTTCCTTAGTGTTCCTGCAACCTGCCTGAGCTTCCTCATGTCTGGGGAGGAGGGGATGGTGGCAAACAACTCACTTCAAGCTCAGATCACATATTAAATAGGGATTCAACCTATTTAATATACAGTCCGTGGTACCAACTCACTATTTGGACTGCAGTACTCATTTTTGGACATGACATTGTTAGATATTGCTCCTTGGAGTTTATATATGAATACGTGTACAATTTTGTCAGTGTGCATCAGGCCTATTCAGCTGGTGGCACATGGGCCATACCCAGCCTTTTGATCATGTATAAAAATGAAATTTAGTAATTATAATTAGAAGTATAATTGTGATTTTATCTAAATAATGTGCTAACATTCTAAGTTTATGGGTGTTTACACTGTGAATTTGAAGATAATAATTTTATTAGTTTCCCATTTATCAGTTATGTGTGTCATTAAGCACAAAGACACTTATTTTAAAATGTTTTAACTCAGACTGTTTAAAGAGAAGAAATGTATAGTTAAACTGAGTGAAAAAGATGTTAAATGTAACACTGTGTTTATTAAAACAACAAGCTACTACTAAATTACAAAGGTGCATTGTTTTTTCTACATTATGCTTCTTTTCCAAATGTAAAAAGTAATACAGTAGAGAAAAAAGTTATAAAGTAGAAAAGTATAAGTTTTGTCTTACACATTAAAATTTCTAACTTAATAGGTCAGATATAGGAAATATAAAAATCCATCAACTTGGCACTTTACTTTTTTCAAATCTGGCCCTTCTAAAAAAGTAACTGGATAGACATATGGTTTACATGGACCAATGAACGTGTAATGTGTGGACAGGCACATAATCATGATAGATCATTTTGAAATAGCCAAATAAAACAGATTTTTTGTGTATATTATTCCTGATTCTAACAGGCCCAAATGATGTATAAAATAAAATTTTACAGGAAAGTTAACATGAGGGCAAAAATGTTGAAAAAACAAGATTTAAAAAGTTGCTATGATGGTAGATTTTTGCAATGAAGTGCTTACAGGCTGTTTATTCATGGGACCTCCCATTCACGGCACACACAGAGAAAAAGAGTGTCCCCCTACCACGACACTCCATTTGCTAAAACAAGACACTGTGGTGATATTTACCCTGACCGCCATCTCCTCGTAGAAATTCATCTTCATGATAAAATATGCCGCCTGTGAACACAAAGGAAAAGATGGCGTTACATCTTGTCTCCCGGTCCTCTGATCTGTCCACAGCAGGCGTCAAAGATAAAGAGCTCTTTATACATAATACATTGCACAGAGGCAGCACAGATAGGGCCACTGTAGAGGGGAGGGAGGAGGGAAGGGGGCAGAAAAGGAGAGAGGGCAAGCAAGAGAGACAAGAGGAACAAGAGAAAAAAGTCAGGGGAATGGAGAGAGAGCAGTTAGCGGGGCTTTGTATCAAGGGGAGGACGGGACTCTCTTAATACACCAACGCAGACAAGGGCCAAGAAAATCTATGGTAGTCAAGCAGCGAGCTAATGGAGATGTATGACGGCCAAACGCTCTCCTCTGGATTTCATAATCAATGACAGCACTGCCAGAAGTGACAAACAAAAGGGCCAGAGAATATTCAGCAGCGCACTCGACGAGCCGTCACACACACCAAACGTGGCGGCCCAACCACTGGGGGCACATTTCAGGAGCAAACTGGAGAGTCGGCCATAAAAGGGATTCATATCTCAACACGTCTTTTTTAATAACGACAGGGAAGAGAGGGAGGAGAGGAGAGGGAAGGAAGACAAAGACTTGAAAGGAGGTTGTAAATTCAGCTTGATGTTTTGAGATGAGGCTTTGTGCGCGTCACATTACACATGATAAGGTCCGCAAAGAGTGAGAGAAAAAAAAAAAACAGGCAGAACAGAATGTCTCAGGGCTAATTCAAAATAGTGCACTGTGGCAATTTTGAGTGATTCAAATTAGTGCTCGTCTGTTTCCAAATGAGACCAAACAGCCTCTTTTTAGCCCATATGTGTGTTGTGACACATCCTTCATCGTTTATTTCAACACCCCTCAACCCCACCCCCACCATCACCACCACTACCCCCCACCTTTCCATTTCTTGAACGCCTCCCAAACGGCGGCTGGCAGTTATGCTTTAGCAAACAGTCAATTTACAGGCATGATAAATAGCTTGTTGTGATACGTTTACAAAACTCAATCCAGGGGAAAATTATACGTGAGAGCGCTGGGTATTGGATCCGGTATCAACAATCTGTTCAATTAAGAAGCAGTTGGAGGCAATATGCTGAAAATGGGGCCTTGTTTTTACTAAAGCACACACATACACACACACATACCATACACACAAACTCGTCCACACTCTGTTTTTCTCTATTCCTCTCCATACTCTTTCTATATACATCCCAGGAGTTGTGATATAGATGGAATTCCTTATCATATTGCATCATATTTCCTAAGTGCTAATTTCCCAATGTGTAATGAGTGAATTATATCTCTTAAGGTCAGACGCAGGGACTTAGGAATATAGCAATTGAATTCTAATGCATGCTATCATAACATAATCAATATATCTATAGCCATTCCAGGCACTGGCTTACCTTCACCATTTGTCTGAAATGTGCCCTTGCTGTGAAGCCCCGCCATATCTTCTGTATAATGATTGCCTTCTTGTGCAGATGGCTGTAAAAAAAAAAAAAAAAAAAAAAAAAAAAAAGAAACAGTCGTTTTGAAAAAGGATTGGGTGTGTATTTTTCAGAAGTTAAAATGAAAAGAAAACACTGAAAAAACATTATTTAGACACACATCGAAGGAAGAAAATTAAATAATTACATTTTTGCTCAGAAAATAAAGAAAAGAGTGGTTTTGTTTTCTGCATACAAATGTTAGGTTGTAAAGGACTTTAATTAAAAGGTCAGGGAAACATTACACTTACAAACACATGCTCAAAGACACACACACACAGAACATTTCTGCTCCTCCAGGCTTTTCGATCATGTCTGATGAGCCTTTCACCCCCTTTAGTCGGCAGCACACATTTGTATTCATCTTCAAACATACTCTAAATGCAAGTCCACTGCGATTCTCTGCCTCCAATGAGGCCATCAATTTCCAAAAGGCCATTCATATGCCCAGAAAATCAATGCTTATAGTGGGGAAAGCACAACCCCGGAGTTGCACTTAGGCAGCTAAAATTGTTGCTAATTATCCACTTAACGCATTGATCAATTAACTAAAGTAATCTGAATTAACCTACTGTCTGGAAGTTTGTCTGCTGACCCTGCAGAATGGTGCTGGGGTCACAGTATAGGAACAAGCACAGAGATAGAGGCATTAGTTTCTCTGTGTGTGAAAGGAGCACAGAGTGCAAGCGACATTTATTCCTCTAGGCCATTTGCAAAGCTCTAGAAGTGGGATAATTATGAGAGTGAGCTAGGATCAGGGTTTCCTTTGAAATTAACTCTTAGAGTCCTGCCAGAATGTTTTTCAAACCCTGAGGGAAAAAAGAAAACCTCAAATTGCTATATAAAATATTAAGGCTTGTATTCTTTTTTTTGCCTAAGGCATACTAAGGAGTACCAAAAATCTATTTTTCTAGTTTACAGATTCAAATTGGACTAACACACCTTCACATACATATTATACCTGAGGTAAGCCCGAACCTTGCAGGCTCTGAACCAGCTCTGAATCCGGGTGGCGGCCTGGTTTTCCCTCTGTC
Source organism: Lutjanus argentimaculatus (assembly GCA_034769285.1). Taxonomy (NCBI): domain Eukaryota; kingdom Metazoa; phylum Chordata; class Actinopteri; order Lutjaniformes; family Lutjanidae; genus Lutjanus; species Lutjanus argentimaculatus. The sequence goes on from JAWZSL010000002.1 coordinate 20,533,548, forward strand.
TGTTCTCCTCAGCTTGGCTAAAGCACACAGACACATAAAATTAACAGTGTACCTCAGTGTTTCCAGATTCGACAGTTTTTCTGCCCAATTGGACTGTTTTGGATTGAATTCTGCAGGTTAAAATGAGCTTGGGTGTGTGGACAGGAGTGGGCTGTTTTTTAAATAAATCAAATATTACAGTAAATACAAAGTATATATAACTTTGATATGACATAAGTTTTATTCATTCTGCTGAGAGGTGATATGAGTTATGATCATTACCCACCCACCTGTGGCTTAGGCTATGAAGACACTCAAGCTGTAGTGTTTTTGCAAACCATTGTGACAAAAACCTGTATGCCTACAACATTACAATGACATTATTTGTTTGGCTTTTTGAAAACATGTAAATTTCATCAGTGAAACTTTCTTCTTCTTCTCTCTTTGTCTTTGTCCGCGTGTATATGGTGGGAACACTTTAAATCAGCATAATGTAAAGGCTTGCTGCATTTTACCAAGCGAAATAAAACCTTTTTTATGTAATTTGAGCCTTTCATTTTTGCTTTATTTTTAAGGTAGAGGGCAGTGATACTAAATTGTGTTGTATGATGTAGCCTCCTACCTGTGTTCTAGGGCACTTGTGAACATCTGAATTGATTTTATATTATTGTGATCAACCACAATACTAGTGCTGTTATTTATGAATTCCTTTGTATTGTTTACTACAAATAATATTTGGGCCTTTATAATCAATTTCGCCGGATTTTGGGCATTTATTGGCCTGGAACATATGAATACGAATACGAATACGAAATACTTTATTGATCCCCAAGGGGAAATTCATTTGTCTGTAGTCTCATCTATTTGTATAAGAATTATAGAGTCTGATGGCAGTTGTATGAAAGATCTTCTGTATCTCTCTGTCCTACAACGAAGAGAGAGAAGCCTTCCACCACCATTATTTCTTGGTCCATCAAGGTGTTATGCAGTGGATGATCCATGTTGTTTAGATGGCCTCCACCATATGAACCCAATCTGACAACACTGGTGTAAGTTATCGCAGCTACATTATCTCGCAGTGATGGTGCATTAGTGTTTATTAATATTCAGTAAAACAATATTAACATCTGTACTTTCAAGTACACAGCCGGCTGTGGGTCTAATGTGTTCTGCAGATGCTTCAAAATGACCTGTTTTATGGCACCAGGCTATATTAAAGCACCATCTTAACTAAAACATGAGAAAAATCTCTGTTGTTTGCACTAACACGAGCAACGGCTGTTTCTAGTGACGTCAGAGCAGTGATAGCTAGCTTAAAGCTTAATATAAACTTACACTGCTTCTGAGCATGACGCTATCGTTTGTTAGCTAACGTCAGCTAATTAGTGTAATTATTTGGCTTTGACCGCCTTCCAAACCGCTTAACAACAGCCACCATGATCTTTCATATCTGAATATAACACACTCATACATATGATATATAAGCTACCTGTTTCTGTAGACGTATTCTTTTTGGAACTCCTCAACTTCTCTTTTTATTTTCAGCAACTCCGACATTGTTACTCAGGTCAGATTAGTTTACCTGTCGTCTTGACAACGGATTCAGGGGTCGTGTCTCGAAGGGAACCCCAGTCCAGCGAAAAATCTCGCGAGAGTGATCAATTTAACGCAAACCATGATCTTTCCCTAAGCATAATTGTGTATTTTGGGTCCGTAAACCTACACAGATTTAAGCATAATTAGTTAGTACAACGCGCAAAATAGAGAAACAACGCTTACAGATCTCGTGAGAGTTTCGCAAATCAAAGGTTCCCTTCTAGACATGGCCCTCCAAAGGAGGTGGCGATGCGTTCAGAGCATTTAGAAAGTAGGAATTTTCTACTCGAGGGAAGATGCTTACTTCATGGGTCCTACTGAAACAAAGTCACTTTCAAAATGTCTGCCTTCTGTTGATCCAATCGTGCATATTTGTGAAGTATAACATTAAGGTTAAAGGCACCTGCTGAACTTATACTACCAGTCAAGCATGCAGTACTAATTTAAATCAGCCTTTTGTTTGTTTGTATGTTTTATCTTCTAAAACACTGATTTTGCACTTTATCTTGATCATTCTGACATTGACTAGCCATTTTCTGTAAATTCTCTTTTATCATTTAGATGTCATTTTCTTAAAAAAAAATCAAGATAGCATGACATATTTTTGTTAACATTTATTTACAGATTTATATTTACAGATTTAATGATTAACTACAACATTTCAATTTATTTTGATGTAAGCAAAGGTTTATAGTAACAGATATTTTTATTTGCTGGGACAGATTCATCAGCATAATCTTTTATTATGGACTGACATTATTTGTAGAAAAAAACCTAACCATTGGTTTCCTTACTGGTTCAGTCAGATTTAATGAAATGTACTACATGCAACCTTTATTTATTTTTTCTCTGCTTCTTCTTCAGTCTTATCTACTGTACTGAAGCAGACATACAGTGTAAATAATATAGGAATTGGTGGAAAAAAGTGTAGGGGAGATCTGACCAGAAAAGACATTAATAAAATGCCTGCTCTCTGGATGCAGATTGTGGATTGAGTATTGATCTGCCACCTGCCTCATTTCTTCCATCCATCCCTCCATCCATCCATTTGCCTCCTTCCCTGACGTTATCACCCTTCATCATACAGTTATCAGGTTATTTCTCCCCACACTTCCTTCCTTCCTTATTTCCCCTCCTCGTCACTCCTCCTCAGCCATATTCACCTGTCAAAATGATCACCTCAGCAGGGTGTGCATGTGTGTGTTTGTGAGTGTGTGTGTGTGTGTGTGCACATGTGCACTTGTGCATCTGTGGGAGGAAAGATATCTGTCTGGCCAGTGGTCAAAGGAAAAAACCTGTCTGTATTATAAATTACTCCTTAGAGACAGGCAAACGACAAATAGTGAAAGTGAATGAATGTGTGTATCTGTCTCGGTATTCCTGTTTCTCTGTGAGCCAGGCGGAGTGCTTGTTTAAGTATCTTTTTCCGTCTCTCTGTCTTTCTCTCAGGCCAATTTGCTGTCTGAGGGCCACCACAGTGCTGAAGAGCGGTCGGCAGATGTCCTAGGTAGAGTTATGGCTGGAGGGGCGAACCCATGGTGGCTCAGCCCATCCATCGAGGGGCGGCAGGAGGGCGGCCACCCTGGTAATTACCGGAGAAATGTTGTTGTGACAAGACGGTATGAACAGTGTGTGAAAGAGACAGAGAGATTTTTAGGAAGTGTTGTTTTTGACAAGACTGTAAGGACGGCTGGAAGCCATTCGTCCCGCCACAACACTGATTAGGTGTCACCAGGAGTGTATCTGTGAGAGAACAGTATGAAAAGGAGACTGAGAACACATCATAAAAAGACACACTGTTTACACACTGTCTAATGACCCACTTCTAGACCCAACCAGACCATCATCTTCTCCATGTCGTCCTTCTCCTCTTGTAATACACTCTTCCATCAAGTTCATCCCCTTTCATCTCTTTGGATATCTTCCTCCTGTCTTCTTTCCTCCTCTGTGTTTTCATCTGATCTTTTCATTTTTCTTCTTTCTTTTTTCTTTTCCCCATCCTCTGTGCCTTCTCAGTCCACTGGTGGACTCAGAGTTGGGGCAGGGGATTGGTTGATAAAACACGCTAAATACCCTCTAGAGTGGCGCAGTGTCCAAGAAAAAGTGCCCTCTAGGGTGCCCTTCCCATAAACAAAACAGAATAAAGTGCCGTCTAGGGTGCCTTTCCAATGGAGAAAATGTGATAAAGTGTCCTCTAGTGCACCCTTGTAGTAAACAAAACAGAATGAAGTGCCCTTTAGAGTGCCCTTCCAGTGGAGAAAATGTGATCAGTGCCCTCTTGGGTGCCATTCCAGTGGACAAAACATCATTAAGTGTATCACAACTTTCGGTGTGTTTGTGCCCTTTTTATTTTTTTCACCCCTGCCCATCAGAGAGCCTGAGTCCACCACTGTCTCAATCAAAACATTTTTGTTGCTCAGTGAGGCAATGATTCTTATCCAGGATTACCCATGTATACCCTCTCTCTGCCTCTCCTTCTCTCTCTGTCTCTCGCTCCATCTCTCCATACGGGGCATGTCATTTAACATGCCTCCAGTCACCTCTCACAGTCAGGAAGCTCATCCAACCAGTCATTCTCCATGCCCATTGTTCCTAAATGAGGGCCATATGCGCTGTGGCCAGCACTGGTCATAAAGACACACACACACACACACACACACACACACCAGTGGTGATACCAGTGTCTGTGGGTGGACGTGTGTGTGTGTGAGACTGTCACACATTGCTCTGCACAGTGCGTGTGTATGAATCATTGTTGTGTGTGACAGTGTATGAGTGATTATATGTGAGTGTCTGTATGCGAGCCTGTCTGTGTGTGTGTGTATCTGTGCGTGTGTGTTCCTACAGCCACAGTAGGGTGCGGCGGATGGAATGTGTGTTTCTCGGCAGGACCAGTTCGGCCATTATTATTAAACATCTGTCCGCAGCACATTAATTCCCCCACTCTGACGCATCCCTCTCTGCCCAGGGATCACTTAATTGAAATCCATAATGACTCTTTCTTCTCTTCTCTCCCACACTGAGCAAAGTGAAGCTGGGAAACATATTTTAGACAAAAGGGGAGGTTTCTATCAGCTGTTATCAAATCATACTTGTCATATTTTGAACAGCCTGCACACTTTTAACATACATCGAGATTTTGTGCAAAACAAATGAATTATGGTGGCTGTGTTTCCTGAAACATTTCATGAATAAAGCATGTTAATGTGTTGAATTGTGTCATTTTGTTGGTCTGTTAGTCCCTGAATAAAATAATTATAAAATATTAAATATTTTACAAATTATAAATATATTATAAATAACTGTAATTAAAGAATATATAGAAACAAACAAAACAAAACAAAAGATTGTGATGAAATGCATAGCTGACAAAAGGAAAAATCAGTTAGATTGAGGCTGAACACAAAATATGATGTTTAGCTCAGATGAATTGTATGATTGATGATGATGTTATTTTGGCCTTAACTGGCTCAAAACATCAGCAAACAAAGAAAGAGGCAGTAACTGCAGTGTCTTTTGCACAAAGCTTTTTTTTGTTTGTTTTTGTTTTTTTTAATCACACCTGGTGTAAATACTCACTTAGCATTTAACAATGTCCAACTCCACAAGTTTGCAAACAATCTGTTCCAAATCAATCAACAGCCAATAATTGTTTGGGATGCATGGGCTTTGTTGTCATCTCTGAATATTTTTCCTCCCACTGGTTCTCATTCTAATGTAGAGGGGAAACAATATGAAAAATTCATATCACGATTATAGTGAGCAACATTATCATAGTTGTCAGTATTATCACATGTACTGAAAATGTTCATAAAGTAAACTGAAATAACTTTGCCAAGTTTTATATAAAAAAAACTCTGAACAGTTTCAAATCACATCATGTCTTTAGCAATATCTTTGTTTTGCAATGAAACTGTTGCCAACTTTGGTATTTACAGTGAGTTTTTCAAAGTGGGGTAATCAAACACTGTTTTTATGATAATTAAATGTTTAAATGGTAATACTAGTTATCAGTCATTTTATTGTGGTTTATTGTGAAACTGATTATTGTTTTATCCCCATTTTAATGACAATTCTGTATGTCAACTTTATATTAATTCAAGCTTCTATCCCAATGGCTAAATGTACATATTTAAGTGTCATATCAATGTTTAAATATTGGGTAAATGTTCATTTTAAAAATACAAAAAATACTTAAATATTAACCCTCACAAATTCTCAACAGGACAGTTTTTGGGGGGTCACAGTGAGATATCTTCCCCTTTATCTTTGCAGTTAAAGGCAAGATATGTGAATGATTAGATAACAACAAATATGTTCAGAGTCGTAATAGTAGTAGTAGAGCAGTAGTTTTTCTACCATAATCACCACAAAATATAACATCAAATATAAAATTATCTAAAATAATTATCCTGCTTCATTTTAACTGACTAACATTGTACTAACTGTAAAATGTAAAAGATTTGTTTCATCCAAAATAGCTCAAGAAATAGCTGACATAGTTGAAATGGTCTCAATAGTCTCGAAACGACTGCTTCATAACCAGTTATAAATTCACTGTAGTAGCTTTAATGTTATTGTTTAAATTTTATGACAATGACAAATACATGAGGGTAATTTGTTTCTCCATAATGAGTTTAGTGTTTAATGAATTACTGATGCTTCCATTAAAGTTTTATTGAATCTATATTTTCACAGTTTTTGCCACCCAGACAATTAAAATTGCCCACCACGTGCACTGGGCTTACTCCAAAAAGTGATTAAAGCACTTCCAGTTTGAGCTTGTGTCATCTGTGTGAGACTAAAATGTTAGTGAAAATATGGAGGGGACCCTCAAACCAGAAGTTTACCTGGGGCCTCAAAAGGCCTGAGGCTGGCCCTGGTCTTCTTAGCAAAACTATGCAAATTGCTCATTCATATTTTCTACCTGAGGCTGCTGTTACTTTTTACAGTGGCAATGCTTTTAAACCAATTTGAAGCCATCTCTTTTTCCCTCTCCATCCTGTCCCCTCCCTCCCACCTTTCCTCATTCCCCATCCTAATATCCTACTAATGGATAAAAACTATGATTGTGCCGGTAGAGGAGAAATATCATACCTTTATTAGCTCACCTATACCCGCAGAGAGAGGCAGAGAGAGAAGTAATGAATTGAGCATTGTGTAAAATAGTTTAATGCAGGGGTGGTTCATCATTATTTGTGGCGGATTGCGTGCAGACAGGGGTGATCCATTAGTGTGGTCGTTTCCATCTGTGTATGTGTGTCTCAGTGTGTGTGTGTCTGTGTGTGTGTCCCACCCAGAAGGACATTCGCTGCTGCCGGCCCCACTGTCACAATGAGAGATTCATCACCACACACACACAAACACACACACACACATACACACACACATACACACACACACATACAGATACAGGCTACAGTACACATGTGGCATTATTGTTCCATCATTACTCCTCTCATTCTTCTTTTCAACAATTTGTCATTTTGCTGTCTGTGTTGACATACGCACACACACACACACACAGATTTCTTTGGCGGCATGTTTTCTGGGTAGAAAGTTAAGGAAAGAATTACAAACATTAAATTGGATTTGAAAAAATCCAAAACTAGTGATGCCAAAATAGAAATTAGTTAATGAAATTTTAATATTCCAAAACCAAATTTTGAGTGAGAAAATTATTAAAATATTTGTAATCCTTTGGAGGAATTATGTTTTCAGGTCATCCCATGCTTGTGAAAGCCATATCTCAAGAACTCCTTGAGGGAATTTCTTAAAACTTGGCACAAATGTTCATTTGGAATCAAAGATGAAATCATAAAATTTTCATAGTCACAGGTCAAAGGTGAAACTCACTGTGAGCCAGGAATGCAGGGAGGCTGTGTTGGAGAAGGGAAACATCTAAAACATGCAGTGGGTCCCAAGGACTAAAATTGGAAAAGGGTGCCCTTCAGTGTTAGAAAGTGTGCGCTTTATTTACACTGTGTAACGCAAATCAAATATGTATAATGTGAACTGTTTTGGTGTGGTTGGCAAATTAAATTATTGTTATTTTTAAATGAGGAAATATATAAAAGTTAATAACCAGCCAACTCATTTTACACCATGTGTTCAAAGTTGACAGGCATAGGGGTAAATGCACTTTTGTTATGGCTGTGGCGTGGATGTGACCTGTAGAGAGCTGCAGAGGAAGCAGCAGCAGGGGGGGCACTGAGGCCTGGTTGTATTGTCGTTACCCCATTAGAACAACCTTAATAGGGCCCCACCACTCTGAGGGCATCTGACCGACTGCGGGAGTTTTAAAAGCTGCGGTCTGCCCGCTGGATCTCTGCTTCCCTCGCTGTTTTTCGTAACAGTCTCAAAAAGCACATACGAGCGTTTGTTAAGCAATCAGGTGACCTGACATCATCAATACCAACATCTTTGTCTGCAGCAGCTTGTTGTCTCTTTGACTGTGCTGTCCAAATTAGCTCCGTATTCTGTTAAGGCTAAAGTGGTGAAAGTCTGACCCACTAATGGAGCAGAACAGAGCAGAGGAAGAAACTTCTCACGAGCCTCCACGTGTCCCACGTGTCCTGCTGCTAGCTGCATACAAGGCCGAGCACGTGCAAATGTTAGCAAGGAGCAGCTAGCTAAAAGCAAGCTCTATTACTGTGGCTATAGTCCAAGTTTGACGTGTTTAAACATGTTTTTGGGTTTTTGGATTGGTTTGGATTGTCAGCAGCTACAGTGGATTCTATGTGATTTTGCTGGACTGGATTCAAACCGACAGCTGCTGATGAAAACATCAATGGTAATGTTGTTTCTGATTCATTATTTGTGCTGACAGTCTTATCATGCTGCTGGTTTGGTCTGCTGGTTATTGTAGTAACAACAGGGCACACGTGTAGTTTGTTGTCTGTGTGGTTGACAATGTGGCTTGATTGTGCAGGCTCACGTCATGTGTCTGTGTGGGGAGCCATCTTTACTGTATGTCAAGCTGTGTATTGGCCTCCTGTCATTAGTTGTCTGTCCTGCTACTTCAGTGTGCTGCACTTTTCTTTATTTAGCACATTAATGATGATTATTGATTGAGCTGCTTAAATATCAGCAGGTTGCCCTATAATGATAAATCCATGACGCTGTTCATGGTGCTGAAATAACACCTGTTTGCTCTTCACTTCACCCTCCATACTATCAATTCATTTCTGATAACCATTTCATCTGAAATATTATTATCATTGCATAGTTGTTGATCATACTGTTGGATAAATGATTGTTGTTTTGGATGTATTGTGTATTAATGTGGCTCTGTGGCGCTGTCAGTGCTGGACTTTGCAGGAGAAAAGTTTCCGTGTTGCCTTGTGGTCCATTGCATTCGTGTTACAGCTCTTTTGTTGAAAATTTATAGTGCCATCTCTCTGTCCAATGATTGTTTGACCAAAACATAGCTTTTTGTAGAATTTTCTCACGTTTTGTGAGCCACATCCTACTGTAGTGTTTCTCAAAGTGTCATTTGGAGTACTGCAGGGGGTAGCCTGCCTAAGACTTTTTAAAAACTGTTAATAAAAAAATCTGTCATCCATAATTTCTAACATAGTTGTACTTTATTATGTTCAACAAAAAATGTAAATGTAAGTTTGATTCATCCTCATTTTATATACAATATTTCAATACAATCATTAACAGAAAACTGTAAACTGCATAAAACCCCACAGAAGAAGAAAGCAACAAATGCAATCAAAACCAAGAAAATGGATTTGTGATCGAAACATAGCAGTAACACAGGTGAAAACACAGAGAAAGAAGTGAAAAAGAAAACAAAAACAGAGCCAACAAAATACCATCAGTATCAGAAAGAATATACTTCAATTGCATTTACCTTTCTGTTTTATACCTCTTTATATAGGCTTTTTTCCCTAACAAAACTTTTTTGCGCTGGTCAAAAGGAAGATGACTGAAAAGATATTTCACAGGTTGCTGGCTACATTATTGAAAAAAAGTTGAGAACACGTCTCACTTTAATGTATGTGTGAAATTAAGCAAGGTGCACTTTAATCCTAAAACACAGAGAGCATTTCAGATGGCAGACAAACTGTGCACAGGCTGCAGTTCCAGTTTGCTAACTAACATGACTACAGGCACAGTTTGCATCAGAAACTAAAGCTTAGTAAATGTGGCCGCAAGACTTTATCGTAAGTTTTTTCCTGTGTGTTCATTACACTTTTTATAGGAAAGAGGGAAAAAGAGAACAGCAATCAAAGGCAAGAACAAGAGAGTAAAGATAAGGAGAGACATTTTTAGTTGCATGATTGCCACATCTGATGGCCATTCCTTTACCCCCACACATCCACACCCACAATCACATTCTCCTTTCAAAATAAAACCCTCAGTAGTTTAATGGAATGTAGATTTTTTTTTTCCAGGGACTCAATATTGGAGAGGGAAAATAAATCATCCAGTGCATACTCTGATCATGGCAGGGTGTAGGCAAGCATCTGAGGATTCTCCATCTTCTCCCCCTCTGTAGTACTTCACCACTTACACTTCACTTGTTCTTTTCATCTGCCCCTACCCATCCACTATTACGCTCATCTCTTGCTCTCGTTCTGATTCGCGTCTGTCTTTTGCTTGTTCTATCTGGTTTGCATTACGTACTAGCTTTATCTTTGTCTGTCTGGGCCTTTTCATTTCTTGCACATGACTGTCTCCTTTGTCTTTTCTGTTCCCCTTCCCTTTTCTTTGACATTATTTCTGTGCCCATCTGTCACTTAAAGGGATAGTTCGAATTATTTGAGTTGTATGAGGTACTTATCAATAGTCAGTGTCTTACCTACAGGAAATGCTGGTCAGCACGCCAACAGTTTGGAGAAGAAGAAAGGAGTGCCAGCACAGACACTAAGCAACGTACTGCTGTGTACAGGGTCAGCAACAAAAATTTGTTAGGAACTTTAAAAGGTCCACCTAAAAAACAATCAATATCAGTTTAACTGAACACTATATTTAGAACATTTTCACTGTTTTTAAAGAAGCCAAATATCGCTCTCTCCAAACCAACTAAAATCAAGCCAAATCAGTAATTTTATCTTGCAGAACGTGGACACTGCTGGTCTACCACTGCCTTGATCTGTTGGTTTGTTTGTGTTATTGTGCGACCTCAGTGAATCCGAAACTGTCCTGTTAAAACACCAAAGTCACACAGAAGTGCGAACTTAACTAACCGATCGAGGCAGTATTAGACCAGCAACTCCTGTGTTCTGCAAGGTAAAATTACTGATTTTTCCTATGGAGTTTTGTAGAAGGGATGGGCATTTAAAGCCAAAATGCTATTCAATATTCACTGTGCACTATTCGGCAGTTATTCGAAGATCGGACAAACAAAACAACACAAAACACGAAAAAAACGTTTTCCACTTTGAAGGAGGGTCATAACAGCTGGTATTTAACCATCATTGAGCTTGAACTGATACCAGCAGGCAGTTGTTGAGAATGCAGTCATTCACACATGTCATCAGAAATCAACTTTTTTTGGGGTGCCCCCGTAGCTCAATTGGTAGAGCGTGCGCCCCATGTACTGAGGCTATCAGTCCTCTGCTGACTGCAGCCCTTTGCTGCGTGTCATCCCCTCTCTTTACCCCCTTTCCTTTCCTTCTCCTCTGCTTTGGAGCAGGACACACATACTCTCGCTTTTGTGTCAAGTATAACAAACCTTTAGCATGCCTATATGTGTATATGTCCTGTCACCACAGGAGCTAGTCTATTTCTCTTTGCTCACAGCTAATTGGTTGGACCGTGAGAAAGACAGGCTGAAGAGGTGGCCAGACCTGACGTGACTAGTGTGGGTGATGTGTTGTGTGTGTGTGTGTGTGTGTGTGTGTGTGTGTGTCTGTGTGTGGTGTGTGTGTGTGTGTGTGTGTGTGTGTCAGATGTCCTCTGGCATGCCTCAGAGAGCTAATCATAACCACACTGCAGAGATTAATGAAGTCAAGAGCAATCAGCCCTGACACACAAACAGGGACACGCATGCACACACACTCACATACATGCACACACACATTCGCAGGGATGTATAGTGGTTCTGGCTCAGATACATTGGACCTTGTTTAGTTGAGGCAGTGACATGTGGAGTGACTTAATGATTAATTGAATCTCTTCTTGTGTGAACATCTGTAGCTACATATGTCGCTATTGTCAAAGTTGCTTTTTGCATGCTTGTTTAACTCGTGCTCAGCCCCTCTGGAGAAGTTTTTTTCCTGCATGGGGAAATGCAGAGGCTACAGTGAAGTGTGGATGCTGGACAGATATGGGGTTGATGAACTTCTGATGCCATATAAAAGCAGAGGAGATTTGCATCTATGCCGTTTGCCATCATTATCCATCTAATCATCATCCAATACATCCGGTTAACTTCTTCTAGCAGAAAAAAAGTAGTTCCGGTAGATTTTACTGCAGAAAAAAGTAGTTCCTACGTGAAACGGCTCACGACAAGGTGTGTGAATTATCCTGAGTAACCGGGTCATGATTTTTGGAAAGAGATGCTGGTTTTGAATTTTCAAGTGTATTTTTTTGGTGCTTCGAGCACCACGAGCTGAGTGCCATGTAGTCCCATATTTGAGAGAAGTCAGACATCTCTCCGTCTGATATCTCCAAAACTCTGCAACTCACACTAAACAATCTAGATGGATTAATAGCACTACAGGCCAGGGGAAAAATATTTAATTTTGATTTTTGGGGTGAACTGTCCCTTTAAGGCCTTTGCAAACCACGTCTTTATTTTTCATTTGAATTTGTTGCACATTTAAAGATAAACATTGCCTCTGGTTGTATCATTCATGCTTACACACAACTCTGAAACTTTCATCATTGAAGTTTTCGGAACATGTTGGATTTTCTGCTTTCTTTGCGTCTAGTGAATGATGACAAGAAGGAGGATGAAATAAAGGACTAGGCAAGTGTGCAGTCTCTTTTCCACTCTGTGGATATGGAAACAGAGATGGAGCCACAGTGTCAAACACAAGAAATGGCACTGCTCTGTCCACTGGGCTGGACCTCCCATCCAAGTAAGATCAGTCAGGGTGCTGGTCAACACCAAAAAGTTGAGAATGAAGCACCAGCAGCCAGAAGCTGTGCCAGCCGTGTTAAGCACCTCACATCATTTTTAAGTCTGGGCTTCAGGCAAGTGGTAATGGCGATGGACTTGTCTAGCTGGAGGCACACCTGCCTTTGGGCCAGGAGGTTCCCCAGACACTGAATTTCCCCCCGCCCAATTACACACTTTTTAGGGGTTGCCTGTGCGTCCTGCCTTGGGGACTCCAGGACCACAGCCCCCATCTGCAGACTGGCTCCCACACGTCAGCCACAATGATGACATCATCTTCATAAGCTGCGGAAAACACTGTGAGGTAAAGTTATATTTCCAGAGACTCCCACTGTGGTCCACAGAGAGGACCATGCAGAGGGGTATTCTGTGCTTTGTTTCACGTTCTTTAGTTGTTTGTTTTTTTTTTTTGGTTGGTTTTGTTTTGCATCCCAACTGAATGATTAAACAGATACTCGTGTCTGGGTCCAGGAGGTGTACTGACGATATGACAACAGACTCCCAGCCTCTCTGCGAGACACATAAATAGACATGAGCGCTAATTACCAACCGACGTACGGCAGCTGCTACTGCAATGCTGCTACTGATACCAAAACCACAACTCACTGCCACAGCAACCATCATCCTTAGGGCAAGATAGTGCTTTTTTACTTTTGAATTATCTTGTACTTGCTTGGCTCTTATGTGAACAGAGAGGGAGAGAAACAAAAGAGTAAAGGACGGGGCAAAACATATATTACATTCCTCAGAGCACGGGGCTCTCAGCTTCTCATAAAGACCTTGACCTTTGGCCCCTTTGGGCCTCTGTGCATGATTCACTGGCTACAGAGACCCCTGATCCCATTTATCTGTTTGTGGTGGTGTGTGTGGTGTGGTGTGTGCACATGTGGGAGTGTCCATTATCGTTTGCTCTTAAGTGTGCATCTAATGTTAATATGTGTGTTTGTGTGCTTGCTCAGGTAGAGCCAGTTTCACTTGTGCAGTGTCAGGCTGTAGTTCTTCATATGGCCTCGACCAAACAAATAAACTGACACCCAGTGTCCGACACACAAAATGTACAGTAGGTAACTTTTCATACTAAACATAAACATCAAAAACATGCCAACTAATCCATAAGAAGGGACAAACCTGAAGGGCTTGACTGTTGGGTGTGTGATATTAATGTAAGCGTGCCTGTAAATGTGGGTAAAGTAGCCATGTTTGTCAGTGTAATGTTGGGTGCTTCTCTGTGATATTTATTATATGAGACGGTGTATTGGCCTAGCTGTGGCAACATATGCTTGCTTTTACTCAATCTGTACTTGACTCTGGCCATGCTTTTGAATGTGAAGTACTTACTGGTTACCAGTGACCACACTATAACACGCATCAACACACTTGCATTTGTGGTTCACTGTGTGTGTCCAAAGAACTTTGACTGGGTTTGGCCTTTGGCCATTATCCCCACTGATGGATTGGTTTTTCCATTCCTATTTACCACTAACTGATTGCCATGATTGGACTATTACTTTAAAATGTTTTTTGTGAAGTATGTTGTATAATTTAAAGGTAATACTGAATTACTCCAAATAAACTATATCATTACTTGATATACCTTTTCAATTTGTTTTGTAGATTTCCCCCACATTTACTCTCATTTCAGTAGCTTTATAAAATCAGTACTACTTCTACGTTAATTGCATTCCTTATCTTTTGCTTAACTACAGAAAACTTTTGAGAGTGAACAAAATGTAATCAGATTTCAGTAATGTAGTTATATAGGCCATTAGACTCTAACTCTGCCCACTCACATACAAAAGCCTCATTCTTCACAGAACCAATCTAACTTTCAAATCAACAGAAATCAGACCTGGCCACAGGTGACTGGCCTGGCCAAATAGCCTTTCACTACGTGTGTGAGTGTGTGTGTGTGTGATATGTGTATGTGTGTGTGTTTGCCTGTGTCTTTTGTTGTGGATTAGAAGATTTAGAGGGCAGGGGTATCTAACATTGTCCAGTTGTTGAATTTAGCAATGCCAAAATATGTTGCATTTATTATTATTTATGTTATGTCAAAAGCAAAAACCCTAAAAAGAACAATATAAAAACCATGGTCAGGTCAACAAAGTCAAAGTCAGACAATTTTATTTAGTTAGTTATATTTAATTGGGTACCCACAACTTCCTAGAAAGCAGCATCGCTAATTAGTGGATTATCCTGATAAAATTAAAGGGCTGGTTTGGATTATTTGATCTGAGGTTGTATGAGGGACTTATTCAGTGTATTACCTACAGTAGATGGTGGTCAGCAGGTCCTTCTGTCCAAACCAACCAGACTCCATGTGTGAAATCATTTTACCTCCAACAACATGGGAGGTGCTGGTCTACTGCTGCCGTGATCTGTTAGTTTGTTTGTGTTATTGTGTGGTTTTAGCATTTTAAAAGGATAGTTTGGATTCACTAACTAACAGATCAAGGCAGCATTTCTCATTTTCTGCCAGATAAAATTACTGATTTTAGGTTTATAGCAGTATTTGGCTTATATAACGGTGGTTTCTTCTCAGAAAAGGCTGTGTGAGGACAAGGTAAAAATGGTTCTAAATATAGCGTACTCTTAAGCTGACATTGATTAGGTGGAACTTTTTTAGGTGGCTAAAATACCTTATGTTGCTGAGCCTGTCCACAGCAGTTCATAGCTGAGCCTCTGTTCTGGTGCCTCTCTCTGTTTCTCCACACTGGAGGCATGCTGACTGACATCTACTGTAGGTAATACAGTGACTATTGATAAGAAGGCCTATCTTGTACCACCCCACATCAAAAAATCTTAACTATCCATTAGTAAATGATAGAGGGTGAAATTGTTAATGGCTAAAAATTTGACTCAAATTGCCAACGCAACATACATCAGTAGTGGATCATGGAAATATGTTGACAGATAGATAAATAACATAAAGGGATGCAAACAAACCCATGGAAATGGACCGCCACAATGAAAGATGATATTTAAATACACAGCAAAACCCTAAAACACCTCAAGAGACCAAGACAAAGATAGCTAAACCATGAGCCAGACAGAGCAGAAACCAAGCAGTTGGGAGTAAGGCAAACAGTACATCATTTACAGGCATTACCATACCAACTGATAGCAGAGTGAATGTGTAAACCTGATGATGATGGGCTTGTCTCTTCACATGTCAGAGGCAGCAGCAAAGGTCACTGAGCACCGAGGAAGTATGAGGCTTTTAGGGAGGAGGAAAACACTAAATACTCCTAATCCCCCGTTTATTTGCTGCATGGATGGTTAAAAGCTACTCTCAGCCTCATAAAATTAAAACCAAGTGTGCACCGAACTGTGGAGAAGAGGCATGGATATAGAAAGATAGCAAGAAAGGAAGGGAAGAGAAAAAGACTTAGATGATGAGGCGAGAAAAGATAGGGAGGGAGGTGGAGAAAGTGTGAAGAAGAAGAAAGGGGAATTGAGAAGCGGTGATGTGCAGCTCCAAAACATTCTTTAGCCGAATGAGCTGTCACCTGTACCTCCTTTTCCTGGCGATCTATGGTTCACACCGGCTGCCTTTGATTAATACATCCTACCTAAATCATCGAAAGTTCCCCTTTCCTTCATTCCCATAAAATGCAATACACAACACAAATCAGCCCCTTAAACAGTGGAGCCGGATAACAATTGGAAAATAATGCATCTTACCTGGGCCATCCCGATAAATTGTTCCTTATAACACCCTCCCTTAAACCAAAATCAATTCATCCGCCTCCAATTTTTATTAAAATCCCCAGTAATAAATCTTCCCCCAATGTTTGTTCATCTGTTTTTTGATACATTTATATCACTTTCAGTTCTGCTCCATGTTTCCCCTGCCTCTACAGCGTAAAATGGGAAAATCTATTTGGGGCCAATAGAATAGTTAAAGGGGTGTTATGGGTGCCTGTTCTTGTGGTGAAAATGGGTGTCAATTTGTGTGTGTGTGTGTGTGTGTGTGTGTGCGCTTGCTTGTGTGTAAATGGAATCGATAAATGTGGCAGTGTGGTGAGTAGAAAGCACCCTTCCCCTTGCCTTTCTGATTAACCCACACCACTGAAAACCTGACAGCAATATAACAATATTAGAGGTGTGTGTGTGTGTGTGTGTGTTTCAGTGTTTGTAGACAAATGTGTGCACATGTCCCAAGTCCATTTGAAACTGTCTTTGTCTTTTCATAAAATCTTCAGGGTTCATACACAGTCATGTTTACAGGTATGAGTGTTATTGTTGTTTGTGTGTGAGCGTACTTTTGATGAGCTTATCTACTTACTTGTCTGTGTGTGTCTGTTTGGAGGTTACTCACCATTTTAAGTAGCTGCACCCATCTTTGATGCCCCATGTTTACAGAATTTACTGGCAGTGCTCCTCATATTAAAAGCAAAACAAATAACAAGTTTCCAAACTCTATTTTAATCACATAATAACTGGTAACATGGGATTGAGGAAAAGAATGAAAAGAAAAAGACAGGCAACATTTTTGTAGGATTTGTAGTTTATTACAGCAATTCCACAAAGAATCGACACTTTGCCTGATAATTTACCCAAGATCCATAAATTTATTTGACCTTTATTAAGTTACACATTCAAGTGTATATTACATCACCCTTACTCGCATCATTTTCAGTTAGAGTGGCAATACTGCTGATTACAGTAATTACAGCCTGTTCATAAAGTGTAAGATGTACACACAGGGTTTTTCTCCTTCTTTTAAAATAATCTCATGTTTTACCTTGTTTCAATTCAAGTACATTATCAAAAGCTTGTTTAAATACCAAGACAAAAATACACTTGCTGTAGCAAATTAAGTCAAATGTATGATTTCAACTTGATAAAAACTTTTACTGACCAAATTGTTGCTGTGTAATCACATCTGACTTGGCCCTGTCATCATTATAGTATATCTATACTATAGTTCTTATAGTATAGGAGCCAGTATACCATGCACTATAGCATGACCGTAATGCGTACCACAAAGGTTCAAGGCAGTTGCTGCAGTTGCATGGTTTAGAATGGAGTAATGCACTCAGGGACTGTGGTGAGGTGCTGATCACTGGAAGCAAACTGAAACGTTGGAAAAAAGGATCGCACGCTTTTACACCATATAAGTTTCTTTTATTTTGATCATAGACATATTAATGTAGATGCCACATTGATTGCTTCAGCTTATGTTGCATTATGTCACTGCCACATGTAAATGGGAGAGCTGCATTTTTTGGGGATAAAAAAAAACACTATAATGTTTATTTCTGAACTGATTTCAATGAGTCATGTTATATTCAAGAGTTTATGATCTTTTTCTTTATCCATGTAGGTTGTTTACATATAATCCAAAGGCTGAAGGTGGTTAAACAGTCATGTTACCTACAGTCAAGAGGCCCTCAGTGAAGCACAACTTCAAACAACCAGGGACGGGAGCTACAGCCAGATCCAGATCGATTCAAACCAAATTACAAGACTCACTCCTAACACATAGAAATTTAAGTTTTGCATTCAATTTTATTTATTGAAAAAATGTTAAAAATACGTACATTTACATGAGATATCTAAAGGATATACAGATGAAGTTAAAAATCAGCTCTGGAAGAACATTATAAACAACTTTACCTGAATTTCCTATGAGTAGAAGTACACTGCAGAACATAAAAGTTACAACACAGACACCGCATAACCAAACACCTCCATGCAGTGGACTGTTAATGTTAATATGTTAATGTTAATTTGTTAATCTGTTAATAAATTAATGTATTAATTAGAAAAAAATAGAAAGAAACAGTGATGTAAACCAACCATGCTGCTGAGTAAATCATTTATATCACAATAAAAAACAACTTATATTGTGTCTGTTCATTCACACACAAATTAAAGAGGCAAGGAATGAAAAAGTGCAGGAAATTGTTCACTGAATGGAAGTCTTTTTTTTTTTTTTTAACATTTATGGGAGTAACAGCAGCATGAACAGCAATAAAATAAGATGAGCAATACTTATAACCAGGGTGCGATTGGTGAAAAAAACTGAAAAAAATGTGGCTCATTTCAAGTAATTTAACCACTGTTCACAAGATTGCATCGGCTATCTCGTGAGGTCAACTGTAACTGACAACACACAATCAAATGTTAGACTGACTTTATGAAGATTTTTATCAAGTTGAACTTGAGGATATTATGTAGCTGTCAGTCCATATGAGTGCTCCCCCGCCCTGTTTGACTGTCTGTGTGGTGTGCTCACAGACGTCTCACACTGAAAAAACTGCTCATTCTTGATCAGGGCTTTAGTGATCATTCTTAAAAACTTAAAATCAACTGTAAACTACCTGTATTTCCTCGGGGTGGGTGGGTGGGGGGGCACGACATCGTTCCTGTGTGTCCCTGCAGCTTGACACCAAAGGCTTACTTGGGGGGGTGCTGATGTTGTTGCAGTGTTGTCCATGATGAAAGAGGAGGAGACCCATAGACAGACATAATGTGTTCATTTTTTCAGGTTATAAATAGTCTCTCTGAGGCTCTTTAAAGCTCTACAATACAGGGGTTGTTAGGACTGTACAGAGTACAGAGGGGGGGGATAAATTTTGTCCCCACCAGGAATGAAAAATAATTCAGCAGAGGCAGGGTTATACAAAACAGCAAATCACACCCTGCTTATAACAGCGATTTTGTATTTATTTGGTTTAGGAGTTGTGTTTCAGTCAAAGGGGCCAAGGTGTAGCTTTTTGAACCATCATCCTCTGCTTGGCTCAGACTCACAGCAGTGTGATAGCAATGCAGCAGGCCCGTTCGTTGCTCATCATGTTGTCATATCTGAATGATCTATTATGAAATCAATTAACAAGAGCAGTCAGAAACTAAAGGATAACTTGATCTCACTTATCATGGTGACACTATTGTTTCACTTTGCTGAGCCATGACTTTGTAACTGTGGAGGATCAGTGGATTTGAAAAGAAGAACACAGGACTTTATCATTTGTTGACCTCTTGGTACTGCAGAAGGAAGAAGGACTCAGATCTTACACTTCAAGGCCCACTGTGTAACTTTTACACGGGTTTATTGGCAGAATATGTTAGAAATGTAATACAATATTCATAAGTATGTTTTTATTAGTGTATAATCACCTGAAAATAAGAAATGTGTTTTTGTTACCTTAGAATGAGCTGAGTTCTGGGGCTACTCTAAGTTCATAAGTAAAATCTGTTAAAATCTGTTTCACTTCAGTAAAAAAGCACCTCCTGGTAGAGGCCTTCTGGATGTTCCAGAGGTAAATCTGAAGTGAGTGTTCAGGCTGTTTTTAGTTTTTATGGACCTGGCTGCAGGAGCACTGGATTTCATGTGTTACATCATTAACATTGTTCAGAAATTTCCTTTATTTCCTGCATGTTTGATTTGCTTTTTTCTTGTTTATTTCAATTAATTGTGAGCACATGTCTACATATCTCTCTGTGTTTCTTTATTGTTTTAATGTTCATTTCTTTTCTCTGAAACATATTGTATTTCCTTGGAGTTAAAAAAAAAAGTTTTTTTCTCCTTGCTCACAGTCCAGCTATTTATAAATTATTTCTATATCTATTTTACCAAGTTCTAATCACAATCTATCTCTCTGTGGCAGTGTAATGATGGACGATGCAAGAATTCAGACAGCAGAATACAATAGGAATACAATACAATAAGCCTCATCGCCCTGCATTGTCTCATTGGTTGGGTGATCAATGAACGCTTTGCAGAGTGCTGGATCAGTCAGTGCTGAGAAATGGAGAGATGTGCCATGATTTATTCTAGGTGTTAAAAAATAATTTGTTTGGATTGATTAACGTTAATTAATTATGCTAATTGAGCAGGATGAAAACAGATGTCGAAAGTGCCCTCCTACTCATCCCTCGGTAAAACTGGCCCTTTAATTACAGATGCTATTGGTTTATCTAAAAATAACTCATAATACATGCAAGTGTTTGCGCACAGTGCACACACGGACGCAGACGGCCACAGACACATGCACCCTCACCAACAAGCTTGTATATTCACACTGACACAAACAGACTCGGGACACAGAGTACTGGACACATGCAAAGTTAATATTTGCACTGTAAAAAAAAAAAAAAAAAACATACAGGAAATTTTGTGGAATCATCTTTTCTCATTAACTTAACACAAATATGCAGCTTTTATTAGCTTAGCTTAATTTATTATATCCACTTCTTTTTTATTTCTTGAAAAAAAAAACCCATATATGATGGAAACTTGCTGCACTTTAAGATGGTTGCATGTTTTCACAATAATGAAACCACTGTGAACCATGATAAAGGCTAGTATTGAATTCAGCCCCCTTACACTTAAAATGTAATACATTCACTGGGAGTTAAGTTTCACAAACATTTGTGCCAATGCTGGAGCAAAGTACAACACCAACAGGAGCAGCTGCAACTGGAAGTTTGTGTGAAAAGAAAAACTAATTCTTCAAATTAAGAAAATGCAAATGCAAATCAACTTTTTTTGTAATATTTGTCAGTGTGACTCAAGAATTGTTAAAACTGTCAAACTAAGCAGTATTGATCAGAAATGAATCAAGATTCTGTTACTGCACTGCTTATTTCTAACTTTTTTTTCCCCAGAAACATATTTTAGCTACTGTTTAGCAGTAATATGACAAAGTTATTCACTAGCCCACCATGTTGCAAACAGATGCAGGGAAGACTTAGAGGGACTCACATGCACAAGCACGCATGTGCATGTGCTCAAGCATGCACATGGACACGCACAAACATGCACATGCGGTGTGATGGCTGAACGGAGAGGACTAAATAACAACAAAACCCAGGGAGTCATTCTCTGCTCAGGAAAGCAGTACTCCATCATATCTTTACATAGCAAATAGTTGTTTGCTGAGGTCGTATGAGGCTGGATATTGTACTTAGCACCTTTAAAACAACAGTATTTTTATAGTAATATTTGAGAACATAATACTCTTACTTTGAAGTAAACAATCACTTATATTGAACTTTGACCTTCAATCAGTTCAGTTCATTTCATCCTGTTTGTTTTTTTCCCAACCAAAGTACCCTGTCAAAATATTTTAGTACCTAACCACTACAACCAAATGATTATTTTTTGTTTGTTTGTTTGTTTCTTGGTTATTTCTGTTTAACTTTCTAAAGTAAACTTCTTGACTTTGCAGTATCCTTTAAGCATGCATCCAAATCTTTGTGTGTCGACCTGTGTAAAACTGCTGGTGATAAGGAGGCTCACATTGTAGTCATGAATATCGTCATCTGATTTGTGTGCTGCATTGGATTATTTTGCACTTTGACAGCATTTAGAAAATTCAGCATAGGTGAAGTTAAACTCAAATTCAGATAGTTGAAAAGATGATTATATTCCATGGGATGTTCTCACTGTCTTGTGAAACGTGTGTGTGCTGCTGTGTGTGTTTGTGCTGAGATCAAGCATCAAGCAGATTGAGTTGCTATCTTTCTCAACCAAACCCTTTTGTGTGTGTGCTTGTGTGTATGTGTGTGTGTGTCTGTGTGTGTATGTGTGTGCACATGTAGGAGAGTATGTGCAAGTATCTGTGCACTCGGATGGGGCAAGAGGCTGCGCTGAGCCGCATGGATTTGCTGCTAAAGTTTGAACAGTTTTAAATTAAAATGTATTGCCCATTCTCAATGTATTGATCTTAGGCCCAGCTGTGTCAATATGCCGCCCCGGCTATTTTTCCAATAACTTATAAAGATCTGCCAGCCAGGCATAAATTCATTACATAGCTGTGAGTTTATATTCTCTCTTTTTTTCGCCCTTTCTCTCCCATCTCTTTTTCTCTCCCCTGTTTTTTTCTGTCTCTCTTTTCACCATCGCTCTATTTCTCCCTTTACATTTTCTCCACTGTCTGCCTGTTCTCTCTTTCTCGTTGCCACAGCCTTTATTCCTCTGTTTAACGGTTAACTCAGGAGGCTGTTTCAGGTGTGATGGTTATTGACCACCAGCACTGCCTGTAGGGACTATGTTGTTGCAAAAAAGCAGCCCAAAGGGACTCCACCCAGCACTTGAACATATGAAACCCAAGGTGAAAGCAAACAGTGATCATTACTGTTTGAGCTCATTTTAAAGGATGATGTCCCATGATTCCTTACTGTGTCAGCATTACCTTGATTTGCTCCTTATTGTAACATTTATAAGTGCTTTATTTTTATGGCAAGTAATTGTTCAAAAATTCTATTGACCCTCTATTTACCCTCTATTTGTGTGTGTGTGTGTGTGTGTGTGTGTGTGTGTGTGTGTGTGTGTGTGTGTGTGTGTGTACGCGTGTGCATGCTTGTTGGCATCTCATCTTGTAGTTTTTGTGTGCACATTCATGAGTGCATGCTGACGGACCTCTGTGATTCACAGTTTTTGAAAAACCTTTTTTATGGCTCTATGTCAGCAACAGCTGTGGCCAAAGGCATGAATTTCTTGAGGCATCTCATTCTTGTGAACATGATATTTGAGCTCCTTGAGGGAATTTTTTTTAAACTTGGCAAAATGTCCACTTGGAATGTACTGATTAGATTTTGTTGGTTAGATGTGTCTGTGACCTCATGTCCATTCCACTCTCATAAAGATGATATCTCAGAAACAAACGTCCACTTGGACTCAAAGATTAACTGATTATATTACAACAACAACAACAACAAAACAACAACATAATAACTTTACTTAACTTTATTTATACAACACTTTCCCAAACAAAGTGCTTTACAGTGCAGTTAAAACAAAATAAAGCAAAAATGGGGAAAAAACCTACTCTAAAACTACTCTACAAACGAAAAGATCATTTAAATCTTTGAAACCTCTCATTGTTTTACACAGTACTCACTCTCATAACTTTTTCTTAACTCTTCTTTTCTCTGACCACTCTTCTGGCCACCAAGATTATATTTTGGCCTTCATTGCTCTTGTCCTGCTCTCCTCTTCCTTTCTTTCAGTCGTTTTGTCTTCTCTTACATTATTTTCTCTCCTTTTTCTTTTCCTCTTCCCATTCTTCTTCTCCACTCTTCTGTCATTTCCCATTCCCTTTTCTTCTCCTCTCCTTTCATCTCCTCACACCTTCTCATCTTTTCTCCTCTCCTCTCCGCCGCCCTCCTTCCTCTCCTCGTTCCATCTCTCTCCCTAATCTCCCTCCACCTCCTCTCATTGTCAATACCTATCTAATTCCACTTTAGCACCAGTAATTGGCTGATGGATAGAAGCTATGGATTGGCCTCTTCCTGATGACTGCATGACATTTTTCCCCCTCCCCTTACAGCTGGTAATACTAATAGAATTCCAAATCCGCAGTACTGGGATCCTGTCATGAGTAGGTCAACCGCTGTGTCAAGGTCCTATTGGAAAGCCGGCATCTAACATCTTAATTTAGACTTAGCCTTTTTTCTCTCTCTATCTCTCTCTGCTGTGCTGGATGATCACTCTGTTTCTGTAGTTGTCGCCTGCTCTGCACCTCTGTTCTGTCCTCTCTTTATCTTTGTATGTCTCATTAACTGCTCGTGAAAATATTTTTGGACAGTAAAGAGACGTTTCAATTACCTTCAGCTAGCTGGTGAAGATTTTGTTTGTGGTTATTTTTTTTAACTTGTAGCATTTAAAAAGTTTGCTTAAAGTTTGCTTGACAGTTGAATGGGAATGTTGCGTCTGTAAATCTTTCATAACCAATCTGAAAAATATTTAGTACTAATATTCTTCTATTCAATCAGTCCAATGTGCAGAATTAACTTAAATTCACTTACCAAGATGTCTCACAGGCTTTTAAGTTCAGTGTCCCACCAACTCATAACACATGGTGGTTTAGAAGTCACTCACTGTGAGTGAAGGCCATGTTGGTGTAAAGAGTAGTAGTTTTACATGATTGGAGGTCATCCAGTTATGTTAGAGTACTTAGGTTAGTTTTTTGCTGGAAGGAGCAACGCAATGTGTTAATTTTGCAATTCAAGTATCATATAAGTACTCATATATTTAGTTCTGTTGTGTTTTCAGAGAAGCAGTCCATCACCATTTCAATTTTTACCACATGTCTACCACTGCAAGAACTAATGCCACCTGCACCTGTCAGCAGAGGAGAGTCTGAGGGAGACTTTTTTGCATTTGAGACAGAGGACAGACAGCCTACAGTCTCTCAACAAACACTGAAATCACTAAGTATCTCAAATCAGCTCTTGAGATAGATGTATGGAGCAAATTCCCATGATCAAATCTTTCTTCATGTCAATACTCAAACACCCTCCACTGTGTTTTTTAGCCTTAGAAGTCCTCTCAGAGGAACTGACTATGAATTGACATGTTTTAAACTTCTACTTCTACTGCACAGTCTCATTAAAATTTAGGAAGGACAGCAGTAGAATTAAGCCTGACTTATTTGCCTGGACGGGTGTGGGAAAGTGGAACCATTCTCTGTTTGATTGCAGTTTGTGCTTATATGAGACCTTTTACCGCAGTTTTAGAAAGAAGTAGAAGTCAGGTCTTAGCCCCACTTTCTACATTACTTTATACTGTTATATTATATAAATATTTATATATATATATATATATATATAAGGTTCATCAACAGGTAGCTCCTCAATTGATGTGAATTATTAATGTAAAAGTACCCTCTGCTCCTGACATGTGGGCAGACTGATGAACCATTTTCCATTCTAAAACCTGGTGTTTTATGGTAGGGACACATTTTATATTATATATTATATTATATAATGTATTTAGAAACAACTTATTGCGGGGAGGGGGGCAACTTCATGTTTTTCAAAAGTTTGGGTGGACATGTCCCCTCTGTATCCCGATGAATCTGCACCCAGGCTCTTGTGTCGGGGCCTGGACACATGCAAATTAAGGTGAGTGGCCATTGCCTGCTGAGGCGAACAACACACACAAGTTTTTGCTATTGGTTGAGGCTGTGACTCCTCAAAGTTCACCAAAGTTGAACTTGATGCAAAGAAAGGATGCAAACAGGAAAGGATGCATGTGTGACTGCGCCTTTAAAATGAGTAAAATACAGAAAACGTTTGATTTAAAAGGTTTGTTAACACAAAAGTGCTCTAATGAGTTAGTTTTCTTATAAAATCACAAGTTATTTTTTTATGCATGTCAATGTTCACTTACCTGTTAAAAGCAGCAAATAAGCATTTTTGCAGTGACACCAGACATTAAATAAAATAAAATGAATCAGAAAATAAACCAACAAGAAAGTGGACCCGAAAACAGACACCACATTGATTTTTCTTTTGTATTAATCACAATTTGGGAAAGCCAAAATTCAGCAAAGTCAAAAAAGTCAAGAATACTGCACTTACCGTTGTGGAGATATTGATATCTCCACCTCTAGCAGAGTCAACCCGTGGATAGTGTGTATGTGTGTGTATAGTATGTGTTTGGCATTGGAAATATTTGACTGATGTTTTTTATTTGATGTTTTGCTGTCTGTTCTGAGTCGTACCCTGCTGCTCTCTTTGTTCACACATACACAGGCATCCCTTTGTGAGTGTGTATGGGCTTCTGTGTGTTTGTGTATACACGTACGTGTGCGCAGGTATGTATATATCGAGGCATACACACTTCTGGCAGCACAGCTCATTTATATCTGTCTATAGACTTTGAATTGAATTTCTGATCAATGAAGAGGACACATCGTTCCCTCTCTGGACTATGAACTTCAGCAGCTGCCAACAAACACAGAAAGTTTATTGGATTAAATGCCTCTGGGCATGATGTACCTTTGTGTCTATCTATCTATCTATCTATCTATCTATCTATCTATCTATCTATCTATCTGTCTGTCTGTCTGTCTGTCTGTCTGTCTGTCTGTCTGTCTCACAATTCTAGATCCAATTACAATTACATTTGTGCACTATAGCAGCTATGTGTGTGCATGTGTGTGCGTGCATGTGTGTGTGCATGTGTTATAGTGATGAATTGGGGAAAAGAGGTTGGCTAAATCGGGTTGTCATGCTAATTCAGCCAGCTGACTGCATAATGCAATGCATCAGGGAGACGGACTGAACTTGACCCTGTTAAACCTGACCTTGGCCTCCGTCCTTCTCTTGCTCTCTCTCTCACATATGTGGGTGCAGGGGTCGGCAAATTAAGCCAATAAATCTGTTTTGTGTGTTTGGAGCTTCTAGGGTGATATAGTGAAATTTATAGTATAAGGACGGTACAAAAGTCTGCCACACATACAGAAATATTTTGATAACACTTAATATTTAATGCAAAGTATACCCCTTCTTTGTTCTTCAGTTTTATTTTTGGTGAGCTGCACTTCAACATTTTTGTAAGATTGTATTAACAGCTTGTAATTACCTTTGTCATTAACTTTCTGAAGCACTATTGCCTATAGTTGAACAACATTTTCTTTACAGTGAGTAAGAAGGTTTAGTTTGAGGTTGACTGATTTTGTTGACTTGGCATTTTGTTTTGCATGTCTTTAGCTGCTCCTTTGGCTGACATGTTAAATGAAGCGTGTCAATGCACTGCCATTTAGTCATCAGTAATGTCAGTATTTGCTGTGCAGGAATTGATTCTGTTAACTCCCTGAAAAAAGAGCATAATTTGGTGTTTGATATGGTCCAACAACGCTGTCTCCTAGAAATTACATTTATATGTTACTTAATTGTTTTCATAGTTGTAGTTCATTTCATAGTTCATTCCTGCGTAGATTATGTTCACAGACCACGTTATTTTGAAACAATACATTTAAAATTACATGCTGAATTTGCAAGGAGGGGTTTGGGTGGACGGGCCATAGAAAGTGCAGGACTTAAACAACACAGTCCGAGGCTCAGTTGGCATTATGTTTCCCTCAAAACATATTTGCTGTTGCACATTAGTTGTATATTTAAATGTTATTTCTAGGAGAAAGGGTCGAAGGTGCCAGAAGTTTCTGCTGAGATTTAAATGATTTCTTGCTTAAGATTCAGATGTACTTTATTCTCCCAAGCAGGGAAATTCCATTTGGTCCACTGCTCCAGACATAAAGACACCATAAAATCAACAGTAAAAACAATTACACAATAAGACCACAACATAATCACAATAAAACACATTTGTACACTAAGAATAAAACAATAATGTCAAATAAAAACATTTTCATTCCAAAAAAGTAAAATCAGATTAGATATAAAAGTGCAAACTGATGGCTTGAGGAATAAACAAGCAATTTTATTTCTAATATTTATTTTTATTTTTTTTTTTTTTATTTTTGTTGCAGGTCGGGTTTCTGCTGATACATACTTTGAAGGACAACATATTTTAAACATCAGCAAAAGTGAGGTCATTATCAACAGTCATTATGTGTGTTTTTTGGCTTGTAAGCTGATATAGTTAATAAGCCCTGCCAGGTTTTCCTGCTGTCATTTTCTTTGAGGTAATTTTTCACTTTATGTTTCTAGGCAGCCTTGCACTCTTTGGCCTTGATTTTAAGTTGCTTCTTTATTTGTTTCCTTTCATTTATGCTACCCCCTGCCATAAATACTAATTTCCTGTGATTGAAGAGCCCCTGTAGATCCCAGGTCATCAGTGGTGTCTCTTATTACTGTATATTGCAGCCATACTTGGACGTGTTATATTTTTATTTTGATTCAGAAGAGACGATAATAGTCCATCCAGTTCATTCCAGTAATTAGACTTACCTTGTCTAACACATATGAGCACATTAGATTATTTTTACAGAAGACTCACACACTTGACTTTGACCTTCAGGTCTGCAAAAAGACTGTGATTAGAAAAACAAATGACCCTGCTGAATAGCTTATGCTTAAGATAAAAACCTTTCATGTATGAAAAAAACCAAATGAAATGATAAATAACTTAAAAAATAATAAAACTTGAAAAACACACAATCAACAAATGGCTTGAATCAGTCATTCACCTGAAGTCAAGAGTAACATTTGTTTATTTTAGCCCAGTGTTAGAGGGTGGGGTTACAAGCCTGTGTGGAATGTCCCTTTAAATTATTCAAAGCCCAATCAGGTGTCTTTTTCTCTTTCTGATCTAAAGATGGGTATCAGAGGTCATTCATTCTTCCCTCCAGGGTCACCTTTCCCACTTTTCCTTTTAGCACTGACACTCTCACGCACTTCCACTCCCTATCTCTTTCACTAATGTTATATAGGACGCTGTCATGGTCACATGCTGCTTCATATGTGCATGCACACAGACATTAAGAAGCAAAGCAGATGTGTGCATATCCGCACATGCATAGACACTCTCACCCACTGATGCACACATGACAGGCACATGCCTACACACACACACACACACGCATTGAATAGAGCTCCCTGGCTCCCCTGCAGTGAGCTCTATTGTGTGTATCAGAACATTGTTCAATCTCCTTCTGTGTTTCCATGTATCTGAATACCTCCTGACCTTCTCATAGACTGCAAGGATGTGGAGCATTATTGCTCTTCATGCAACTTGCTTTTGTGTGGTACCAACAATAGGTGACAAAGGTGGATGGCAGAGTGTGAAGAGGCAGAGGGGAGACAGGGAGGAGGTAAGGATACTGCTAAGATTTAGCTCGGTCTTTGGACTTTGCATCGTTCTCCCTGCAGGAATAAAATGAGTAACACATGCACCTTACAGTATGTTGTGTTGTGTAGTCTACAGGGTTGGGTAGAACAGATTATTATAGATGGGATAAGATTACAGATTACAAAAAATAAATGACTATCAGCTCAGATAAATTTGAAAAAGTTGACTTTCCACCACTGCTTAACATCATTCAGCTATGAAAAAATATAATTTGTCATACTAACACCTCTGTAAACATAATTGTAATATGAAAACTATTAATTCCTTATATGAAGCCATGCCTTTTCAATCTCCATAGCATGCAACGTGGGTATCTATGTCAATGTAGCTATATAGTATTCAGTAACAAGCAGAATCTTAATTACATGGGCTATTGATTTAGTCTGTTGAAATGGAAATAAATTATGGTGAAACTGTCAAATTTTGAGAAACTCTGAATTTAACATTTTAAGAATTGGTCACATAATCTGCAAAAGTTAATATTAATTAAAAATCATTAGTTTAATAAACACAGAAGGAAGAGAATTCTACTGGCTCTCAGTTTTAAGTAAGCAGAACAAGAACAAATTTAAAGTTTTCACTACTTATTATAATTAATAAATTTGAGAATTTGGTTTTACAGTGTATGTAATTAGATTATAGTTACATTGTCAAGGATTGCTCAATTAGTTTTTAAATTACTAATATGATATATATGCTGAATATACTTGTGTATCAAAATGAATCACTCACTTAGTTTTCCTATGTTGTGAATGATGACTTAATGTTTTTTTTTTTTATGATGATTTATAGATAATGGAGTTTTTATGTCTTTTTACTTTACATTTTGAGTATGTGCTCCTCTCACTGATTTTGTAAGGGTAAATTGATTTGACCAACTCTAAATGCTGAATATGCAAAATACTTTTTATTTGCATTGAAAATGTTTTGAGATGTTTAAAGAAAAAAAAGTATTTGTGTACCTTAGTTTTTTTGTGTTTGCATCCATTTTTACTATAAAGTGCAATATTTTCAATATTTGATTTTGAGTAGGCCTCATCCAAAAGAATTCAGAACAACAAAATGTAATCTAATGCATTATATTACTAATTTCATAATATTGTCATGTAATTTGTATTCAGTGAGTGACTACATTTCAAAGTAATCTGACAACCACGGTCATCTATATAAAAAGTAACAATTTTTTAATAAAATGGAGTATAGAATAGGTACTTACTGTAAATTAAACTTATAAATGTGAAGCAATGCAAACAGTGCTTGAAGTTTTCTCGAGGCACAGCAATAACTTTCTGTTTGCATTGTTGCTTGTGTGATCACCTTCTCGTCCATATGCATACAGTAGGTATGTACAGTTTCTTGCTGTTATGTGTGCATACTTTTACATAATACATGCAGTTGCTGGCTTGTGAGTGAGATGCTATGTACAGTATGTGTGTGTCTGTGTATGCGTGCTCACCGCTGGGGGCTTGTTGTCAGAGCTTCTCTCGACTGGCCAATTAATTATGATGGCCTACTTATGATGTGTAATGGGATGATTTATTAGTAAACACACAAACAGAGCAGGGACACAGACAGTCAGGTAGCGGCGCTGCTTTCTGTGGTCTGGGATCATATACTGGGGCAAGATCACAAGCCACCTCTGGCTGTGTCCTACTGGATCAGAGCGAAGATTACGGTACACTGGAGGAGCCGTGCATCATCAAAGTCCAGTGTGGAGGCTCCAATTGATCTGTACTATACAACTGTTCGCGCTTTATACACACTTGTTTTTAATCTTTCCAAACTGGGAAAGTCAAGTGAGCATGTTGCTCTTATCAAGCAATGCCGTGCTTCACATACAGCACGCTCACATTCACACAGGAAACCAGATTAGTTAGAAGAATCAGATTTCACAGGTAATTGGAGAGACATGTTTACGTACTGTAGTAACGTATCAGAGTGTATTTTAGTGATACAGAGGACTGATTTGTATGTGTGTCTCGGTGTCAGGATGGTCAGAGGACAGGCTCTATTGACTGAAGGCACACAGCTTGTCTTTATCTGCTCTAATGTAGGCTGCAAACGTTAGCATGTCAAGAAGGCCTGACAGGCGTAGCAACAGTAAGTAAGGAGTGCAGTGCTTAGCAAAAGGTCAGTTGACTTAGCATGTATATTTTGATGGTGGGGAAAATTGGAGGACCTGGAGGAAATCCACAGCAGCACTGGGACAACAGGCAAATTCCACACAAAAAGGCCCTGCCCAAACCAGGAATTGAACCATAGACAGAGAAAGTGCTAACCACAGTGCTACTGAGCTGCTTTGTGCCAGTCTTTGTGTTCATGAGAAACCTGGTTACCCGTAAACATGGCCAAGAAATCGGCTTTCCCCACGAGAGATGTAGCTGGTTTCTCCAGTGTTCTATCCTGAGACGGATTTCGCTGATTTTGATCAAGCTGGATCATATTTGTTTATATTTTTGTAAGTGTTTTCTGTTCTGTTCTGTTTCCGTTTTCCTTCTGATGTCCTCCAGCTGCTCTGCCCCAAATCTGTGATTTATGGAGTTTCCTGATGGACAGTAAACTAACATCCTGTGAACTGTAGCTGCTGTTAGGTAGATAGCTCCAGCTGCACTGCCCAGACTGGGTGTTCAGAGCACTGGGGGAGTGTTGGTGCTTACTGTGCTAGCACACGAGCTTTGGACCCCGGGAGAGGGAGGTTTGTGGGCCCAGGGAAGAGGGAAAATGCTGGTGGAGAGCAGCACCCGTTTCGTGCCAGAACCGGATTTCAGCTTTGCAATGTAAAAAGGGGTCAGTAGCTCATGGAAATCATAGCACAGATGAAGAGAATGAAGGGGACATAGATGGCAGAAACTAAGAATCGGAAACCAAGCAAGAGGCTGTTGGACAGAAGTAAAGGTTGGACTATCTTTTACTTGTTGGCAAGACCTTCGTGAAATAAAAGACTGACAGACAGGATGCCCAGTTGACCTTCTTGCTGTTGGACTAGTCAGTAATATCAGCTGGCTTGCTATATCTTGTGTTGTTGCACTTTGTTGATGTTTGGCTGTTAGTGAAGTTGTCAACCTGCTTTGACAAAAAGTAACATAATCATATCAAATGCACGTGTCCAACTGTCCACATTTACAGCACTGAAAGTGAATAGGGTGAACTGGGGTCGCCAAGATGCATAAAATACTGAAACGTACATACAGTAATGTTGCTTTAACTTTAAAGCCACCTTTGGACTCAGGCCTGTTTCTTCTTCTTTCCTTGTCTGTCTTTACTCACAGTTGCAAGAAATCTTGCTCTGCCTTCCCTCTACCTCCCCGTCTTTTTCTCTATAATCGTCCTTATCTGTTTAGACTGAAAATACAAATAAAAACATGTTTTTGTGTACTTGTATTGAGAATGAATCCTCTCTTTCCTTCTCACAGGCCCTGTTTCTGTTTTTTTTTATGAAATCTGAAATTTTCACTCCTTCATGAAGTTGTTGGTGTGCGAGTGTACAGTCAGCGATACACACGTGTTTCAGAGTGTGTGCCTGCGCTGTGTGTGATGTGTGTGTGCGTGGTGCGTGCGTGTTTGTGTGTGTGTGTGTGCGTGCATGTATGTGTGTACGGACAGCATTAGGCGTGGCTGTATAGGTGCAGCAGGTTTGTCCTGGTAGAGAGGAGAGCTATTCTTTTTCCTTGGCTAGCTGTCTGACTAGCTGGGTGGGTGTCCTATTTCTGGATGACACACACACACACGCACACCCACACACACACACTGTACACACCAAACCCCGTGCCCCCTCTACCATACGTTGTGGGACATAATTTATGATGGCTCTGTAACATATGGACTTTTCATCACTCAATGGCAACAAAGTCTCTCCACTCAGTGTTACAGCATATTGTCTTTCTGCCTCCTCTTTCTCATTTGTTTCCCCTCATCGCTGTCTCTCTTTTCTGTGAGTTTTTCTCCTCCCTGATTTTCTTTCTTTTTCACTGTCATAGGTCTCAGTCTGATTTTGCAACTTGTTCTTTGTCTGACATGGAAACCAATTTCTTTTCCTCATCTGACCCTCTCATTACCCCTGGAATTTAAATCAAATTGGAGATGATCAGTTTCTTGCTTACAACGCAATTAAGATTATGTAATATTTCAATGGATTTTTTCAAATCCCTTTCTGAACACCTTGCTGTCTGTTTTTCTCTCTACTTGTCTCTTAAAACTGCTTTCCTACTTGAGGCCATTTTATTTATTTACACTGACCCTGATCTTTTGGTCTCCTTCTTTGGTTGTCTTTTATTTTGATGATATCAGAATTTAGACATTTTCTGCCTCTGATTTTTGTGTGTGTTTGTACGAGAGAGAAACATCTCTGCTGGTGATGATGGTGTGTTTGTTTCTGATATGCACTGACTGCCTAATAATTTGATACGGTCTGGTGTGTGTTTGTGTGCATGTGTGCTGGCATGTTGACACCTCATCGTCATGCAACGACCATGTCGCCATGGTGATTATAATAAAACACTTGCTAAGTGCATAAAGGCTGCGATCGTTACAGTTTTATTAGCAAACACACAGACACGCACGCACACACACACACACACACCACACACACACACACACACCACACACACACACACACTCTCACGCATCGCGAATGTCCTCATTTTAGATTTATCATGCAGTCCTCTAGAAATTCTATAAAGAGCAAAGGTGGTGATTACATTGTTGACCAATGTTGATTTTTCCAGAATAAGTCTATTTATCACTGGGCCAGCTGTGCTGTTGGTGTTTGTGTGGATGGTGTCTGTGTTTGTTCATGTGTATGTGTGTGTGCTGTTAGGGTAAAAGGTGTAAGAGATATAACAGGGATATCACAGTGAAGACTTACCTTTATATTAATATTTGGAGACGAAACGTGATTATCTACAGACACAACATCCACATTTTAAGCATTATAATGTATGTTACATATTCAAAATATATGTTACTCTGAGCATTGACAACTGCAGTATTGCCTTAAAATATAATAAACTGTACCTCAGTTCATCAGATATTTCTTGATTAAAGTCTGGTCTTTTCTTAAGATTATTCGGTATTGTTGAAGAATATTATATAGTCAGATGATTCTAAAAAATAATAAACATGTTTCTTGACTTTGCAAATGAGGTAATATGTCAACATCATGACGTGGAGGCTAAAAGTAGTATTTTATCACTACAAACATTTTGAATCTCATTGCATTACACTATACATTTGTTTTACAGTATGTTTGTTCTGGACAATTACTGTACTGTAGGGTTCATACAGTTTCATGGAAGTTTAGAGTGGAAAAACTATAATCACATTTATATATTTCTAAATGAAAGCTCTCTAAAACTGACCAGGTTTTATTGCCATTAGAAACAACTCTACACCCATACAGTGCACTGTGTTCCACGCACACACAATATGCACAAATGCCCACTTACTTTTTTAATGCCTATTTATAACTCTAACTTTATATTTATATTTGATGGATTTTTATTTTTTTGCTCAAATTCATACTCATGCTTATATTTTATATTTGTATTTTATATGTATATTTGTTCCTCTTCTCTAGCTTTGCTGTAGCGCACTGAATCATGTACAATGACAATGAAGGTATTTATTTGTAATTTCATAAGTAAAGTTGTCACATGACATAATAAAATATTTATCGTGTATCTTTTGTATTTTGTTGTATTTTGCATGACATCTACTCTCCCATCCTGTGGGCTTTTCTTCTGTTCCTTTCTATTCTTAACCAGCATGCTGGCACTTTCTCTGTAACTATTGATGCTACTTTGTCCTAGTGATGAAGCAAGCGGCCCGTTGTTGGGTCGATGTGTGTCATTGTTATATTGATGTGAGGACAGACCCCTGGGGCCTGCAGCCTTCTACTCCCCTGAAAGCAATAAATCTATGGCCTGCTGTTCCCTGTACTGTACCCAGCATAGCTTCTCTCTCAAACACACACACACTCACACGCACACATATTCAGTACTCTAAAGGAGACCTATAGAAAAAGGTAACTTTGTGGCCCTCTGCTCTACACCGCAAACAGCATAATCTCATATATATCTCATAATCTCATATACAGTGTATTTGCATTTTAAATTTGAGTCTTCAGTGCATCACGCCTTTTTTTTTCCTCGTGTGTACATGCGTGTTTGTGGTGAAGCAGCCCTGTGTTCAGTTTCCATGAATCATTTTTAATTCCCTTCAGTCAGCCAGTAGAGGCCACTCACAGCATTCAGTACAGACAGACAGCACACACACACTCTCACACATGAACACACACACACACAGACGACAGCTGTCCGTTACAAAGCAAAGGAGAGGTTGGACAAGTGAGAGCGCAGGAGGCGGCGGTAGAAAGGGAGAGCGAGAGATGCAGGGGGAGAGGTGGGAGAGACAAAAAGTAGGAAAAATGTTAAAAATAAAACAGAGAAAAAAATGTGAGTGGGAAAGAGTGGGAATGATGGGCATGTAAAAAGAGAGGCAGTGACAGCGCTGATGATGACGCGTCTTATTTTGTTTGTTCCTGTTTATTCCCATCAACTCAGCTTTACTCACAATCACAGCTTTTGACTGAGGCAGAGAGAGAAATTGGTGAGAAATTGGAATTGACACTCATCCAGTTTTCCCTGTGAGGAGTGAACAGTGCAGTTTAGTTTCCCGCTGTCATTGTAATAATACACAACCCTGTTGTTGTTGTGCACACTACTGTAATATGGCTTTCTTTATGGCTGTTTCCATATCCGTTACCGGCTGCAGGTGAAGGAAAGAGGAAGAGAGATTAATAAACAGAGGAGGAGGACGACTTGGGAAAAGAGGGGAGGGTGAAACAGAAAGCAGAAAGAGAAACGAATGATGAACAAAAAGGGAAAGGGAGAAAGTCCATAAACTAAGAAATGGTTCATCCTTCTGAAAATACCTGCTTTGACTGCTCTTATTGATCTGAAGCTGAGATATTCTGTGTGTGTGATAAACGTACAAACTCTCAAAAAACATTTACAGCTATTTATAAGCATATGTGCATGCTGGGAACTACCTCAGCATTTTTTAATCCACTAAACTGTGAGGCTGTGCTTTTTGCGTCTTTTATATTTCTCTTTTCATTCATCAATGTTCATAACCACAATTTAAAAAAGATATTTATTTCTTCCCCATTTCAGTACAGTTTCATTAAAGGGAGAAGCAGTAGTACTTGTCCGAGCTGTTTGTAAATGCACCAGAAAGACGTCTGACGTCAATATTCCTTCCAACGTTTGGTTGGGCTCCGCAAAATAATGAGCAAAGAAAATACAGCCAGCTACAGCCACCACCACACACTTCTATATGTTTCTGAGATACATCTTTTATTTTCTTTAGGAAAAAGTTGCATATTATGCCTTTAACAAATATGAAAATGCATTTTTTGCTTGCACTCTGAGTTTCATAAAAAAACAAATACATTAATAGCATTAAATATTGTAACAGACAATAAGATAGTACTGAATACTGTAAAATGGTTCTAATGCTTTTCTCAGCCAAGGATCCTTAAGAAAATCTACTGGGGAATCCCCCATGGCTGTCCCTTGGAGTAATTTGACACGAGGAATGTATTAGAGAGATATTAGACATGTATTAAAATATCTGCACCATTTCAAAAGAATATCCATGTATGGGTGACATGTGATGGAACATTTAAATATATATTTATCAAGAGTTACAGATTGCTAGATTAGATTGTAATGTATTTTAGACTTAAAAATGGAACACTATGGAAAAGTATGAAGCCTTTTTTTTTAAAAAAAAGAAAGAAAGAAAAGAGTGCTACACCTGTGGGTCCTTGGACTCCTATTTGAGAACCACTGCTGTAAAAGATATAACATACAGTGTCATCCTTTAAAGGTACAAAAGAATGAAAAATGAAAAATAATAAATTGTTTAATGCCTCGTATTTATTTTTATTTTTTGGTAGGCTGACACATACTTGCCCACAGTGCGTTGAAGTCAGCGCACACAGCTGATGAAGAAGTGTGTGTGCGTGTGTGTGTCTGTCTGTGTGTCTGTCTGTGTGTGTGTTTAATCTGGGGTTTTAAGGGTGAAGTCGCAGAGGATAGTTAATGAAATCATCTTAATCCTACTAGCTGCTCGCTTCTCTCTGAGCAGAAAATCTTTATTTCTGTGGCCTCCTTTCCCCTTTCCTGTGTTCTTTCCTTTTTCTTTCTTTCTTTCTTTCTTTCTTTCTTTTTTTTTTCTTTCTTTCTTCTTTCTTCTTTCTTCTTCTTTCTTTCCTTTTCTTTTTCCTGCTCTCAACAGTCATTTCCCCCTCTCTTTCTCTCCTCCACGGTCACTAATTATTTCATCTTGAGCATGGAAAGGAGACGCCAAATCAATAAGTCTCTCTGTGGAAGCTGAGGGGAGGAAGGATGGAGGAGGAGAAGGTGAAGGAGAGGGTTGCCAAAATAGACTAAATGCTGGAATTTATTATGTCACATCTTTATGGTCTTGAAATTTACAAAATGGAAAAAAGGCCTCTGGTATTTAATTTACTTCACAGCTTTACAGACTTGTAAAAATCATCATATACTGTACACACCCCCCCTCAAGGATTTCACAGGCTTTTTTTGGAATTATGGCAGCCTAAAATGTCTAAATTCATGGCAGCTTTTCTAAAACATTGTGATGCACGTTATGATATTTTTGGTGCTTTTTGTTAATAACAGGATCAACTGAAAATGGTAAAAAAAAAAAAAAAAAAAAAAAAAGATTGTACAATTCCAAAAAAAATCAAAGGAAACCTCCAATGAGAGTAAATCCACACTCTGTTCTGGGTGTCCTCAGTGACCTTACCAGTAAAGGCTCAGGATTACAACAATTCTTAACAAAATATTTTTTATGTGTATATGAAGAAGTGCACCTGGGGGGTATTCCACAAAGAAGCTGAATGTTTTTGGAGCTCAAACCAGCAAGCATAAAATGATCAAATATCAGAGTGCACAGAGCATTGATAGATGTTTCTAACAGTGACAAACCGTGTCATTTATTGAGTCGTTTATTGAGACATACATGTATAAAGTTTGTGCAGAGGACTGCTATGACTGGTAGAACTCACAGGAAGCCATGACGATTGGTCAAAAGCTGCGGTGTTTTGACCAAATTGTGGGGCTTGCAGAATTCATAGGGACTGGTTAAATTTGCGTTAATCTTTGGAATCACAACATTGCCACTTCTGGGACTGGTTTCATTTATTTCATTTTAAATAGAGATGGCTTTAGAAATTAAAAATTGTTTACAGTTTTACACTTAAAAAATATTTCACTGTATTTTCCTTTTTCTAACCCCATAACAGCAGCAACATGACTCTGACCGAGAGCTTCATGAGCTACAAAAGTCAAATAAATTTTTACTTATTCTGTAGGATTAAATTCTTCCACATGCACCTTTTCATCTCACCCGTGGTTGTATGACAGTTGGGATGGTTTTATGCATGATGCAGTCGTAACCAATATTTTAGAGCAGAGTGATCCAGCATTTGTGAATCAGGTCTCCTGGCAGTGAAGACATAAAAGGAATAAAAAATACAATGGGAAGAACTGAGAAATGCACAGGAATGTTTTAAACTGCGAGTTGACCTTCACGAGGCAGAAAGGACGCAGAAGTTTGGAGGATTACTGCTTCAATATTCTTTTGGTTATATTTCTTTCTGGGGGGGGAGTGAGTGGAGATTCCTCGCTGTGACTAATGTGATGTTTGTCGAATCCAAACTTTCTCCTGCTGCCCCCCACCTGCTCGCCGCAGCCCCTCACATGGACAAGTTCTTTCTCTCTTTTCAGCCATTGTTTTTCTTGATTCACTCTTTTTTTATTGTTTGTTTTGTCTGGCTGTTTTCTCCTGGCCAGCCCACCTGCAGGTAAACAGGCAATTGTATTCTTGTGACCAGCATCTGTGTGTGCAACTGTGTGTGTTTGCATGTCTCCAGTTCATTGCTCCTCCCGGTCCAAATGTGGTTTGTGATATTATATTTGTGTGTGTGTGTGTGAGCCTGTGGAGGTGCTATCTGTGCTCAGATAAGACTGTAAACCAGATTAATCTGGCGTGGAAGAGCTTGTCAGCAGGACCACTGTGCGTGCATGTGTGTGTGCGTTTGTGTGTTGGTGCTGCATCTCAGCCAGCCCATCAGGTGAGCCATTGGTTCCTATATTGTCTGTGTGTATGTGCGCGTGCGTGTGTGTGTGTACGTGTGTGTGAAGGAAATCAACAGAGAATGCTGTATAAGTGAATGAGTGTGTAGGGTCCAGCGCTAGATAATGTGATCACGGCTCCATGTAACGCAGCATGACAACCGCTTGTGAGTCTGAGTGTGTCTGTGTGTTTGTGTGTGTGTGAAACACGCCATGACAACAGTGTCTCTCCATACCACTGTGGAGAGAATGGATTACTCTGCTCTCCGACTCGAAACGCCAACACACACACACACTTAGAAACACACATTTGTCATCTCACTACCTACTTCTGATACACACACTTACATATGTCTGTACGCAAACTGAGGGAATTCATACAGATAAGTGTATGTATTTTACAAATTGTTTTACAATTTAATGAGGGTTTCATAAACTGTCCCGAAAAGAAGTATAGTTCAGGAGGGCCACAGGCCCAGTCACCTTTATTCTCTGACTCTTCTCTGTATGTGGTCTTCTGTGTGGATTTGTAATGGTTAAAAGAAAAATCTAATCTAAAACATTTTTGGACTTAAAGTGATAGTTTGGATTATTTGATGTGAGGTTAAGGTTCTTATCAATAGTCAGTGTCGTACCTACAGTAGGTTGACATGCTCCTAGTTTGGAGGACCACCAGCACAAAAGCTAAGCAATATAATGCTGGGGTCAGGGTCAGCAACAAAACATATTTTAGTGAACACCCTATTTAGAACATTTTCACTGCTTTACTTTGCCATCAGACAGCCTTTTCCAACGGGAAACCATAAGCCAAATATCAGTTTCTCTCGCTCAAGTAGACCAGAATCTTCGAATTCACCTCAAAGAACGCAGGAGTTGCTGATCTGCTGGTGCCTTGGTCTGTTAGTTTGTTTGTGTTATTTATGACTTTGGTGTTTTCAAAGGACAGTTCAGATTCACCAAAGTTACACAATAATGCAAACAAACTAACAGACTGAGGCAGCAGTAGACCAGCACGCCATGAGTCTGTTTCATTTGGAGAGGGTGATAAATACAACAGTGGTTTCACTTCAGAAAAAATCTTTTTAGGTGGGTCTTTTTTAAGTGGCTTAAATAAATTTTAAAAAATCATCCATGCTGGTACTCTAGTCTACTTCTCCAAACAGGTGGCATGCCGACCGCCATCTACTGTAGATAATAGACTATGGATAAGTACCTCATACAACCCCATATCAAATAATCCAAACTATCCCTTTAAAACCAAATTTGACATGCTATAACATTCATTTTACCAGCACAGCTACGATAAAGTTTAATATTAGAAAGTTCCAACAAAAAAAAAATCAGCATTATCAGAAAGTTTTTTTCAGTCATTGTTTGTGCCGTTTCAACAAGTCTTTGATTTGAAAAGACATGTTGTGAGATAAGATGCTTTTTGAAAAAGTGAAAAAGTGATAGTCTTGCTATCACCGCTGTTCTCTCCACCCACACAATAAGTACAGAACGTAGCTGCATGCATCAAGGTCAGGTTTGTTCTCTGGGAGCTCACCAAATGTAGAAACACTTACTGAAGTTGACAGATATATTCCACACAGTAGTGCCATTTTTATGACCTCACCATTATGACAAATTCCCAAGTTTTTGGGTCAAGATTTCATCCATGTTTGTTTGTATATCAGAATGAAATATATTTTATCTTACAAAGCCTGAAGTTGTAAAAGATGTTCTGAAGTAGAGAGACTGTTCTCCCACAGAAAAAAAAGTTGTTCAGTAAAGTCCCAAAAATTACATGTTTATGTGAGAAAGGTGTCAGTAATTATTACTTTTGTCTGTAGGGAGTAAAGAAGGAAATTGGTTGATGTTATCATAGAGCCCACAGTCGAAAATTCGTTTTTGTTCCTGAACCAAACCTTAACCATAGATTATAAATCTGTATTGGAAGATGCAGATAAATGATATCTTCTGGCTGATTGGAGCATCAGATCATGCCTCTGGAGGTCAATTACAATTTATTTTGTCTTTGGGAGCTTATTTGTTGTTTTATTATGTTATGTTTCTTCTATATTTGTTCTTGCACAAAGTAAGGAAAATCCTACTTGGGATTTATGAACATTGCACTGACAGACAAATCTGTTCTTACTCACCTCATCATTTGAAGAATTGCATTTGATCTTAAATTGGCATTGCGGGCTTTTCAATCCATAAATCCATGCATACCATAGTCTGGGTGACATCACATTTTGCTGATTGACCACTATTGATCCACTATCCAACTTGTAACCATAGCAACTTTAAAGAGCAAACAGCTGATTGCTTCAGTTTTTGAGGTGAACATCCTAACTTGCTCCGTGCATCAGTGAACAGGCTGGGCAACATGCTTGCTTGAAAAATCACTCGCCCTAGCTCTACTTCAGTGAAGTTTCATGCACCTCCAGCCTACTTTATCTGGTTAAAATCGATGTGACATCCTTGATGTTTCTGTTTTCCCTCATCAGAGCAGTCGAAAGGGAGGACGAGAGACTAATTAACGTGGTTGAGAAGAAGGTGCACCTTTTATATGATATACAGCAGCCTTTTTATAGAAACATCCTCAAAAAGGACGGGGTTTGGAAAGTAAAAAGAGAACTTTTGGAAGTTACAAATAAATAATCTTTCCGCCAACTATAGAAGTGTATAGAGAATTATTCCTTGTCATGACAACCGTAAGCTCTTGCTTCATGACTTTCAATTTTGAGTGTCAAACTTCTCTGTGAAAATCTGTGAATGCTTTTATTTCATATTGTTGGCAAATGACAGTGGTATAAGCAGGATAATCAACTTGTAGGTGTGTGTTAAATGGTTTCACATCAGGTGGTTGCCTCTGAAGTGCCTTCAAACTGTTTAATACACATCTACTCATTGATTATGCCTTACTTAAAGTCAGCAGACATAAGGGCTTTTCAACAGACATAGATGAGTGTATTGGAACCATCACTGAAGACGTATAATTTAAGATCAAATCTGTGCGTACAAAGGATTCATGCATGAGGCCCAATGTTTGGCCACTCAACATGCCTCTGTAATACTGACTCTTCACTGAAACAAGTGCAGTTTAAGAAGTTATAATTCAGTTTTCAGTAAATCTTCCCTCCTTTTGCATATACAGCCCCTCTATACATTTGCATTTCATCAGAGATGCTGGAGGCCACCTGCAGTGCATCGTGGGACTCTGTGTCTTATTCAAGGGCATTGCTGGTGAGAACTTTAGAAGTAATACCAGCATCCTCCAGCTGCCAGCTCACAGCCAGAAAACACCCCTGTCTGTGGCGGGGATCAACCCAACAACCTTTAGGTTATTAGTCAGCCGCTACATCCAGGCCAACCTGGGGAGAGGTGGTGGGTGGGTATGTGGGTGTGGGATGGAAGCCAAATGTGTGTGTGTGAGTGAGTGTGTGTGTGGTTGAGTGGGTGGGGGTGTTGCTTCCCCAGTGTAAGGAGCACACTGCATCTTCCCCGACCAGTCTCTGACAGGCCTACATACATCACCACCCCCAACACCTCTGTTTCTCTCTCCTCTCCCTCTTCATCATCCCTATTCCCTCTCTCCCTCCCTCCATCCATCCACCCACCCTCCCTCTCACCTGCTCCCATCTCTCATGAGTGCTGGTGTCTCTCTCAGCTGCCCGCATCTCTCTCTTTTTCTCTCTTTCACCTGCTCGCAGCCCCCCCACACCTCTCGCCAGGCCTCCCTGAGTATCATTTACATCGATGATGCCTCATCATTACCCCTGCCCTACTTTATCTATCACCCAGCAGCTCCGCCATAGGGCCTATTCCTGCGCCGTAGGCCTCATCGCCATAGTCTATCACAGTAGATCTCAGGCACTGAAGCAAGGTGTGAAAACAACTGACTGTTGTTTTCACAGAGTCAGTATGAAGTTTGGCTCTGAGATTTATATCAGTCTCCCAGAATGTGAAAGTCAAGTTAAATACAGAAAACACAGGCAATATAATTTCTAACTAGAATATGCCTTTTATAGTGTTTATACACTGGTTAGATACTGCACACAATGTATACTACACTATATATTGTGTAGATACTATCCTCTACACAAACAGGAGAAAGGTGTCGGACTTAAACTAGGCAGTACGTCTTTATAAATGTATTTATAAACTCTGCATATGTTTACATTATTCTATTATCCTGTGGTTTGTTCTGGATAGAGCTGATACTTTGACTACATAAAAACTGTATTGTTACAAATGAGTAAAGGTCCAGTGTATAACATTTATGAGAATTTATTGGTAGAAATTAATGTGATGGACATGGATATTTCCTCTAGCCAAACTTGCTCATTATTATTTGGGGAAAAAATCATTTCTAAAATGTAATGCAGTAACATGAAGAGCACTACTTTTACTTTTATCTAAATACATTTTACATACATTTTTACACA
This sequence comes from Lutjanus argentimaculatus, assembly GCA_034769285.1. Taxonomy (NCBI): domain Eukaryota; kingdom Metazoa; phylum Chordata; class Actinopteri; order Lutjaniformes; family Lutjanidae; genus Lutjanus; species Lutjanus argentimaculatus. The sequence continues at coordinate 20,577,351 of JAWZSL010000002.1, forward strand.
AGTACTTAATTTTTAATATATTCAGTATATTATGATATTAATAATGTTTCTAGTGCTGTGAACTGCATTAAGCATTAAACATGAAGATAGCATCACTGCAATTTAAGATTATTCCCTTCAACTCAAAGATAATTTTTATATCTTTACTCTAAAAATTCCCATTTCCAATGGAACCAAAATCTTTTAATTTGTGACAGATTTTTTTCCAGTTTCTTATTGCTCAGTGTCCCCCAGATTCAGTGCATAAAACTGAGTTTAGTTAGATTAAAAAATAGAGATAGAAGAAAAGCAAGTATGCAGATCCGGAAATATATTTCATAATTCATTACATGGCCAATATTAAATCAACTTCAAGGCACAACAATTTCATTGTCAATGAATATTAATAAATATTGAATAAATAGAACCTTTGCCTGATTTAACGCAACCTCCAGTATAAACCGTGCCCGATGCCGGCCTTCTATCCAAATACAGATACAGATAATGACATCTCTGTACATCTCTATTCATTAGGGGCGGGTCCTCTTCCATGGAGGCCGCCATGTTGCACTGCCATGTTTCTACCAAGGGGTAGGAGTGAGACAAGGTGCTTGCAATCTGCAAGCTCATGCCAGTAAATCCTACACACTGGTCCTTTATTTTAACGCATAATGGCAGGCATATCCAGTCAGACGCCTGGGCCTGAACCTTGGAGGCTGCACATATTCCTTATGTACTGGTTACTTTTAAGAGGCCTGAAAAGAGCAGCGCTGAGCTGAGGTCATTTGAAGTTGGCAACATTTCCTCAGTGATGTGTAAATCCTTTGATTAATTATAATGAATGAACATAAGTCTGCAATGATGAGAGAGTAATACTGCCCTGCCAATGTATGCTTGGACCTAATCCTTAAAGTATATATTCCATACAGTGACAGGTTTACAGTATGTTGTGCATTTAATGAGCGTAATTATGAATTATATGTTGGCAACACATGGAAACGCACAATTCATCACTTACCAACAGCATATAAAGTGTACAATATCTACAGTCTATATTTGTGTGGTAAATACACTGTTAGTGTGAAGTATAGATGTGTGTGCATTCTAAAAGTACAAGTATTAAAGGGATAGTTTGAATTATTTGAATTGGGGTTGTGTGAGGTACTTCATATCCATAGCCAGTGTATTACCTACAATAGATGCGTCCTGCTCCTTCTCCAGTTTGGAGAACCTTTGTAGGAAGTTTTTTAGGTGGGCCTTTTTTTAGGTGGCACAAATATAATTTTTTGCTGACCCTGTCCACAGCGGTGCAGTGCTTAACTTCATACACTGCTACTCCTCTCTGCCTCTACAAATTGGGGGCAAGCTGACTATCTACGTTGGTAATACACTGACTGTCCCTCATGAAGGTATTCAGTATGTGTATGTAAGAAAACATAGTAAGGGTAGGAATATGTCAAAGTAAAACTAATGTGTTTTTAGTAGAATTCAAAATGTATTACAATGCTAGACCTTAGACAGCAGGAGAACATTTCCCCTCTTTATCGTACGTACTACAGGTAATGTTTTATTTTACAGGTCTGAAAATTCCTAATAATTCCTTGGAAGTTACCATGTAATTTGGCACAATGTCCTAGTTGTATGTTTGAGGCTTAAAGAAATAAAGCACCATCAGTCAGGGAAGAATCATCATGCCTCAAGCTACTTAAATAACTGCAAGCGCTCACTGACATATATTGACATACAAATTTCTTCTGGTGTGATTAGTAACATTACCTTGACCTTGGTATATTGATCTTTGCATCTTCTGCTCTTATTAAAAGAGGAATGGGATGTCCAGTTAGTACCACTCAACAGCAAAATGTACTCAGAAGCTCAGCAGGCTGCAGACCTCGCCACTAAACTTGTTATGGGTTATGTGTGTCGGGCTTATGACCTCTGCAAGATGCCATTCATTCATTTTTCTGTTAAGTTCAACTGTCTATTATTGCAGTGATGACCTGAATAAAAGGAAAATATGCATTGAATAAGCATCCTTAGCTACTGTACATACTGTACTCACAGGTACAGCGATGGATTCAGTTTCAGCCTATGAACTTTGGCATCAGGTCATATTTTATACATTTCTCATATTTCCTGTTGTTCTCCAATGTATTTAACAAACACAATCAAAATTGTAGAAAGCCTGGAACACTGTTAATATAGTTTTTTATTTTTCCTTTTGCTGTTTCATTACTTTTGCATTTTTATTTTGTGTTTAACTTTTGTTTTCATTTAGTTTAGTTTCAGTTAGTCTCCAGAGTGGGTTTACTCATTTCGGATTAGTTTTATTAGTTTCAGTATTCATTTTATTATTATTATTATTATTATTATTATTATAATATGGGGGTCTTTGTCAGGATTTAAGAAGTTCAGAATAGTTATTACAGTACAAATGCAACACTTTGAGAAGGCAGCTGATTCACAGTCAAGCCTCCTCATGCTTGTGACCAAATGAACAAAGAGTAAAAAATACACACAGTACGCAGTATTGTTTTTGTAAACACATTATCTCAAGAACACCCTCACAGATTTCTCAAATTTGGTACAAATATCCACATGGACTCCAGGATGAAGTGATTAAAATTTGGAGGTCAAAGGCCAAAGTAACTATGACCTCACAAAACATGTTTTTCAAGAATTCAAACGCCTAGTTTTAGTTTTCAGTTTAGTTTTAGTTCACTATACTGTCATTAGGCCAGAATTACTGCACAAAAATCAATAAAAAATTATGTGAAAATTATTTGAAAACTTGTTGAAAAGTTGTTTCAAAGAGTGCCTCAGCTGATATGAACAGGAAACAAATTTTAATGAAATAGCAGCTAACTTAATGTGAAAAAGACTCGCACATCCCTGAGCCCACTGGGTTCACAAAAATACCTGAACAACTGACTTTTCAAGTTCTTCTGCTTGAGCAATCTGAGGAAGAGTCTGACGTGCAGATTTTTCCTTCTCTCTTCATAAAAGCAAATTGAAACAACTTAACTTAAAGAGAAAAGTATGGTTACTTCAACCAGTCAGTTAAGTAACTCTTTCTTTTTCTTCTCTTCTCTCTTCTCTTTCTTCTCTTCTCTTCTCTTCTCTTCTCTCTGATTCACTTTACCTTTGCCCTCATATCTGCTTAAGCCACGGGAGATATCAGATCAGCCTGTGTGTGGATGGAGTGTGCAGGGGCTCTCAGGGTTAAGTCCCTCACTGTTGCTTTGCGGTGCTAAACCAAAGGAATCACGCATGCAAGTGCAGTAGAGGAGGACTTAATAATATGAAAGAAAATTGATTTTCTGGAACGAGATTTCTCCTTTGATAAGGTATTAGCTGGGAGGGGAAAATGTTGTGAATCTTCATTAAGAGCCTCTGATATGCACTGGGATAATCGCAGGGAGAGGAGTACGAATGAAAAATGAACACAAAGGGAAAAAAGAAGAGAGTCATACATTAGGGACAGATAGAGAGAAAGAAAGATACCAAGAGTGAGAGAAAGAGCAGAAAGAATAACCCACACCCACCCACCCACCCACACGTATGCACACACTCGAATCAGAGACTTAAGCAGGAGTAGGCCTTCCTTAATAAGAGTGAAAATTGATTTCTTTCCACTTCCATAAGATGAGATCTAAAGATGATGAAGGTGAGGATCGGGCTGCAGTTCATTATGGAAAATTAGGCTACATTCAAGCCAGCCGTATATCCCTAATATATCTACCCGGGCTTTATCCAACACTTCTTCACACACGCTGAACAAACAGAGGGAGAAGTTAAGAGGGGGGAGCAGACAGAAGAGGAGCTGCCGGAGGAAAAGGAGGAGGGGAAGATATGATGTAGTGTACAGCAGAGTAAAGCTGAGATAATGAGACAGGAAGACAGACCTGCACAAGACAGAGATTGTGGAAATCAGCTGAATGAAGACAGACGGACAATAAAAGTAAAGAAATCGGTATAAGTAAGGAGCAGGGAAAAGAGAAGAGTTTGCCAACAGGCTCTCTCCCACAGCAGCAAGTATTAGGCGGAGCTGAGGTGGGGATGAGAACAGAGTTAGAGGGGATAACGGGCAGACGGACTGACTGCGGAGAGGAGAATTGAATAGAGCCTAACCTCAGCTAATACCACTGACAGAAATTTATGACAGACCAGCAGAAAACTATAGATCAACTGCAGTGAGGGATCCTTTTGTTGAGTCAGAAAAATTGCACCCACAAGACTAAACACAGAGCTGCACTGACAGAACGGAAAGTAATAGTTTGAGCTGAAAGTTCAGTTCAGAACGCCAAAAGCACTGATCAGCTGGTGTAGAAAATATAAACATAACCATAATCAACCTATTGTAAAAATAACTGTTTTAACTTTAAAAAGTTAGTGTGTGGGCTGACTTGAAATATTCATGACTAATATATTTTTTTAAAGTCAGCCTTGTTTCTATATAATTGGGGGATAGTTGTAACTCCCAGCAGCTCCCTGTTTTCCTTCCAAACCTCACTTAGAAGGAAAACACCCTTTTTGAGGATATTCCCATGAAAAGGCTGCTGTGGATCATATAAAAAGGTGCTGATCTCAACCTTGTCAATTATCTTCTCATTCTCCCATTTGACTGCTTTGATGAGGGGAAACTTGATGATTGATTCAATCGATGGCTATCAAATAAAGTTCTGAAATATATTTATAGATAGATTATATTCATGAGTAAGCTCCATGTCAGGATCAATTTTGACCAAAGAAAATCAGTTGGATGTAAAGCAAGTGTGCGAAACTTTGCTTAACTAGAACTAGAACTTTTTTTTTTTTTTTTCAAGAAGTGACATGTTGTTTTGCCCGTTCATTGAGGCGCGGAGCAGGTTAAGTGAGATCATTGGTTCCCAGACCTTTTCTGGCATGCCCCGCTTCAGAAGCCAAAGAAGGTTCACAACCCCCACCCCACAATTATTGTCGATCATTAACCATAACTTGGGAAGCAACTGATGAAAAAACAGATTCAAGTTGAATTTTAGTGCAACGAAAGTTGCCATGACAGCATCAACCAACTCTTATTGTTTATTTCTCCTCTATAGATCATATTCATTCAGCTTTGTTTCATTCTATGTTTCCAGGCCCTGCAGTCGCTCTCTGCCCCCTCAGCACGGCCTGCCCCCCAGTTTTTGGACCACTGGGTTAGGTTAAAATAACATTTACCACTTTTAAGAACTACTTTTTTTGGTGAAAAATAGGTCTAATATTTCTTTGGTGACTATGGGGCAAAAGAATTGCTCATGCTCACGTTCACTTCTCCCATTGGTTTGAATAGACTGAGGACCTGCCTCTAGTCTCCTAAAGGGTGGGACAGTGGTAAAATCCAAATTACACACACACAGGAAATGACTCCAAAGTGTGCAGTCTGCTTTCTAAACTGTCTCTGGTTTTACCTCTCAAACAATGCATGCTGGGAAGTCTGCTAATATGTTGATCACTTAATTTAATGATTTAATTGAAGTCTGTGCGGCACATTCATTCAACTCATCATTTCAAGTCAAAAGACTTCACGTTAGAAGGAGTAATATTTATAAGTTCTGAAGATGAATACTAAAATTTTTAAGTTATATTAACAGGAGTGAATAAAACTTGGATATCCAATTTAACGAGAGAAGATTATTTGATTCCACTAAATTCCTCATGGTTTTTTACAGTGTTGCAACAAGTGAGCAGATTTTGTGCATTTGATTACAACTGACTATTATATAATATAATTATTGTGTTTCACTCTATGAAAAGTGTCTGCCTGATCCTGTTCGTGCACGGCTGTGTGTTTGTGCCTGTCGTCATTATGAAATCTCTGAATGCAGCGTTCAGAGTGTGATGGCTCTGTTTCTTCTTGTGTGTGTGTGTGTGTGTGTGCATGTGTGTGTGTGCTCTCTGTTTCAGCCTGCAGGCTGTCTGTTAATGTGTGAAAGCAGAAGGTGGAAAAGATCAAACCCAACTGACCTGAGAATAGTACTGACACCTTCTCACTCTCCACCACACACTGTCTGTCTGCGTGTGTGTTTGTGTGTGCTCATTCGTGTGTGTACACATGAGTCAGAGAGCAGAATACCCAAAGTAACCAGAGAGAAAATGTCACAAAAGAAACGGAGAAATAAAGTAAATAAAGAGAGAACAACTGAGAAATGGAAACTTTAGAGTAAAACCAGACAAGAGAAAGAGAGACAGAATAACAAAGAGCATGACAGAGAGAGACAGACAGAGAAATAGTGTGTGTGCGTGAGAAAAAGATAGAAAGAAAGACTCAGAGAGTGGATGGGGGAAGGTGAGAGGTAGAGAACATTTATTATGCCGATGCTTCATCTACAGATACAAATCACAGGCTGTTATCACACTCAAGCAAACCCTGCTAGGACCCTACACTTGGATCCATCTCCGACCACGACACACGAACACACACACACACCTTCACCTAGACACACAGATGTGCGAGGTGTGTGTGTGTGCTCTTAGTGATAGGATTATAAATAGAGCCGTGGACAGACTCTGTGAAAGGTGAGAACATCCAGCGGGCATTATCAGGGACAGACCAGCAGGTTTCTCAGTGTGTTTGTGTGTATCAGTATTTGTTTCTCTTTGTGTGTGTGTGTGTGTGTGTTGTATGTTATTGTTTGAATGAATTAATAAGACAGTGAGGAGGGAAAACACACCTGCATGAAGTGTCGATTCTGCAGTTATTTAAGCAGCACAACAAGAGCTGTAGATTTGAGCATTACAGTAGTAAAGAAATGTAGAAAATGTACAAAAATGTTTTTGTTGTGTAAATTGTTTTGATTATTCAGAACCTTTTTTTTTATTTTCATGTCCAACAGTCCTGACTTTACAGTTAAAGTTGTTCCTTCCATGGCAGTTTAGTTCAGTTCTGCCTTTCAGCACCATGGACAGGGAACATGCGCTCACAGTAAAGAGGACATTCACTCACAGACAGGACTGCTGGTTCAAGTCAGGTTCAAAAAGGGTCCAATTATCAGTTTAAACATGTAGCAGCAGCCCATCACCACCCTGCTGGTGGAAACTCGGCCAATATCGTTCCCGATGCAGCACCTGCCATCTGAATAGTGAAGTAAATGTAAAGGTTTGAATGAACTCTCAGGAGAGTACTGCTGCTGTAATCATGGTTTTAAATATTAATTGAAATAATAATTGTATTATATTATTATTAAATATGGGAAATTAAATTAAAGTCAAAACAACAAATTACAGCCAGATAAACAAATGGTATGATGGAAATCTTTTATAGATAATCAATCATGCCAGCAGAATTTTTTTTAAATGCCAGTTTAATTATTTATCTCTGAAAAGAGGGAAGTGACAAACAAATGAAATAACCATGCAATAATTGTGAAACTAAGTTATTGTGACAAAATGACATTATAAGAGGCAAATAGCAGGAACAAAGCATATTTTTTGCTGTAAATTAACAACAAACAGTTTACTGCACTTTCTACTCTACTTTATGCTGTTTACAAGGTTCATTATTATAAGTTAAGTCAGCTCAATAAATGTGAATTATTAACTTTAAAATACCCTCTGCTCCTGGCAAGTGGACAGACTATTAAACCAAACTCTATTCTAAAAGCAGGTGTTTTATGGTAGGGGCATATTTGTTCACAGTAACACCTTACACCTTTTGATTTGGCACACATATCATTTAACATCATTAACTAACCTGTGATGAAGTGTTTTCCACAAATCTACATGTACTGACCGGCCCGGCACTTTTACACGGATGGTTTTCAGCCCACAACATGAAAGTGACATATGTGATTCACATACACATGGAAACTAACAACAAAACCTTCAAAAAGTGTTGTGATTATGTGTAAATTATTTAATTTTATTTAAAATTATGTATTTATAATAAATAATAATATATTCAGAAATCATTTATCTCATATGCGCCGCAATACATACATTTAGTTAAGGATAGTTTACTATTTGTCAACCAAAGTTTTATAAAACACTGCGCTTACTGCTTCGTCTTCATTGACCTGAGGCACATCAGAAGTCCACAGTATGATCAGCCTATATGTTTTTACAAGACGGAGAGAAGCTGAATCTCAATCACAAATTACGGGACATTTTAATGATACCTAAAGATCAAGCTGTAATATGACACTCAAAAATCACACATGATCAATGGCTTTTGAGCAGCAGGACTCTTTTGTTCTTATAATTTACTATAACATACATGTGCGACAGAAAGGTGTCGAAATGAAAGTCGATCCATTCGCACACAGCAGAGCCATCTGAGTTAGAGTCAAATGCATTATACATTGACTGTTTAAAATGACTGCTGCTGAACCACCCACATGCTCGCTTCCCATTGCTAATGCCTTCATTTGTACTGCATATTGTATGTCCTGTGTTAAAATACTGTGACTTTGAAAATGCATTTAAAAGCTAAGGCACTGGCTCAAGGTGATTCATCTAATCACTTACCATGTTCTTGGGCGGGTGCTACCACTCACACACATACTCACACTGACACACACACACACAAAGGCATATAATAACACACAAGAGGGACACGTGCATTGGAGACCACCAAGCAGGCACACACACCTGACTCCAGTTCACACACTTAAAACAAGCTCACACTCTCTGGAGTGCCCAATAGAATAACAGAAGACCTTTACCCACCTATTCTAAGTATTTATTTTACAACGTCGGCCATCAGTTTTAAAAACCAAAACAGCTTGACCTCTCCTCTCTGCCCCCTTCCTCTTTACCTTCCCTCCCTTTTAACAAACTACCTATAGTATGAGGGTCTCCCTCACCACCATCACACCACCCTCTTTTGGTGAAAGCGTATAATTCAGAGCCTAATAAGGGCGGATATGCGACACCTCACTTTGGGGAGAGGGGTTAAGGAGTGAGAAGAGGGGTGAGGAGGGGGGAGCAGGACTTCACCCTGTCTGCATTCAAAGAGGTGACACACACACCAACTCTGCCCCCCACCCACCCACACGCTCACACCACTATTTTACTCTCCTGCTCTTTTCTTTTACTCCCTGGCTGCAGTCCTTAAAAGGCCACACTTTCTTGCTCGCGACCCCATGCTAGTGTAAGGTTAAACACCTGAATTGAACTCTCTGAGACAGTGTGGGGGATGGGAAGGGGTTTTTCTTTTACCTGTGATTTTTTTTTTTTTTTTTTTTTTTGTCATTGAGATTTGCTGGTAGAAAGGAATGTAGAATGAAATAAAATTAAGAGAAAAATAATTAAAATTAGTCAAAATGTGGATCACAAAAATGAAGAGATGGAATGAGAAAGTGAAAAGTCCAAACATGAAATATGGGTTTTTCAAGGATGTGTTGTTAAAGGAGCAGTATGTAACAATTGTGCTTCCAGAATGGACTGCACTGCAGTCGCAAATAGCGAGGTGGAGCCACAGACAGTATATTGAATAGGTTGCAAGTTGTTTCTCATCGCTCCCTCCTCCCCAGACTTGAGGAAGCTCAGGCAGAGTGCAGGACCACTGCAGGAGTGCAAGACGAGCCCAACATTGTAATTTGACAATAACAGGTGACGAGGAGTCCCTACACTGTAAGTTTATCAGCTGTTTATAACTGTCTGTTGTTGTCAACTAAACCCATTATCCTGAAAACAAAAGCCTGCTGCTTCAAAAAAATACACACCCTGGAGTTGGAGTTCAGTGGCTGTCTGCCTTCTGCCTGCCAGACTCCATCACCATATTGCTTAATTTTAACCGTTATGAAAATCTACTCCTTCTAAAAGATAGTTAATGATTTCTTATGACTTACAAAGAGAAATAATAATACTCAGCTCTGATTGGTCAATTACAGCATTCCAAGGTCTGTCATTTCTGTATAGCAGACCGTTACTGTGGACACAGATTCTGATCATAGACCCGGGAGGAGAGAGAGAGAAAAAAAACACATTTTAAATCCATAAAATCATTTTAAAATTAATATTTTGTGTCAAAGTATTGTTTTTGTGGTATGTAGCCATGTAACAAGCCGGATAATGTACAGTGAGCTGGTCGTTATTGCAAAATAAACCCTGATAGGATGATGCAGAACCTCGACACAAAGCGGAAGGGTCTTGAATCATCCTGAAAGGAGAACACTGCAGCTGTGACATCATTGTCAGAGAAGCCTGTATTTCAATTTAGCATGTTCCCTTAATCTCAGATGACCTATCATGCTCATTTTATGATTTATTACAGTGATAATTTACAGATTTCTCCTTTAAGAAAATGAGTGTGTATTGAATTTGATGACTCTAATTGTTATTAATTCAAAAAGGTGTTCTGACACCATTGCTGGTGCTCTTTGAGACCCTCGTTGTTAAGAGTGTAGATAACAGTTTTTGTTGATACTTCATTGGGGTAGAAGAGGTCAGGAGTACATTAGCTGAAATATATCTACTGTCAGAAAGAGAGAGAAAGAGAGAGAGATAGAGATGGAGAGAGAGAGACCCTAGCTGGCAGCAGTGCTGTCTTTTCACCCCTAATTCTTTCCACCTTGTTAGGCACTCTGCCGTGGGCCGGGCAAATATAAACACCCTGGCAGGAGAGACAGGGATAGAGGGGGAGAGGCAGTCAAAAGGGTATATAGGAATGGTAGAAGAGAGGGAGGAGAGATGAGAGGCAAAATGATGCAAATAAAGGTATGGAGGGGCATAAAATAAAGAGGCAAATAGAGAGGCAACTGCTGTTATATATACAGTACATCTGCCGGCTGTAGAGAGATAGAGGAGGGAGTCAGAAAGAGAAGAGGCAGACAGAAAGATTTGTATAGGTGGTCAGTGATAGCTTTGTCCACGTTTCTTTCTTCCCCATCATTTTTCATAACTACTATTTTACATAAGCATTTAACAAAAATTGCAAAGGGCACTTCCAATAAATGAAAAAGCCAGCAAAATGAAGTTGAACTAAAATCAAGTTCTATCTTCAGCATGTGATTTCAGGCGATGAAACAGGGGGAATCAGTATGAGGTCAAAGTAGATATTACAGATGATCACGAAAAAAAATTGCATAACAGGACATCAAAAGGGCAGAGCAGAGTCTACTATAGAGTTGACAAATGAAAATCCACAGCATAAAACGCAACAGCAGTAACAGTCATCCATCACATCCACCGCTGCAGCACCATGTCAGTCAATCGAACAATGCAACATCTACTGTTGAAAGCAGCAGTGCATGTCAGTCAGCCCAGTGATAACCATATCCAATATCACTGCCCTAAATATGAAGAAATAACATTAACAGTGTTAGCTAAACATAATGAGTAAGCCTTACCTGTAGATGTTAATAAACTGCCTTGTTGTTTTGATGCTGCATTCTTTAACATTAGAGAAACGGAGGGTTCGCAAGAGTTCAACCAATCATGACTTGTATGTTCTCAAATTCTCAAAGCACTCATATGCTGCAAACTATTTTTCAAGACAGTTTTAACAAAGCGTGCTTTTATAAAATAATGGGGACAAAATCGGCAATTTCCAAAAGTGGTAGCGACATGTCTGAGATGTTTTCAGTGTAAATGAACACTATGGTCTGTAAGTCTGTATCAGCTACTACTATTTAGATATTTTGAATTAAATTTACTTTGAAATCCAAAGGTTTATGTTCTGATATCAATGTGTAAATTGTAGTGTAAAAATGTGGGTTTCAGTTCTTATTTAATTACTTTTACTAACAGAAATATGCATTAATTTCCACAGTTGTCCACTAAATTGGAATTGGGCTTGAATGAGGCCTGATTCACTGTATGACACACCTGAATGTCTGTAAAGAAACATACACGAACACAGGCATTCTGCTTTCATACCCGTTGGCAATATCCTGGATATGATCTAATTTCAATGCCATATGATTAAATGTCACAGTTCAAATGTTACAGTAACGATACACAAAAAGGGACCATGTTTTTGATGCCATTTAAACATATTTGATAAGTTATCATCTGCTTGCTCTGCACTATGTTAATTAGTGATGATTTGTCCAGGTTTCTTTGCAGCATCCAAACAAATCAAGAGAGGAAAGAGACCTATACTTGAACTCTTTTTTTTCTGTAACCGACTCTCTCTTTCTCTCCGCCCCTCTCTCTCATTCTCTTTCTGTGCCACCCGTTGTTGCCCCCTGGTCGTGTGCTGGTTGTCGTGCAGACTTCGGCAGTATCGCCGTGGCGACAGAGACAGGAGCAGATGTGACTCTGGTTGCCGGGCGTTTGGCAGGAGCACTCATCGTCACAGTGATGGAAATGCAGCTGGACGGCACATCATCTGTAGCTTTGCGAGGAGAGGGGTGTGTACGTGTGTGTGTGCGTGTGTGAGTGTGGATGGTTGAGGGGGGGGGGTTGGCATTGGGTGAACTCCCCTCACCCACCAGCGCACACACACACTCACACAGAGTGACCCCACACGCCCTAGAGGGACTGCAAGTGCACAGCCAGTAACCAGACAAGACGGGGGGGTGATGTGTGTGTGTGTGTGTGTGTCTGTGTGTGCTAACCAGGCAGCAAAAAGTGCCGTCAAACATACAAGATGTCTTTTTCCTCCCTCTCTGCCTCTCTCTCTTCTTCATTTCTTGGGGTATTTTCTTCTATTATGGTCTCTCTGTCTGCTAAGTTGGAGACAAATGGCTGTTTGGGGCTAAATGTTTGAACTTGAGCAAGGAGACCCAAATTGACACACTTAAGGAAAACAGAGTCCTGAGGACAGCAGAGAGAGAGGGAGCAGAGAGAGAAGAGAGATTACAGATGGAGGCATTACTCAAGACATCTGTAATGTGTACACACCACCACAGCAAACAAACATAAGAACTGGCCAGCGGACATAAACTGCTGTTGTGCTCATCCCTCCATGCCATCTCTCCATTTACCCCCACAAACCTCTTTTTTTCTGTCTCTGGCTGCATTTTCTTTGTCACTTGTGTTTACCACAAACTTTTATGATTCCCAATAAAACACAGTCTTTACTTTCATGAATATATTTCATAAAGTAGAAATTTGTACTATCATCTACTTGATAAATCATAAAATGACCATAATATATCATCAAAAAATTCAGGAAACATTCTAAATCGAAATATTTGCTTGTCTGACAACAACGCTACCACTGCTGTGTCCTCCTTTGAAATCTCTGTTCCTGTCCATACCCTTTTTTGGCTGTTTCACATTAATTAGAGTTCAAATTATTGCTGAATGTTTGCTGAGTGAAGTGTCCATTTACAAGTCATACATCATTAATAATCTTTTTGAAGGAGAAGATATTTATAATGGTTAAATTGAGCAGATTGTTAATAGAGTCTGGCAGGCAGTCACTGAACCCAAACTCCAGAGTGTGTATTTTCGGAGCAGTCAGCTTTCAAGGGGCTTAGCTGTGCATTAATAGAGAACTAACAGTTATAAACAGCTGATCAGCTTACAATATAGGATTCATCAACGCTTGTTATTGTCAGTTTACAATGTTGTGCTCATCTTGCACTCCTGCAGTGTTCCTGCAGTCTGCCTGAGCCACCTTGAGTCTGGGGAGGAGGGGGCGGGAGGAAACAACTGGCTTCAACCATAGATCAAATATTACATAGGATTTCCACCTATTTAATATAACATCTATGGTTCCAACTCTAAAGCTATTTGGACTGCAGGACTCATTTTTGGACACACAATTATTTACATATTGGTCCTTTAAGATCTGCATCAGGATTTGCGAAGAGTTTAAATGAAGTCTTTGGTGGTGCCAAACTAAACAAAAAAGGTTTGCAAAAGCGCGCTGGTGTCCATTTGTGCTTGTGTGTGTATGTGTGCGTGTGAGAAAGTGTTTCAGGGAGAGTATGAATGTTTCCTTATGACATACTTTGTGCTTGTGTCTCTGAAGTATGTGTTATCCTTTTTTCATACTGTGTGTGTCTGTGTGTGTGCCTGTCAGGGGTGTGTACCACAGCAGTTTGGCAGTGGTCTGACATTTCCTGCACTGACATCTTGTCTCAGTTCATCTCCCCTGCCAGTGGATGGACGGAAGCCCTGGAGGGACACACTAGCACCAGCGACGCAAACTTGTCTTTTCGTCAGCACCAGTGAAGAGCTCTCCAGTACATTAGTCACAGACACACACACACAAATGCACACATATATAAGTTTTTTTCTCTCCATACTCCTCCTTTTTGATGTGAAATGACACGGTGACTGTGAAATGCAGACTGTCAGCTTTATTTTGGTGTTATTTAATGATAAATCTGATGAACAGCTAAAGAACTAAATCAATTTATTTCTACTTCAATATGTTTACTTAATATTTACAGAATTGGGGATTCATGTATTAATGTCCTTCCTTCATTGATTTTACATACAAATATCACTAACTCCTTTCAATATAATGGCCACGAACAGCAACCTCAAAAATTACCATAGGGCTTTAAAGGTCCAGTGTGTAAGATTTACAGGGATTCATTTGCAGAATATGATTAAATATTATATTTCATTTCTAAGTATGTTTTCATTCTAAAACATCCTTGTTTATGATTACATGAAAATAAGAATCATCATGTTTTTGTTACCTTAGAATGAGCTGTTGATATCCACAGACAGGGCAGTGCCTCTTCCACGGAGGCTGCCATGTTTCACTGCCATGTCTCTACAGTAGGCAAGAATGGACAAACCAAACACTGAGCCTACAAGACCTTTTGCAGTTTTGCAGTCACCGTGGAAGTGGAGGGTGAGGCGAAGTGTGCAGTCTTCAAGCTTACCCTTAGGTGCCACTATATCCTACACACTGGTCCTTTAATGAGCACTTCTCCATGACTTAAATTCAATGGTATACACTTCAATAACATAGAGTGACCTTTCAGCATTCACAAGTTATGATTTTTTACAGAGATGTTGTAGTAGATTATGTTAGACTGTATAGGTGAACGCAGAGTACATTATTGATTTAGTTTAACAATCAGGGCACCATATCAACCGATCAGTCGATTAATGTTTCTCTCTTTGCTATACCTGGGCAGAGTTGTTTGACTGAACAATTTGTTGCCACTTAATTACTTACTAAAAGTGTTTAAACATAAAGAACATTAGAATAAGAATCTATAGCCTCATTAGTGGTTCTTTGAGCTAAATGCTAATGCATGTTTACCCTGCTCACCATCAGAGTTACAGTTTCTTAAAGAGCAGCCTGCTGGCCAGTGTTGGCCCTCGGAAGCATGAAGCTGTTGGTGACCTGTGGCTTGCAACTGTACTCCTTTTAATAGCAGTTTTCTGCACATTTTCTGTGCACACCAAAGTCGTTGGGATGCATCGTCAAGGAGCCACGAATGTCGAAAATGTAATAAAGTTCGTGGTTGTTGTTGAGACGTTTTGTTCTGGATCAAAGTGGTGAAACAACTGATTAAAAGACCATACATTTTACTTTTTGTTCCCTGTCCCAATCATTTTGTCTTTATTTTGGTAGAAATATATTGGTACAGTACAATCAGGTGTCACAGATGTGACTCACAAAACCAGAGAAATTGCCAGTAAGTCAAAAAGTCTGAATCATGTGTTTTTACCTCCATGCTGGCAAAGTACAGTCAGTTGTCTGACTGTTGCCATCTCTACCAGGCGTGCCATCTTCAGTTATCCCCCTCCTCTCCGTGGCTCTGCCATCTCCACCTCTGTTCCCCTCATCTCCTGAGTCTCCTGCAATCTTTACGAGGCTCAGGAGAGCTTTGACATTCCTAAATGAAAAGGCTCTCTTTGCAGCACTGCAACAGCTGACGATTTATGACAACAAGGCCTCGCTGGAATCTTAGCTGCTGTCAGCCAGCATAATGATGTTTTGATATAAAGATGATTGGTGGGGCTGCATGCGCCGCACTGTGCATCAGGCCTGTGTATGTGTGTACGAGTGTTTGTGTGTGTGTGATTGGGTGATTTAAGGTGGACACTCATGCGTCGTTTACTTGTTGTTGTCTATTGTTTAGCTGTTTACTCCTTTGGTTGCTGTTTTTTTTATTTGATTGTTTTTTGTTTTTTTTCAACTTGACATTTAGAGTCCCCTTCAGCCGGGCTCCTCTCTCTCTCTCTGTCGAGTTTCCCGCCTTTGGTCCTCTGCCTCTCTATCTCTCTATCTCTCTGCTTACCTCTGTCCATCTCTTTGTAGATCTGTTTTGTTTTGGATCATCCACGTCTATCTCTGCCCTTGTGCTCTTGTCGTTTGCAGAACAGGTCAGATTTTTTAACTTCCTCTTTTTCCTTCTTCTCTCTTCCCACTTCCCTCCACACCACCCCAACACACATGCTCACACGCACACCTCCCCCTCTCCCAGGCCCCCCCGTCATAGGTGACAGGCGTATAGTTTGCTATAGTTTCTATTAGAGGACCATTGCATGCTTGAGGGCCCCCACAGATTGGTTACATTTTGTTCGGCGGGGCATTAGTGGGCCCCGTCGAAGGGCCCCATCATCATCAGTGTGTCTGCCATCTTCCGGCGGTGATCTATGATTCGCCCATCAGACGTACATAAATCAGAACGCTAAAAGGATTTCTACTCTACCCCGCAACCCCCCTCCTGTTAAATTTATGCTGCCGTAAAAGAAAGGAAAATTAGTCATTGAGGAGCCCCCCCGTCTTTCTCTATCTCTTTCTCCCTCTCTCCACACGATGTGTAGCAGTAAAAAAAAAAAAAAGAAGAAGAGGAAAGACAGGGCGAACAATCGCATGCGGCGCCCATCATCTTCTCCTTCCTCCTCCCCCTCCTCCTCTTCTCTCTAATATCATCATTATCAGAATCGTAAAGCGAAAAATAACACGCCAGAGAGAAAAAAAAGAGTTGAGGAGAGAAGGTTTTGAGAGGGGTGAGTGTATTCCCTCCAACCTCTAATCCTTCTTCTCCCCCAATCATCTCTCACACACATTCAGACTACTTGAATATGAGAGGGGTTAATAATTAGTCCACAATATCCGCGCGTGTGTGTGCTCATACATAGTTGGATGTGTGTGCATGTTCACAAACATGTTTTTTTTCCCTTTTCAGCTCTTTTTTGCACTGTGCATGTGCTTTGTGAGTGTGTTTGCTGGTGTATGTGTTTGTGTGTCTCCACTGTTGAATGCAAATCAGTGAGTCGCCCATGCAGAACGCCTTTCAAATCCCATCGCCGCTCCGCTCTGCCCTTCCACTCCCAGAATGCAGTGCAGCAAGGCAGACAGGTAAGGAGTACGGGCAGTGCGTTGTTGTGGGTGACTGGTTATGTTATTGGCCCACAATCTACTCATTAACTTCCTGCTTTCCTCTCTGTCTATCACCACTGTGTCTCGATGAGAGGTTTGTCTGTCTGTCACTGCGTATTGTTGCATATGTAAATATGTCTGCCCGTCCATCAGTTCATCTGTCTCCTGCTCTGGTCTTTTTCCTGTGAACCTAAGGCTTTCTGTCTCCAGTTTTGTATTTGTAATCTTAACTTCTCTGCTGAGGCATATTCATAAGCCTTTGCATATTCTTCTGAGCTCTGTGCTTCATTACTGGTGTCACAGCTGCTCTGTCGCACAGTTACTGGACTCACATCCAAGAGGAGGAAACGATAGAAAATTAACTAGATGAGAATGCAGTTTTATTACAGATGCAGCTGTTTCAAAACTAATTCTGGTGACACAACAGGCTGTTCAGCAGCGTCATGTCATATATTTATAATGGCCCCAGGTACAAAGTCATCAGCAGGTGACTTTAATCACTTATTTTCTTCCTTGTAATATTTACTGTAAGTGCCATTAAAGCTGGAGTAATGTGACTCTGGAGAAAGATGGTTGATCATTGAGTCTCCCTCCCAGGTTGTCAAATGCAAAATAGATTGGTGGAAATGAGGCTCAACTATTGACATATATAAAGATGGACAACATGAAAGCTCCTCAAAAGTGAAGCCAGAACATTTCAATCACCCCTGGTGGTGGGCTGCAGTATAGGTCATAAATTCCGCCCCCTATATTTTAGCAGATGGGACATGGGGCAAGCTAAAATATCAAAGTACACTTCAAATAAATTTTTCCCACAGATGGTTTCTGTCATTTTAGGTAATCCTTATCACCCTGATGTTTGTTCAAGTGTTCATTTTTAAGTTCATTTTTGTAAGTTTGGTTTTAATTAGTTCTTTGATGCTATAAAAAGCGGGTTTCACATCATGATTGACAGCTGAGCCCTGCTCACATTTAAGTCGGACAGGCGTGGGGCAGGAAGTCAAACAGCACAGTTTCAACCCTGATCCTTACATCACAGGTCCTTGCTCCAAATGACATCGCCAGCACAAGATGGCAACGTTCATTCACATATATATACAGGATATTTTAGCTTCAATTTTGTATAGTGGGAGGACATGGAGATGCGTTTTCCATTTATTTATATTTGAGTCAACAATCAGGCCAACCCAGTGCATCTGTATTTAACAACCTGAGAATGAGACTCAACAATTGACTCTCTTTTTTCCAGGACCACTTACCCCACCTTTAAAGCAAGGTACAAACTTCAATGTCGCTGATATACGCCTCCATGGACCAAAAAGGACCAACAACTGTTCTGTGGACTATGTCCTCTGAGAAGATGAGAGGCCACACTGTATGAAGAAAATAAATACAACAGGTAGCTCTAGTTAAGGAATGTAACTGGCCAAATAGATATTCAGAGAGTGTGTGTTCACCCAAACATCAATTGATCCACTGCAGGATCCAAATTGCTTAACAAGCTGCCAATTAGGCCTGCAGTCAGCGGGCGATCCACACACAACACACACACACACACACACACACACACACACACCACACAATTGTCATTTCTAGAGCCAATTACACAAGTAAATTTATCTCCTACAGACGGTGTGTGTGGTTGTGTGTTTGTGCACAAGCTTATCACTATAGTAAGAAACTGAAAGTGCCATGAGAATTTTGCAAATTACAAAAAAAATCTCCATCTAAAGAAGTCATTTACAGTGGCCAGCAACATAAAAACCACCTCCCTAATATTGTAATATTGTGTAGGTCCACTTATGCCACCAAAACAGCTCTGACTCATCAAGGCATGGACTTCACAAGACATCTGAAAGTGTCCTGTGGTATCTGGCACCAACATGTTAGCAACACATCCTTCAAGTCCTATAAGTTGCGAGGTGGGGCTTCCATGGATTGGACTTCTTGTTCCAGCATATCCCACAGTTGCTCCTTCAGATTGAGATCTGGGAAATTTGGAAGTCAAATCAACAACTTGTCAGCACCAGGTCACCTCTACCATTGCTCCATGGTCCAGTTCTGATCTCATCTGCCCATCGAAGGTGCTTTCGGTGATGGACAGGGGTCTGCATGGACACTCAACAAGCTGTGATGCACTGTGTGTTCTAACTGCTTTCAATCATTGCCAGTATGAACCTTTTCTGCGATTTGTGTTACAGTAGCTCTTCTGTGGGATCAGATTAGACAGGCTCGCCTTCAGCTCCTCACAAGCATCAGTGAGCCTTGGACACCCATGACCCTGTCACCAGTTCACTGGTTGTCCTTCCTTGGACCACTTTTGGTAGATAACCACTGCGTACTGGGAATGCCCCACAGGACCGCTGTTTTGGAGATGTTTTGACGCAGTTGTCCAGCCATCACAATTTGTCCCTTGTCAAAGTTGCTCACATCCTTACATTTGTCCATTTTTCCTGCTTCCAACACATCAGCTTGAAGATCTGACTCCTCACTTATTGCCTAATATCCCACCTCTTGACAGGTGCCATGGCAAGGAGACAATCAGTGTTATTTACCTCACCCATTTGTGGCTTTAATGCTGTGTCTGATGAGTGTAAAATCATTCACTAAATACCAGTGCAGTAAAGTACATTTTTTAACCTGCGCTGGGAACAAGTTGTATAATCTCACCAAACTGGATTTAAGTCTTACAATAGATGCTGAATATGTGATAGAATGACATGTTAAGACTGAGTTTCTGGCTATGGGCAAGTAGCAATTTTAATTATTTTGAATGAAAAGAAAACTGTAATTCTCTGCTACACTGCTGCCACATTCGTGCCTCCTCCCTGCCAAGTTAAATAAACTGAATACAATACTGCAAATCGATGGCTAATAGGTGAATAATGGGTAATGATACACGTACTTAAGTGACATTTCCATGCAGTCAATAATTTCCTCTGCATCATTTTGGGTAATCAATGATAATTTAGAGTGGCAAGGTGTCTTGTTGTGTTCACCAAGCACCGGATGACAGTTTGTCCTCTTTTATCCTCGCTCATATTTCCTGCAACTGCAACATCCACTCAGAGACCCATCTACTAAAAATGCCATTAAATAATCAATAATCTTTCAAACCATATGATGTGCTGTTAGATCATAATGTGTCACTGAAGATGCCCAGAGCACAGACACAGTTGTAGATCCTGGGGAAACAAAATGATATATTTGACATTAAAGGGATAGTTTGGATTATTTGATGTGGTTGTTGTATGAGGTACTTATCAATAGTCAGTGTTTTATCTACAGTAGATGACGGCTGACAAGCCCCCAGTTTGGAGAAGCAAAGAGGAGTACCAGCATGAAAGCTATGAAATTAACTGCTGTGGGCCAGAAATAAAATGTATTTTTGCCACTGCTGTTAGGCAGCCTTTTCCAATAGGAAACTGCTGTGACTTAAGCCAAATATTTCTGGTCTACTACTGTCTTGATCTGTTAGTTTGTATTATTGTGTGATTTCTGGAATCTAAATTAGCCTTTTAAAACACCAAAGTCACACAATAACACAAACAAACTAACTGATTTAGGCAGCAGTAGACCAGCTGTGTTCTGTGAGATAAAATGACTGCATTCACCTGTAGAGTTTGGTTTTGACAGAGAGAAGTGGTTAAAAAAAAACAGATCTCTTACTTTGTTATGTCAGTTCAGCTTGTGCCATTTTTCACCATGTTTCCATATGTCAGTATTGTCATGATTATCATGTCTGCTTGGGTACAGAGTTACGGACTGTCAGCTTTTGTCACAGCGTCTGTACCTGTTAGGTGAGAGCGAGCGGGAGAGTAGTGTTAACTTATGTCAAGGCTTTCTGAATCAAGACAAGGAGAACGAGACGGCGAGAGGGGAAAGGCTTCTTCTCGACTACTTGTAGTAATCCTGTCTTTGTATGACGCTAATCATATGTAAATCCGCGTTGTAAAGTGATTTGGTTTTCCTCGTGTTTGAAATAATTACACAGGCTGTGCTTATGGAGGAAAACCTCTTCAGTTTCAATTGGTACATGGCTTTTCTGTTGTCACTGCAGAGGAGTATACTGGCTGGTGTCTTAATCCAGCAGGCCTGCTTGTTTACCAACAACAAGAGAATAATATCATTGTCATTGTCAGACACACTTATTGTTCATTTGACTCAATCAGGTTTGGGAAGGTTACTTTGAAGATGTAGCTCATTGCAGAATACTGATTGCCTGCTGAATACCAGCTTATTTCAACTTCACTTTCTGATTACTTTTCCACTTACTTTAAAACTGCTCTTTAAAATGTACAATAAATGGAAATTTTATCTTATATATACACCACTGTATAAGATTAAATAAATCAAACCATGCACAAACACTAATACAGTTTACATAATATAAATGAAATATTTCACAAAGAGCAGAGACTTAAACTGTTGATGAGTCCAATAAAGCTTTATTTGTAAAACAAATTGAAGAAAGTTTGGTTTTATTTATTTTATTTTTTTATGACTTGGTAACAGACACAGTGTAAGACATGGTCAGTTTACATTGTGTATAGACTGATAAGTGCATGACCCTTTTTGACATAATGTGCCTTTTTGGTGATGGATATTGTTGATCAGCTACAGATTGACGGCTGCTATTAATGCTTTGGTATATTTCAACTCTTTCTATCATTTTCATATTTGTATTTCGAGTTGAATTTACTTAAGCTGAATAAATTACATGTTTTTAATCTGTTTTAAAGTGAGCCAGTTGACAAAATATTAAAAATCAGAGGAAAATAAAAGAAAATAAGCACACAATATGAACCCACAAGAGTAAAGAGAACAATAAAATCTCTGTGAATGTATGTGAATTAGTTTCATGCACCAGTTTACATGTTCCTTGCAAAGTAAAGTAAAGGCCCTGACACACCAACAATGACACAAATAAATGGCACAACACTGGGAATAATAACAAAAATTTCAACTTGCCTGACTTTTTACGTCGAGCGTAGTGAGATTTTCCAAATAAATTAAGCTTCTAAAAGGTAATCATGCTGCGGCAAAAAAAAAAAGAAGTAATCAACTACATTGCTCAGTGAAAGTCTGCCATTGATGAGGCAGTTTGCATTGGCTGAATAAAGATTTGAAAAATATTTAAAGCATGCAAAGGCCTTAATATGTATTTGGACAGTGAGGATAAAATAAGTAATTAATGTAAAAAAAAAAACAAACAACAACAACAACAACAAAAAGTAAGGCCTAGAATCTCAAACTATCTTAGGAGTACCACTGGTGATACTCAAGATCCTTCGCACACTGAGGAATCTTGTGAAATTCATTTAAAAACATAATCAAAATACTGCAAAATTTCACAAAAAAATACTAAAACTATGAGACTGCTGAAAAGTAAATTAAAGTAAGTTTTGTCTTTCCTGTAATATTGTTATTTCAACATCAACCTGCTTGTCACAGTCATACACGTTGTGCGCACTGTGTGTGTGAAGGCAGTGTGACTGTGGCTGACAACACTCAACAATTGTAAATCTTCTCATAAGGAATAAATGAGTGGTATTTTCTAATGGAGTCGTGGTGTAAAAATTTTTTAGACGTAATGCAAAGGCAGCCAAGTGGTTGTTTTTCTTCAATGTCGCTGTAGTTTTAGGTTTGTCTCTCTTGTCTGCTCTGCAAAAAGAAACACGCATCAGAAATACACATCACACCCCCTCTGTGTGGCTGCTGTTGTGTGTGTGTGTGGGTTGTTAGTGTATATTTCAGTGTGATTTCGTCTTGCCTGGCCAACGGAGAGGGAAAGTTTTGTGAAGGTGCGCTTGAGTGTTGAAGAAATCATATCTATGCATGAGTGTGCTTTCGTGCTTGTGTGTGAATGTGTCTCCAGACTGTGAATTGCTTCTGTGCGGGGACCGTATTAGATGTAACACCCGTGGCCTGAAGCCGACAGGATCCTTTTACACCTTGCGATTAGAGAACTGACTCTGACATGGAGCTGTGTTTTGTCTGTGTTTGTATCTTTCTGAGCATGACTGTGTGCGCACAAGTTTGTGCAGAAAAGATAAATTGGGCAGAGAGAGAGATGAAAAGATACAGGAGAGAGATGGAATCCAAAAAGTAGGTAAGGTAAAGGGAGGAGGAAAAAAATAGCCAATGTGCAAAAGAAGAATAAAGAGAAATGTAACGGCAGAAAGGCACAAAAATATGAAAAAATGAAGATGATGTAGAAAAAGTAAAACTACAAGAAAAACTAATGGCAGAAAAGGAGAATAGAGAGGAAAACAAACAGAAGATGATACCAAGTCCTACAAGAGGAGGAAAATGAAACAATAGAAGCAACATGTCTGTAAACAAGAAGCCAATCAGTAGCCAAGTGATGAACAGAGGAGGAGAGTTGGTGAATAAAATGATTCAGTAACTTATCAGCTGGATGAATATGATCATATTTTTGACAGAATAACACAGAGGAGAGAGAAGAGAAGTCAAACAGAGAGAAAGTTGCACACATATCCGACAAGGACACATTTTAATAGCCACTTCTGAATCCTGCCCTATATATCTCTCCCTTTCCCCAGGACACACATACTGTACAACCATACACACACACACACACACACACACACACTCACACACACAAACACACACAGAAGGGGAAGATATTATAAAGACAATAGTATAAAACAGAGGATGGGGGATGGAGAGGGCATGAAGAGAGCAAATGCAAAGATTGTGCACAGGGTTGTGTCAGCGGTGTAGGGATGGCAGGAGGGGGAAGCCAAGTTCGCACACACACACACACACACTCAGGGTGTGGCTTTTATTTACCTGTGAGAAAAAGGCTTATCTGGCCCACAGCTGTGAGGCTAAAGAGAGGTCTGACCTCGCCTTCTCTCCGCTCTTTTTCTTCTCCTCCTCCCTTCGCCTCACCTGTGGCTTGAGTGTGCGTGTATGAGCGTGTGTTTGCTCAGTAACACACCAAGGGCTCTAACCTGCGACCTGGAGCACATGGCACGTAGAAATGATTCACAATCTTCTCTGTGTGGCGCTGTTGAAAGGTTTTGTCTTTTATAACTTTGTTCAAGGAGAAAAGATTTCAGTCCATAGACCAGTGAACATGTGAAGTGTCACTGAAATCTGAAAAATGCAGTTTTCAAGTAACAGCTGGTTTTCTATCAAGCCACTGAATACTTTAATACTTTGTGTATGTAACTAAACATAAATACAACAAAATCACTGGTGTACAGTATACATACACTCATATAGGACCTTGTTTTCCCTGGCATATCGAAAGGAAACCTGTACACATGACACACAGGTGAGAGAGATGTCCAAATGTGGACTGGACTTTTTTTCAGAGCTCTGTCACTTGCTTGATATTTTGGTGATCCCATCAACAATTTCAAACAAAGTGCATTAACTGAAATTCATGGTTACAGATCACTGATAAAAATAACACCTGTCTTACCTTATCAAGAGAATGCTGTGGGCAAGAGTTGGTTAGATTTAGGATCAAACTGACTTTAGGAAAAGATCACAGTTTGAGTTTAAAACCAAAAATCTAACCTCCTTGGTGGAGGCAATATCTGGTTAAGGTTTGGGAACGATTTTGTAATCCTTTACCCATCCATCCAACCTGACCTCCTGCCTCTCATGGATACTCTCATGCATTTATTAAAAAAATAATTTATGTACTTTACACTTTTTTTCTTTTGCTTTGTATCGGCAGCCAGAGGATTTATAAAAGACAATCACAAATACTTTAACAAATAACAAACAAACAAGGCAAAAAATACATAGAAAACAAAACAAAAAACAAAAGAACACCTGGGTTCAAATGAATTTCCATGAGATTCATCATCAAGACAGCCATGTCCTTTATCCCAGGGAATCTTTTACTTTACTTGTCCTTTACAGTCTCAAAGTCACACTTTGACCAATGGGATCACAAACAAGGAGGAAAATAATTTACTCGTTACTTGTTGCCTATTTTTATGCATTCAATGAAAACGTGCAGGTTTTTCTTAGTAGGTTTTTGACCTTAAATGGCTCAGTGTCAAGGTATTGTGAAAATATCTTTTTACACCACACAAAAATGAGATGTAGAGTGTCAAAATTACATTTAGTTACTGATGTATTTCTGAGCGGGAAAGTCTAATACCCAGTCTTTCAAATTTTGTAATTAACGCAAATGAAAAGGAAAACAATGCAAAGAAGAAAAAAGCCGAAAAGGAAGCAGAAAACAATAAAAGAAACAAGACACAAAACAGCTAATTGCTTCACAGAGTACTGTCCACTCTGTCACTCTTCTTCTGTGTCGCCTTTATTCCCTTTCTTTCCTTTCATGCTTCTCTCTCTCCGTCTGACTGTAGGAGCAATTGTGTGGCCGGCCGGCAGTGACAGATGTGCTGTATCGCTGCTTCTCTGCATGAAAGGAGAAAAAAAAAAATCATGTCTTGTCCTCCACATGTCTGCTCTCTTTTTAGAGCTACTGAGGTCTTGGCCCCATTACACTGATTTACACACACGCTCTCCCTTTCTGTCTCTCTCTGTGTGTCTCTCCAAGTTAATAGCAGAATGCAGATGAGCACTTTTTCACGAGGAGCCGGCTGACTGCATGGAGCATATATATGTGTGTGTGTCTGAGTGTGTGTGTGTGTGTGTGCATGAGTCCTTCTGGCCGAGGGGATGAGAGGGTAGTGACAGGGGTCTTGACATGCTAAAGAGGCAGAGTAAATGGGTTTTTCTAAAGCAGTAGAGGAAATATCACCGTTTTATACCAGGCCAATTTATGTCCCCTTATCTCTTCCTCAAACATGTCACTTTAGCTACTGCTGAATGGTAATTACCACTCTCTCAACACTCAGTCACTCTCCACACACACACACACACACACACACACACACACACTTAGAGAAGCAGACATGCATTTAAGAACACATTCAAGTGCACACACATAGGCCAGATGAATAAGTACACTCATGCACGTTCTGGGTAGATAAATGTTGTCTATGCATATAACACACACATCACACACATACCTTTTGGGATCACACACACACTAGTCAGTGTAAAAGAAATACACACACTATTACTATATGGAAAACAGGCAGGTATTTGGACAGATTCTGATGTTTTAAGGTTTATCTGTGCTTGTGTGTATGTGTGTGTGTGTTTCAGACATGCTGTGAGGTCTGCTTCATGTGTTTCAAATGGCCTCACCAATCCGTTAATCCACATAAATAGCCATTCATGACATACACACACACACACACATATACACACACAACCAAGGGATAAATAGCCAT
This sequence comes from Lutjanus argentimaculatus, assembly GCA_034769285.1. NCBI lineage: Eukaryota > Metazoa > Chordata > Actinopteri > Lutjaniformes > Lutjanidae > Lutjanus > Lutjanus argentimaculatus. The sequence continues at coordinate 20,603,841 of JAWZSL010000002.1, forward strand.
TTATGCTCATCTCATTCTAATTCTGATGGCCCTCCCTACCCTATAAACTGTCTCAGGAATTGGATCGCCCTAGGCAGATTATGATTATGGTTATCAAAAAATCACATCACAGATTGCCTCAGCGCGCTCTCTTCCTCTTTGTTTTTTTTCTTTTTTTTTCTCTGCCTCTCTGTGTGTCTGTTTGTGCTCTTGCAGAAACCTTTCATGTCCCAAAAAGTCAACTGCTGACTGGAGGAAAAATACAGTATCAGATTTTTACCGAGTTTAATACATTCAGCAGTAAGGAGGAGTACTAGTTAACAGTTTAAGGAAAATTAAACTCAGAGGTGTGGCGTTACTAAATAGATGTGGTATGCTACAGTCAAAAATTCATGTTAAAGTATTTTTTACCACATATTTATGGCTCAATACATCACCTATATGACAATATCCACAACAACTATGACAAAAAGATTATTTTGGAAATTCTAAGGTATTTTTAATGGTATTTCAGAGTTTTTCTTTTCCTGGAAAACAATTAAAAACTGCTGTTGAGTCATCCTGGACTCAGGGGTGTTACTAAATTTGCCTCCAATGAAATGCTTTCTCACTAATGATGCAGCAGAGCATGGAAGGAAAATACATCTGTTCAGTAGAGCGAACTGGAGTGTTTCTGGGGGCCAGGCCTCAAAGTACAAAAGCACAACTTTTTAACTTTATTCACTGATTTGGGAGAAACTGGATCATATTTTATGTACAGAATGTTTTCTGGTTTCCCCTCTGATGTCCTCTGGCTGCTCAGCTACAACTATTGATAATTTAATGACAGAGTTTCCTGATGGACAGATAGCTTTAGCTTGGTTGCTAAAGAAGCTAACTGTAAAAGAGAATGAGGCTGCGCAGCCTTCCAGTGAACACGGCTGATCACCGGGACGAACACAGCCTCTGAGACCGACAGGGCGTACAGTGCTGAGTTTCAGTTTTCAGTTTCACTTTCAATTTCCTCGTGAAAAGGTAGCTCTACTTGTTGCTATAGTAACGTAGCTAACCACCAACTGCCATTAGTTTGGTTAGCTGTGACTCCGGCAAGAAAACCTTGGTACTATAGTCTATTCCATGTCATCAAACTGGCCTCTGTTGGTCTGTCTGGCTGTGTATCCACATTCATTGGGAGTTCTCAGTCTGAAAAAAGTCAGCCAATATGAACGCTCCCTTTCCAGCATCCATGAACTTTTGCTTTGGGGGGGCATAATGCATAACATTAATGTCTACTGTATACACCAATCAACATTAACAAGTCGCTCCATTGCAGGAGACATGTAATCAATAAGCATGCTGCTAGCAGTTTCAAGGGAAGTTTAAAGAAACCCCAAACTCTGACAGTAGTTGAAACATTGAATCAGGCTGGAAATGGAAATCTTAATGTGGTTAGTGACAGATGGCACAGCACTGCTCTAAAGGTCTGAGGTTTAGACTTAGTCTGCGTGTACATGACAGAGGAAGAAGCATCTTCTCCCTTTTTCTTTCACTTTTCACACAACAGATGAGTTAGTGTCTTCATTAGCATGCATTGCTGCCTGCATAAATAATGTCTTAATGAGGTTCTACAAGCTGATTAGCCAGTAGCCAGGCAGTACTCACCTGCCAGTGACACACTACAGCAGCCATGTTGGCCATGTGTTTAGCGTGTTTACCTGTTTTTCTCTGCTTGGCTGCACCACACATTTTGAATGGATGGAACGGCCATTCACATGCAATCAATAATTTTGAGTGGTAATTAAGCACTGCTTCAGCAGCATTGATGTCAGGTACCCTGGAGTACGTGGTAATGCTGCTTTAATTAATATTTAAATAGGAGAAAAGACACATGTGATCACCATGTGTTTGTAGTCACATGAACTTTGTACATGCATGTCTGATGTGTATATGCATCTGGAAGTATGTTGCTGAGTTTGTTGGTGTGTGTGTATTTGTGAGTTTGTGTGAACTTTTTTTTTTTTTTTGCCATAAAGAATTTTTAGGTATACTCACCTGGTCCTCAGCCCTGTTTGTCAAATACTTTGCTTTGCTTACTTTGCTTTTTTTTTCATGCCTTTCATCGCCTCATACTGATGCATAAGGTGCATTTTAACGGCCATAACTGCCAGAAAGCCTTTTTAACATGTGGTTCACGTTGTAAAGTGGTTGCAATTTGGGTATGTTTAGGCATCAAAACTACTTGGGTGGGTTTAGGACAAGCTCATGTTTCAGGTTAAAATAAGTATGTATGTATGTAAGTGCGTCACATAAGTGAAGCAAGATGAAAGTTACATGACTCAAATCATTTGACGCACATAGTTATGTTAAAATATTTCATAATGTTTTGGCCTCACATGGGACAAGAACCACAGTGTCCTGGGTGAAAGTCCTCTGTGTATATAAACCATCCATCCACCTCACCTCCTCCATACACAGACTTTATACTATACTAAAAGCCCAGTGTATCTCGTAAGCCATGGATGTGTTAACATTGAAGTAATGTTAAAGCCTGGTGTATCTCAGCTGCTAAAGTATCTTATGCATCTGCATGAGCTGCTGATAGGTGTGAAAAAACGTAAATATTTTACAACTCAGGAATGAGAGATGGTATAAAATATGATTGAACAGACATAATTCCTTGAATTTAAGTCTGCTTGAAACATTCCACTAAATATATGCATAATAAATATATCTTTTGACATGACACAGTAGGAAAAGCCACAGGTGTAAATTATAAAATAAATGATGGCTGAATTCCATGTAGTGGGATACTACACTAGAAGACATTTTGACAGTGTCCTTTTTTTAGACCAGTTTATATAGTCATACTTTTAGAAACTGGGAATGTTATTTTGTTATTTAATGATATTAATATATGTTTTATTTAATAATAGTAATTATTAGATTACCTTTCCCACATAATTCCATCATAGCTAAACAAAACTATCAGCAAGTGAAAAAAGATCTCCAGTCCAGGGGTATTTTGCCTCGTTGATTTTTTTTTTTTTTTTGGTCTGGCTCATAGTGGTTGGTCACTTCTGTGAAGTGTGAAACCAGAGTCACAGTTTGAAGCATCAGGACACTGACGAAGCTGCTATATTTTACGAGTTGGGAGAGAGAATGTGTTGGATTAGACAACCAGTCTAAATGTATTTTTAAAAAATAATGAACTCATAGAAAACAATTGCATAACCTTTAATTTGTGTCTGGGCCTGCAACAGCTTGCATTCTTCAGTTTGGACAAATTCTTCATTGACGTGTTAGCATGTCTCTATGTATGTCAGTGTGTATTTGTGTCTGTGTGTGTCAGTGTGTTTGGATCTGTCTGTGCATAAGAATGCGTGTGTGTTGAATAGATTCTCTGACTGTGTGGTGTGTGTGTGTGTGTGTGTGTGTGTGTAGTTGTGGCCCGTGGTAGTGTGTGCCCCTCCTGACCTTGAGAACAGAGCGCTGGGTTGTCAGTCTGAGAGCTATAGCTAATGCTAATGCAGAGAGAATAGCCCCATAAAGTGCAGCAGCTCTCTCATCCACTGCGGTTTGAAGTCTTTCACTTACTGGGAGGAAGAGCTGTCCAATGTCTCTTTTTGTTTCATGCAATATCTTTCTTTCACTCTTTATTCCCTGTCTTCCTGTAACTTTGTTGAATGTCTCTTTTCTCTCTCTGTCTTCTTCAGTTTCAATCCATGTCTCGGTGTAATCTCTCTTTTGTCTTTCTGTCTGTTTCTTTCTTTTGTTTTGTCTGTCTGTCCTCCCTTGACCCTGTTGAGTCTCTTCTCTTTCTGTCTCTGTTATACTTTTTAAGCCTAACTTTCTGTGAAATGTCTTATAGAGTCTGTACACGCCTCGTGTGTGTACATTCAAACATATGCGTTTCCAGACCACAAATAAAGTATTACTAAGGCTAACGCTGAGTATTTTCTGTTGTCTGCTTGCCCCTGTTGCCATATGTCTTTCTGTCTCGCACTGACACCCACTGACACCCATCAGGTTCTGGCTTTTGTCTTCTGTGGGAAAAGGTACAATCGGCATTCACTCTCAGGTCAAATAACTGCAGTGGTCTTGGGTATTTATCAGCTCCAGCACTGATGGGCAGTGATGGAAACATGACACCCGCATGGACACATTTATCATCTTTTCAGCCGAGGCAATGAAGGCCCATCGCCTGCATCTGAAACTTCTGCGACTCTTTTGTTCCTTTTCTAAACACGTGCTGCTTGGCACAGAGTTTGCACCCACTTGAATGTGTGTATTTAACTGATACATGCTCATCTTGAATCGAGAGGCTGTAAAACGGTGGATAAACATTTTATTTCCAAGAAATTCTTCACAATAAATTTCCTCTGTTATTTTGTTATCTGAAAGCTTTTATTGTGAAGCACCAAAATCAGGAAGTGTTGATTTTGTTATTGGCAGTAACTTAACACAACTCCTATAAAGTTGAAAGTGAACATGAAACAGTAAAACAAAGCAGAAATCTGGAGAGAAACTAAACTTGAAACCACAGAGATTCAGTTAGAAGTAAGAACATTTAGAAACACCTTTCTCTCTGTTCTCCTGCACAGACATTTGTTGAGTCTCAGCTTTCCAGCGCACATCCAAAAAAAACTGTCAATGGTAAAAGGGTCAATCATGTATTTTTAGCAGGCTCATCCATGCTTAAAAAAACCTGCACATACGTGTGAATTTAGGCAAAAAATGCATCAGTCTCCCTCATTTCATATCTCTTCCTCTCTTCTAACAGCTTTTTAGGTCTGTTTTCCCTTCTCTTACTGTGTTTTATTACACATCAGATTCTTTACAAACCCTCTCGTTTCTGTCTCCCAAACATTAGGAAAAAGTAATGAAGAGGATGTTGACCTGTTTAAGAATTCTCCTTATATTAGTCTACTTGAATAACTATTTCAATTCTCTCATTCTCCTTGTTCTTGCATTCTTCTTCGCCTCATTCTCTCTTTATTTGTCTCTGTCTCTTGTTACTAAAGCTGCAATTGTAATCTTTTCTGCTTTGTGTTATTGCTGCTGGTCTTTTCCACTGTTTGACACTATGAGACACAATGCAGGCTTCAGAATAGAAGAACTGTAGAATTAAACTACAGCTGTGTGTCCATTGAGGGCTGGACTGTGAAGAAGAGGAGAGAGACAGTAATAGAATATCAGGGAGAAAGAAGGAGAGAAAGATGCCATATTGTGAGTGGGTATGCCGAGCAATCCTGTTAGAGACTACGTCTATACTCTCATTCTGTTAGATTGTATTTTCAGAGCGGCCAGAGTGTCTTTCACTGAGAAACTCAAAATTTAATTTGGGCCCATTGTTTAGTCTGCTTCAAATCCACAATCCTTAATTGTATGAAATGTGCTAAAGCCGTGATCCGTGATTGTGCGCGCGGGCCAAATTATCTGGTCTGACCTGGCTTGGTTTTGTAAGGGCTGAACTCCATCTACGGAAATAAAAAGGAGACTTCAGGCGCGTGTGTGTATCATTAAATGCAGCTATTATGGTGAGATAATACTATTGGCGCTCATGTGGCGTCTGCATATTGTGCATCGCTATGAGCCTGTAAGTCAGGCTCAGTAAAGTGCTGATAACTTTGGAGTGACATTGAACAGAATCTGTATAAAACTCATGAAAGCGCCTGCTGGTTTTTGATATCCTATTGAATCTGATATCATTAATTAATTTGAATTATTGTTGTTTTCTAAAGGCATTTCTGCTGTGACAGATAGTGTTGAGTGAAGAGTGACAGGAAATATAGGGAGGAGAAGAGGGTGTGGCATGCACTTAAAAGCTGTGAGGCTTTCAAACTCATCATGATGTTCCAGTTTTATGACACCTGTCTCCTGAACAAGAGAACTCTCACATAACAGACCCTTTTGCATTTAAAAAAAAAACAGGAAGAAAAGGAAACTTAGGTACACTTTTAATTGGGAAAGGTTGCTTTTATTGAAAGAGAGCAATTTTGACTTTTCAACCCAAATAAATAAACCTAAACCTAAACCTTAAAAAAAAATTTTTTTTTGAACATATATATGTAACTTTGCTGCTAGCAGTCTTTTTCACATTGAAACAATAGAAAATACATAGTTTGAGGATGTTGTGAGTTGTTAAAGTTGTTTTATTCACTTTTAAATGACCACCATAGCTGATGAAAATCTATCTGACATGACTCAGGCAGTGATCTTGTTTGTGGACAAATTAATATTACAGTTTTATGCGTGTTATGTTTAGTCACATTTGCTAACGGCAAGCAGAAAATATACCATTATCTTGAATAAATTATTCATGTCTTTGTGTTTGACCAATTTTGGAAACATTTGGGATAAGGGTGGGGGAAATATTCGATTCTTAGATGTATCACAGTGCAGACGTGGAAGATTCTGAATCATTCATAAAATTCAAAAATGGATTTTCTAAATTTAATCAACGCGATGTTGACAGAGTGAAAAGGTGGAACTTAGCTGCGAGGGCAGCACAGAACCTGGTCGTCTACAGCGCGCACAGCAGGGAGATGCACCTCATGTTCTCAAAAGGCAGCAGTTGCAATTAGGGCTGCGCATCTTCACTGGTCTCACGATTCGATTTGATTACGATTATCCTGTCAACGATTACGATGCATCACAATGCATTGTATCCTCAAATTTTTTTTATTACTGCACATGGCAACTTTTTCATCAATGAATACAAGCAGTCAGATAAATATGAACTCCCTTTTTTATTGTTTAGAAAGTGCTTCAGATATCAATAACATAAAAGTCTTAACATTAAACTGTAAAATAAATAAAAAAATAAATTGTATAGGTCTAGCCTCCCTGTATTTGTGTGAAATTGTTCCATCCTCAAAAACAAACATAATACTTCTGCAGTCCAGCAGCAGCTTCTAGCAGCTGTCTTCTGCTCAAGTAACTGCTAATAAAGCTGCATTTATTAATCCATTATTAAATTAATACCAACTATTTTCATAATTGATTCATGGTTTTGAGCCATTTTGATCATAAAGCAAATTTTCTGATTTTAGCTTCTCAAATGTAAATATTGTCTAATTTATTTAGTCCTCTTATGACAGTAAATTGAATATCTTTGTGTTTGGACATAAGACATTTGAAGATGTCAACATGGGCTTTGGAAAACAATGCTCAACATTTTTCACCATTTTACAGACCAAACCTGTGATGAAAATAATTGTTAGTTGCAGCCTTACCACAGACACAGGGATGTTAACGATTAAACGTCGTTGGCACCAGAAATACTAGTCGGTTCAACTATCTATCAATATTTTATTCATGTAAAATGCCAGTGAACGGTTGCCTCTCAGGTGTTAGCCGCTGGCCACTAGTCGGGTCTGCAGCCGCATCAGACGGCAGCCCCTCTTCCACCCAATCCCGGATGTTTTTAATCAGCAGAGTCGGACAGATGACGGCTTGTAAAACCAGTAAAGTTGAATGTAGGCTGTGACAGGATAATCTGATACATAACCACTCGACTGGAGTGATGTTTGACCACATTGAGCACAGACACTGACATTTACCTGCAGGTAGAGCAGCTGCTGCCGCCAGCTCTGCTAATATTAGCCACACTGTGTAGGAGGCTGGCAGCTAACGTCAGCTCCAGGTAAACAATGTTGTTTACCCCCCGACACTGAGATCCTTTTTCGATCTGAAAAGGTGAAGCATTTAGTGAGATATTGTCATATAATGTGCGATGTCCGTATTGCACGGCGCATTTAAATACGACTCGACGATTGTAGACTGTGATTAACAGCTTCAAATGGCTCCTAATACACAGAGTATTTTTTTCACAGTTTTTAACATTATCACTTAGTAAGCTGTGTTCAATTTTAACTGCTTTCTGAGTATTTTCTTACTGATAGACTAGTCAACTAGTATAAATTAAATTTTGTTTAATCAACAGGGAAAGACTGGGTGATTCTCTTCCCACTCTCAGAGTCGGGCGGCAAGGTTGACAGCGTCTTATCAATTCTTGGCTGGGCTGGGTCTGCTGTTTTCGTAACGGTGCCAGACATTGCTTCTCAGAGTGAAAACAGCTAACGTGGTTTCTCAAGTTAGTGGTATTTTCAAGGTGTTTGATTTTTGTGTGACAGACTTTACACACAGCGTGTGTCTTGTCCAGTTTGTGCTTCCCAGCAAGTTCATAAAATCTGAAATGTGCTCTATACCCAAAGCTCTATACCTGCTCCGCATGTTGGGCATTCGAGATCTTTCTTCAGAGCTCTTGGTGGAGCAGAAGAGCTGCTCTCCACTGCTGGAAACATAAGGTTAATAAACACACACAGTGGAACACTTTGTTATTGTCATACAGGCGGACTGTAGGATTCTTTCAAACTGATTAATTCATTAATTAAAGCAGTTAACTAAAAAAAGACCAATTACAGACCATGTAATTTCCAGTTATGTTTCATATTGTGTTTTAGTGAAGCTGGAGCAAGAGACTGAACATTGTGCCCCCTTTCTATTCCATCAAAAATAGATTCTGAATCAAATCTGACAAAAAGATTCTCCCCTGAATGTAGCTATTTTATGCATCATGCTTACTTCTAAACTAGGCTACTTCTTGAGTTTTGAACGTGAGCAGCTACAGATAAATACAATCCAACCAGTGCCTCCTGGCTTAAAAGTTTAAGATTTGATGCATAAAGATACATCGAGAATTGTTTAATCATCGAATTGTTGCCCTCTGAATCATAATCGAATGGAATCGTGAGGTACCCAGAGATTCCCACCCCTAATATGGGATAATGTAAGTACACAGCGTACAAACAACAAACAAAACATACATCACATAAATCATTTTTAGACATTTTAATGCAGAAATGTTACAAAGCTTCAATTGAAAAAGTTTTTGACTCTTAAGTAGTAAGTATTTTTTTCTTTCCATTTTTTAAACTTCCTTCTGTGTGTTTGCAGTAGGGATGCATGATAATCAGCATTATCAGCCAATGAAATCTTTAAAATGAACAGTCTCAGTCTGAAATGAGCATTTCTGTTGTAATGACAAGCAGATAAGATGATCCTTTGATTGTGTGATTATGTGTGATTTTTATGTCTGAATCTCCCAATCGCTCAGCACAGTAAAAGTAGGCATAATATTTGATTCCACTTCAGGACAGACTTTATGTTCACTGCAATTATGTGGAAAAAATGTGCATATGTCATATCGGCATCTGCAATCTGCCAAAATGAGTAGGAAAATATCTGCATATTGGATATTGGCAAAAATCCAATATAATGCATCCCTAGTGTGCAGATATGAGTTCTGGGTGTGAGTATGAAACTATTAAGGTAGTCGTTGTGGCCCATTTTGATGTTATCACTGTATGTGACTGTGTGTGTGTGTGTGTGTGTTAATGTGTGTGTTTCTTGACGTGATGATAGTGGACAAAGTGCTGGGAGCTTGAGCTGTCAACCTGTCATACACTGACAGATATGCTGCTCGTACTCCGTCCAGGCAACGCCACATGGATGCACACTCTGTGTGTGTGTATATGTGTGTGTTTCTGTGTGTGTTGGTCATATGCAGTCTAGGCATCGCCAGAATACCCAGGCACGTACTTTATACCCAAACTCCTGTATGTGTGTCAAAGCGAGAAAACACGGTGACAGATAAGGCCTTTGATATATCATCTTTTAAATTTTTTTCCATTGCTTTTCCTCTTTACTTGACCTGATATTTGACAATGACAGAAAATAGAGGAGCTACAGTGAGAGAGAGAAGAAGTGAGACAGTTAAACATGACAGAGGTCATGAAATTATAACCCAGAATGTTGAAAATATGTGTTTCAGACTGAAAAAGAACTTTTCAGTCAGCCTGATAAACCAAAAATACTTGTAAAATAATATTTTGTCCATATTTTCATTGTTATTTTTAATTTATTTACATGTGTTGATCTGGTGATCTGTTAGTCACCATGGACCCATTCAGCAGTGACACACACACACACACACACACACACACACACACACACACACAACATACTCGTCCCTGATCTCATGTATGTCCAGTAGGTTGACAACACGCTGGTTTCCCTTTGGCTGAACCCTCAGAGCTGAGGATTCTGGGTAGAGCCAGGATTACGAACCGTCCGGGGGGGACTGTGTGTGTGTGTGTGTGTGTGGTGTGTGTGTGTGTGTGTGTGTGTGTGTGTGTGTGTCTGCTTGCACAGAACTCTCATTCTTTAGCAGCATTCGTCTTTCCATACTAACGTCTTCTTGCCTAAGAATGTTCATGAGTCTATTTTCTATTCCCAGTGATTATAAGAGTGTGTCTGTGTGTGTGTATGATTTTTTGACTGTGTGTGTGTCTGTTTGTGTGTCTGTGTGATTGTGTGTGTGTGTGTGTGCTGGCAGAACAGATGGCATCGGGCTGAGAGACCCAGTGTGAGGTGAGACGTCTCCCACTGAACTCTTATGCACACACACACATTTGCAGAGATCCATCATTAATATCATTATCATAATACTCTCAGTGCGACGCAGCCTGTCTGTCACAAATATGATCACTCCTATCATTCTCACTGTTACACTGTAATTATTTAACTACCTTCGTGTAAGGAATCATCCGCGCCATCATTTGTATCTGCCACCCCGTTGTAAAAATAATTTGTTATTATCATTCATAATTGCCCTTTTTGTATAATTAATCACTTATACTGCTTTCATTACAATATTCTTATTTTAATAGCTGAAGGTGATTTTCCATCAGCCTGCTTGAAGAAATAATAAATAGCCAAATATAAAGAGTTTATATGCAGTTTTTTATTATATTATGCAGTGGAGATTTTTTTCTGCATGCTTCAGTTTATAATGCAGGATAAATCCATAAAGATTGGGCTTTTATGAATTTGGAAGAGCCACAGGTTGTATGATTTTCCCTTGAAACGTAATAAAATATATGGTGCATTTCCGTAAAGGAATCACACACACAATTATTTTCAAATCCGATTTTAAAGCTCATATATTGGACAGCTCTGTAGGATTTTATAGAAAATTCTGTGCTTTAACATTTCCAACTCCTGTCTCTTCATGTCTGTCAAGTTCTGACACATCATACACACGCACACACGCACATCACACACACACTGTGCCTACACTTCACACGTGAGTTGCAACTCTATGACTAACTCCCGACTAACTCTATGACAAACCCAGTCTATTCCTGTCTTCCATACACTACAGCCTGCAGTAGCGTAAAGTAGTTTCAGTGGGCCCCAGTGCAGGCTTTTATGTGGGGCCCCAGTGCAGGCTAGTTACAAGGTATGAAGCACACGCACATCATTCAGCATACTAACCATGTGTTGGATTTCACAGTTGATTGAGTGTCAGTGTTGACAACTGGCTGCTGTATATCGTGTCATCACGTGATCAAATAGAGACCTGATATTGGACAGCATTAACATACTGTGCATATAACTAGGATTGGACGGACTGATCCCAAATATACTGATACTACACCTTGTTTTAGAGATCAATTCTGCCATTAATAGCATCATTTGTATTATATTATAGAGTGGAACTGTCAGTGCAAACAACATTCAGTTTTTTAGTGCATGTGCTCTTTGTTCCTTCTGTTATCTGATCTGTGCAGTCAAACCTCACACACATCAAGCATGTGTGGCATGCAACGATGTGTACCCTGGCCAGTTTAATCCGACATATAGTGATAGCTGAATGAAAGAGGAGCTGATGTGTAGAAGGAAGGCTCTGTAGACGGGCTGCACGCTCTACAGGTTGAGCTACTGGAGTTCCCGATAAGCCGCATTTTACCCAGCAATCATCACTGCATACATGTATATGACAAAGATACTACATAGTTAATGTAGAATGAACATATAATTTTGTTACAGAATGCTACAGACTGTTTTACCCAAAAAAATGAAAACTGTTGATGATGGAGATGAGTCTGCCTTTTCAAGGGCATGTACTCTGTAGCAAATGGCACTGCTTTCAGTTTAATGTGTTCTTCTTTGAATCACTTGCAATGTCCTGTTGTCTGTTGGAGGGGCTGCTCTCTCTATAAGCCCCCTCACCGTGGGCTCCAGTGCGACTGTACTTCACTAATTATATTTACGCCCCTGACAGCCTGCTCTGTTAAGGTAAGGTAAAAGCAAATAATTTGAATGTTTTAAGGATCACTTCAGTGATGTTTTGTTCTCTAGCAAAAGGCTACAAAGACAGCAGGGCACTGACTGATCATAATTTACTGTTCGACTGGCTGACTGACTAATTGTATAATTTAAAGGAGTAGCAGGCTGGATGGCTTGTTGTTGGGGTGACTGACTGGCCACCTGCCTCGGTAGCAGACTGACTGATTAACAGGGTGACTGACTGAAGTACATTCACAGATGGTTGCATGCATGCATATAGGCAAAGGGCCTAAACACACAAGAAACATTCTACTGCACACCTTTAATTTTCAGTTTCATATGTGACAGTGTATTAAAGATGTGTGTGTTTCTGTGTGTGTCTGCCTATGGAGAAAGATTATTTACAGTGCAGCTCTATAAACAAAACTCCTTATTATTATTTAAAGAATAGCTACACATCACAGGAGGAACATTCATTAGACCTTAATAGTCTTGTTGTGTGTGTGTGTGTGTGTGTGTGTAATGGTGTTGTTTTCCTCATTTAGCTGGCTGGAGCTCTTCTGTCTTTAAATGATCCACTCAGCTCTCGCAGTTTAAATGGTAATTAAACAGTAGTTTCGCTGTCAACATCGCACACACACAAATACACACACACACACACACAACAGACCCTTTCTCTCTCACACAGGCACACGCACAGCCCCTGCTGTTTAAATGGTAATTAAAGAGCCATTCCAGTATCAACATCTGGGCATACTTATAAAGAATGACATTAGATAACACACACACACACACACACACACACACACACACACATGCAAGCTGCTTGTAAGGATATTACAGGAGTTCTCTGTCACACTTTGTTCGCTCGCTGCACCAACACACAAATGAACACATACGGTGACAAATCATTTAGCCAAAGCATTGAAGCTACAGAAGTCCTGCCATACAGGCTGAGAAGTTCACATAAACACACACACCACATATTAAAAGACAGTATAAACATACACTTAAACACACACACACACACACACACACATACACACACACACAAGCACACACATACACACACACACATTGTTGAGGGCTGCCTCACTGGTGCTTATTAGAGAGGATTACCACACTGACATGTCTTCATTAATCACAGAATCAGACAGAAGGACACACACACACACACATACACACAGTGGAGGTGTGACTCAGGTGCCTGCCAGCCCTTGGGCCCCCTATGGAAAGCCCAGCTTCCCCTTGTCTTTTTGTCGCTCCTCCCCTTTTCCTCTCCATCTACCCCTCCATTCATCTCTCTCTTCTCTGTATGTGATCTTCATCCCTGCTGCAACCCAATCACATCATCCTCTCATGTCTCGCTTCTTCTGTTCTCCATCCTTCCTCCCATTTTACTTCAACTTTTGCTGTGCTATACATAATGTATCTCCTGTTGTGGTAGTATTCCTGGGTGTGCATGCTTACCAAAAGTTTTCAGATGCCTCATTGACTCTCTGGGGTGAAATAATGCGTAGGAGATGCTAACTATATTTATATTTCCAAATATTTCCAAAATTGCCCCAAACACAAAAAAAGCACTGAGCACCATGGCGCTCCTGATTTTAAAATGACAATGTAATACTAACAGTTAGCAATAAAGAATTCAATACAGTGAGTAGGTGTTTTCCGACCAGAGAAAGTTTTTCATAAGAGCTGAAGAACTGTTGTTAATTAGCTGTCGGCAGTGCTGTCTTCTTCTCTCCGCCTTGATATAAAGAATATTTTGTGCTGCCAACTGCAGATCGAGTTTTTGCCTTTTCGCTTTCTGTTCTCTCACTCTTTCACCTGCATTATCTAAACTCACACATCTCCTTTCAAACTCAGTTATAATCATAAAACCCCCAACAACCAGCTTCAAGCACAGCGCCCTCCATCTTATTTCGTTGTTGACATAGTAACCGTTGTGCGTCGCACAGAATTGACGTTGCTCTACCAGCTGTCAACTGGCTATCATTCATTCATTATCTGTAACTGCTTATTCTTGAAGGGTCGCAGAGGGGCTGAAGTGAAAACCCTGGACAAGTCTCCAGTTCATCTCAGGGCTGAGGGCTTGTAGGTCATGTAGAGGTGATGTTGCTTTACCAACCACTGACCGGCTTACATCACTTTAAGGGTCCTATTGGTGGTGCGAATGCAAACAGAAAAAACTCTCTGAGGGTGTGTCGTTCTTGGGGAACTGCTTAGCAAGTAGTTCCTCTTCAAAGAGTCCCCAGAACAGTTTGGTCCAATAACATCTAGTGGCTCGCTTTTGGAGCCAGCCTGAAGTGGCCATTTGAGGAACTGTGGTTTTTGGCATCTCCACATTGACTCCATTTTCAGCCCTGGAGGATGACACTTGGTTTTGAACAAATGATGTTTTGCACTCTGAACTCAGTAAACTTTATTTAACTCAACGTGCCTTCCTGTTGAGTGCACTGCCTGTCTCCCTGGGTCTTTACACCAACAGCTGACTGAAGAACTCAAAGAATGTTGCGTTGTCAAATTAACCAAGTATTCGGTCTGTTACTTTACTTCATAGTTAACGGTGAAATCCATACCGTGATCATTTTGCAACCAAAGTCAGTTTTTTGATCTTTTAGACCAAATCAATTAATATGTAACAATTAAACAATTTGCAGACAAAAGTCAAGTCAAACGTCGGAATTAAACGCTTTAGAGGCAATAACGATTGTTATCATATCAGGTCTTGTGAGTGTGCATGTTGTTTTTTGATACCGTTTCAGTGTGACTACACATATGTGTCCACCAAGACAGTTTACACACATTCAGTGCCTTTGCTTAATTATTCATTGTTCCTCATCTGTCTTAAAGGTTGTGTTTTTTGTTATGAATTGATCATGACACGTTTGTTGGTGTTTTTTGGGTTGTGCCTGCAAAACAAACCTGCGTGTGTGTTGTGAACTGCATGTAGTGCAGTACTGTATTCATGTGTTACCATGCTTGTGTGTCTGTCTGTCTCCCCGCCTGTATATATTTCTGCTGGGTGTCCAGGGAACAATAAAGATAAAGCAGATGCCAGCAGATGCCCCGTTTAAAGATTATCAGCCTCTCTCTCCATACTGTTAACACTCACCAGGGACAGAACAACATTTAACACAACCCATTTACACCACACAACACATGGCAACGTGGCACTGAAAGACAAAGTAAAGGAAAGAGGGAGATTGGAACAGAGACAGGGGGAGGGTACAAAGGGAGTGCAAAAATAACAGATGAGTGATTGTTGAGATTGTTGGATGGAAAATTAGACAAACGCGAAGACTAAGCCCAGTTTTAAAATCTATTCACTGCTTTTGCTGAAAATAAAATTTAAAAAAAACAAGGAAACAAACAAAAAAAACAAACACCTTATAGTTAATGTTACACTGCGTTGACCTGTGGCAGTTATTTACACACTGCAAAAATTAACTATTTGTTTCAACTTTAAAAAAAGTTAGTGTCCAGGCGGCCTTAAAATTTTAAGTTGACTGAATTTGAAAAGTCAAGTTTGAGGTAGTTTTGCAAATGATTCAAAACAAATCAAACTTTCCAGTCAAATAAATTTGATGTTAATTCAGTTGCACTTGAAAAAACATGCTCAATAAGCCTAAGAGCTTAAGTTGAACCAACAACTCTTCAGTCACACTGACAAACATTTCTAACATTTCACATTTATTATAATTTATTAACTTTTGATTTCTTAATTCAAGTCTGTACAGTACGTTCATTCAACTCATTATTTCAGTCTAACTGACTGAAGAAATAGAAATAAGTTTAATTAACTTGAATAAATAAAACTTGTATATTCATGTGAAGTTCATGACAAAAGATTAGTTAATTCCATGAAATTTCTATGTAATGAACTCTTCATGGATAATTAATAAGAGTTTAAATAACTAGTTCACAATGAGTGTCAGAAATTTTGAGAAAAAAAATAGAAACTATAGATTAACAGTTTACTAGGCTGAACTAATCACATTCATCTGTTATTCTGTTTGATGCAGGTCAGACATTCTTACTGTCAGCTTGTTTTAATTTTTTAAAGCCCCATGAACATGAAACTCAGGACATTTTTGGAAATGACTCCAGTGCAGCTACCAAAACGCTAAAATGTTGTTATGGAATATCTCTCAGGATATTCCTCTATGTACGTGACTGATAATCTCAGCATTTCACATAAAAATAAACATCACAGGAAATTGCAAACTAGCTAATATCACAGTTTAGTCCCCAAGACCAGCCTACACGTACAGTATCCAGTCCCACGTATGCACACACACATGCACTCATTCACAGACACATTTTATTTCTTTCAGCTCAACCCATCATGTTCACAAAAGATCAAAGTGTGTCTTTCTCTTCCGCTCTTTCTGTCTCTTTCTGTCTATGCCGGCTCCCTCAGAGAGCATAATTACCAGCACAGAACGATAACGCCATTTCCAGTCAAAATGAGACAATTCCCAGCGTAAGACTCATTTCATGCTTTGACAATTCCTCCAGGAATCATGGCACACAAAGAAGCAAAGACCACTTCAGGATTTGTTATATTCCTACTACTGTCTGTAAAAGAGTTCAGGACTCTTCTGTTCGCTTCTTCTTCTTCTCTTTTCATTTCCGTTCCTCTCTTCCTATCACTGCCCTGACCTCCCTTTGTTCCACCCAACTTTCCATCCATCTGTCCATCCAACCATTTATTTTCTTCTTCTTCTCTTCTAACATATTTGTCCTCATTTCCTTAAATCCTTAAATCCTAAATCTGTCTACCACTTTACAGGCCATAAATCCCTAAAACAGTTTTATCTGAGCGCCGTCCTCTCTGCTGTCTTCTTTCTCCATCTATCCGTCTGTGTGCATCCATCATCTGTTTGTCCTCCTGTCCTTACATCCTTCTCCCTCTGTCTTAATCCTTTCTTCTTTTTTTTTATTTTGCCCTTCCATTGATCCATCCTTCCATCCATCCATCTGTCCATCTTCTAGTTTACAGGTCATAAATCTACAAAGCTGTTTTACCACTATGCCGTCCTCTCTGTCCCTACATGAGCCACACCACATCTCTGAGTTCTTGTGCATAAACTTGTGTGCTGTGTTTGTGTATACATACATTTATTTGTGTGTCTCCCACGTAGGGGCTGTGCTGTTGGGGGTATTCCATTCCCCCCTGGTGCGTAGGACTTTATTTTGGGAATATTTCTATAAATCATTTTGTCATTTACACATGCAGCGGCATTCTGGACACCACTGATTTGAAGTGAGGGGGCGTTTTATAAATAAACGTGTAAGGAGTGGACCTGGGATACACACACATAGTGTAAACACATACCCACACAAAGGTGCAAACACATAAACACATACCACACACACACACACACTCCCTCTATACTGTGACATGGCCATAACTCACCCCACGCTACCGGGTACTGTGAAATATGACATCCCCACAGTGCTGAAGTGGGGAGTGTGTGTTCCTGTGTGTGTGTGTTTACGGCATGCGATGACAAGAGTCCACCCCAATGTCCTTGTCCGTCTCTCAGTAAACTTTTCATTGGGTCAGACATTAGCATAGGCGGCTAACTATAACCCACATGATGGATGGAGCCACAACTCTATCTGTGATGTGACCCATGCACGGAGCCTCAATGGATAGAAAGGGCACTTCCTGGTGGCTCATGCTAATGCCTCTGGTGCGGCTGGGATGGTCGCCACAGAATTTCAATAATGTTGTCACTGAATCTGTCTGTGGAGAATGAACAATTTTGCTGTCATCTCCAAAAAATGTTAATTAAATAAGTAAATGAGTGTAACTGAGACTGAAATAAACAAAACAATTAAAATGATTAAATCAAACCATAAAAAGTGAAATCATTTTTAATGGATGTAAGTAAAGTTTATCCAAAGTTATACATTGTTTATTAAAGTATTATAAAATCTGTGATCCATTACTTTGTATCTGAGGGGTTTGGATGCAAAATATTCACCTCACAAAGTGTAAAGTTGCCATTATTCACTTTGTCAGACTTGTTCTAGTTTTGTTCTACTTGTTTTGACACTGTGTATTTGAGGTTCTTTGACCATTATACTTATGTCTTATGTTTACAGTGTTGCACACACATCCTCTTCAATTTCACACATTTGACTTAAGTTACAACCTTTTTTGTTAGCTTGTCAGTTTTTTCTGACCTTGAGAGAAATCTTTGAAAAGTCTACAGGAAGGTGTAAAGCAGAATCCAGGTGTTAGTCAAGATAATTGGTATGACCTTAAATGTCCAGTGTATAAGAATTACCAGAATATGATAGAAATAGAATTTAATATTCATAAGTATGTTTTCCTTATACTATATTACCATCATTCATTTTCATGTATGTTCACCTGAAAATATAAATTGGTTTTGTTCATTTCAAACAGTGGTACCAAAACTTTAACTTAATGGCTATTGTATTGCCTTGTTAAGATGCAAAATTGTAGGATCCCAAGTTCCCTTAATTGTCTGACTTCCTGTGTAAAGTGTCACTCTGCAAGCCATGCTCAGAGTATGAAACATAATGAATAATAAGGAATTATATATATTTAAGGAGCATTTTTACCCCACAAAATAAAGCTGCATAAACACTGATTTGTATTATAATGTTCTTTTTTTCTTTTGCTACAAATATCTAGCAGGTTGAATTGATCCTCATGGCAGGGCCAGTTTTGGCCCATAGGCCCCACTTGGGCAGCCTTGCATCAGAATGAGCCATTTATATCTACAAAAGGCACATATCATCTTCCTTTTGGAGGCTGCCATGTTGCACCACCAGATTTCTAAAATAGACGACATGTTTGTAATCTGCAAGCTCACTGCTTGATGCCACTAAATCCTACATACTAGTCCTTTTTACAAGTTATGTAGTCAAAAAACTCTTTTGTCTTTGACCCACTGGTGACCCCTATTTGAAGCATCATTCCTACAATTTACAGCATCTCTAAAATAAAATGATTATTAAAGTATGAGTACATGTGTGTTTGCATTAAATGAATTATGGATTCATAAAAACTATAATTTTATGCATTTATGCAACTTCTTCTTCCAGTACAAAGTGTTCCCCAGGAACACACTTACTTTGGCGCTGGTGAGTGTGGGGTCAGTGTGTGTGTTTGTTCTGGCTTTAGGCTGGTTAAACAGCGTCTGAGCAGCTGATATCAGAGCGGTGCTTTCAGAGGGGATTTTAGGAGAGCAGAGAGCACCTACCTTTGCCTGAAATGACAAGAAGGTCTGCGGGCAAAACAGAGAGAGAATCAGACTGAGAGGAAGAGAAAGAGAGAGCCTGCAGTATGCTTCCTCTAATTAGGGTTTCATCCTTACAGATATGGAGGACAATCATGCCTGTGGCGATTACCACACACACACACACACACACAACACACACACACACACACACACACACACACAGACATGAACACACAAAAGCTCATACAGAGACAGAGTTGCAAAAGTTGCATTTATATTTGCTCAGAGTTTTTTAAAGGGTAACTTCCATATTTTTCAATCTGGACCCATTTTCCCATGTTTTTGTATCTAACTGACTAATTGGGACAACAGTTTTTGAAATTAAATAAAAAATATGTAAAAGATCGTGACAGAGAGACTTTCTTTTAAAGTGTAAGATTCATTTTGTTTAACTAGAGACATCTGTTTTATTGATCTTGACAAGCTCACCAGACTCACCAGCAAAACTCACTGAAAACATCTTGACTCATCCTTCCACCATTCAAGCAATCATCATCCTTGGTTGTTTGCTCAAAATAAACCCTTTATTCACACAAGTAGATGTGAAAATGTTCTGTCTGTACATGACATTTTTCCCTACTGCTTCTCAGCTGTCCATCCTCCCTCTGGCTCCTCTCCCGATACTTTCAGATCTAACACCATAAATCAAGGGTTTATTTTGACCAAACCAGAGCTTGTGATTGTTGGAACAGGGAAAGATGAGCCAAGATGTTTTTGGTGAGTTTTATTTTGCTTCTGTTGAGTTTGATTGAAGATGATGATGCCGGCCTCTGCCTGCTGCAGCGCTCTCCCTCAATACTGGACCAATTTCAACAGTTGTTTTCTCCATTAGTCACTTAGACACAAAAACATGGGAAAATCCAAAGTTCCTCTTTAAGTCTCTGTGACACAGTATGTGTAAGTAGGGGGGGGGGCAGGGGCAATTGTAACAGGGAGCAATTGTAACACACTCAATTCCTGCTATCAGAAACAAGCTAGAGTGATGATTCTTACTCCGCACAGTAGGACTCTGTCTCAGTGGAGCAGGACCAGGATCATTTCACCTCGGCAGGAGTTTTCAACAAAAAGCTGGTCTTTGGCTATGAAAGTAACTTTTTGGATGTACAGTATTCTTCTTGTACTGTCTAAAGTTTAGATAACTGCAAATGTAAACTTACATCAATCTGATATCTAGGTTATTGTTTAAAAATCAACATGAACAAACTATGCTCATATAATATTGATAACTAATATGAGGGCAACTGTAACACTCAGTTACAGTTTGAGACACAGTGGGTTAATATCTTAACACTCTGACATTTTGCATTTAATTTAATATTATAATCTTGTCCTCATTAGTGGAAATATATCAATTGCGTTATTATTTAGTGCACATATAGATGTAACTAATATGTTTAAGCAGTCTGTGAGTTGTGAAGGAAAATGTTAAAAATGTTACAACTGCACTGGTCTCCCCTATTAAATCTTTTACAACTCTACATTTGATGTGAACTAGTAAATATTCTCTTTAATAGAGCATAATTTGTATCACACTGAGTGTTTTTTCAGCATGAGTTCTGATCGTTTCAAGCCCTCAGCTCTTAAACCAGAGAGACACTTTACCTTCCTTACATCTCTCACTTCCCACCTTCCCATTGCTGCATATCTCCAACCATTCAATCATCCTCCTGACCACCTGCTGACTCCATCCCCTTCTGTATGGTCATGGCCAATCACGGTCAGCCATGTTGTTAAGGGATTAGTGACAGCCCAATCGGATGGCCTCCTTCAGCTTCTATCCCCTCAACTCACCAGGGAACAAATAAGACACAAAGGCACACAAACCTACATCGCTGGGAAAACCACATAACAGCAGAAGTCCAAAACATTCTCAATGGGAGTGTGGGACACGCTGAGGGCTTAGCTCTACAACAGGATGGAGGCCTGGTGTGTATGTTTGTGCTGTTTGCGTGTGCATCTGCTGTACATTTGCTTCCTCGGTGTCAGTGCAAATAATAATATGTATTCATGTGTGTGTGTGTTTATTTCATATATCCTAATGTGCGAGCCAGGTATAGGAGCGGGATGATGGAAGTAGAGATGATGGGGAGATGAAAAACCGATGATGACAACAGTCATTTGAAATGAAATTGATGTCATGTCTTTTCACTTTAAGGAGGTTCCTATGATACACACCCCCTCTGCGTGTATGTCTGTGTGTGTGTGCACAAGAGTGATGTGTTTGTGTGTGTCACAGAGAGAGTAGGTGTGTGTATATGTTACATGGTGTACTAACATAATACAGCAATTTAACGTCCCACTTCACTGCTGTCATACACAATCATGCAGGCTACAGCAGGTGCAGTATAAAAGCATGTGACACACACAGTGTGTGTGTGCAAATACACATCAGAATTATATCTATCTACACACAGATCAACACACAAAGGTCAAATACTTGCAGTATACCTGTTAATTAGCACATGCAGCAAACATATACACATAGACGTATAGATGTAAAAAATGGCATCATGACGATACAGATTAACATACAGTATACAAGCGTCACTCTAAAAATAAAATGTACATGCGTGCACACAATAACATGATGACAGAGTACATAATTATCCAGTTATCAATGAGACGGCGCTTCTGCCCTTCTCTGGACCACTGGAGTGTGTCATTACGTTTCCTCACAACCCCATCCGTCACATGGGCTCTCACGCACACACACAGACACACAACACACACATTTTATAAGGAAAATATCATAGCCTATTACTGTTGAAAAGTCCACAATGACTGTGGAACAAGAGATTATGATAAGTCCAACCACCTCCTCTCTTTATGACACTGGTCGCTGCACAAGAGTCGGCAGCTACGACTAGTCTACAGCTGAATTTCATCAGATTGTCACTGTGTCCAGACACCAGTAAGTTGTCAAACCATTGGAAGATCAGAGGCCAACATGTACATGAACTCTATGGGCTAAAACCTGCGCCTCCAGACTGTGGAAAGGATTAAGTCTTGTTCTTAGATTAGGAGGCATCATTGACATCTTTATTCAGAGCTGTCTCATCTCAAGGACATAACTAAACCACTATACCATAAAGTAAATTTCTATTCAAGGTATAATGCTTCAATTGCAGTTTATTACTGTAAACATGCAGAACAGCTTATGTGCCAGTTAAAATTGCGCAGGACATTACAGCAACCATTGATGATGATACCAATTTAACTCCTGGTTAGTGGTTTATTGAAACTGAGGTTTTTGTTTGTTTTTTTGTTAAGCCAAAGGAGATTGTCATACTGCAGGTCTTAGAGCTGACACCACAAATTAAGTATGCTGCCATTCTTGAATGCATAACCTCTATGTTTATTAAAGTTCTCATTTTGTCAGGTAGACATGTACAAAACATGTCACATTGATTGAGAAAACTTGATCCTGACTTATTCATCCCTAAAAGCATTTATTATCCAAGCATGGTGGTCATATTTGGATGTTCGTCAGAACTATGGTGTTTGAGGCCAAGCAATGTCCCCTCAAGCAGCTTGAGAATGCAGAAAGAATGTAAAATGTGTAAAATGTGTACTAAATACTTAGTCAAGTTGTTTTGATTTTTAAAAGGTGAGACAAAAGAGACAGTTTTATGTACTGACTTGTTGGCTTATGTCACAGTAATACAGCTGATTTTTCCAACAATACACATAAAATGTGCTTTTTCTGCACAAAGTTAACTTGTATGTGTCTCCTTGGATTAGATATTTCAGCTTAACCAAATTCTCCTGCCCCACTCTAACTGTGACATAATAGGGAAGACTCTGAGGTCTATTACGTAAATTGACCCCACGGTATGTGTAAATAGTGGGACACTGGCTGACTGTGGCCTCTGTGCACCTCACACATACCTGCAGGTTGACTTAGTATTTCATTCCTCTGCAGTAGCAGTGAACACAACACATAGGCCTGCAGATAACTGTGCTATATTCAGAGTATAACAAGATATTTAGGGCTGATGAACAGTAACATTAATTGTGCTAAACAGCAGGGCTACGTCTGTGTACTGACATTCCCCTGCAGACACACACACACCAGAAAGCCTCTGGTAGTGAAGAACACACTCTCAAAAGGCCGTGAATGTGCTTCTAGTGGCGGGCAAAGCCTCAGCGGACTCCCGCTTTTCCAGAGGAGACACAGAGAATCCAACAGGAACTGCTCATAGCTGCTACACTGAGCAGTGGCTCCCAACGTCACATGAGGTCACGCCTCCTACAGTCATTGTTCCTGACTTCTCTGTTGTATTTTATAGGGTTCTAGCAGAATTCAGAGGTGTAATTACCCTTTAATGGAGTCATCACAGGACAAGCATGTCAGAATCAACACGTTTGTTAGCGTGGATGTTGGATGATCATATCTAAAGTGTTCACATATGTATGTTGTTTGTGTGTGTGTGTGTGTTGTGTGTGTGTGAGAGAGAGAGAGAGAGAGAGTGTGCCACAATTAATATCTCAGTTGCACTCAGTCATAAATTGCTATGGTAACCCTGCACCAGTGTTGTGGTTGAATCCTGTCAGTCTGGTCTATTCTGGGACAGGAACCTGCAGCCTCCTCTTGCTCTCCCTCTTTCTCTTTTTCTCTCTGTCTCGGTGTTTGTCTCTTTTATGTCTTTCCGTCTCTCTCCCTCTCTCTGTCTGTCCTCTGTCTCCTATTCTATGTCTGTCTCTCCCTGCCAGAAGATGAGGTGAGTATCTGTTGTCTTCTAAGTTGCGTATGTCTGTGGACCATCCGGTAGTTTGGTGTAGATTTCAGCCTTCAGTGACCCAGCGTGGCTAAAGGAGGCTTAGGTTGCTTTGATGGACAGAAGGAAACAGAGAAAGCGAGAGAAAGAGGAAAGACGGTCAGACAACAAAGGAAAAAAAGAGAGAAAAAGACATTTGTTGCACCTTTACCCAAGCACATAAATTATTTCCCTATCGATTTTATTTGAAAGCACCAAAATATCCAGAACCAACACTGCCCGTGTGTCTAATTTCTGGGCAGCATGTCCTGTTAAACTCTGTTTGCTAACAAGTATGGTTGGGATGCTTGGGCAGCTCAGCTTTGGCAGTTGATCAACCAGAGATTACTTCCACCTTGTTTATGAAATATTTCAGATGTATTTATTTCGTAATATCCGATTTACTTTGCAGATCAACTCACATGACTGTAAAAAACTGAGGCAGATTCTATTAGCACCCAGGTGTCATAGGCAGCAATGATATTTGCACCTGGGTGGCTGCCTTCATGGGCTCAAACCCCTGTCTCCCAGGGACGATTCCTATGTTTAACTCATTGATCCACCTCAAAGTTCCTCAAACTATCGGGCCAGGTGTAAATGGCTGAATAGCTATTATGTGACTATAACCATTCATGTGCAAAAGATACCTCTGATTTGGTATTTTGTAGGGCATATCAGCCATGAGTATGTTTTACTGTTAAAGCTCATGTTTAAATGACTTTCTTTATCATCTGTAATGTGAAAACAGCAGATTTCCACAAGTTGGAGAAAGTAAACATGTGTGTCCTGCGCATAGATCATTTACAAAATCCCAGCCCTAGTATTTTGTGTGAATTTTGTTTTCTATGTAATTTCATTAATTGTGTGTCGTAAAAGTGATGTGAATCTGGACTGGACATTTCCCGAATTCTTTTTCTGTGTTCATTAATGTGTATGAAAGTAGTTCTACATCCTCATAAATATGACTTGTGCAGCAGCAACCAATACAACCAATGGCAGATACAGTCTCTAAAATGTAATATCATTAGACAGGCCAAAGTAGTCTGGCATCCCCCTCACACACACACACACACACACACACTCTTTAACATTAGCCCCCAGCTTCAAGCCTCTATACTTCACCCTCCTGTTCTCATCCCCCTTTTCTTCCAATCGTGAGTCCATATCTGTTATCGCTGCTATTCAGTAAACCTCAGAAACATGCGCACATACACACAAACACACACACACAACGCAGCACAGTATGTCTGACACCCCCTCTGGCGAGACACAGATGCCCTGCTCTGCTCTTTTCTCTCTTCTCCTCCCTCTTGCCATGCTTGGCGCCTGTCTTTCATGAAGTGACAGGCAGATATGCATCTTTATAACTGTAGTGCATCACTCTGTGGATGCTTGTTTCTGAGGTATGCCATGACAGTTTCTTTTACACATAATGACACATAAAACAGACTTTCAGAATGAATTTGGTATTTTACACTGTTCTATATACAGGCGTAAATCAGTAACACAAAAAATCACTCTAAAGCAAATCTTCAAATCATATAACAAATGGATCAGAAAACTCAAAGTTTCAAGTTCAGTTTCAAGTTTTCATTTTAAGTGGCAGACTATAATAACAGAGTTTTTATCCATCCACTTATGACCCAGTTTGTTGAATTCTAAAGGAAGTGCTGATTTTACACTGTAAAAATAAACTATTTGCTTGAACTTAAAAAAGTTAGTGCCTGACCTGCCTTAAAACTTAAAGTTTTCTAGTCAAATACACTTGATATAATGCAGTTGTACTTGAGAAAACACGTTCAATAAGCTTTAAATATTAAGTTGACAACTCTTCAGTCACACAATATACACTGTGAACATTACAAACAGGTTTGATTTCCTTTTACATTCAACTTAGCATTTCAAGTAAAAAAAATCAGGTTAGGAGAACTTATATTTAAATGATTTTAGAAATTTTATGTTTGATTAACTTGAATGAATAAGACTTGTATATTTACATTAAGTTAATGAGAAAAGAGTAGTTGATTCTTTTGTATGATTTTTTGCAGTGTATGTATCTGTGCATCTGGATTTCATGCTTATTGAGAAGCCGTAGTAATTAAGGACTGTGTATTGAATCACCTAAACAGTGTACTTGATGAAGATTATGCAACACACTACACATTTAAAGTTGTTTTATTCAGTCTAGTAAAGATTTTTTATTTGCTTGTTTTACAGAATAAACCCCCTCAAAACAAAACAAAAAAATCTGTGATGCTAATGCTTGTACCCCTGTAGGTGTTCATGCAGTTATTTGTATTTTATAGACTGTTCAACATATTGCCATTGAGTCGTATTACTGGTTCTGCAAAATAATGTTAATTTGGTGATTCAATCTTAGACTTCCTGCATTAAGTATGTACTTTGCAGATGATGTGAATGTGCATTTGGATTCAGATCACTGCTCTTACTATTGGTAGAATCTGCTATACTGTATGTGTCACAAGCTGCTGTGTTATTTGCTTTAGTTTTACTGTTTCATGTAGGCTTTTAACAAAATGTAAGAAATATACAGTCTCCAAAGATCAAAGAGAATAAGAGGTAGAGACAGTGGGAGTAAGTGAGCTGAAGAGAACATGATATAGAAAAAAACAAGACTGGCTGCTGTTATGTGATGTGACAGTAGCCTTACAGACGTATATGGGCCCACGACCTGTAGGGCCTGCAGACAGAGCTTCATAGATCCAGGCCAGAGAGGCAGGCCAGCCAGCGGCCTCATCCCATGACGGAGCCCTCCTCACTGAGTTGACTGGCTGCTTGGTCTGGCCCCGAGACCTACCAGCCCTCACCTCTCTCTCTGCCACATATGGGCTTAGAGGCGTGCACACACACTCACACACACACACACACACACACACGGGGTAGGAGCCTAGTGGTGACCTGGCAGTGGAATCAGGGGGTGAGAACAGAATCTACCCAAACTGAACTGACCTCTAATTAGTGCTCTTGGCAAAGTGGCCCTTCCCAAACACACTCACACGTAGACCCACACGCATGAACACACACATCCACAAACACACACACACACGCTTTAGGGTGTAATTTTGTGTGTGTAAGTGATGTGCACACAAATTGGCTGTGTGAACAGCCTGTGCATCGCAGACCTATTTTTTTTCCTAAACATTAAATGGCAACACATACAAAAAATTTATGTCAAATAAACACTAATGTTGATTTAACAAAAAAAAACAATAAAAAATGATAACTTACAGTACTTTTATACAGTGAAATAGCAAAATAATTTGAGTACATTTGTACAGTTCAGGGTGTTACTACATTTTAAAATTATTTTTGTTATCCCCACCAGGTGTAACCCTGGAGGCGTGTGTGCGTGACCAACAGACCAGCCATTTGTCAGCAGAAAATCTAGCGTAGTACTGGACACATCAGCCGAATTTTTTTGTGCACAGTCATGATGGTATGCTAAAGGACCTCTGTGAATGTTTTTGGGTCATCCTAGATTATATCTCAAGAACGTCTTGAGGAAATTTCTCCAAACATGGCACAAGTGACAACTTGGACTCAAAGATGAACTGATTGGATTTTGGTTGTCAAAGGTCACTTTAATTTTACGTCCAGCCCACTCTCGTGAACATGATATCTCAGGAACACTTGGGAGGGAATTTTTGCAAATTTGGTACAAATGTCCACTTGGATGAACTGTTTATATTTTGGTGGTCAAAAGTCAAAAGTCACTGTGACCTAGGCCATAACTCAAGAATTCATTCACTAATTATGACAAAATCAATCAAAATATTAGTGATACCAAAGGGGTTACATCCAGATATTCTTTTCGGGTTACCTGGTGGAGATCCTCACTCTAGTGAGTGCACTCTTCTTGTTAGTTTATTATTTTTTGCCAGCAAATTGTTGTCATTTTAGGGATAGACAATACCACAAAATATGGTTGTTATTAGATACCAAGTACTGGTAATATGAGGGTTAGGATCACCGATATCAGCTATCAATACATTTTATTATTAAAAGCAGCTAATGTAATGTCATGTGAGAGAGTGAAAATATGTCTTAAATGACTTCTATTCTACTTCTGAATATATTTCCATCAAATAATTTGGCAAACATGACATATTTCTTTTTACTTTATTCTCTGTTATGTAACTACATGCATGTTTAAACATAAGACAGTTTTTCATGGTAAATAATGAAAATGTTCATAGTGTGAATGCACACGACAGCAGCATCTAACATGTGATGGATCCTTTTTTTTGTATCAACGCTAGTATCAATACTTAATTCAAGACTTTGTATCGGTAGTAGCAATGCTTTGGGGATCGATCCACCAACCCCTATTTTATTTCCTAATGTGTTCTTTATGATTTGTCTTCGTCGTCCAACTCCTCGTCAAAACATCTTTTTCTATACATTTTTTCACCTTCAGACTGTATTCATTTGATTTGACCCATAGTGTCAGTGCTCTGCCTACACAGACCCTCCTTTCTCCTCTGCTCTCCCCCTTTCTCCCTCAATTTTCTTCTTGTTTTAGAGACACTATCTAATCTCTCTCAGGGACAGGACCTGTCTACGCCGCTGAGGTCCTGACCACGTTGTATATTCATTGAAAAAACAGAGCTTAAAAAAAGAAGCAGTGTTTAGGGTGAAAACTTCAGATTGTTTATTGATTTTTATTTGTGTTGTTGAATAAGTCTGTCTGACCATGATGTCCCAGCGGGGGCTTTGCCTGGGGGATTGCATTAGGCACACACATGCAGAGACAGATACACAGGAACATGTGCTTCGACAGGCCCTGAGAGGATGTATATACAGACACACACATGCAACTTTGATCTAGAAGATTTGGCAGAGATACTCAGTTACATTGCAAAATGCATCTTAAATTTTAAATCCTTGACATGTTAGGTTTTTGTCACAAAATCCAAATCCATTTTAAAGTCAGACAACAGAACCACAAATTGTGAAAAAAGTCCAGGCAGTAGAATATATTCTGTAGGCACTCAAAGCCACAATGGGTCTCACTCATAAATGTTTTATCTCTTAAATAAAAATGGGAGCAGCAGTGACCTCAAGGTTAGAGAGCACTTTCCCCTCCCGATCACCACTGTTGAGGTGCCCTTTAGCAAGTCATTTTACCCCCAACTGGTCCAGAGTGGCCAACAGATCAAACTGTGTTTGTATTGTTCAGTTTTAAAGGAGAAATCTGTAGTATATTTACTGTAACAAATCAGAAAATGACCATGATGTGTCATCAGAAATTAAGAAAACATGGTAAGTTGAAATACTCGCTTCTCTGGCAACAATGTTACAGCTGCTGCGTCCTCCTTTAAAATTCCTATTCCAGTCCGTAGTTGTATTATAGTTTGCCAAGTTCACGTTAATTACAGTGCAATTTAATGCAGAATGTTTGCCAAATGATTAAGTGTGTTTATGAGTTGGAAGAAATAATTAATAACTTATAACGATTTAATTGAGCGACATGTTAATGGAGTCTGACAGGCAGTAAGAAGACAGTCACTGGACTGAACTCCAGAGTGTGTATTTTCAGAGCAGTGGGCTTTTGTTTTCAGGATAATGACAGAAAATTGACAGTTATAAACAGCTGATCAACTGTTATCGCTTGTTATTGTCAAATTATAATGTTGTGCTTATCTTGTGCTCCTGCAGTGTTCCTGCAGTCTGCCTGACCTTCCTCGAGTCTAGGACGGAGGTGGCAGGGGGAAGGAACTCGCCTCAACCATAGACTGTATATTAAATAGGATTTCAACCTATTTAATATGCCGTCTATGGCTCCAACCCGTTATTTGGACAGCAGTTGTTACATATTGCTCCTTTAAGGTGTACATCTGACTCATGGTGTTGTGAAACAAGCCATAAATCATCTCTCGTCTGTATTTTCGATAATAAAAATGTAAAACAATGTTATAATGTAATTGTTAATAATTGTAGTCACACTTCGACTGTGAGATTTTGACAGCTGTTCTTTATCCGGCGACGGAAACAAAAAGAAAACAAAATGATAGAGTGTAATTAGAAAATCCAATAAAACGCTCCGAGGAGAGAATGACAGAATGTGAACATTTGGATTTCCTTCAAGTCATTCATCTGCATCTCATAACAGACTGAGTGTGCTGGCCGGCTAATGACGGCGACAGATGCTTAATGCCTTCTTCACAATACTGACGCCATAAAACACAAGGCAAACAGGCGTCACCCTAAAGCGCTGTCTGTCAAGCCATCACCTTAACTACGCTGGCAACAGCACAATGAGCTGAGGGCGGGAGGGAACGGTACTGAATGTGTGTGAGAGTGAGCCAGAGAGGAGGGGGAAGAACAACCTGGATGGATAAAGAGAGAAAGATTAATTGACACTCAGAGAATGAGAAAGACAGAATGAAAGTGTGTATATGTGAGGTAGACAAGAGGGAGAGCTGGCAGATGAATGAGCAGCCTCTTAGGTAAATGGCAGGGAGTATTGCTGTCTGTCTGTCATCCTGATTAAAGGTACCAGCCAGTACCCAGTACTGCAGCTGACACACACAAACACAGGGTGATATCCAGTACACTGTTTAGTTTGAATCAGAAATATATATCAGATCTGTTGTTTTATCTTGTTATATGTTACAAACGTTCCTTATCACAGATTGTCTATGCAAAAAACTGAACCCTTTAAATCTGCCAGATGTCCACAGACATTGAACCAAAGTTATCCTATGAACATTTTGATGTAGATCTGCAATCAACCAAAACAACTACATTATTTAAATTTAGGATGAAGGCTACAATTTGAACTCGATTTAAAAGCTTTAATTTTTAAAACCTTATGAAGAGGTAATTTTGGTCATTTTGGTGTAAAATTAAGTGTCTTTGAGAACGAACACGGGTTCAACTTCATAATCCACCATTACGTCCCAAAACACAATAACACCCAAATATTGATAAACTGCATCTCAAATAAGCTGTCAGTGGCAGACCGTCAAAACGCTATTTTTTCATATTTATTTGCAAAATGCTTAAATTCCTGTCCGTGTGTAAATATTGGCCCATCTGTCCAATAAGACAACTACCAAATTATAGTACAATAAAATATGTTTCTTATCATTACCATCTGCTGCAAACATCATGAGGCACTGCTTTCAAGCAGCAAAACTGAAAACTCTCTGTAATAATAATAAGACAGGACAGAAACAAAAACATTTTGACTGACATGGAGTAATGTCCTGCCAGCTCTGAGTACCGAGGACTCGTCCTGAGGATGGCTGCTTTATTCCAAACTATTGATTGGATAAATTGGAATTTTTGTGTTTATCTCTCCAATGTTTAGAAAAACACTGTTACCATTAGATCCTGACCAGTACTGTTGGTGTGTCAGGATAATTAGGCATTATGAATAATTAATGAATTTATCATTGCTGTGCTATGTGTGTAAAATTGCACACAACGCCTCTCTCAAGTTTGTCTGTCAAACATATTGTTACTGCTACTGTGTGATAGTTACAAACATTTAATAAACTTGGGGCTTTTTTCATTCCTTTAATAGACCTTAATACACCTGAAGTGAGGCCAAGAAAGGGGGAGAGAACCAGGGGGAGGACATGAAGCAAAGAGACGCAGGCGGGTGTCAAACCCCGGCCGCTGCAGAGGACTCACAGTCTCGGTACATGGGGTGAATGCTTCACCCACTGAGCTACCAGACCACCGTATCTAATAAACTTAAAGGATAGAAACCCACATACAAACATCAACAAACAAACAAACAACGGAACATCAGTACTACTGTTCTACAGCTAAGTTGCTTAGATTCAGTTAAGGTGAACATGTGAAGAGCCTGTTTTGCTGGGCATTGCTACAGAGCAAAAGACAAGAGGAAACAGACCACTCACATTTCCAGATCTGCTGACTAGGGACACTGGACTGACTGTGAATGAACTTGGTGTGGCAATGAGCAGCAGAAACCAGTGGAAGCAGCGTGTGTCTCAGATCTCGAGGGCAGTCGAAGGATGATGATGATGTGAACATCACTGGTAAGACTCAATCATCTAAACAACATAGAATCCTTCATCGTGTTATTATAAGTTTTGTTTTATGGGCATTTCAATCTGTAATGGTGTGTGATACCATAGAGCAAAGTAAAAAGGCCAAACTCAGCATCAACGAAAGGTGGTTGGTAATTTTGGAGAGTTCTGTGTGTGTGCACCTCTGCCAACTAAGCAAGCAAACTGTGACTTTTCTACTGTGTGTAATGTTTTTGGACCCGTGTTTGTGCTAAAATGTGGAGAAAACCATGGTGTTCTGCAGAGGTATGTTTGTCATCAAGGAGAGGTTCTTATGGCTTCTTCTTATTTGAGATTTGTTTGAGTGGAGTGAGAGCATCAAACAGAGCCTGAAAGTGGGTTTCTCAATCCAAAACTGCAAGAGCTGGCAGCCCTATAGGACTGATCTAAAACCTGACAACAAGCACTGATGTGATCAATGCAGTTGTACAGGTTGTCACTTTTTATACGCTAACTTAAACAGCTACTCTCAAAATGAAAAGTGTCTTAAGCTGATATTCGATAGTCATCAACATTTTTACTTTTTTCCCCTCTGTCCTTTCATGTCAGGTGAAGTTACAGGACTATACCATGTGGAGGTGGGCTGTTCATTCCCCCCTCTCCTTTAGACTTGGTTTGGTCATAAAATGTGTGTTATAAGTAAGACGGAGCTTTGAGCACTCAGCTCCATCAGTTTAGTCTGTCAGCCCAAAGAATCAGAAAGGTTACCAGCCAACAGGGATTCCTCCCAATCTTCCCATTCCACCACTGTACAACTGTCTGACAAATGTAGGAAAAGTATGATATTTTCCTCTGAAATGGAGTAGAAACAAGTATAAAATAGCACATAATAGAAATACTCAAGACAATATATTATTAGCCCAACTCTGACCTCTTTCCACTGTTACAGGACCCTGAGTATATAGCTGTGCTGGTCTCTCTTAGCCAGGTTTGTAGTTGACATTTTAAAAGTCTTTTCTTGCTTTGAACGATTGTCTTACCTTAGACAATGGTTGGCTG
Organism: Lutjanus argentimaculatus; assembly: GCA_034769285.1. Lineage (NCBI taxonomy): Eukaryota > Metazoa > Chordata > Actinopteri > Lutjaniformes > Lutjanidae > Lutjanus > Lutjanus argentimaculatus. The sequence continues at coordinate 20,637,045 of JAWZSL010000002.1, forward strand.
AAAATGCAGTGACACTAATGCCCAGGTTGTTGCAAGTACAGTAATGTAATGTACAACGTTGTTAGTTTAAAATTGTCAATGGCTTGACAAAATCTGCCAGCAGCTCAGGTTCATTCTGTGAAATGTTTATTTTACCAGATAATCTGTGGCGCCATCGATAGTGATGGGGGTCCTGGTGCTAGAAGGCTTGGTCACTGAGTTTGGCTACCTTTTGTAGTCTCCATAAGTCTCAAGAAGAAATTGTTTGGATGTTACATGTTTCATGTACATCACGTTCAAAATCCATTTTTATTTATATGGCACAATAAAAAAGTAAATATTTATAAAAATAAATATACTTTTTTTTTTATACTTATATTTTCCCAATATAATTATCACATTAAGTGACACATCAGTGGTACCATGTCAGGAAATCGAGAGACTGAGAAAATATAACTTCTCTTGTTTCTATCCAAGCCGCCTGAGGATGGTACACGTGCTACTCAACTACAGCGGTGGTCCTGCGCAGGTCCATTTATGCAAACCCATACCCACAAAGCTGAGTGCCAGAACCGTCCCGTTACCCGCAATTATCTCTAAGTCAAATCCGGAGCCATCTGGAAACGTGAAATTAGCCCCGCATCCCAAACTGCACCTGTGATTAAACAGTCACCCACAGCTGCACCTGCAGCTGTCGATGAGTTTCCTCGATGAAATGCAGAGCATGCGGCTATCAAGAGCTAATACATTTTGCCACTTTTTAAAAGTAGTAAAGCTGCTAACAGTATTATTCTCACAGTCATCGATCACACCGATTTTCTTCCAAATGTCCAATTTGGCCGATAATGTATTGTCCACAATTTGGTATTCTCCATAGACTATTTTTACCCTTATATCTTATACATCAGCTCCTAGACAGCCTAATCACTGTCAGATCAAACAGTGGCATCCCATTATTTGGCCAAATGTGAGGTCAAAGGTTGCGTCAAAGGCTTTGACAAGAAAATCCTGGTGGTGAATTTGGCTTATTAGCAAATTTAAATGTTGACAAAACTGCACAATCATTTTCATTTCTGATTTCTCCAGGAAAAGAACAGGTTATTGTGTTGTAGGTGTAGGTGTGCAGGTTATATTATTTTTCTCTCCGCTGCCCGCCTGCGTTGAATTCATTTTTACTCATGCCTGTACTTGTGAATTTATAGAAATATATTTTTTATCTGTTACAAACTTTTTTGCAGGTTACCTGGCACATACCTGCGGGTACCAACCCACTGCAGGACTCTAGTGGTGGTTAAGACTTTGAATTGAAGCTTTTACTGCGTATTTGTATGTGTGTTTGTGTATGTGCGACAACGAGACAAAGATGGGCTTGCCTAGCTGTGTTCATTACATATTTAGGTGTGTGTGTGAATGGCCTGTTTGTTTGCATGTGTATCATGTTTGTGCAGCTCTGTTGATGTGAGTGTGTCACACATCTGTTGCTGTGTGCAGTAATTTGCGTTCTCAGCTTGGCGCCCTAGTAATTATTCAGACACTACCTTTTGCTCCAACATTAAAAGCCTTCATCTGGCGAACATGAAACAGCAGAGAACCCGATAAGGCTTCAAACGCTGCCTGCCGTCCAAAGAGAAGCGGGAAAGGTGAAGAGATGCATGGTGGGATAGATGGGATTGTTTTTCTCTGGAGGTTTGCTTTCACATTGGTGTTATATCTTCTCCGCTCAAACTGCACCAGAAAATGTGTGATCACTGGATTCTAGTAAAGAGGAAAATTGAATTAATATTCTGAACCAGCTTTTGGAATAAATCACATATGATGCACTGTGCTATTTTGTTTATATACTTTAGAGAAGATGGAGAGTGGTGGAGAGAGAATGAGATGGACAGAATGAGAAAGATAGCGGCTTGCTTCATGTAAAGTGATAAAATTTTATTCCTACTGTTATATTTGCATGCAGTCTGATGTATTTGTGTCATCTGATCTACACTGAAGGAGCAGGTCACATGTGGACAACAGCCTGCAATCCCATTTATTAAAATGAGCATAGATCCAGACAGCCTTGCTGTAAGATTTTTAGTTTTGTCTATTAAGTCAATCATGCACACCCTCTGGTGCCTGTTCAGACTCATTTTTTACACTTTTCATCCCTCTAGCTCTCCCACTGGCCTGATCTCTGAGCTGACATCACACAAGGCATTGGATTGGTTACTTGGCTGTCTTAGGTGTACTTAAGTAAAGCTATAGCCACATTAGAGCAGACATAGTCGTGCCCCTGTCTCAGAAGACCACGCCCATTTGGGTGAAAAAAGCACTCTTAAAGTGCTGGCTCAAACTGAGAAAAATCTAGTGACACCATGCACTATGCTGTGTCACATTTAAAAGAAACAAATCAGAAAAAAGTCTTAATGATGATGTAACTAAAGTTTTTACTGTGAAAAATATTTCCCTACCATAAAACACCTTCTTTTAGAATGGACTTTGGTTTAAGTTGGTCTGTCCACTCAAAAGACCACCCAGAGCAAAGGGTATTTTAATGTTAATAACTGACATAAATTGAGCTGACCTGCAACATAAAGTAATGTATGACTATCAAAATAGAGATAGTCTTTCCACTTAACTGCAGAGATGTGATCAGTTTACAGTGGCATTACACTGGACGCCAAAACAGCAAAATAAAATGTCTTAACAACCTTAAAAGTGACGTATGTCAGAAATATATTATTTGTAGATTTAATAAGGTAGTTTTATATGGTTATGGTTATACACTGTAAGTTCATCCTCTTTGATGGAGCCAGACTGAAACACTCAATTCACTCAGCCAGACACTCAACAACACCTGTTTCTTTTATTTTTGTTTTCTATATAACAACACTAATCGTTACTTGTCAACAACATAACACAATTGTTTGCCTGACTGGCCTTAGGTTTTTGACTCCTATAGCTGGTGACCAGTGATTGTTGGTCAGAAAATAGCTACAACGTTCACTCGTTTCTAAGCTGATGTCACATTTTTTCTAATGTCTACTGTCTATATCTAAAATGATTGTTTATGAGTTAATGAACTTGATCATCACTTGAAAGAGTCTGATGAGGTCAGTCTGGTCCTACGCATAAACTTTGTCAGTTTTTATTATTTAGATTTCCAGTAAATACCACAAATGACCCTGATATCAATTTATTTGATCATCACAGAGCTTTTGTGCAGTTTAGTCTTCATGTATTGGTATTATAACTACCTTTGTATTAGTCTATTTAATTTCTCCAATATTGTACTCAGATCTCTTTGCCCCCACTAGACTTTCAAACTAAGCCTCAAAGGCCATGTTCCCCTTCGGCTTTTACATCTATGTGATCTGTGTGACTGTGTGTATTTGTACATGTACACTGCTTGTGCTGTCTTTTGGGAATTAGCTCTTTTTACGACTTTACAAGCCTTCTCAGAAGATTTGTGGTTCTCTTTGGTCATCCATCTTTGTTTAAACTTCCACCTGCTGGTGCTCCTCAGCACTTGGCCACAGAGAGGTTAATTTATGGCTTCCTCCTCTTGACTCTTGGATCCTGTTGTTGGATGTTGTTAAAGGATCATTTGCATTGATCCCATTTGATTTGAAGAGTCTGCTGCAGACTGCTTGGGCTAAGCCATTGACATTTGCTCTTAAGATGCTGCTGGCCTTAATTATGCTGGAATACACAGAGTTACATCATTTTTGATGACATTTGTGTTTGTTTGTGTATTGTTTTAATCTCTGGTTCGTTTATTTATTTATTTTTTTGGCACAGGCACTGAGGTTTGGCTTCCAAATGCTGAACTGCATCCATCACCAGAGTAACTGCATTTGAGAGGGCAAATTTAATCAAACCTCTACAGTTTGTCCCCCCAAAATCAGCCAAAAAGAATAAATGCTTTTTAAAGATTTAAAAAATGTAATACTTGATCTGAATAAAAGCCATGCTGTGACACACTGAGCAATACAGACACCTTACACACAATTAAAATGAACTCTCTCTGGTACCAAATTGATTGTTAAAAAATATTAAAACCCAGTGTGCTCTCTGATATGTTTTTTTTTTTTTTAGCACAAAGAGGGTACACTGTGGGGAATCCATATACTGGGTTCCCCCGACTGAAAAAAACAGAGAGAACTAAACTAGAAATCCACACACGTTGTTTCTCAAGGGACTGTGTTCTGTGTTCCCTCTTTTTTTCTTGTTATCGTCACAGAAACAAGTCAGTTTGTCTGCACATCCATATTCATCATCTGCTTCTGCATGAATATTAATTCAGCCTTAAAGAAAAGTGCAGGAAAAAAAACCAAGACAATGAATGAGGAAAACGAAAATATGACAGTGGTATGTGCGATGTCGAATTCATGTCAGTTTCAAAGCCCCTGTGTCTCTATTCCTGTGGTGCACTTGTACCAACATGCTAATCAGCCTCTCACTGCACCCTGTTCCGGCTAATTGTCGACAAATTATCTCAACTCCACAATAATGTATGCATGGCCTTTCACTGGTACGTACAGGCAAGACAGTCAAGTTCTGTTTTCAACAAGCAGCTCAATGGCATCATTTAAATATAGACTTGCTGTACACATTATTATGCACACTTAACTCACACTGTCTCATTTTCCTCTCGTCTCTTTTCTTTTGCTGCTTGTTTTTCTCTGTTTAGAGTTGGTTACTGCACATTTTCCAGCTCAGATTGTTTCTGCTCTTCTCATTTCTTCCACTCTGGCTTCCCCTCTTAGTGTTTCATAGTTGGCTAATGTCGTTTTTTTTAATTGAGTTCCCTTGTAAGTAAAGGCTAATATTATTATCATTTCCTGACCGACAGTTAAATTAGATGTAGCTTAATTACACCCCGATTGTCTTCAGTGATTGAATTTCAGTTTAACCCACTGGGAACCCACAAGAGGAAAGAGTTCAGCTGGGAAATTCACTCAGTCGTTTAAACTGAAAACCAGAGTGTGATGCAAAGTAGAAATCTGAGTCAAACATTTCTGAGAAGAAAAAAGACAATGAAGCACACCCCGTTTTTAAAATGATGCCATGCGAACAACTGCTTTATTTGTATCCTGCAAAGGGCCCACCAGGAATTCTGATTGAAGAATCCAGGCAAGGCAACCTATCAGATGACTCTTTTGGACTCTAATTCCCAATGACATGACTGAGTGCAATCTGAATGTTAAGCATCTCCTGTGGGACAGCTAAAGGGATTTTTCATAAGATCATTACACAAGAAGAGGCTTCTGCAAAAGTCAGGGAAGGTAAGTGAAGCATACACTTCTTCTGTGTGTCGTGACAGTTAAGCTCATGTTTTTGATCTGGCGTAATCGAAGAGGAAGAAAAACTAGAATCTCTTAAGTATTGACAAAACTGTATTACGGCACAGGATGACATGTAAAACCTTATAGATGGTGGTATTTCCTTTATCTGCAGCATTAACCTGCCTTCTGTCCACCACCTGACACAAAACCTACACTATTACATAAGGAGGTAAAACATATTACTTAATAATAAATCAATAGATTATCATTTATGCTTACAGTGAGAGGTCTCTCATCTCTAGCTGCATGAATCATTGATCACAGGTGCATATTGTTCCCGACTGTTCAGAGCGTGATGGTCAGCAAGAATAAACATAAGATTTATGACCTTATCAATTATGCATTCACGTTCCTGTGGTAGTGTGTCACTTTGTATTTAGTACACTGTCCGTGTGCATGTCTGCATGCATGAGGTAGAAGTCCAAATGAGGACAGAAGACAGCCAAAACAATGAACAGATGACTGTAGAAAGGACAGGAAGCTGAACTGTGTATGTTTATGTTTGTTTTATCTATACTTCTGTGTGTGAGGGGACCAGAAAGTGTCACACATGTAGAATTACATCCAGAGCCAGAGAAGGTGTGATCAGACCTAAACAAACTCGAGATAAGTTTGTGTCATCAGAGGCCGGCCTGTTTCTCTCTTCGCCAGTTTTGGTGTGTGTGTTCATTTATTTAAGTGTGTGCCATCTGGAAACTGATCAGAGCTTGCCAGAGTTTACTAAGCTAAAACACACTGTTCCTTTAGCTGCCTCATACATACACATATGCACACGCACAACTTAATTTGTGAGGACTTTCCTAGTCTGTTCTCAGTTCCAGGTCATCAAATACCAACGTATTGTGACGCCCCACAGTGTCTCATATAGATGCACAAGGTACACTTTAGCAGCTGTATGAGATGTACTGGATGTACTGGGCTTTCGACTAACACCAGTGTAAACCCATCTGCTTCAGGTGACATAATAAACTTAGTTAGTTAGTCTTTGCTCAATAGAGACTGAGGACAAAATCTGCTTATTGGACAAATGGATAAGTTAAACAAACACAGGACTTTCACCCAGCAGGTCAGGTTTTTGCCCAGGTGAAACCAAAAAAAAGTTTTAATTTACATAACGTTACATACGTCATGAGCCGACTTGCGTCATACAACTTACAGAACGTAATCGTACTTATTTAACCCCAAATCATGGTCTTTTTCTAAACCTAACCAAGTAGTTTTGGTGCCTAAACCTAACCAAACTGTGACCATTTCACAATGTTAACCACATTATAAAGGCTTTCTGGCAGCACGTCATTCATCAGCTAAAGGTTACTTTGTGCATCAGTATGAGACACCTCGAGGTGTGACAAAGAGGCGTTGGTATTTGGTGACCTAGGATGAGAACGGCTTGAGGTTCCTTAAGTTAATAATTCTTTAAGATTTGCATATTTTTAAATGTGAGTCAGTTTCCGTCTTGAGTTTTCTAACATACTACTCAACATACATGCTAGATTGTGTTTGCCTGAAAAAGAAACAGTGACTTTAGATCTGATGCACTTTTATTTTAGCCAAAACGTATAAAATATTTAGCTGGATGTACTAAGTCAACATGGTTGATGGCCAAAAGAAAAAAAAAAAAAAAAAAAAAAAACATGGGTTTGATTTTTGTATTTTTGACAGCAAAGCACAAGCCTAAGTAAAGCAGCAGACAAGAAAATTAATTCATGGTAGTGTGCTTTAATGAATTGCTCCTTATTGGATGTGAAAATGAAAATTAACAGCAAACATTTAATTACATAAAATGTAACTCCATGCTCATGTTGACAGGGTAATGGGATCTGTTCATGCAGTGCTCCTTGATGGAAGCTTCTGCCTCATCCCCATATCACAATACTTGTCACTTGTTATCAATAGATTCATAACAGAATGGTGGTACCTAATAAATATGCCATGATGGGTGCAACAAATCAGCTCCTGCCTCAGATTTATGCCCTTAATAACTCCATTTGGCATAACGCTGACACCTGCTCTGCCAGACAAAATGGAACTAAATATTTCAATCAGTGCCAAAGCACGAAGAACTCTTTCTCTTCCCCTTGTTTCATCTTTGACTTTCCTATAGTGCTGCTAACAGCCCCTCTCCTCGTGCCCTTTACTAGACTTAAGTATCAGTATCTTTCCCTCTGAGTGTCTCTTTCTCTTGCCCTCTTTTTTAGAGTGGAAATCATCTGGCAGATCTCTTTTAGGTATTAGTTTATGGGCCATGACATGAGCTATGAATGAGAAACAACGAGAAAGACCGGAGAACATTAATCATGGAGCAACATATGGTAATAGACGGTTATCAATTCCCTCACACTCCGTGATTAAGGGAGGGAGAGAAGGAGGTGAGGAGGAGGAGGGGAAACGAGTAAAGTAGCGAGAGTGTGGAGAGAGGCAAGAAACGAAAGACGAGATGGGATAAAAGAAGGAGAGGAACATAAAGTGAGGGGAAACAAGAGACAAAAAGAAGAAGGATGGATGGGAAACAAACGGATGGAGGGGAAGGGACAAGAAAAAGGGGACTCTGAGGTTAAAAAAAAATCTTAAATTTCAAACTTTACTTCAGTAAATGATCATATGAAATGTGTTCAGTACTAACGTGTGACATTTTTACATCCTCCTTTCATCGTGTTACATCTCCCAGCTGAAAGTATTTTGTCTAAAATGACAACAGGAGCAAAATGTAACTTCAATGGCTAGCCAGACTCAAACTGTCCAAATTATACAATATAGCACTTTCAGCACTCTGTCACAATAGCTATATTTTATACTAAATTTAGTAGCAGTAGTAGAGGTAGTTCGTATTATTCAAAGGGGGGTTGTTTGAGGTACTTATCGATAATTATACACTAGATGGCTGCCAATGTCCTCGAGTTTGGAGAATCAGAGAGCAGCACCAGCATGGAAGATAAGTGAATGTATTGCTGTGGACAGGTCAGCAGCAAAATAGCCACTTAAAAAAAATCTTTATCACTTTAAGTGTACGCTATATTTAAAATATTCTAAACGTTATAATTTTTCATCAGACAGATGGGAAGCCACTATTATGTAAGTAAAATAGGGCTCTCTCCAAAGCAACCCAACTCCTTAAGGAACATCAGTAATTTTACATCTCAGAACACGGGAGTTGCTTGTCTACCGCTGCCTCGATTGGTCAGTTTGTTTAGGTTATTGTCTGACTTCTGTTTTAAAACGCTACTTCAGATTCACTAAAGTCACACAATGGCGTTTTTTTCTGAGCACCAACGCCTCTTTTCAGTTTTTCCCAATGAGAAGAGAGCATCCGTTTTTTGTGCGCTCACTCCTGAGCACCTCCTGTTGAAAATCTCTGAACTTTTCAGAAAGATGTTGGTCTTATCACTGTAGTTTTTTTTCCAATCATATATTAGGTGGGGATCCATCACCCTGATAACCACGAAAATGAAGGCCTTTCCTTTTTTTCTGATGTACCTCAAAGCTTCTACGGGCCTGTGTGAAGTTTAGTTCTTCTCCTGCATTGTCGTTTGTACTTTCACGCATCTGCTTTATTTTACTGTTTCATGTTCACTTTCAGCTGCTAGGGGTCATGTTAAGTTACTGCTGATGAAAACCATCATTTCATTATTTTCTGCTCCTTAATAAAAGCTTTAATGTAGCGAAATATTGTATTGTGAACTAGGGCCGGCCCAAGCCTCCATGGGGCCCTAAGCAAAATTTGATTTTGGGGCCCTCTATTTCAGCCAATATTGATTGTTGATCTGAGTTGATGTAAAAATAATATGTTCATTTATTCACATAAATTACCATGTTCTGCAGCAGCAAGCAATTGTTTAAAACATATGTCAAACTATAACTAGTAGCCTAATGCAGTGGTTCTCAACCTTTTTGAGTCACAACCCCCAATTTAACATGCACTGCTGTCCTCTATGTTGCTGAAAGCTTAAACATGAAAAGAAGAACTACACATTGGACTGTGTTTTCACAGTGTGTACTGCATGTCGGGAGCCGGCCGTTACACTTTTTTTTTTTTTTCTTGGCAGGAGGCACCGGTGAAGCGAAGCTTTAGCTACAGAGGCAGTAAGAATCACTAGGTCTACATCAGCAGCAGCACTCTGTTGAAATTGTGTTTTTGTACAATAATATAGCTTTGATCATATAGAAATCACCATTTATACATGGAAAAAATAAAAAATAAATTACTTTTTTTTTTTTTTTTTTGATTGCTCTTGGGGGCCCCCTAGTGGCTCTAAGCTGGCGCTTAGTTCGCTTATGCCTTGGGCCGGCTCTGATTGTGAAGAAATTATAGGAAATGACATGTCGTTGAGTCAAACAAAGGCAGCATGTGTGTATGGAAGAGGGTCATATAAGAGCTAACATCTTCCAGTTGGTGCTAATAGCAAAGAGACTGTCAAACAAATAGATATAAATAGATAATAAAAATCAAACAGGCAATACTAGACTGTGCAACAACTGCAGCCAGAGGAATTTTCAAGATATTGTTCTCATGTACGTAAAGTGTATTTTTTTACGGCACAGGCGCTTCATCCCATTGCTGTACAGCGCGCTGCCAGTGTCTTTCTGCAGGAAAAAAAAAAACGTTATGTGGACACAAAGCCTAAACTTGGTGGCTTGCTAGACTCAATACAAATTATATCAAATACAAAAATATAGCCACTGTGGCTTTTTGTTGTTTTTTGTTGGTAATTAAAAAAGATTGTATTGATGTTGTCAGTTTCCTTATTGATCGTGTTTTGTGGAGTTTGTGTGTTTGTTTTGTGTCCTTGGTGTAAGTTTAGTATCAGTTGCTGAGGACTTTTACTGCATAATGTAAACCCCACAGTAACACCAACAGTATCCTTGGCGTTCTCCATATTGTTTTCGGTTTCACCTTCTTAAGCAGGTGCTTTAACAGGTAACGTGGGCAACATGAATTACGATGTCATCTTCTTATTTCTAAAAATCTCTCTAACTGGCTAAAAGGAGGGTAACAAATCTGTCAGCCCAGACACAAATCAGCTGAGTTGAACTTTCTATCTGCGTAGTGTAGGAGACGAGTTGTCATCAGTCCTGTCTGGACAGCTCTCGTAAATAAGAAACACAACACAACAGCTCAGTGTGGGTCGTCCTCTTACGCATCATTACTGCAAATGTGTATGTGGATGATCAGTGCAGTATATATTTAAAGTAATAATAATCTGTGATACGCACTTGTCTGCACAGTTTGAGATTACCATATTTTAGCAGCAACTTCACTAGCCAATGTGCTCACCTTTTTGCTCACCTCAGCTTGCTTTCTTTCTCTTTTCTTTCATTCTTTTCTTTTTTTAATGCCCCATTTTCCCTTTCTTGGGGAAAGACATGACTCGCAGTGCACCTTGGTCTCCAGCATCAGCAGTCAGTCAGCTCAGTTAGCTGGGTTTAGAGAAGAATCCAGTGCGGGGAGGACTAAACCATTTTGGGACCTTTGTAGGAGATGAGAAGGGCCTCAGAGAGCCTCCACTAGCTTTTCAGTTCAGTCTCTCAAGTGATTTATTTAGACAATACTAATTTTTCATTCCATGCTTTTCAAGGGTCCTTCCCCCATTCAAGTCTTGGGTTGTCAGTCAGACTTTTTCTACAATGCCTCTGGTCCTGATTTACTAAGCAATACTTACATTTCTGTCAGGAAATGAATTTGATTTGTTTTATTTGTGGTTTACAAGGTTGTCTGTCCTTCTGCAACATGTCACTCTAAGGTAGGCTTTCATAGGGACTGAGTGAAATTTGTCAAAAGGAATAGCAGCTCTAACACAACCTGGCAAGTTGCAAAAAATGTTGATACTAAATCAGTAAAATGGGCAATCTTGCAGTACACTATTCAGTCATAGTGACCACAGCATTATTCAAAAGTCTGCAGTGACTTGAGATGAAATGAGAGTTTTTTTATTAACATTTAACCAAAATCATGATCTTTCCCTAAACCTAACCAAAGAGATTTGGTTGTAGGAGTCTGAATGCAAACCCTGGACTCTGGTGATGAAGTTCTGCACTTTGTGTGTCTGCCAACCACCCTAACTACCTCTTTGCAACTCCAAGAAGTGTTGTCTCTGAACACTATACAGGCAGGAATTACTTTTTCACCACAATGTCATTATGAAGACAGTGTGGTAATATACAAGCATGACTTGTAGGGGAGGGTTGGGGATGTGATATATACCTAAAATATGCAGTCATTTATCTTTCTTTTTACTTTAAAAGACATTGAGGTAGGTTAACTAAGTCACCAACATCACAGTTCCTGTAAATCTGTGTCTAAATATTTCTGTCAGCCAATGAAAAATGGCTAAAACACTGATGTGTAAACAGGATAAGAGGGTAACCTGACTTTACATCCCAGCGAATCCCTGCTCGTGGAGCTGGATGCCTCCTGCCTGCCTCCTCCTGAGCGTTTTGGTGGAGATTTATAGACGATCCACCCTGCTCTCATCACCATGCGGCTGAATTATCTCATCGGTCGCATTAATCCACCGATTACATTTGATTTAATTTTCATAATAATTAAAGTGAACCATCACTAAAATTAAAAGCATTCAGGAGGTGGTGTGTGTGTGTGTGTGTGTGTGTGTGTGTGTGTGTGTGGTGGTGGAGGGGGGTAGTGGGATGGAGGCCGCGTACGCTCACAGATGAAAGGGCTGCTGTTGTGGTATTTGCGCAGCCGGAGACTCTCTCTTCCTCTCTCTATCTATTTGTTTCTCTCTGTGTCTCTCCCTCTCCCCCACCTCTCTCCCTCCACCTGCTCCAGGAATCCCGATGAAGTGATTAGATTGATAGGTGCAAAATGGAAAGAAGGAAGGGGAGGAGTGGACAAAAATGATTAAATTAGCATATCACAAACGCTTCACACACTGCCACCCCTGGAAAATAAAATCCCACGCCACCTCAGGCCTGCCGCAGTGCTGAAGAGCCCGGGACCTGTGAGTGTGTTTGAAACCCCACACGGCAGGATTAAAACAGCCAAAGCCTGAGCTGGAGACAAAGTAGGAGTAAAGCCTCCTGGTGCTGGGAGACGGCGTGTGTGATATCTGCATTAGGTGGCAGCAAAGATACAGTACTCTGCTGCCGAGCCGACAGCGTCTCTCTGTGCAGAGCGTGTGACTGTGTGTGTGTGTGTGAGAGAGAGAGAGACACAGCAAGAGAGACAAGCAGAGAGAAACAGAGAGAGAGAGAGAGAGACTTTGTGTTTGCTGTTTCCATGTCCTGACGGACATACCTATGATTAAAACAATAAGTCTGATACAAAAATAAGCAAAAACTTATATTGATACATACTTCACTAAGGAAAACATCAGGTTTGAGCTGTGCATTTTCACAAAAGATCAGATTCAAAATGTTTAGTTTTAGTTAATCTCATAGTTTAATGCTCACTCTTACCAGTTTTCTAAAAAAAAAAAGTAAAAACCCAGATTTTTTAAAAAGAGGTGGATTAAACTGGTTTCACTGCACACCCAAAGTTGTGTTTTCTGTGACAAAACAACATTGATAAGGTCATCTTGTGATGTCAAATAATGACACAACTCATAGTTTATAGTCTTAAAACTAAGTATTTGTTTAATACTTCATTACAAATGAAGCTTTTGTAAGCTAAATTATGACCCTACAAATAGAATAATATATTTGGAGATGTGTCCTGAAATGAATTTCTGTTTTTTCTGGGATGGTTGCAGCCATACTTAAACTTACTTTTCTATGTTTCATGTGGATGTCAAATCATAATGGCAAATATAGTTATCTGAGGCAATAAATTCACCATCCTAGTACTTTTTGGCTAAAATATAGCAGTGACATTGGAAGTCAGTCAGAATTGGGACTGCTGAAAGACACTTAAACTCATTCTGTTTGATGACATATCTAAACTAAAAGGTCATCAGCATCTAAACTCCTTAAACACCTCAATATGATCATGGGCGATAGATCTGACTTGCTTTGTCTTAATCGGGGTGAGGTTGCTTTCATATCATAGATTAATGCATCATAATAACAACAAACAAATAAAAACAAATGGAAAATTAGGTCAAATCCCATTCCCACCACAAATATTAGTGTACTATGCTTGTAAATCCCAATAAAAAAGTTATTATAAGCTTAACTGATGGTTTTTATAACACCTGATTTTCGAGGGTGCTGCAGCACCCCTTCTTGCTCCTGTTCCTGTCCATGAGCATTAGGTGAGAAAAATACTTCCATGTCTTCTTTAGGATCCTGAAGAAGGTCTTCAGCACACTTCTGTCCAAGTGAGGAGTAAAATTTTCATGCGTAGTTACATACACACAGCCTCTCAGGGTTGGTCTGGCAACAGCATCCAACAAAAACAGCCCACAAATTCATTGTAACAGAATGATTCGGCTTCTGTTGGCATCAGAGGGCCATTCAGCAAATGCACCACCAGTCGCTGTTTAATCTCAGCACAGCTCAGGTTCTGGATGGTCCATGCTAGCCATTTGTTCTTGAGCAGCTACTACAATTGCAGCCTGAGCTTCAAGCGACGAAGATGACTGAGAAATTTATTGTTTCATTTCACTGCATTTACCACCAACACTGACTTAACGTCTACATAAAATGTGATCAAATTTCCCTTTAAGGGATTTTACACACTGCCAAAGGTTAAATACAAAGTATGCTGATGTGGTTAACCACCATAGTCCAGTCAGACAAACCTTTAGACAACAGCAGGAACCAACAGAGGAGGAGTCAGACAGAGGACTGGAAGTGGAAATCAGTTCAATTCAAATCAAGTAGTTCAACTTATGAATACAGTGAATCAGTCTACTGATGGGACTCACTTCATTGAAAGATTTGGAACTATTCAGCTATATATCATCTGATTAGCACTGGAAATCCATGTAAGCTCTAATAAGATTGCTGAATAACACCGGTTCCAGAACAAACCTCTGGGGCATCCCAGACATTATTGTTAGCTGATTGTATCTAAACTGTTCCCTCTGTTCAGATTTGTGGAGGCCTGTGAGCCTATCCCATCATGATAATAATTTTAAACATGTTCTGGAGAAGATTATATCTTTGTTCAAAAGAGATTGTTATGGTCTGTGGAATGGGCACAACTTGATGCTTGTTTATTTACATTGTACTTCTCCTTTCATTAATTGAGCCTTGCCTTACATGGACTTACATGACCATGTGTAACTTTAAGGTTCTTGATAGGTAACATTATGCTACTTATTGTTAGCCAGTTAGCTAGCATTTTCATGCCACTGGAGCATATTAACAGACTGCTACTTTTCTGCCATCATTTTTCCTTCCCCAGTTTGATTACCCCCACTACATCTCTTATTTTGGTTCTTATAGTCCATCAACTTCTGATGTAGATCCTTCCAGGGAAGACCAGAAACAAAGTGCATTAATGCAGAGTTGTAAAAACTTACGTAGTGCAGTGCAGAAATGGCATTTCTCTGACAAGTCAGAAAATTTGCCAATTCTGCATCCAATCCAATAATTGCAGCCAGAATCCCAGCGACGGGGCGAGAGAAAACCCTGCGCACAATGAGCTAATGAAATCAAACGTGCAGTGCGGTTTTGCATGTTAATGCTGGCAGTGGGTGTCGATAGCATTTAAAGATGTCAGCAGGTGGATAGCGAGATGGATGGCCCTCTGCCTGCCTTTCACTTCCCACCCCAAGGAAGTTAAACAGCATCTGCCTTAAATAGAAAACTTCAATATCTATTTAGAGAGAGGGAGGGAAGACTGCAAGGGAAAGATAGAAAAGGGGGAATGGATGAGAGAGGGAGTTAGAGGGGAGAAGAGAAAGAATTGAAATAAGGCAATAAGTCCCTGACCTCAAGTGCACATTGCGACACATTGACGCCGTTGTCATTTGTTAATCAATAGAAGTGCTATGCAGGCTATACATTTAATGGCATGAGATTGGCAAACCTGTAACAAAATTAAGGGAAGACTAAGACCACAGCCTGTTTTTCTGTTCAGTCAATTTACAACCTCAATGACTCCAACAGCGCTGAGGAAAACATGACTTTGAGTCTCACACCACTGCCACATCGAAACCTTGTAACTTCAAGTTCGCCTTTAACTTTTATTCAAATCTTACATGATGTGATCTGTGAAGATCACTTGTGCTTGAAGAAATTTACCAGTGCATATACAAGTTACTCAAAGCAAACATTTTGTGAATTTGATACAGCAACACTGCAAGACAAAAATAAACTAGTCTGTTGGACAATGAATGACAACTGAAAAACAAAGGAGGAGCATTAGCATGAATCTGAAAACATGAGGACACACTACAACAAAATTTTCATTCATGCCAGTTTTCTTGCAGTAGCTTTTTTCTGTTTTCACTGAAACAGAAAAAAATGTAAGTTGTTGCTGTCATTTATAGCACACGAGCATTTTTAAAATTATTTCAAAATTAAAGGAGAGATATTTACTGCACTAAATTATAAAATGACCATGATATGTCATCAGAGACTTAGGAAACATGCAACAAACGTTGAAATACTGGCTCCTCTAACAACAACAGTAACGCTAGCATGTAATGTTTTGCATTTTCCAGTCCAGTCTGGAACATCTTTTGTTTGCGTCTTTCACATTAATTAGAGTTCAAATTAATGTCGAATGTTCGCCAAATGAGTTAGTGTCTGTTTATGAGTCACAAGAAATCACTAATAGTCTTTTAGAGGAGTAGATGGTTATAACAATTAAATTGAGCAGTATGTTAATGGAGTCAGGCAGGCAGTCACTGAACTTCAACTCTTGAGTGTGTATTTTCAGAACAGTGGGCTTTTGTTTTCGGTATAATGTTCTTAATTTACACTGACAGACAATTTGTAGTTATAAACAGCTAATCAGGTGTCGGACTTCTTCATTGCCTGTCATTGTCCCAATATAACCTTGAGTTTTCTGCAGCCTGCCTGAGCTTCAGTCTGGGGAAAAGGGGGCAGTGGGGGAATACTTCATTTCAACCATAGATCCTTAAATAGGGCTTTCACCTATTATAATATACCATTTCAGGCTCCGACTCACTATTTGGACTGTAGTTCTCTCGTTTTTAATGGAAAATCTGACTGTTATTATAAAGTTAAGTTCAATGTGAGAAAAATGTGTCTTTGAAACTGTGTGTGTGTGTTTGTGTGTGTGTTTGTATGTGTGTGTCCTTCTCTCATTATGCTTATCTTCATTAATAACAACTATGCTTTTTAATTTCTTTTGCAGGGCCTAAATTAAATGTGTCATCATTTAAAATAGATAGTGTAGGTCTCACATGTCCTCTCTCCCCCTCTCACTCTCTGTCTGTTTCTATCATGCACGCACACAAACAGGGAGAGTGCTTTGGGATAATTTACAGTATAAATAAAGCATTGCTCCAATTAGTCTTAAGTCAAATAAATTAGTCATAAATTCAATCAGCTCCATTTTATGGGGTTGAGATTCATGATGTTGGTCGCTGTAGAAATATATTCTCCAGGCTACTACATTATATCAGTACCAGTGGGTAAAGATAATATGATGCATGCATGGTAATCACTGTTGTGAAAGCATATCTAAGCAAGCACTTCATTTTTGACATGATTACAAGAGGACACAAGACAGTTAAATTGGTCATATTCTTACCAATATGCTGAAAGATTATTTTTAAAAACTACATAGATAAGTATGACAACATACACCATGCTTGAAGGTAGACAGTAATACCAAATGGGCATTGAGAAAAACTATCTAGATCATTAAGTCCAATAACAAGAGCCATGTTGATCACTTTCAGTGTTTTTTCCTTCATGAATATCTATCACAAAGGGGTTTATAAAAGGATAGACAGTGGGGTTGGAGCTCATTTTGAGCAGTCAGTTTCTGCAGTATTGTTTAGCATGAACATGGTTACTTTACAGTATTGTTTTAACCCTTTAATGCAGCCGTCTCAGACTCAAATTGGTTTGTTGCAGCTGATGGTATCATTATCTCATAGGGAGACCACTTTACTTTTTTGTTTCCATTACTAACATTTTTGTTAACAAAACAAAATGCAAACAGTAGTTTCTATATATTTTTATATACATTAGTTAGTCAGTAACTCTTGTGTCACTTTGCATTGGTCATTAATACCCCTGATAAAAATGGCTGGCTGAACATTGTTGGTTTTGTCTTTGCTTTGTCAAACACCACAGATTCTACACTGAAAACTCTGCTTTGTCACTATTATTCACCATAAATATAACTTGATAACTTCTTAGTCCACACTGCCACTGTGTTAATAAAAGATAAACTGTAAATAGAATTAGAATTAGAATACTTAACACTAAATTTGTGTCATAAGTTTATAAAACACATATTCCTAAGTAGGGTTGAAGTTAAATATATTAACAATAATTTCCTGTTCTAAATATATTTTGGTGTAATTCATTAGTCCTCTACCCAGAAAAAGCTTGCTTACAGAACTAATATTCATGTCATGGTGTGGCCTAGTTGTAAGAGTCTCTTCAGTAACCACAGGCTCATGGGACATCTTTGATTTGTGAGGATTTGATCTTGCTAAAGGCAACTCAGTAAACATGTATCCTGCTGAAGACAACAAATCCCTACCTGACAAAAACTGAAACCCCAAAATGGAAAAGCCTTAATAAAGGAGGAATTTAATTAATACAAATGTTTATCTGTGGATACAGGCTCATTAAAACCCAGTTCTTATGTGCTGTCATAGGCAGCAAGGTTTTATGATACTTGACTTTACTATTTCCTGACATTTATTGGGAAGAAACTTTGAGCCAAAATGACTTATTTTTCTTCTGATTTACACCCTTTCAATATGTGGACAGGCTCCACCACTTGAACTACAGTTTCCCCAGGTTTTATGATAAACTCTGTGAAAAAGGTCCATCAGACTTTAGAGAAGCATTCAGACCTTTTTAGATTTAATGTTCTGCACCATAGATTATCAAACTGCGGCACATGTACCACTGGTGGTACACAAGCTACTTCTAGTGGCACGTGGAAGAATATCAGAAATATTTTCAAAATTTCAAATTAAAACACACAAAATATGAGATGACTGATGACATTTAAGCTTTAATTTTTGTCTCAATATGAATCCGCTACACAGTCTAAATCATGCATGTAGCACACTCATGCTTCATCCATGATTATCAGTAGTTACAAGCTTAACTGACAAGAAGCAAGATAGTAAGCAGAGGTAAAATAAAGAGACTGAAAATAAATGCTTCAAAAACACTGAAGTCGTGGCTCCAAACAGGAGCTATCATGGAGAGAGAGCAGATTCGAGCAGCTGTATTGAAAATGAAGCAAAATGACAGTGAACTTGTGGTTGTGCTAGTGAAGAAGTAGAGTCTCTACAGCAGCTGCTACCACCAAACAGCACAAATCAGTAAGGTGGTATTTGAGGTGGTACGCAGTATAAAAAGTAAAGAGGAACACTGTTCATGCAACATCACAGAAGAGCTTATACTCCAAAGACCATTATACTCATCAAATATATACGATGGAGAAACTGATATATTCTCTCTGAGTACACCAAGATAAATTTACCAGGATATGGTCAAGGTGGATTGACTTTATCAGGCCCCCGAGACAAGACTTTAAGTGAGATATGTGCATAACTTGAATACTACCATTCCAGCTGTTTTGTTTTGTGCTGTGATCAGTTGTTTGATACAAGAATGTGACATCTGTGAAATATGACTGATGGGGAAGGAGAGTGATCAGTCCTCATCTGGAAAGTTTATCATGTCATTTTACAGAGTCTGACTGATATGTCGTCAACAGATATTGGCCTATCACAGCCATATCAGTCTGTATCATTATCGGCATATCACTGTATGTTGTCTGATATGCGTCTGTGAAAATATTTTCTTAACAGAACATAATGCAGATTATTTTTTTTGTTTGTTTTATGAACAGCATTTTGTGTATATTTGAGAAATTTTCTTATTTCGGGTTTAATATATACACATATTTTGCTCTATTTGTGTTTTTTATTTAAAGTATTTATAATTATTACAAACTTGAAACATGAAAGTTTACTGATTCAGTGACTTGATATAATTTTAGACAATAAATCCATATACATATCTTCAATATATCTTTCAAAGTTGTTAACCACTTTGAAGGTTTATTGCAATAAATGTGTTCATGTGTATAGTCTATATTCTATTATATTCAGTATTTACAAAATTTACTCCCTAATACCTGTATCAACATCAGCCCCAAACATCCAGTATCGGTCGGGACCCTACATGTTTGCTTTGATGCCAGTCTCACTTTGCACTAAAACCAGTAACAAGTAGAAGGGTAGATTTTCATACTTTCTTTGTTTTTATTTATTTTATTTTTTTATTTATTTTTTATCTTTAAAGTAAAAGATTCCCTCTGATAATCAAGATGGCCGTATTGATGATGAATCTGATGGAAATGAACTTGAACCTGGGTGCTCTCCTCTGTTTATGTGTTTTATGAATTTTTACTCGCCTGCTTGTGTGTTACCTTCTCTTGAGCAATTTAATTTGTTGTGATATATCATTTAAAAAACAGCCGTGAAGTAAAATATTTGAAATTGTCTTTTTTCATCCTGTTGATGTCAATAAAAAAAAAAATACATGTACACTTGTCAAAGGGACTGTAGGTACACATGAGAAGAAAATAGTCTCGTCTGCTGCATAACAATGAAAATTAAATATGTAAATAAAGTGTCACCCTTGGGGACAGACAGGGGAATGAACAAACTTCTGTCTGTGTTCACACTGATCTCGCTCCTCCTCTCATCTGTGTGTGTTTGTTTAACAACACCGGTGTCTTCTGTACCTGAGCTGGTGTCAGTCTGCCTCTTTTTTTCTCGCTCTTTTATTCTTTCTCTTTCTGCGCTGCTGCATTCATCTTTCTCTGAGAGCGTGGCAGGGCGCGATCACTTTGTCCTCTTGTTCATTGCTGTTTCTGTCCTCTGTTGTTTTGCACTGTGCTCTTTTCTCCGTCTCTCTCTTCCTATTGTTGGCCTCTCTCTTCCTACTTTTCTCCCTCACCCGCCTGCTCTCTCCCTCCTGTTCTGTTCCCTCTGTGCTCGTTCTGTCTCAGGGGCCCTGACCTCTCGCTGTGACCCCACAGAGCCGCGGTGACTTTGGTGCACAGTACAGCCTAGTTGGTAGAAGTCAGTGCAGAGGCTACAGATATGAGCTGCAAACTTTTTCCCTCTAGTCAGCATAAAAGTACGTGCGTGTGAATAGATCCTGTTGCATGCAAGTCCTCCATCTCTCTCAGTGTGTGTGTGTGTGTGTGTGTGTGTGTGTGTGTGTGTGTGTGTGTGTGTGTGTGTGTACGTGGTGGATCCTGTTGCATAGTAGTCCTCTATCAGTGTCTGCCTCCTGATCTGATTGATTGTTCTGGGTAAATTAGGACTGGGCGCTGGTGATGGGGACAGGAGTGAGTTACACCCTTCACCCCTGTCCTTGCCCTCCACCCTCTTTCCTTTTCTCCTCCTCCATGTCCCTGCTTTTATCATCTTCCTACATGTCCTCGTCCTTTCCTCCACCTGTCTCCTGCATTTTCTTTTTCTCATCTCCTCCCTTTCCCTTGTTCATTTTCTTCTTCCTCCTCCTCATCACAGTTCTTGTCTTGTGTCATTTGGGCTCCTCACCAGCCAGCGCTTATATTCCTTTTTTTCTCCTTTCCAAATTAAGGATTTAATGTACAGTACAATCAGACTTGGAAATGTAGTTAGTTGAATTTCTGCCCCCCAAAAATCTCACTTAAATGGACAAAATGTGTTCAGTGGATTACCTTTCTTCACCTTTATCCTATCTATACCTAGTCTCTGAAGAAATATAGCTTATCTCTATAAAATACTCTATTTGTTTTAACTTAAAAAAGTTTGGGCTGCCTTAAAAGTTTTAAGTTGACCTAACTTCAAAAGACAAGTTGAGTTGTACTTGAGAAAGACATGTTTAATTAGCGCAAGGAATTAAGTTGAACCAACATTCAACGATCATTAGTTGATTACTAAACACCTTCTTCTGATGCATCATATAAAAGTGCATCATTATCAAGTAAGAAAAACTCTTGTTGTGTTATAGACTTGACACTAACATGCTGGAGGTTACCCACAAACTCAAAACTGGTCACCCTCATCTGAAACTCAGATTTAAGGTGAGCAGAGAGAAAGTTTCCCCCTCCAGCAGATTCATGTGAAAACAGTCCTTGAGTGTCAAACTCACAACGCACAAGGAATGAGAAAAAATATAGATTTTTCAGTGGAGTGGAACTTATTACTAACTATTATGACTTAGTAATACATAAATGAAAATTAAACATACACTTTACAAGCTGAAGGGGTTCGTGTCACTATAGTGTGAGTTTTCTTCTGCTATTTGATTGATATAGTATATGAGGGAAATAACCTCAGGTGCAAGGCAAGATAGCCAAAAATGTTTGGTGAAAAAAGCTGGAAGAGTTGTGCAAAAAGTTTGTTTTTGTTTAGTTTTTTATAAACTCCAATGTGATTGTCTCTCTTTAACTAAAACTAGCCTGACTGAACACGTGATAAGCCACTGCTGATGTGGTGCATTTCCATAGCAAATCAATTGTTGCTTCTTTATCAGTGCATTAGTGGTATGACTTTTCTTCAGCCTTGAGGGTTACACAGTTCTGGATTAAACAAAACTAACATGAGAAGTGGGATTACAGAAACATTCTTTGGGAAACAGGAGAACACAAAACATGATTTAACTGTTGTAGGGAGTGCTGTGCACAGACATGGGGGAGGGGGGCATCCTCATAATTATTTATTTAAAAAAATAAAGTTACATACAGTAACACATCTTTTACTTGTTTACATGTTTATTTATTATTTCAAAGTGTACTTTGATGTTTCTTCTTCATCTGTGATGGGTTCTTCTGTATCAGGTGGCCAATCATCCCCATCATCCTCCTTACTGCTAGATGTTCTGATCCAGGACAGAGCTATCCTGAGCCGGCAGCCTGTAGCTTCCTTTCTTTTTGTTTTCTTAACCTATCCTTTGTTGGTGTTATGCTGCAATTGGTAAATGAGCAAAAGTTATGTTGTACGTAATAATTAAGGATTAATCTCCCCAAAATAGACCAAAAGTACAAAATGATGGTGTTTTTTTTTTGGGCTGCTTAATTATACTAATAATGTAGTAGAGTTTGTTAACATATCCAGTCATCAACACATCAATACACAATGTATCATTATTGTTATTAAATAAACATGAAATGAAAACACAAACTCATGCACATACACCATACACTATCTGCACTGCCATACCATAAAATCAACATGCAATAAAAAACTTTAACTTTTAGATTTGAGGCTGTATTTATAGTATTGTTTACCTGTTTTGTGTTTGCAGAGAGAGATCGCCAGGATATGGACAAGAGTGCACTGACCAGCTTCTGGGATGTATTGAAAATAATTTACAGAAAGTTACACATTCTCAAATCTTTCTAATTTCTAGAATGCGTTAAGCCACATGTGGACATTTATGAACATTATTTTGCTCCATATGCTGGTTTAGAACTAAAGACATTGAATTTAACTGAGATACTACTTGTTCATCCTCTCCTCTCCTCTCCTCTCCTCTCCTCTCCTCTCCTCTCCTAATGTACTGTCCTCTAGTTGTTACTCTTAAACTGCTGAATTGGTAACACTGTGAAAAAAAAAAAAAGCTGCTAGCAAATGTGGTTGGGAAACTGGACCCCCCTCCTCCATAAATAGATGTTTGTTTCTGCTCTCTGTGTTTGTTTGTGTTGCCTCTTTCTGGATCGGGCCTGCAGGGACCATTTTTCAGAAAAGACAGCGAGGCTTTGGGGAATACTTAGACTTCCTCTTTTCTATCCTCCCCTCAACTTCTCCCCTTCTCTTCTTGTTAAGACACTTCTTGTCTTCTTCTTCTTCTTCTTCTTTCTTACTTTCCCCTCTCATCCATATTTGTTTTGTTCCTCTCATTCCATGCTCTGATTTTTCAGGACAAAATGCACTGTATATTGTATATTGTTTTTATTCATTCTGACAACCCACATTTCTTTTAATTCACTTTTAAATTGTCAAGTTGTTTTTTTACAGTTTAACATACAGTTTAAAGTGATAAAAGATGTCACTTTCTTTTTGTCATCATCTCCCAGTTTTCTCCCTGATCCTCCCCAAATAATGTTTTGTTTCTGTCCATCTGTCTCTTTTTTTTAAGCATAAGTGATGTTTCCACAGCTTCTGCCGCTTTACAGTAAAGCTGTTTGTTTTCCTGCAGAGGGACTCTGGCTGACTGTCTGCAGAATGCTGGTGTCCTGGAGTGGCACATCAGTTTGGTCAGTTCGCCCAGCACTCCTTCCTCTCCTCTTTCTCCCTCCCTTCCTCTTTCTCTCGCTTCCTCCTCGTTCTCATACTACCCGGCACTTGAAAAACGAGAGAAGCCCTGCTTCATGGCTTAGAGAATGAGCTGTGCCTCTCAGCTGCAGACCGAGAGAACAGAGGAGAGGGGAAGAGAAGAAGGAGAGGAGAGGGGAAAAGGGAGAAATACAGAGGAGAGCAGAAAGGCAGCGACACACTTGCATCTGTTGTGGCAGCGTCCTGCAACCGAGAAGCAAATGAGAGAGTGGGAGAGGCAGAGAGAGTATGCCAGAGTGAGAGGAGAGAGAGAAAGAGAGGAGATGTCAGACAGCCGTGTCCTTGAGAGCTGCACCACAACTCTTTGAAGAGGGCCGGGAGACGGTGTGAGTAACGTGCATCTCAGCGGGACATGTGTGTCTACTGGGGGTGTGTGTGTGTTTGCATGGTTGTACATGTGCAGTACTGTTTGTTTGTATGTGGGTGTGTGTGGGTGTTTGTGTGTGTGTGTGTGTGTAACCTGCTGCTTGCACGCTGACCTGCCAAGCTTACAGTGAAGGGGGTTTGGCTGCCGATCTTCTGCTATTGTCTGCCTGCCTAAGTGTTGCTGACAGGGGATTATGGCAAATACAAAACGCCGTATGGACCAAAGAAACACAGTGCCAAACTTCATAGACACACGCACGCATGCATGAAGCTCCATGTTGAGAGCTCTGTTTGACTGAGTTCATTTTTGTGTGTGTGTAAGTGTGTGATTATATCTGTCTTAGTTGTCTATGAAATCTGCAAAACTGTTATTTTGGTGGGTGTCAGTAAAAGAACTTTATACTTCTAAATATATCTGTTACATTTTCTTACTTGTGTAGTAGCACTCAAACCACCTGTAACCATGCAGAGAAAGTCCATGAGTCAACATTAACATCTGTGCCCTGACTTATGACCCATTACAACCTGAAAATACATTACTGCATTAGTATTATTTCCTTAATCAAAGGAAGCTTAGATTAAGTAAGGCTGGGTTGCACCAATAAGACTTAATTTTTAAAACCAATTAAATCACAGTTTAACTTTATTTTATGTTGCACCAAACTTTTAAACTAACTAACCTCAGTTTTTAATCTAAACCTAGATTTAATTTAATTTTGTTACACCAAAACTTTAAACTCTAGTTTAAAATGTGATCCAGCATTAACTTTAAACTTTCACATGAGGAGGTTTATGACTAAATGCGGGCATTTTTGAGAAGGATTGACCAAATAATCGAGTTCCTTGAAGAAAGTTAAGAGACAGACTCAACCCGAATGAGTTTTATGATGTGGAGGAGAAATTAGAGCTTCTCTGCTGAGCCAACATGACCAGGCCTACTAGACTAACTCTAACTTTTTAGCTAACTTGCAAACAATCTAATGTTTTGTTAAGGAACACAGAGCAGCCAAAAGTTACCAATTTTAAAGTGCTTTTGGACTTCAAAGGTCTCAACAGCACTTAATTTATTTATTTATGTATTTATTTACATATTTGGGTAAGAAAAGCAAGCATTTCTATACCGATTAAACTTTCATTTCAGTTTACATCAATAAACCTGGATTTACTAAGCAGAGATTAGTTTTCAATTGTGCTGCAGAGCTCTGCTTAATTTTAAATCTGGATTCACTCAATTTAAACCTAGTTTTGCTAAACTCTGATTGGAACTAACTTTAGATTAAAACAGTCTTTGTTGATGCAGCCCTGTCTAAGACTGTATAAACTGATAAGCAAATTAAGTATTAACGAATTATCCTGCCCAATAACCTGATAGTTTGAAGACATCTAAATACTGTCTTCCTGCCAAACTGATTTGACGTCGGCTGCTGTATTTGAAGTGGGCTTGTGGTTTGGAGGATGTATTTTCAAACCCTGCGAAGTCTTGGGATCAGAGCCAAGCGGTGTGACCCATTGAACTATTTGTAACTAATCATAGGCCACAAGCCACACAGCATGCCATGGAGCCCAGTTGGGTTACACTCATCAAAATATAATGAGAGTCAACATGTCACTCATGTTTCCGAAGGCGTTCTCGAGATGAATGTCATGACTGAAGACGTGTGCCATTTTATTGCATTAAGTGTCAAACATCAGTGACATCATGGGGTTGGCGGGCAGGTAGAATACTCTCTCCTCTCACATTTAGTCCGACCAGTGGAAAGGCATTTAATATTCTAGGTGGGATACCATCACACCCTAATCTAAAAATGCCCTGGTTGCATCATGTCTTATGAAGCAATGTGGATATCACATGTCCAGCATCAACTACTGTGTTTGATCATTTGTAGGGAGACAAGTGTGGCAGAGATCATACTCTCCAGGATATATTTAGATATTAAATTATAGCATACTAAGTGCATAGATAGCATACCAAAGGATGTATATCATTACTCTTTCTTGCAGTTATGAAAGGCATATCACAGGATTCATGTTTCCAATCAACATCGGTGTTGGATCGTAAATTATATTGAATATTTTAACCCCTTGTACCTTTAAAGGAAACCCATGTAGGACTATATATATATACGGACTGGAGAGTCTCAGGCCTCTCTGTACAAAAGCACAACTTTATAACTTTCACTGATTTGGGTGAAACTGGATTGTGTTGTATGGAGAAAATATATTCTCTGATTATTATATTATGTTATAGTTTCCTGATGGACAGATAGCTTTAGGTTACTTGTTGCTAAGGTAGCTCACCATACATAACTATTAGCTTTTAGCTGATATTCACAGGTAATAGAACTGGACTTTGCAGCCTCCCAGTGAACACGGCCGGTCATGGGGACAAATGCAACCTGCGAGACCGACAGGGAATACAGTGGCAAGGTCGTTTCTGGAGTTTACTGGTGAACAAATAGCTATATTTGTTGCTAAAGTAACTTAGCTAATTGCTAACTGCTGTTAACTTGATTAACCGTGACTTAGCCCTGGGATGCTGGGTTGCCTATTCCCTGTCTTCAAACTGGCCTCTGTTGGTCAGGAAGGTTGTTTTAGTCCTGGTCCAGCCGTGTTCACTGGGAATTCTTAGTCCAGTAAGAGTCAGCTAGCTGCATGGCAAGGAGTGTAATGCGCAGCACTACTGGCTACTGTAAACTCTTATAAATGTCTGTGACAAGTCAGTCCCTAGCTGCATGTTTTACAAAAAAAAAAAGCACTCTGCCAACCATTTCATGGAAACTTTCATACCATTTTTTTTTCTTTCTCAGTTGTTATCAGAGCTTCATTCACCAGTTTATTACTCCAGCAAGTAATACATTGAGTAATATACTGCATATTTTAAGTAATAAATCATTTCATGAATGTTTGAAACACTAAAATGAATGATTGAGTGGCATCAATTTGCTTACTTTCCATACATGTTCCACATTTTTGTGAACTATAGTACAAGAGCACAGGACCATTTGTCTCTTTCTGTAGTAATCACTGCAGTAAAAAATACTATAAAATAACTATTATTACATTATATGGTACCATTGAAACAACTTGTTACACATGGGAATCCAAATTTAAATTACATGTATAAGAAAACTATAAGATGAGAAATGAGTATTTGGTTTATGACTTTGCGATCTAGTCTTTGTTACATTAGTCTCCACAGGCACCTGCATTTCTATTATAAATAGGTTGGCCTGAAATTCATTCCACAAAGACGTTTTTTGAATGACAATTTTTAAAATCTGTCTTAGAGGAAATTAATTCTTGTTTTCATATTTTCATCTTGCATTGGTAAAATGTATTTTTCCAGTATGATTCTTGTCATAACTGAAGCTTTTAGCATCAATGAGCTGAGAAGAGTAACAGGCAGAGCTGATGTTGTCCACAGTATATATATTTAGACTTTAGAAACTGTCCCCAGGGTGAGCATGTAAGTGTGCAGTATGTAGTGAGATTGTGTGAGTGTGTGAGCATGGTGTGCAAATGACTGGGTGTGTGTATGTGCAAGGCGAGTGTGTTTGTGTGTGGCGCAATGTGTTTTAGGCTGTTGCAGCCAACCAATTGAGGTCAGCCGCTCAATAATTAAAGCGTGTCACTGGTTAGTGCACGAGCTGGGTCGACCAATCAGAGAGCCTGATCTCAGATGAGAGTGAAACAGAGTCAGAGAGTGAGTGTTAAAAGAAAGCGAGAATGGGAGGATAAGGCGAGACAGAGCCTGGGACTGACAGTAAGACAGATGAAGAAAGTTTAAAGATTGAAAGTATGATGTTTTATATTCATATGAGTGTTCTTAAAAGGTCTTCTGATCTACACTCTTGAAACACTGCTGGTCAGTCTTGTACTGTGTCCTGCCATGTGTGTCCCATTTTTTCACTTGTTGCAGTATAAATATGACAAGAGTTTCCCAGCTTCAGTAATTTTTCGTCTAACCTTATTACAGTATCTGGGGACTGAGCACGCCTTACAGCAGTTACCTAAGTTGAAGAACATCAGGTAAGAAGAGCAGTGCTACGAACGCATAGTTATTATAAGCAGCTTTCCTGGTTAAATAACCAGGACAGAAACAAGTTGCATTACTCTGATGATGTCTTACATCCCATTGGTCGATTAATAGATGAATAATGTGTTGATTCGTTTTAATATTTCAGATCTAACAGTGACTTGAAATCATGACTATTCTTAAATGTGATACAGATATATTTTTTTCTTAGTTGTTCTTGTCTTAGTGTGTTATATATTAGGATGTTAAAAATGAAAACTGGCTTGTCATTTGTCATTATTTGACAAATAATGCAAATTTTATTAACTTTTATTATCATTTCTATTAGCACTGATTTGTTTGACTGTGGTCATCACTGTGAGGTTAAGCATGGGTACGGCGATGCTCAAACAGGGGCCGGATGGGGCCTTTCTTTTGAAGAATTTGTATGTTCTCTCTGTGTTTGCATTGGTTTCCTCTGAGATCTGTAAAACTCCTGTCAGTGACCTCAGAAGTGTGGTTGGTCTCTGGGCACTGCAACATGTGCACTGCCAACTGCTCCTAAATATGTAGCATGGCTCCGGAGCAGAACGTGAATTCCCCAGAGGGATTATTGATGTGTAGCTTAATTATTTTGTATTACTGATGACCACCTGCTGGTTGTCCTAGTCTGCCTGGCTTGGACATTGCGGTGGCACAGAGAGAAGGGGCACTGACCTTCTACTTTAATATCCACAGTGCTGGAGCTCACTTGAGCAAGACATCAAAACATTACCAGGTTTATCTAAGGACAGAATCATAGGTGGTATAGCCATCTTAATGTGCTGCTGTAAAGTCGTTGCCATTGTTTCAGTTTTCCTCCAGAAAGTAAACTCATGTGTCGGTTACATGTTGACTAAGAAATCATTGAGTCAGGGCTACTCACACCAGTGGCTCAATTTTATATGATGCTGGTTTTCTCCAAGGTGCTGATTCTGCAGCTGTTGGAGGTGTGGATTTGGGAACTGGTCGACAAACTCTCAGCCGTTCCCACCAGCAGTAATATCTGTTGTCAGTGGGAGGCCAATGAAACATCTTATTAATCTCATGTTTGTACCTGTTTGTTTAGCTATGTGACTGTTTGTAACCACAGCCCTGGTTTCTGTGTCTTCAAACTGACACTGTTTGAGCCATGAGCTTTACCCATTAGTGCTGTCTGTTGTGTGTTATCCATTGTGTGCTTTATGTAGAGAACTGTAGAATTTTCACATTTGTAAATCTTCATTTTTTCAGCTTAAGGTTACTTTAGTTACATTTTTGGTAGTCAGGTTACTATATAGGATTACTCTTGTGCCTCGGATATCGTCTGGAGGATGTAATCTGACCATAGACGTGAGCCTGATGTGAGCTTGGAAGCCTTTCTGGGTGATGTGAGTTCCTATTAATACTCCATGCAGCGGTTGCTGCCTGCCAGCCGGCTTGCACACACACACACACACACACACACACACACACACACACACACAACAACACACACACACACACGCACACACACACACACACACAGATCGGTAATCAGAGACTTGAGGCTTCTGAAACACTACAGACTGCAGTCCACTTCAGGCCCTGATGATGTCATTAGGGACAGCATATCATTAGTGACATCACTGCAAACAGGAAATTAATTTATGTAACAAGGGTATTAAGGGATAGTTCGGACTATATGAAGTGGGGTTGTATAAGGTACTTATGGAAAGTCAGTGTATTACCTTCAGTAGATGGTGGTCAGCACACCCCCACTTTGGAGAAGCAGAGAGCTACCAGCATGGAGCCTAAGCAATGTACTGCTGTGATCAGGTCAGCAACAGAACATTTTTAGCCACTTAAAAGAATGTGTACCTAAAAAAATCAGTATTAGTGAGTGTCAATAAGTGTACATCATATTTACAGTATTTTTACCGCTTTACTTCGCTGCAGACAGCCTTTTCTGACAGGAATCAGCTGTTATATAAGCCAAACATTGCTTTCTCCAAAGCTACCAGAGTTTACTGGCGAAATCAGTAAATTTACCTCATAGAACAAGGAGATGCTGGTCTATTGCTGCCTTGATCTGTTGTTTGTTTGTGTTATTATGTGACTTTGGTGAATTTGAACTAACCCCCTTAAAACACCAAAGTCACACACTAATGCAAACAAAAGGCAGACCAGCACCTCCCATGCAGTGCGAGGTAAAAATACTGATTTTGCCAGTGGAGCCTGGCTGAGCAAGAGAGAAAGATATTTGGCTTATAGGATGGCGGTTTCCTGTCATAAAAAGTCTGACAGCAAGGTAAAGACAAGGCAACTTTTTCTTTCTTTCTTTCTTTTCTTCTCTTTCTTTCTTTCTTTCTTTCTTTCTTTCTTTCCACTGATATTTAAAAGCAGAGTTTCGCTAAAAAATAACAGAGGCATTGTTGCAGTTTCAAGCTGTCTGTATACCTGCTCTTAATAATGATTCTTTCCACCAGTGTATTTCCTTGGATGATTTCCTTATTTTACAGTCCTTAGGAAACCAAAATAATTTACTTAATTTTAGGTTAAAATATTTGCCTTAGCATCTTTACTTCCTTTTTTGTATCAACCTTTTGTTTCAAGTTGTTGAGTCTGTCCACCGATGTCTCTCTGTTCTCTATAAGCCTTCTGTATTTACTGCTAATCCTTTTTATGCTTCTCCCAGCCAGAAGCCCCAGTGAGATCCTGTAGATTTAGCCAGAGGTTGATCTCATGATTAGTATTCAGCTGTCAGAATACGTCAGTCAACTTTTGGAGGCCCCTCTCAATCCTCACCCTCCCACCACCATTTCCCCCCTTAAACTCTCAATGTATACCTCTGCAGTGTAGTGTGTGCGTGTGTGTGTGTGTGTGTGTGCCGCATCAGAAGGTATGTAGCTGCATGTTCCTGAAGAGAGAGCCCTGTGTGCATTAATGTAGATACATATCCACCCTCCTCCTGATTTCCCAGGAAGTCGCCCTCCATCATCTTAAATGACATGAAAAGAGCGGGAGACAGATATATGCATGAATTAATTGGCTTGAATAGGAGTATTTAGAAGCTTAATCCATGGGGATTAACGCAAGCAGCCCTCTCCGGATTTAAGCTTCTGTGCGTTCTCAGCAGAGGATTGTTTCATTTCACTCCCTCCTCCTCCTCCTCACATGCCACCACCTTTAGTTCTTAGTTAGTGAGCCTCTAAAAAGCTGTCAAGTGTAGGATTAGCAGTGTAGAATACCACTAGATAGCTAATTGGCCTAATCACCTTTAAAAAATATAATGATTTTTATTGTGAAATGTTTTAATTCTAACAGCTGCAGTACTTTTATTGAGGTGTGCTTTTCTGCTTACTACACACAAAGACAGCACTGTTGTTCCAGGATTAGTGCAAACACTAGATAGATAACAGCCATTATCATCTTAAAGAGCAGTGACATATGGCAATGATTAGTACAGTATTGTGCTTGATTACCATCCCTGTTTATACCTGAGTGTGTATTTGGTAACAACTAAGCTTCTAACTAGCTGTCAAATCCAGAATCAGATGCACAGAGTATATTAACTGATAAATAAAGGTGGCATTATGCTCAAAACAAACTAATACTTACAGTGACTTGTTCTATCATGTCTGAAGGCAGAATGTACCTTCTGACTCATGATAATCATTCAAACCTGGATAATGACACAGAATTTCTGGTCTTATCGAAAACAATGAGTGCTTTGTACTTGTTTGGAAGTACAAAAAATAACAAAGGTTACTGTACAAAAACTAATAAAAAAGACCTTGAGAAATAAGTTTAACAGCTGCTTACTTCTCACCTCCACACACCTCACTAATCACTGTGCAAAGTGTGCAGAAATGTTTTGCTGTCAGTTTCAAAAAGTTACAGAAATTTTCTATAATTCCAACTAGGGCCCTGCATCGGCCGCACCTTCATGTGCTGTTTGAGCAGCACTTCATTTGAAGCATACCGACACCTTAAGGGGGTCGTTCAGTTAGCGTAAAGTCTACAAGAGACAGAACAACAAAAGTAGGTCGAAGCCTCGTATATTGCTGGATGTGTGTGGTCAATGTGCTCCTGAATGGAATCGAGGACTATTTGCACCTATTGGTTTTAAAAGAGCAATAGCCAATGGGGAATCTCTGCCAACACTCGACCAACCAATGGTGTAACTTCATCATTCACTCAGTAAGTGAAGGACACACTTTCACATTTTACAGAGCTGGCCCCGCCTTGCTGTGGTCCTACCAGAAATGAATGGTTAAGACTGAAGCCGCTTAGGTAGATGTTATCAGACCTCTGGGAAAGCTCCATCCGGGGTCACTCTTATACAAGAGTTTTCACAAGCTGAGTACAGTTCATGAAGAGTAAACTGAAGTTCATGTGTAAAACTGGTGGAGAGCCCCTTTAATTGTCCAGTAGTCTAAGCAGCATTGTGTTTCTTTAGATTTTTGTTAATTTGTATCGCACAAGATGTTGTTAATAAAACACAGTAAAAAGTAAAAGAAATGGTAAAAGGTACTACGTCATGTGTCCTTTACAACCAAACTATGCTATAGTATTATCCTCAGAAAGATTTCTCCTTTTGTTTTCTCCTCTCTGATCTCTGTGCCTTTTCTCTGCACTTTTCTCTCCTCTTCTGCCTCTCATCCGTCTCCCCCATCCTCACCCTCCCCTTTTCTCTGCACCTGTCTGTCTCTCTCACACCATCTTCTCATCCTCTCTCCTCTTCTGCTCTCATCTTTTATCCATATAGTGCTCCTCTACCCTTCTTTTTGTCTTTCTGCTTCTGCCTCTTCCCTCCTTCATTTATAGGCTTCGCACTGCAAGTCTATGAGATACTGAGCAGATCAATGCCTATAGATTGGCTCATTGGAAGCCATTAGTTATGGGTTTTTATAAAGCTAGTCATTATTGTGCTTAATCTTGCAGAAAATTAAATTTAGAGTTGTGTACAGTGTTTTGGTTAAAAGTTGTTGATTTTTTTTCCCCCTCTCACTCACTTACCAGCTGCTATTTTTCTCGCCTTTTTTGCATTTATTACTGTGTGTGTGTGTGTGTGTGTGTGTGTGTACATGTGTTTAAGCCACTAAAAATTAATGACAACCTGCTGAAAGTACATACACACACATACACACACAAAGGTGCATTAGTGTCATTGTTAATAAACCATCATGCATCCTGGTCATGCCAAAAAACCCTTCAAGAAAACTGCCCATACAACAACATGGCTTGGCCACAGGACTGCAGACGTACAGCAGTTTTTTTTCCTCAGTGTTGGCAAATTTCTCCATTGTCAGAGCCTCTGTATTCAGTGGCTTTAATAACTTAAAAGTGATGGTGGTGTCGTTTTTTTTTTCCCCTGCCACTTTGCTTTTGTTTTTCAAAGAGCACTGTGCCTCCGTCCTGGTCCAGCTTTAATTTTCAGAATTGGTCATGAACTCTTGGACGCTGCACTTGCTCTTCTCTCCCAGGGCCTTCTTCCTCTGCCCTTTCAGAGCTCCCCCACCCCATTACCTTTTTGCCTTTACATTTTTTCCATCATCTCCCAATCGCACATCACCACCAACCCCCAAACCAAGACTACAGATGTGAATACACGTTTAACCTACATCTGGGATAGTACATTGTGCGTTGTCCTGTCAAATAAATTAAGGAAATTAAAATAAAGATGTCTTGTTTCAATTTTGATGACTTTGATGATTTGACTTTTTTTCTTCTCCTCAGATCATTTGAGGTGGGGTTGTATGAAGTACTTATATGCATTAGAGAGGCACCAATGAGGAAGCTAAGTAATGTACTGCTGTGGGCAGGGTCAGCAGCAAAAGGTATTTTAGCCACCTATAAAGAGACACACCTGAAAAAAGTGTGTACACTACATTTAGAATATTTTCATCACTTCACTTGCTGTCTCCAGCCTTTTATGGAGGAACACTGCTGTTATATAAGCCGAATATAGCACTTTCCAAGCCAACCAAACTCCACTGGTGAAATTTAATTTTAGCTTGCAGAACACGGGAGTTGCTGGTCTATCACTGCCTCGATCGGTTAGTTTGTTTGTGTTCTTGTTAGGGCTGGGCAACGATTAAAATCTTTAATCGCAATTAATTGCATAATTTGCCTGATTAATCACGATTAATCGCATTGTATACGCAAACTCCAAGAATGAATTCAAAAGTAGTGTAAAGAGCACTTCTATTTCAATGTTCTGCTGCCATATGAACGAAAGTGCCATAACATTTGTTGTGCAAACACTTTTAACATCAGCACTTATCAGTAACACATTTAGTGTAAATCTCAACTTAAAAAATGTTAAAAAAAATAAATAAATAAAAAATAAAAATAATAATAATAAATAAAATAAATAATAATAGTAATAATAATAAATTAAAGATTATTGCCAGTGACAGGACATTCTCTTTATGAAAAATAAAAAAAAATCTACCAACAAAATCCTGAGCCACAATCAGGACAAACAGGCAATTTCTGAGGTAACAGCAGAAACTTTTAACAGGGAGCAGCATTACCAGTCTATGGCCATTTAAAACCTCTGTGACTTTACCCTTCTCTATGTCTGCTTTGGTTTTTCCGCGTTTTCCTTTTTCCTTTCCCGGTTCCGCAACAGCCAGCGCTATTCTCCTTCTTCTTCTTCTTCTGTTTGAAACGGCGGCTGGGCTGGCAGCCAGCTCATTGGCGCATTATCGCCACCTACTGTTCTGGAGTGTGAGTCAAACCCCTACACCGCAGCAGCCAGCAACAGACTTTCACAAAATAAAAGCATGTGAGCAACATGCTTTAATGCGCGATAAAGTAAATATCGGCGTTAATAGTCTAATGAATTAACGTGAAAATAACGCGTTAACTTGCCCAGCCCTAGTTCTTGTGTGACATGTTTAAAAGTTTAGTTCAGATTCACCAAAGTCCAACAATAATACAAATAAACTAATACACCAAGGCAGCGGTAGACCAGCAACTCCTGTGTTCTGTGAGGTAAAATGAGTGTAGTTAGAATGATAGAGACTGATATCTGGCTTATATAACAGACTTTTCTCATCAGAAAAGGCTCTCTGTTGTCAAGGTAAAGCAGTAAAAATGTTCTAAATAGCATACACTTAAAGTGATACTGATATATTTTTAGATGTGCCTCTTTTTAGGTGGCTAAAGAACCTTTCATTGTTGACCCTGTCCACAGCAGTACATTGTTCAGCTTCCATGCCAGTACTCCTCTCTGCTTCTCTAAAATGGGGGTGTGTTGACTGCCATCTACTGTAGATAATAAAAGAATAAAGTTAACAAATAATCTAAACTATCCCTCATAACCCATTCTTTTAACCCTCTCCTTCTAATGTCCCGCAGTGTCTCCCTTCCTGTCCCTGCTCCAGTTCTCCCACCCTTCTCTTTTACTCTCTTTAACCCCACTTCCTCCTCCTCCCACCTGCTTCCTTGTCCCTTTCCTCCTTCTTTCATTCCTCTCCTTCACTCTCTCTCTCTTCTTTCCTTTCCTTCTGTCCTCAACATCCCTCTTGTCTCCCCTCTTGTCACTCTTTCCAAATCCCTAGATCTCTTGTCTCCCCGTCCCGAATCCCCCTTTGCTCCCCCTGCACACCCACATCCTCTCTAACTAAACAATAGATGCCTTGAGCTCTGAAAGATCACTTCCCATCCCACCCCAACACCATCAACACTATCTACCCTCCTCCTCTCCCACCCCGTGATGATATGCAGAGTAGGGCAGCAGCCTTCTTTTGTTTAGCTTAGCGCAAATGAAAATTGCTAATCAATTTTTACCCCCTCTTATTTCATGGCGTGTAGTTCCTGCCCCTCCCCTGCCAGCTGTCATTGTGTGGTTGTGGCGCAGGGCTGAAAGCTTCATTAGCAGGAGGACAGCATGTTTTGCCCCTCAGCACTGTATTCATGGAATTACTAAAGATAGATAGGACATTGCCTTGTGTTACTCATAGATTTAGCACAAATAGATACTTCCTTATGTCTCCCTTGTCAAACGCATCGCACAGAATTTTGATCATGGTTTTATCATTATAAACAATGACTTTATAGGATGTCTTTTTGCACTCTAGACATGCCTTTCACAGAGTAGCATTATCAAGACCTACCATAACTAAATCAGCTGAATAATGGGTGAATGGTGGCTTCAGTGCTTCTGTCCATTTCCATTCTGTGGCTATGATACCGTGTCACACCAGCAGATTACATCAATGAAAACTCAAGCCTCACACAGGCCCATATTTTCTCTATGTGCAGAATTTTGTTTTTAATTCTATATGATTTTTCTTTATGGATAGTGGGCGTTCTTACTTGAGCACCATCAAAGTAAAATTTGCGTTTCCTTATTGTGGTATTATTACTCTGCTAAACATCAGCCTATGACTGTTTGATTAACATTGTGTCAAGACGGGGTGTGATATGTCAACAGCATGTGAGTGATTTACATGAGACCTCCACTCGACTGTACATAATAGCATCATTTCAGCTTTTTAAAATGTTAATGATGATGTATAAGATTTACAGAGATTTATTGGCAGAATATGGCAGAAAATTAATAGAATATTCATAAGTATGTTTTTTTATTGCCATATAATCACCTGGAAAAAAAAAGAATATTTGTGTTTTTGTTACCTTAGAATGACACATTTATCAATAGAGGGTAAGGATCCTCCTCCATGGAGACCACCATGTTGTATCGTCATGTTTCTACTAGGGAGGCACATGAATTTGATTATGTTATTCAGAAAAGCACAAATAATGCAATGGAAACAGATATTCCTTCCAACCACAAGTTGCTCATTATTATTCTAAAAAAGTCAGCTCCATGATTACCTCAGCAGAGTTTTTTTTAAAAATAGTAAAGTCATATAAATAATAAAAAATCTGATCTAATGTACCAGAATTATATATATTATATATTACTGAAGGATATTTTTGGATTCTTGTATATCTTTATTTTTCTCTTTCCAGTGAAAAGTGAAATGTTTTGATTTATAAAACTTTATAAAACTTTTTCTTCAGTTTCTTATTTTTCAATATCCACAGTTAAAGGGGAGAGGTAGTAGGCCTCAGACAGTTCATCATAGAGAAAGAGATGAAAAGCACAGTATGAGGATATGAGGATATATTTCATAATGGATTATATGCCAAAATCAAATCATTCCAGTGCTTTGTAGGCACAACAATTGCATCGCCAATGAAATAGGTAAGCAAATGAAATATTTGTCTCATCTAACATGACTTATAAACTACCATGGTCCTCTATCCGAATACAGATACACAGACAGATAATTTTGTTGGTTGAACATACGGATAGAAATAATGACGTCTCTGTGCTCCTCTAGTTTCTACAGTATAGCACATAAGGGAAAAACTAAACACTAACTCTAGATGTGGCCTTTCATGTTTTTTGTTTTTGTTTCATGGCCACCAAAGTTTTTCCTACATACTTGAAAAGGGAGAAAAGAGACGAGGTGTTTGCAATAGCAGGCTCAAGGCTTCATGCCACTAAATCCTACACACTGGCCCTTTAAACCAAGGAATCCATGAGTAGTCAAATATTAGTCCATTCCTCTTTTTTCACTATCATCTGCCCTCTTTCTTTCAGATTTTCTTGCTCTTTCTTGGTCTTTCTCTCTTGCTCTCTCTCTCTCTGTTTCACTCACTGTCTTTCCTGCCTCCTGAATACTTTTATTTTGAACTATGCACTGAACTATGGAGCAGCAAAAATGTAAAAATATCCTGAAAATGAAAGACTTTCTATTCTGCATGAAGAGCAGAGCCATGCCCAGCAGAAATTGCTAGTGTGTGTATCCCTGCTGTACACAAACTATGCAGCCACGCAGGGGACACGTCCAGTCATGTAACGGGCCTCCACTGAAGTCTATTTTCTTTTAGTTGTCCCCAGGATGGTGATTGGCAACATCTATAGAGTTAGTCAAAGGTGACCTTATTTTCCTAGTGGAATATATAAATCCCTGTAGGGCAGGTGGACCTACGTGACCGTGACCAAAAGGAGCAGCACTTAATG
This sequence comes from Lutjanus argentimaculatus, assembly GCA_034769285.1. Lineage (NCBI taxonomy): Eukaryota > Metazoa > Chordata > Actinopteri > Lutjaniformes > Lutjanidae > Lutjanus > Lutjanus argentimaculatus. The sequence continues at coordinate 20,675,193 of JAWZSL010000002.1, forward strand.
TGAGGGGCACTCTTAGGAAGAAAATAAGCACACCTTGACTCTTGCCACAACAACAACTTATGAGGCTATAATCAGCTAGTGTTTTCAATATATAGTCTATAAGACTGTCTAAAACAATATATCACACTCTAAAAGGAGGTCTGATCTCATTTCCAGTGGCAACTTTGATTCTCATGAGGCTGGTGAGGGCTCTCCGCTCTATTACCAAAATGACAACAGATCATGGTAGGGAAAAATGTAGATGTCAATATAAGATTATGATGACATTATTATATATGAAACCTCTGATTATCCAAACGCACACCACTGTGGGCTGTAGCAAATGCCAAAACAGGGGTCAGCAGCGTATAGCGCCAGAGCCGAGTGCAGCTCTTTTGCCCTTCTCCAGTGGCTTCCTGTGGCTTTGACACTAAATTATATGGAAATGAATAATGTTTTAATGATTTTTTTTTTATTGTTGGAGGCTGAAACTGATCTTTACATTCTCCAAATGTAAAAACTGTAGCCTATACGCCGAACTTAAAAAAAAGTTTTTATATTTGGTCAGCTAAAATGTGCATCATAGTCTATGTCTATGGCTTGTTGCCTTTCCCTCTAAGTTTTTGCCAGTAGCTAGTCTTGAGGAAAATAAGAGAATTTCATAGTTGCAGCTCCAGACTGATTTTTTTGGTCAAAGATGACTCTTCTGAGAAAACAGGTTGCATAACTCTGTGCCAAAACATCTTATCTGAACATGCCTCTCATTTCAGCACCCAGGTCCAGACTGACACCTGCTGCCCAAACTAGCAGGAGAAACAACAAACATCCCCTCTAACTCTCTGCCGATCACTGGTACACCATCTCACACAAATCACTGTCATAGGTAGCTGAAAATGTCTGACAGGCTGTGAAACAGCTTCTGAACTTATAATGTCTTCACTCACACGCTGTAAATCTCAATAAGTATAATAAACAGCCCTTTTTATTTTTGCTGATCTCATCATACAATGACAACTCGTAACATAACACTTAAACACTAACGTGTCATCCAGTCCAGCGTTTCATGAATAATAATTAGGAATATGTTTCCATGTACATACGTACATCCCTTATTAGCACTTAATTATTTAGAGGGAGCCGTGACAAGAGTGTATATTCTTGGCAGGTTGTGACCGAGCACTTCCAGCTGAGCTGACGTTTGCCTCCTCAGCTTTAGAGTAGGTGAGCTAGATGCAGCTAATGCAGGCATAAAGTGCACAGGTCAGGGGTCACAGGATGGCCAGTGGTAATGGGATGGAAGAGGAGAGAGAGGTGGGAGTGCTTCACAGCTGATACAGATCTGATACAGCGCTCCTCTCCTCTCTCTTCCTCTCTCTGTGCTCTTCCACCTGCCTTTTGATGAAAACAGAAATGGGAAGAAAAGAGAGTACAGCAAACTGTCCAACCTTTCGTACTCAGAGGTTTGTGTGTGTTGGTGTGTGTGTTTGTGTGCATTCTGCTCTAGTTTCAGCTGTTTGTCTGTTTGAAACTGATAATCACAGGCTCCTCTGTCTGCTGTGAGAAACAGTTACCACCCCTCTGTGAGAGAATATTTTCCACAGCAACCGACGGCCCAAATTCAAACCAACACTTCAGAACATTTTTCTCACATACAACCCATAACATGTTACTTATGATCAGCCACACTATGTTTAAACTGTATATTTAAACAACTTATTGGAAACCTAAACCAAAAATTATGGCAACAATAACGTTTCTTAAATTTCAGTAAACAGCTGTATGCACCCACAAGAATCATATGTATAGTTAAATCAGGAAGTATACTACCGCTGGAAAAATAAATGGATGTTTACTTCACAAACATACAGTTTGTGAAGTAACTTGTATGCGTGCCTTAATTTTCAAGTAAGTGGTTGAATTTTCAGAAAATCCTTGTTATTAATGACCGTGAGTGGCCGATGCTGAACTGCAGTCAGCATCCTGTCGTTGGCCCGTGTGCTTGCACTCAGTAGGTATAACTGAGCATCCTGTCCAAAACAGTGACATGACATGCAGAGACTGAACGAGAATGTCTGGCATCACGTTGATAGATGAGGTTAGGTTAGGCTTGTGTTGTGGAGAGTGCTGGTCATTTGTTGTCATTTGTTAGCAGACTTCATTCGCTAACATTTAGTAGTGCTACAAACTGTTGGAGCTGTAGGAGAGCTTTACATAGAAATCAGTCCGCAGGCTGTTATAGGCAACAGAGAAGGTTTGGGATGACCTCATTTTTCAGACACTTTACAGTCTGTTCACACATTGGCAATACAAAGCATTAATACGTATAAATTGCTTCACATAGTATCTTTGAGTGTCATCATTACTAACTAGGGCTGATTGCCAAAACTGACAAAACAAGCTTCAAATGCCATGTTGGGCATTTAGCTAGCATGCTCACTTAAGGTGAGTGAACATTTGGCAGTTCTGTGTTAAAAGCTATTTAAAAGCTGTGGAATTCAGATTCTTGAGCTTTGACCTCACCAGACAACTTGTTTATCATCCAGCTAAGCATTTTACTTAATATCAGTGTGAAGCTGGTTTGACACTGTGGTCTTGACAAAAGGATCTACAGCAGCTTTGTTTTCCGAATTCTTGTCAGTCGTCTTCTGCTGCTGCTCTGTCTCCACTCTGTCCATAACATCTGAAACAAAACTGACAGGGCTGTTAGGTCTGACACATAGAAACAACAGTGTGTCTCAGGCTATGATGAAGTAGATGACTTTTTGATCAGCTGTGAACTGAAACCCCTATCAACAGCTCATACTTGTGTCCACACAGGGTTCGAAATAGGCTAAATGGTAATTGAATGTTCAGACTTTACCATCCACTCAATAAATTACCACTGTGTTTTGTGGCTGGTGAGTGAAGCAAGTCTAGCAGCCACTTGCCAGCATTTGGTTGTTGGCTTTTGGTCCCTGTCTCCACACTGCATTGCATTTAAAGGACATTAAAAATGGGATGTTTCCAACCACACAAACATACTAGAATTCTGTTAGTGTGGAAAAAAAGCTTGTGATATTTTGTGTAGATTTTTTAATCAAGAATTTAAAGAAAGACAAAATAGAAATTTAAAGACTTCCAAGCTACTAATATTCAAGCATTTTAGGATGAGGTCATGCTACATCACAGCAATAATTGTGACGACTCTTTCTTTCCCGCCTTCCCCACCACCATCTTGTTCTTGACCCTATGTGTTGGTGTCAGGTTTTTCCCCTCTCACTCTGTCTCTCTGCTTGTTGATCATAGTTTTTCCATCTCCTCCTATTAATAGCCTGAGGATCTGTTTGTCACCCCACTTTACGGTGTCTAGTTGCCTCTTGGATGCTATTAATAACACCAATGAGTATAAATACATTGATACTTTCAATCTGGTGATAAGAAGGCATGAGTCCCTTAATTCAATCAGACTCTCTGTTAAATGTCTCTTGGTCACAAGACCAGAGTGGCTGTCGTGTGTATGCTTGTACGGTCTGTGTGTGTGTGTGTGTGTGTGTGTGTGTGTGTGTCAGCGGTAATCCAAGGCACTGATGGTTGCTCAGGCTTTTCTCCTTCAATGGGTATCATGTGCCGGCCATAGTATTTTCATTGAAACCAGATCTTACCCACCAATCACATGTGATGTATTAACATATAAGTACCAGTGTCAAGTACAGATCTGACATAGAACATAAATGGGTAGAGAGGGAATTAAGTGATGAGGTCAACGAGCCTGAATGACAATTTGCTATGTTCATTTTAGAGGTCTGCCATTAAACGATGGCATTTAATAATGTTCACCATGGACTTTAGACTGGAGAAAGAGACTGCATTTCAGACATATCTTGTTCAGTAATATGTTGTCTTCTAGAGTATTAACTGTATAATTCAGTCTATAGTGTCAGTATATTGTAAAATTTCACTCTTTTCTGTCTAGTTTAACTCACTAACAGGAGGCACTGTGATGATACGCAACACAAACAGCTGTTAGCATTTGTGGTAATGGTACAGGGTCTCTGCAGTTACAGATAATTCTCTTTTCTTTTGAAAGGACTAAGAATGTAATATTGTTATAATATGTACAGTACCATGCTCATAATTTACATTAAAATGTATCATCTTTAAATCAACTTTAAATCCTTTAATGTCTTTCTTTTGACTGAAAACTTAACATGTTAGTCCTGTTTTTAGCACAAGAAAAACTGTTGTTGAATTCTGATGACAAATGCAACATATAGGCAAATTCATGACTCCGCAGATGTAAAATAAAGTTACTGTGTGGGAACAGTGGGCAGTAGAAAGGACCGCAGCTTGCTGTTGTGGGAGAAAAAGAATAAAGGCTTATTTATTTGTTAACTTTTTCAAGCATTGACTCCATTGTTGAAGATCTTTTCTCACCTATTACTGTAAAATATAATGCTTCCATACAGCAATGCAGGTTAATGCTTTTGAAAAGAAGTAACACTCGTCTATTACTGAACCCAATCTTTTTTGTGTTTTTTCTAATTAGAAGCATGCATAAAAATATACATGGCTTTCAGTTCTTGTAAAGTTCTGTAAAAATCATAAGGAGACCATGAAAATAATGTTGTTACATCAAAACAATGACTTCATGATGATGGGCACTTATAGAGTGTATTTTACTGTTTTAGTGTGCAGAGCACATCTATCCTGTCTTTGTATCATGGCTTTATTTTCTTCATTGCCAACTACAGGCTAACAGGATCAGTGCATTGGTTTTATAAAACTGATGTTGACAGTCACTTGTACCTTCACTATGTTCCACAAGCAGATCTGTTTAAATGTGGAAAAAGTGAAGTCCTAAATAGGAGTCAGTGGATGACTAAAGCATCAAGTAGTGTGTCTGAACAAAATCAGCCAAAGTGTACCAGCAGTGAGAGCAGCTGTCGTTTACAGTTTTCTCCCATCTCTCTTTCCAACCCATTCTGATCCCTTCTTGTCAAATATTGTCTCATTTAGCATAAAACCATGTTCGAAGTTACAATAAGTAGGTTACGTACATCACATGATGTCAGTGAAGCGTCCGTCCACCCAGCCTCCACCAAATGCAGAATTTCTCTTTCAGCCACAAACAGCACCGTGCATGTAGTAGAGGGACAGTGACAACACATTGGTATTTGAAGAGTTGGGAATGATAATAGGTTGCTCTTTCTGCCATGTCTTTCTGATATGCAGCGGTCTTGAACCCTTTACCGACAACATTAGCTTGTGTTTTGTTATTTGCCAATATGCCACTTTGTGCTACTGAAAAATTGATCCCCTTTCAGTCTAGTACTAAGAGTAGTTTACAGCAGTGGGCAGCATTGTTTTATCATTACATAACAATGATAGGGAAAGCAACAAATGAAAAAGCATCCAAGTTGAATTTTAGTGAAATAAAAGTCAGCACAGCAGCACCAGTAAACTCTTGTTTGTTTATTTTCATGACATAAATCATATTCATTCAACTTGGATTCGCTCCATATATTTCTCCTGGTCATCTATGCCCCACCTGCAGTGGTGCCCGCCCAGCTTGAGAACCACTGGATTACAGAGTGAGAAACATAATGAAAATAAAGAGACACAGGAAGAGAAAAGAGAAAGTAAATCACTGTGTTTTTGGTATTCTTCAGACAGACCATTCTCAGCTGAATCTTCTCACACTCAGCATCTCTCTCCCAGTGTGTGTTTATGTGCAGGGTAGTGAGCATTGGCGAGTGAGAATGAGTGCATGAGGGATATTTGAGTGTGTGTGGTGTGTGGGAGAGAGAGAGAGAGAGAGAGAGAGAGAGAGTGCTGCGGTGTGTTTTGAGCTGAGTGGAAAAGCAGGAAGAGTTGCTAATCCGCGTGGCTGGCCGAGCAGAAAGGCCATTCATATTTATAGCTGACTGAATCACATTCTGTCGTACAGATGTCCAATACTGAGACCAGGAACAAGAATAACTCCAGAACAAGATAGAAATATGGGTCTAAAGGAAAACTCAGAGCAGAGTCATATTTATAGCCTGCTGAGTCACCATTTGATACACATGACACCATGACTGAAAAGAAGAAAAACTCTACAATTAGACCTAAATATGGTTCACAAACCAGCATGATAATCTGCTGAATCATTCAGTCATTCACTCCCTCAAGAAATGAGTACAAACTATAGTCTGTAGGAGAATATGAAGATAGCCTCTGTGACAGCAGCACATAAGTTTGTACAATTTTGAAGCCTGAAACTTTGGCAGAAAGAGGAACCTGGTGATAGGCTGAGACCCCTTTAATCAAGCAGCATGCTCCATTCAATAAACTGTAGTTCTCTAAATGAAATCATGGTGCTCATTAGATAAATTAAATGTGCTGTGAATAAAATTATTTACTCTGCAGTCTGAGAGTGATGTGGTATCTTTTTAGTAGCCAGATTACAGATTTTACTGTAAAGCAAGCAGTGTATACAGACAAAATGGCTATTAGAGGAACTGCAGCTTAAATAAGTTTTTCACATTGGCTCAGGCATGTTGGTTACTGCTTTATAATATTATAAAGAGTACGGTCCAGTCCTTATTCAGTCTGATGTGCCCTTATTGCAATGATTCTCAGCCTTTTCGAGTTGGGGTCCATCTCTCTATGTAATGATTTCATAAAGGTTTACAAATCATTTGATAATCATGATTATATATGATAAATATTATGACTTCATTGTTTGTGAACAGTGAAATAACCATTAGCTAAAATTTAATGTACAATACATTCACCATTTATTAATGATGCTTATTATAAAGTGCTAACCCTTATTTTGAATGTCATTAAATGGTTGACGTCGCTGTGAGCTGCTTCCTGGCTCTTATTCTGTGCTGTTTGCCACAATATTTTCACAATATTTCTCCACAACCATCTGGCAACCCCCAGAAATGATCTTGCGACCCCCTTGGGGGTCCCAACCCCCAGGTTAAGAAACGCTGTCTTAATGAATGGGCAGGCTGTGTTTATTGACACAGTGCCATTGTCGCTTAGAAAGGTAAAGAGATATTTTTAAGCTGCTGCATCACAGTCATCCAGAGGTACGACAAGAATAACTAGAACTGGACAGCAATAGAGGGTCTAAAAGTGAACTCAAGCTGTGAGTGGTTATTTATAATGTCCCGGTCACATTCTGTCATACACAAGTCTATGCTAAACCATCAGAAATCCCTGGAACAGTAAAGAAATGAGTTAAAAGGAAAAGAAAACTTGTATGACACATCTTTATTACATATTGTCCTACGATTTTAGAGCCAAATCTCACTTTTGATAGTTTAGTAAACTGTTGGAGCGTGTTTTGTGTGCGTGTGCATGTGTATGTGTGTGTGTGTGTGTGTGTGTGTGTGTGGTGTGTGTGTGTGTGGTGTGGTGTGGTGTGTGTGTGTGGGCTGCGTGCATGCATGCGTGCATGCGTGTGTGTGTGTGTGTGCGCTCGGGCACCCTTCTGCATAGTATTAGTCAGATGAGGTATTTTTGGAGAGCAGACTGTTCTCTCTCAGTGTGACTCCAGTCAGCGTGCCATTTTCATGAATCATATCACTGACCGAGATACGCCATTGTTTCTGCACTCACATAGACATATACAAATACACACACACACGTGTAAAAATAAGTACATGTGAACGTAAACACAAGCTCACAAATCACACACAAAGATGCACAGGTGCACTATTACACACAAACATACAGGTAGACAAGGAAAGGTTCTTCTAGCAGCAGCAGCAGTGTTGTACTGGACTTTATTTCTCTAAAAATGTTTTAGGCCAAGATTAAAAAACAGTGATGATGTGTGCTAATGTGGGGAATTAGTGAAATCACTGAATCAACTTAAGTGAGACATCTTTGAAAATTGCATCCTTTTTATGCATTAGAACAGCTCACTAAAATTTCAGGGACACGCACACAAAACCAGTAGGGTGAAATAACTTAGTACAAATACTTTGTGTACTTGTCTATCTATTCTTTGCAACACTTATCACCACTTCTGTAGACCTGGAAGGTGGCTCTTAAAAGTTGATATCTAATTCTTCATAATTACCTGCAGTCAGCTGTGGTCAACTTGAATTTATGCCAGTTGGAAACTTGAAAGGAAAATAATGTCTAATGCACTCTCCTTTTTTTCCCAAAATGGGAACCAGGGCACCATACTAAAGACAACATTGTGTTCAAAGTTACTTATTCAGCAAAGGACTACTGCATATAAATCTGTTGAAAAAGCCCACAATAGTGTTGTAGTGTAAATACAGTAAAAGAACATCCGGTTGCACAAATAGCAGCTCATTTGATCCATCATTATATCCCATTTGGGAAGTAAACTTTTGCAGGATACACTTCTGTAAGTCTTTTTGTGAAGTACACATGTGTAAGTTCATATTTATGAGAACTACCTATGTATATGTATACTAGAGTTCTCAGTTTGCATAGTATTTTGTCTTTTGGGTGTGTGCAAATGTGTGTGTTTGAGTTATATCTATGTTAAGAAGAGTCCTAGTTTCAAAGATATCGTTAATTAGCTGGAGGAGACCACAGTCAGCATCAAAACTGACGGAAACAGAGGCTCCAGGGAAATACATCCACACACACACACACACACACACACACACACACACACACACACACACACAACACCAGTACTGCTACCACTTCCACAAACAGGCACCAAGCAATGATGCTAAAAGAAAGCAAAAAAAACCTGTCACATTATCGATCATAAAACGTTTGACTGATGTCATTTACATTATTAAATAGTGGGTATAATAATGGGTTAATAAAAAGCACCAAGCTGAGCAGTTAAGGACTAAATGCAGCAACAATACCCAGGAGGGACAATAAAGACAGATTCAATCTCTGTTTTATCTCACAATGTTTGTCAGAGTTAATTCATGTGATTCTTGGTAATGCAGTTACATGTTGGAATAAAAGCTAGTAAGCGCACAGAGACCAGATATTTATCGCATCGCATTTGACAAATGCGATTTACATCAATAAAAGGCAGTAAGTCAAGCAGTTCAAGAGGATAACTCTGGAGAGAGAGTCAATACTCTAGAGAAAGAGTCATACATTGAATCAGCTGGTACTTATCTGTCAGCTGCGTTGGTGGGGCCTCTAGAGACGACGAAACACATTCACACATAAACACTTGCTTTTGTAGTACATATAGAAAGCACACACACATACAGACCATTGCAGATATACACCCTAAGACCCATGCTCCATCTCTGCGGTTATAATCCAGGGGCTGAATTACAGAAGCTTCTGTTTGGTAACTATGGTAACTATGGTAACTATGATAATAAGGGTTAGGAACTGATTTAGAGAAAAAAAAGCCAATATAGATGAACAGTTCCTATGTCAATGTTCCTCTAGATACACAGTGCAACGAGTCATACTCTGAAAACGACGCCCATTGGGGGGAGAAAGATCAGCGCCACAATATGAAACCAGATGTTTAAACGCCAGCAAAGTAACTGTAGCCACTAAAAACATTAGATTTCAGCAATTAAACTGATTATTTTAGCACCTTATGTCTACCAGAGAGGAAAACTTAAACTGTGAATGGTTTCTGTGTATGATCCCAAAATGATCACACTTAATGGCCAGAGGTGAAATACTTTAATATGAACTACTATTTGATCGCATCATCAGGTAGGATCATCATTTAACCTAACAATCATTGAAACCAGACCTTTTATAGATGAGCTATCTTAAATTTCTATAGTTTGTCTGGTCAAATTAGCAACTGTAATCGAGGTATAACATTACTGAGCATAAGGATCCCATGGTGTCCCCACTCATCCTGCTGATATCTCATGACTCTATCTACTTTTGTCTTCTTAAAGGGATAGTACACCCAAAAATGAAAATTTGTTATTATGTACTCACCCTCATGCTGATTGAAGATTGGGTTTAGTTTTTTAGTCCTCAAAACACTGCTGGAGTTTCACAGGAAAACAGCATTGCAGAACCTCCTAAACAATGTAAGTGAATGGTTACCAGTTTTCAAATGTAAAAAAACAACAGAAAGAAATATACAATGCCTCCATACTGCTCATTTGATGTAATCCAAGTCCCCAAAAGCCCCAACAAGCCAAGTTGACTTGAAAGACGTCATTTACACCACGTTTTTAGGCTAAATCTTTACTGTAGATCCTTGGTTTGAAGCCACATTCATGTGCACATGCACACTGTCTGAACTGTGTGTGTATAATGTGACAGTGTGCGAATGGCATGTTGGGGCTTTAGGAGACTTGGATTATACCAGATGAGCAAGTATGGAGGCATATTATGTTTCTTTTTGTGTGTGTGTGTGTTTTTTTTTTTTTTTCTGTTTGAAAATTGGTCACCATTCACTTCCATTGTTTGGGAAATTCTGCAATGCTGTTTTCCTGTGAAACTCCAGCAGTGTTTTGTGGTTTAAAAAACTAAACCTGACCTTCAGTCGCCATGAGGGTGAATAGATAATGACTGAATTTTCATTTTTGGGTGAATAACACTTGTTTTTTCAGTTCGGCAGCTTATAAACACTTATTTCTGGGTTCTTTAACTTGTTGTTAGTGCATCTCAGCACATGTCAGCTTTTAGACATTTTTCTGTTGTTTGCTAGCAGACTGAAAGTGACAAGAGGCACCTTCACACAATACAAGTCAATGGAGAGCCATGGATTGTTTTCCCCTCCTGTGTGGGCAGGGCTTGTGTTCACTAAGCAATAAACAGTAAATGTAGTGTTACAGTAGTTAACAGTAGCTAATGGTAGCATTAGCTAACAGTAGCTAACAGTGTTCGCTAACAATCGCAAAGATAGCGTTAGATAACTTGTTTAATCCATATGGCTGCTCTTTATTGTTTTCCACACAATGGATGGTGGATACGGAGGAGACTGTCTGCTATTGTAGCCTGCTCTCTTTCTTTTATCTCCCAAGTTAGTGTTGTAAATTTCCGAATATCTTTTGATTTCCCTATAGATATTCTGAAAACCTCTAAAAACCAGACTCTCAAATTGTGGTTCAGGTACCAGCTCCCTCTAGTGGTACATGGAGAAATGTCTGAAATATTTTTTTAAAAATGAAATAGGCCTAAATTAACTTAAAAACATATAATACAATCAAAGTATGACAAAATTTTGAACGAAAATACATAAAATATCATTGAAATGTAATTTAAAAGAAGTTTTGACTTTCCTGTATTTTTGTTTTAAAATCCAACTGCTACGTAGCCACAAGTGTGCACATTGTGTGTGCATCTGTCATTCATGATAACCAGTAGTTAGGAATGAAACTGTGATGGGAAGATAGTGAGCAGAGGTAAAATGAAGAGACTAGTGCAAGAAGTGCTAGTGGCTACTTAAGATGCACCAGAGATGTGTCCACAGCACCAAACTCTCCAAAACAGTAAGGTGGTACTTGGAGAGCCAAATATTTTCTGAGGTGGTAAGTGGTGAAAAAGTTTGAAAAACGATGCTCTAATTCATCTATCTTTATCTTTTTGCATTTGCTATGTTTATTGTTAGGGGTGCAACGGATCAAAAAACTCACGGTTCGGATCTATCACGTTTTGAGTCACGGATCGGATCATTTTTCGGATCAGCAAAAAAGAAAAAAGTGGTGGGATTAGGGTTAAATTATTTTAAAAATGCACTTGGCTTTGATCTCTGCCTGTCTGTAATTATCACCATAGTTAGGTAATGCAATAATAATAATAGTAATGATATTAAAATCTTCAAACTTATACAGAACTGTTCTATGTATATACTATACATATATTAGATCATTATACACTGCACAGTATAATACACAACTATGCTCTGTAGTCTGGCTCAATGTCCCGCCTACAGCACATCTGATTGGTTAGAAGTTACGGGTAATCAATCAGCACAGACACACTGTGTCACAGACAGGGTAAGACAGAGCTGCACCGGTGAGCAGGGAGGATATCGCCAGAGTTTCAATAATTATCACAATCTTATGATCTGTTTCTTTGACGACAGCATAGGTTCATCAGTGAAAAAAGTCATGGTCTGGATTTCACTCAGGGTGATGTGACGGATTTTAAATCAGTCGCTCTTCGCAGAGATGCGCTGCACACAGCAGCATCTGTCCTGTCTTTTCACTGCAACTCTGCATTGAGATTTCGGGTATTATAACTTATACAAAAGTAACAGTGACAGTAAAACTGTGACGCTCACACGTAGTCCGCGGATCACATGCATGCCGAACCGTGGAAGGTGATCCGTATGGGACACGGATCAACTGCGATCCGTTGACCCATATTTATTGTGTATGTTTCAGTACATTTCAAAAAAACAAAACAAAAACAAAAAACAGTTAATAAGAGAGTTTAGAGATGCAGAAAGTAGTGTCACTTGCTAGGTAATGTTGGATGAAGTATTTAGGATTTCCTCAACTAATATTAGGATGAAGTAAAATAAGACTGAATTCCTAAAGTTAGTTAGGATTTACTTCTCTAATACTGGTTTGGAAAAATACTGTCTTAGACTGTTCCTATCAGAACAGAAGGAAGTTTGAGTAATACAGCTCCAGATCTACAATTATTTCATGTGTACAGTATGTGTGTGTGTGGTGTGTGTGTGTGTGTGTGTGTGTGTGTGTATGAGTTTGTGTGTGTGTCCCTCCTTTCTCCCATGAGTACTCTCACCTCCTCAACCTGTCTCAACCTTTCCACCTCTGCACATTCCCCTCCTGACTGAAACTAGGTCTCCCTCTTCTTCCTTTTCCTCTCTTCCTCCCATAACTCTGTATCTGGCTCTTGTTCTCTCTTCTTCTTTTTGTTATATAGATATTCTCTCTCTCTCTCTTCCTCTGTATTGAGATACCCCCCTCACAGCACCCCCAGTGACCCTGTCCATGACCACTGACCTCAGGGGTAAATGCAAGGTCCCACCTCACCAGGAAATAAAGACATTAGCTTCCTCCCGCTGTCTGACCCCTCTCACCTCCTCTCGTCTTCCCTCACCCCTTTCCTCCATATCCCTCTCCCTAAATCCCCTTTGTACCACCTCCTGTTCTGTTTGCTTTTCCTCCCTTCAGCCTCCTCTCTCAACACTGTTTTCCTCTTCTTTTACTTGTCTGATGATGCCATTTCAAGATTTCTTTAACTTCACTTTTTACAGCAGGCATGTTGACATAAAATAGAAGGGTAAACACAGGTGTTACAAATGATACAAATTAAGGTTCCGTTCCATTTAGTGTAGCAGAGCCATTCCAGTGAGCCAACATTCTCAATGGCAGCACCCTGAATCTGTTTGACCTGAATGGAACAGAACCTTAAATCACTGGTAACACATGTGTTTATACTACTATATCATGTCAAAATGGTTGCTTTGAAAAAAGGTCTGTTTTCTTTTTATTTATTCAACAACCAGACAAGACAGACACCTCATTCAGGAAACGTGGGACATTTCTTTCATCTTTAATGTGGTCTATAAATGTTTAGCATTACGTGGAAAAATCTTTAAAAAGTTGTTGTCAAAATGTGACTTAGGTAATAATGAACTGAAAGAAAATATGCTGTTTTAACATATGTTAATGTCTTTTCATGATTGTAACACAGTTTTTTTAAAGATGATTTTTTGGGGCAGTTTTTTTGGCCTTTATTTGATAGGGACTGGACAGGAAAGGGGGTGGAGAGAGAGGGGAAGACATGCAGCAAATGGGCCGCAGTCGGGAGTCAAACTGGCGGCTGCTGCAGAGGACCAACGGCCCTCAGTACATGGATCACATGCTCTACCAACTGAGCCACAAGGGCACCCCATGATTGTAACAGTTAATTTTTCAGAGTTGCTTTTGAAATTTTGTTTGTTTGTAATATGCATCATGAAATGTAAAAATTCATGGATCAGCCATGATGTCACACATTGGTTTATGGACTACCGTTTTAAAGACACAGTTTGAGCATTATGGCGGTTACCATCTTGTTTTTTTTGCAAATAAAACGTGTGCAGTACCGAGAAGGACCATAATTTACAAAATGAACATCATGCTGTTTTCTCTTGGAACTAATGATTGAGACCATAAACTCATGAGGAAACAGTTTACTCAGGTCATAAATCAAGTAAGAGGTAGCTTCATTTTACCATAAGGGTACATACAGTCGGACGTCTTTTTGCCACCAGAGGAGTCGCCCCCTGCTGGTCATTAATAAGAATGCTGGTTTAAAATGTGTTGGCCTAGCTGATAAGGTTCATTAAAATGCAGGCAGCCTAAAATTAATGCATTATCCACCAAGGAAAAGGCAGTAATTATCTAATGACCCATCTTATGCATCAATTTTCATGTTGCTTCTCCTGGAAAGAGTCACAATGACAGAACTGCTAAAGACCTAATTAAACAAACTGACAAATAATAAGATGTTTGTGTCATATCCTGAATATTTGACTATACAGGGGAGGATGTGTTACACCCCTCAGACCAATGACACTTTAAAAACACATACAGTTTATATTTTCTAAACTGAACATGCTGGGGTCATCTAGGACAGAGTCCACTTATGGATTCTCAAGTCCTACACCCCCCCACCCCACGCCACCCTGACTTACTTCAAAAACTGGGTGAATTTTGTGCACTCTCGCTCTCTCTCTCTCTCGTCTCTGTCTCTCACACACACTTCTTTTCTCCTCTACTTGTCAGTGACTTTATTGACATGACGCATTGATACAGCGTTGCAAAATCAGGATTCATTTTTCCTATATGGAGTGTATACAGGAGACGGGGGGATGTTATATTAACCTTTGGATGTGTATGTTTTTCCCTCTGTTGTTCTCTGAGGATCTCTCTTACTGTAAAGCTGGAGTCTTGGTTCTCCCTTGAGAGACATCCTGTCTGCTCCACATCTCTGCACTTTTTTCAGCACACTTTCTGCTGAAATCACATTCAGACTTCTCTGCTCTGAGGAGCTGGAAAAATGTGTCAGATGTCGTATCACCCTCTTTATTGGGAGATGCTTTGATTGATTAATGGCTTTGGCTAATATCATTTTGCTTCTTAATGATATGACCAGTTAAAATGGCTTATCCAATGAATTAAGTGTCTCCAAAATATATGACAAGAGGGATGAGGGCCTCAGTTTTGTGACTTCTAACTTGAGAAACAACTTGTTCTCTTGAGTTTCACAGTCTAGACTGTGCTGTCCAAGATAATAAGGGTAACAAAATTCTGATTTGCTTTATTGTCTGACTGTATAGTCTGCCTATCTAGCCCTTCTAACAACAAACTCTAAATGAGTTTGGAAGGAGGGCAGAATATTCCCCTGCAATGCACTTTGAAAAGAAAAAGTGTTTGCATACAGTTTTGTGAGGTGGATTGTCTTGTGTGTGAATGTGGTTTTGGTATATATTTGAATCTTCTTGTGTCTGAGCTGGATGGTTTTGTGCTCCTTTGCATGTGTGTCTGCATCATTAGTGTGTTGGTTTTTCATCCACAGACTGAAAAAGAAAAGTGTTCCCATGAGATTACTCTTCTTCTTCTCTCCCTCACTCCCTTGTTCCTAAGAGAGGGAGAGAAAACATTTTTCTAGTGCAGTTCACAGCAGTAACACAAGTCAAGCATGTCACCTGCGTGTAGCGCTTTGCTTTATGCATATTCATAACTTTTTTTCCCCCATCTCTAGGATATAGAGCACAAACACAGACAGAAAACAGCATACATACCTCATCCCTTTTCTCACAGTCCCGCTCGCTTTCCTCTCAGATGTTTGTTTGAACTTAACAGAAAGTAGGAAATATTTACTTTAGCTACTGCAGAAAAGAAAGTACCTTCTGGGCAGTGAGTGAAAAGGGGAAAAATATACGGAAGCAAAATAGAGGTTTTCTATTTTTTAATTGCTAGAATGGTTACAGCTTATTGTTAAAATTGACCCAAAGTAGCGTTATTGCTTAACGCAGCGAGTCAGAGCATCAGAAAGTGCACAGGCCTACACCTTCTCACCAAAACACATCTCCCACTCACAAGCACATAAACTGAAGGTAGTTTATTTCTGGCCCCCCTCAGTCATATCTTTTTATGCAGCCAGTAATACTGTGGTCATTTTGCCCTTGGCCCTATTGTCTTCAAGCTTCAAACACTGTAGAGGACTCACTGTGCCTTGAGCCTTCTGGCTACTATAAAACCCAAATTTTGTCGTTTGATTTTTTTTCTAGCAAAAGCTGCCGTCCAGCAGAACTTATATGTATTCTCTCGAGGCAGTGTGGAGATAAAATGCTGTTTAAAAGCCCAGAAGACATGTCAGCTGAAATAGATCATAGTGCAATGTATCCATGCTCCATACTGGCAATTTCAGGAGGATGAGCTGTGTCAAGAGAGCTTGGAATTGGACACTTTCACAGCCTTCTTCAGAGGCGGGCAAAAATGTAAACTGTATACAAAGACAGCAGTAAAAAGTATTACATCCAATATTTATGCCAATCTTAGCTTCTAAAGCATTCATTTAAAAGGCTTTGAATGACTCAGCATTGACATGTAGACTGTCAAAGGGAAACAGAAGAATAAAATCTGTTCCACCCATTCTCACAGGACCTACCCTTATTATGATACTGCTGTTGTCATTTTAATAAAAAGGTCCAATATTTCCTAGTGGTGGAACATGGAAGCACATTTACTCAAGTGATGTACTTAAGTACCGATGTGAGGTTTTTGTACTTCTTCTACGCTTCTACATTTCAAAGGCAAATATTGTACTTCTCCCTCTGTCTGGCATGTTCAGTTACTTATCAGATTACAATTTTTCATACCTTTTCTGTCCAACGAAAAAAGCATATAAATTCAAATTTGGTGATTTTAAATTAGATTTTTTTTAAATAAACAGAGGGAATAGTGTTAATTTATTGGCTGAAGAAATTATCCTACTCCTTAGCTAAATAAAACCCTTTTAGTGTAGCTGGAAAATACATTGTCACAAAGAAACAAGGCTGTTTTTCTGAGCTCATGAAAAGTTGACCTACAGCAATAAAATGCAACATACACAGTAATATTAATCCAAAACATCATATATAATTAAGAGACTGACAGTGACCATTTTACTGCAAAATGAGTACTTTTTACTTGGATACTTTAAGTACATTTTGCTGAATACTTTTACTTCAGTAAAGTTTTGAATATAGGATTTTTACTTTTAGTGGAGTATTTAGTGCAGTGATATTGCTTCCTTTACTCCTGGATCTGAAAACTTCTTGCACCACTGATCTTTTTCTTGTGAGGCAGGGTTAGGGTTAATTCTACCGATCCATTTTCTAAGCCTGATCTTAATATTTTTCTCTTCTGTGTTTATGTCAGGACATTTTTTTTTTATCTGTGAAGCTGGTGATTTTGCACAAGAGAGCATATAGTATTAAAGGCAGATTGGTGCAGATTAAAATACATTTCTCGCCAACAATACATGACAGTAACTGTACATAACTTGCTAACACACAATATACAGTGTATACCGTGTGTTTAGGTGCATGGGAAAATTAAAACCCACCTGGAAGAAAAGAAATGTTTTTAGTCCTATTTAGAACATGGGGTAATGGTGCACTTTAGTCTCTTGTGGACAAAATAAGTATTTCAACAACAAAGACTTTAAAAAGCATCCTGAAAAAAAAAAAAAAAAGAAAACAACAACAACAACAAAAAAATTTTCCACCTATTTTCAAAACAAAATAGCTCAGAAAAAATATCTTAGCAAATCAAAATCCTTTGTCCCACCTGTTTCAGAAAAAAAAAAAAAAAGAACTTTAGGGAAATTATCCATGTAAAACCTTTTTCACCTGTTCTCAAGTCATAAACAGGGCTTCCGTAGAACTTTGACCGAGTGTTCTCAAAGTGAGACAGCGCGTCTCTGGACTGGGACGCGTCAGTTTGTGTGATGAAGTCACGTCGTCCACCGAAGAAAGGCCACTTGACGTTTACATCTCTTGATTTAAAAAAAAAAAAAGGACCGCAATACCACGGAGAGATAGTGAAAGGTGGGGAAGGAAGAACAAGGAATCCAGAGAGTAAGTACGTGGTTTTCATTGAAAGACCGGAGAAGTTTGGCTGAATGTAGCTGCAGCTGCAGTTTGTTACTGCATGCTGTGTTTGTCCATACAGACACTCAGCACCATGGACAGGGCCTGTCTGGGCTTTCACTTGTGAGTGGCTGGTATGGTAGTTTCTTCCTCATCCGTGTTTTAAAGTTGCGCTGCATGACAAGAATTAGACTTTTTTTTTTATACAGCAGCCATTTTGACAATACAAAAGGTGTTAGCAATGAGCTAATTAAGGCTCCATTCAGGTCAAACAGAGTCAGGGTGCTGCTACTGTGCAGGTTGTCTCACTGGAGGGCCCTTAATTAGTATCATTGGTAACACCTGTGTTTACCTTACTATTTTGTATCAGTATGGTTGCTGTGGTTATTGGCCTTCATGAGTCACTGTAAGGAATATGATATGTAGGCTATTTAGAAGGAGTACAAGAACTTGAGTAAGTCATGTATTTGATACACGCATCGATACATAACTTTTATTTTAGTGTCAGTGAGTGTTGTAAGGTTTGTCATGCTCCTCTGTTGTTTTGTACATAACTGAGTAGGCAGAAAGTTTTATCGTACTGTTGTCTAAATAATTATATTTTTCTTAATGTTAAGTAGATATGAAAGAGAGGCATGTAAGTTATGTTTTGAATAATGTGAAAGGCACGTTTCCTCACATTTTGTGCCTGTTTTTAAACAATCTGTCACACTTAACTTCCTCATATTTTACACCACCACCACTGTTCTATATTCATTCAGCTCATTGTAGTATCTTAATGTTATTTATCTGACACGTCAGATAGAAAGTAATGACTAGCTACCACTGCTAGATGGCAGGACACACAAAGCAGCTGCCAGATTAATCTGTTTATTGTGTGTGTGCATTAGAGAGAGAGACAAAGGGACAGAAAGAGAGAGAAGGGGTACGGTGAGGTCAGGTTCGCAGGAGAATTTTTCTAGCTGTGTGTTTGATTCGGTTTGGTTTACAACAGATGGGCCTACTGTGACCCACAGGCAAATACATGTAGCCCCCCCCCCCCCCCCCCCCATCCCTCTCCACCAACACATATACACATACAATGACTGCAGATTTTGGGCATATAACTATAATGATCACGGAATCTTCTTAATAATCTGGTTAACAGTAGGCTGTTCGGAGGAAACATAATATAAAAACATACATGACCTTAATTGAATAGAGTCCTGCTGTAGTCACATAGCAGCTAATACAATAATTTAAGGGCAGTAAATTGGCAAAAACAGCTGATACCAAACCAGTGCATGTTACTCAGGTGATAAAATGACTTTGCTGGTATAACTATTGCATTTGTTTGTTCTTGATGTATGTTATTAATAATTTGCCACAAGGGAGAGGTTTGACTAGTGTTTTGAAACTGACTCACTGATGTAGGGCCCTAAAAGCATATTTAACTTGCTTTAGTGAAAACACACAGAGGCGTTAGTGGCCAGTTTTGCCACTTTAACACCATTAAACTAGAGGTCCTGGTCTTTACTCCAGAGACATGGAAGGAGATCGGAGTTGGTGTCATGTTGAGGCAATTTGTGTGGACTGCAGCCACCCACTGATAGTTCATGGACCCGCAGGGGAAAACATTCACACAGTTACCATGACGGTTAACACTAAGGGTCAACACAGGTCAACTGGAAGAGTAGGAGGGAGAATAAAATGAAGATGGGGAGTAAAAGTGGATTGCAGGAGAGGAAGTGACCAAAGCTCGAGGAAAAGAAAGAAAAGGTGGGAAAAGAGTAAGATGGATTGAGTAACTAGGAAAATGGGACAGGGAGAGGGGACAGGGTCATGGTAAGGAGAGAGAGAAGGGAAGATGAATAAAGGATGGAAGAGAAGAGGAGGGGAGAGGAAGAGAGGATAGGTAGGAGGAGAAAGAGAAATTTGAGTGGAGATGAAAAGGAGGCAGACAAGGGAAAGAGAGGGGTAAGATTAAAGATGACAAAGGTGACAGGATAAGGGGGAGTTAGAAATGAGAATGATACAGAACAGGAGTGGAAAGGGGGAGGAAAAAAAAGAAGTGAATTGGGGAGAACAAAGTGTTTTGTAACATGACTTGCAATCACAGTTTTGTAGTGTGAAGTTTTGTACTTTAAAGCAAATAGAGGCAGTATATAGTAGTCTATATATCCACATAATATTTAATTAATATCTTCATTGGTTTTATTTATCTATTGTTTCATCAAGTTATGGACCAACAAAGTTTCAGCCATCAGAAATTTAATAACAGGCATAGTATACGTCTACTGACTGTCTGAATTTTGTTGGTGTGGTTTATATTACTTTCATTAAGTCTCAGAAACACTAATATAAACATACAGATGGATGAAAAATCAAAGGATTAGTAATAAGGAACAACAACTTGGCACAGATTCTACAAGTCTCTGAATTAACAGCACTCTTCCAAAAGGTATTTCCTCTTTTTTGAATTTTGATGATGGTGGAGGAAAGCTCTCTCAAACATGTTGCTCCAAAATTAACTGTGAAAGTGTTCCACATGATTGAGATTGTTTAACTGTGAAGGCCATAGCATAATATGATTCACACCATTGTCATATTCAAACCATTCAGCGACCTCTTATGCTTATGTGTATGGAAGCATCTGGATTTTTGTCTATCAATGTTTTTTAGGGTTGTTCCGATGTAGATACCAGTATCAAAATACTGCCTCCAATACTGCCTAAAATTATGGTATTGGGAAATACAGGAGTCTATGCTCTAATCTGATACCACATAATTTATTAATCCCAAAATGCGATACTGCTGCTTTCCAGCAGCTTCCTTTTTTCCTCAGGATGGTGAAGTCATATTCATACAAGGTTAGTAGTTTACAGCTTTTAGAATATATAAATTTCTAACACACTTGTGTCAGATCTGTACGCGAAGTTCAGGTATCCTGATCAGTGTCAGTTCTTTTATGCAACTATTTGTTTTCACGTGTGTGTGTGTGTGTGTGTGTATGTGATCTTCAAAGATTGGTGGAATGGTTCCCAGTGTATTTTTGTTTGAAATGCCCATCCCCATTTTGTTACGTGTCTGTAACTGGATTAGGCCTATATATCTGAATCTATACTGAGAATTCTTCCACTGCTGCTGGTTTGCTGCTTTCTCATCCTGCACATTTAAAGTCATCACATAGGGAGCGAAGCTTATGATCTAATTTGCCTGTGTTGCTTACAAAGAGGCATTGAAATGGATAATTACTGGTAAATACTGAAAAAGTCCTCATAGTTGCTTTAAAGCTTTTAAAGGCATCAGTCACAACTGTGCCTCATTTCATTTCTTAGCCCAAATTGTCCAGTTTGATTTCTACAACTGTACTTTTCAGTTTTTATTTACAATGTGAGCATTGAAGGGACAAAAACAATTTTACCCTTGTGTTTTGCAAGTTTGCTTTTGCACTCTTACTTATACTCATTGCTCCTCATTTCTTGCTGTCTTTCTTTCTGAGTGCTTGTCTTCTCTTTTCTTTCATCTGCACTGCCCTGTCTGCCCTCAGCAGCAAACCTCTGCTTATTAGAGAAAGAGAGAGAAACAGAGACTGATTGAGAGCCAAGGCGAAAAGATAGAAAGAGGGAGAATGGGGGAGAATGGAAAGAAATAGAAAGCAAATTTTGCTTGTCAGGATTTCTGTGTGTGTGTATATATGTGTGTGTGTTTGTGAGAGTGTGTGTTTGTGTGTGTAAGAGGCTGAGAGGAAGAGAGAGGGAGATTTTTGCTTATCGGACAGGAAGTGGATCTCTTACAATAGCATTCTGACGTTTCCTCTTCTCTAATGTGGAAAACTGTTAAGATTCCTATTCCAGATACCATGTGCGCGCGCGCACACACACACACATATACACACATACATACACACACACGTCACAGCAGTGCAGATAAGATGCAGCTGCTGTGTTGAAGACAGAATCACTGAGTCAGCCATATGTATTCACAGACTTAAGACAATCACTAATTCACACTAACACAAAAGCGCACACAGACACACAAACATACACAATTCTGCATGAGGGTTACATACCTCACATACAGTTTCATATTTGCTATTCAGCTGATGCTCCAAATACATTTTTACAGACACACAAAACACACAGAGAGGGAATAAACAGACAGATATAGAGGAAGACATTTGGTTTGTGTAAGATGGTAGAAAAGACGAGGCAGAGAAAGAAAGAGGAAGATTCTGAGTCAAAACAGGCAAGATCGAGCTAAAGAGAGAGAAAATGAAGTGAGATTGGCCCTGAGGGAAAGGAAAATCAAAAACACAAGGAAAATATTGGATTAGTAGGACTGTCTGTATGCCCTCCATACAGAAAGTAATAAATGCCTGTTTTTCTACTTTATTTCCAACTCAAATGATTGAACAATGATTAAACCTGTGTCTATTTCAGCTGAACTTCAGCATGTCAGATCTGTCGTCTGCCTTTCTAGGAGAAAAAATCCTCTGATATGCAGGAAGTGATGCATGATATGTTTGATGTGTGATGTGTGATAAATAGGGGAAATCAGAGGCATGTATGGTAAACATGACAGATATGAAATGTAAGGAGAAGATTATTCACTGCTGTTATTAAAGGTTGCTATCACCTCATACAAAATAACTTTTGAGAAATTAGTTATTAATTATTATTTTATATATTGTGCTATTAGATTAGTCTTAGATTTTGATTATTGTTATTTTGTGACATGGTCTTTTCCTGGTTTTAAATGCTGCATTGCAGTAAAGTAATTTTCTGAACTTACCAGACTGATCCTTTTTCATCATCATTTTGATTTTCACTAGGGATGGGCGATATTGGCAAAAAAATTTATCCCGATAATTTATGGCATTTAGCCGATAATGATAAATATGACGATAAAATACAGCAGAAATAACGTCTAGAAGGTAACTCTTGATTTGCAAAACTCTCGCGGGATTTGTGTCCGTTGTTTCTACTAAAATATCAAACTCGCGCGATCTTTCGCAGGTCTAGGGTTCCCTTCTAGACACAACCCTCTCTGTGTCTCTGTCAAACTAATGACAGCAAACTGTGAACAGCATGATGTGACACTCTGCAGTGTTTCACACACAGAGACTTTATTTGTGCAGACACTCAGGTATAGTTTTTGACCAATTTTGGCATTTTTATTTTTTTAATCAGTCCGAGAGGACGACGGCATCCACAACTGATTAACGATCAATCTGCCCTCCTCCCCCTCCCTCACCTGTTCGCTCTGCTGTGAGAAGGTCTGACAGTTTCTGACAGAGAAACACAGACTCTCCTGTTTAATGTAAAGGCCTCCTTATACAGTTGTTTAATCTTATAAGTGCACCTGGTTGGTGTCATTCAGCATCACGTTAGTTTCAACTGTTTTAATAAACTCCGTCATTAACAACAAGTCTCCTCCACATGCAGCTTCTCTGCTGCTGTGAAAACTGAATCGCGGGTGAATTTATATGTGGAAAAAAACAAAAAAGGGAGTTGGGTTTTAGCTCTTTGGCTTTATAAAACATCCTGCTGATGAAGAAAATCAACAGATCAGACAGACAGGGTGAGAGAAACACACTGACCTCCTCTGTGTGTGCGTACTGTACGTGTGCGTATGGAGGAGCTGCACTGATGCAGAGAGGAGAGACGCTGCAGCCGTGTGATAATAAATTACATCAAAATTCAAATGTCGGCGCTTACCAATACTCTGGTCTTTAATAATTCTGCCATTTAATACAGAATTTCAGTACACACCTCTATGTACGAAACACAGTGCACTGTACAGTTGTTTGGATTTAAACAGATTTTTTTTGGCGAGGGCGTCGCACACAAAAATGCGTCATCAAGTGGCATTTATCGCCGTTATCGCAAAGTGGCAAATTTTCATCGGTAACAGTTTTTTTGACGATAAATCGCACGCGATACGATTTTGCCCAAGCCTAATTTTCACAGGAAAAAAAGATTAAAATCATGATGATGTGACATTTCTTGGGGTCTGTACCAAACAAACATATTTTCTTACATCTGGAGAACAAGATTTGTAGACCAGGGCATCTCTGAAGCAATGCAGCATTTTATTATAATGTTGTTTGTCACATTTTACCTTGATCAAAATATTGCAGCTTCTGCTTTTTGGATATTGCACTTCACCAAGTTGCAATTTTGACTAATTATGCAGCCCTAAGAGAATATATACACACTCACACACACACACACACACACACACTTTTTAGAGGCTATATCACAAAATCCCAGGTTCAAGTCCCTGTTCTGTTTTCCCATTTCAAAATGTTCTTTAAAGTCTCTGCTGGCGCACAAGATAGTGTTAGACCAATTAATCGGTTCACAGACTAATCGGGCTGATTATCTGGCTATTTTAGATAATCTGCATCGTCCGATGCCTGTGCTCTTAAGGCTCATAAACAAAAATGTGTGCAGACACATCTGTAGCAATCTAAAATGTCTCTTAAACTTCAAGTATCAAAATCTCTGCCTCAACAAATCATAAGCATTCAACTAAGCTGTGGAAGTCAGATAAATTACTCAATAAGCTGACAAAACGACAGAATTCAAGAATTTGCTTCTCTGAGGCCTCTGTAATATGAGAATAATAATGAAGAATATGAAATAAGGATTGACAGGGAGTGAGACATCCAGATGGTGTAACAGAAAGATAGAGCTATGATGCAAGAGTAAAGTTGTGTCAGAGAAAAGGAGGAAAGGTGAGACAGAAAGGCTGACAGCTTGACAGTCAGACAGAGGTAGACAGAGGGAGAATACCCAGGGAAGTGTTGCTCTGACTCACATTTTCCATCTCAGTAAACTGGAATGATCCCTCTCTAGTCCAGAGCTGTTAAAACATTTGCCTTGTATGTTTGTGTGTGTCTTTGTGTATGAGAGAGAGAGGGGGAGAGAGAAAGAGTAAAACAGGTGAAAAGGAATGGTGAAGATGGTTAAAGGGAACCAGTCTCTTTAAACACAAACTCCACCCTTTGGGGGCCACAGTTTTCACCCTAAGAGACTGAAATTTGGCATGGAGGTCAAGTGCGTATGAAGGTGTGTGTTTATGTCCATGCCAATTGGGTAATAGGTGGCATGGCAATGGCCGTGGCTTATCGCTAAATGGTGCAAAACTTCTGGATTGACAGACTACGACAAATGGTTCATGAATTTGGGCATGGTATGTGAGTCTGTTTAGATTTATGCTCCCTTTGTAATAGACCTTTCCCACTGCCACACAACCTTTTTGCCAGTTGGCATGAACAGTTTTCATGCCAGGCTAATCTTCTCGAACCTAATGTTCAATGTTTTGATGTTTTTAGTTTAAGATTTTAAAACATGGTTTATTTTTTTATTATGATTATTTATATCTATTTATGTCTGTGGGTTGGTCAACCACTTTGATCCTATAATAACTCAAAAACCTTTGGATGGCTTGCCACTCTCATTGTCCCTAAAAGATGAATTGTACTCAGTAATGCCCTGACTTTTTTCCAGCACCACCATTAGGTTGACATTTGTGATACAGAATGTGGTACCTTATTAACTATTGGATCGATTGTCATGACATTTGCTGCATACATTCAATCCTTTGAGGATGAATTCTGATAACATTAGTAATCCTTTTTCACCAGCATGTCACGGAGATAGAAAAACACAAAATTTTGTACAGACATTCATGGTCCTCGGAAGATGTATCCTAATAATTCCAGTGATCCCTGACTTATCTTCTAGTGCTACCACAAGGTCGTCATTGATTATTGTAATATCTCAGCTAATATTGGCTGCATTGCCATGACATTTTGTGCAGACATTAGTTGTGCCCAGAGTCAAAATTTCAAACTTGATTTAAGACTAAAAATCTACAAAACAAATGACATTGTTATCCACCTCACCTGTACTTTGACAACAATATTAACTTGAGACCAGAATCTTCGAGAGCACTCTATTTGCCACATTTCTGACACCACAAACACATATTTTACAGCAATGTGTTCAGCCGAGTCTACTCTCTTTCACACTGTAGTAAGGTGATAAAAATTATGCTCTTGGAGTAATAAACTAAAAAGAGTTTGAGTGGTGCCTCAAAGCTTAATCTCTATCAAATGAACTGCATGCCCTCAACTCCTCGTCTGTATACTTTATCTCGTTCAAGTCCTTAAACTAACTAATTTCAGCACCTTTCATTGCTTATGCTAAATGTTTCCCCTTTTATCCCTTTCCTAGTATTTCAACTCTTAATACTCCTTTAACTGCTCCTTTATACAGTTCATGAAGTTTATGCACATAAATTAAGCCAGCAATGCACCCAGCTGTTCATCAAGCAATACAGGCCAGCATTAGTCAGTCTAGTCTCCATGATTTTCCAAAAAAGAAATGGACTTAAATGGCACTTTGTAACAGTCTGGGCTTGCTGATGTTATTGAATGTAGGACTCCCCCCAAAATTAATGTTAAATATATTACTTTAAAATGGTATATCCTGTTAAAGATTAATACAGTAGATCCAAAGCATTGAGTTTGAAGTCTGACTCAACAAGAACAATTTACCTTGAATAGCCCAGAAAGGCTTGAATTTAGTGGTGTTCCCCTTTACCCGTGATGAAAGAGAGATCAGATTTTTATATGTACCACAGTGGGGTCGACTATTGTCTGACTGATGAACAAACAGTCGGGCCATCCCCTAATCCCAGTTGGAGTTTACACACACACACACACACACACACACACACACACACACACACACACACAGTAAAATCCCACTGTGTGTGTGAACAAACAGAGGATGAAAGGCAAGACAGCGAGGGGAAGAGCACATATAAAGAGCTGCTGTTTTATTAATGAACCTGGAAACAGGCTTGGGATTCTCAGGATCTGTTTGTGTGTATGTGTGTGCAGGGTGGGTGCCTGGACTGTACACACAAACGGTCTCTAATAAATTCACTCTAATTCATTCTCTCTTTTCTCTGGGGAAGAGCCAGCAGTTTGCCTGATCCAAGGAAGCTTCACGTTACCTTCACTAAATAATTGATGCTCTCTCTCTCTGAGTTGCACTCACTTGCTCTCTCTTTCTGCTCTCTGTGTATCTGTCTGTTTCTCTTTTTCTTTCCGTCTGCTTCATTTTTTTCTGTCTTTTTTGTCCATCTCTATTTCTGTGTTTCGTTTGTTTGTCTTTCCTCCTTTCTCTCTCTCATATATCATAGTGTATTTTCTCTGCATTTCATTAAACTACACACACACAAAGACAGGAAAATATGGGTAAATTTTAAAAGAATAGCCAGCAATTTCGGAGATGAGTTTTTCCCATACCAAGGCCCTTGTGTATTTGTGCGTTTGTGTCTGAGAGGCAAACTAGGAGGTTTTTTAGGGTGAGAGATCTTCTCAGGTCCAGCTGTCCCCCTCAAGAATTGAAACCACAGGAAAGTGTCTGCAGTGTGTGTGAAAATGATTTTGTGTATATGCATGTGTGTCTCTATTTCTCACTGTGTGTGTGTGGGAGTGTGTGTGTGTGTGTGTGCACAGGGACCTTCTTCCCCCACTACCACAGGGATCTGACCATCTACTAACCAGGGGTTAAGTGCTCCTTCTCTCTTTCTCTAACATTCATCTTGTCCGCTCTCTCTCTCATTCTGACATGCTATTCCCATTTCTATATTTCCTATATTGCATTTCATTTGCTGTATCTCTGCTGAGGGCTGTCCACTAGAATCCAGATGCATACCACTCACTGTAAATTTGTGAATTCTGAAGACATCATCATTTTAATTTAGATTTATGTTATCATGACTGTCTGAGAGACGAATGTCACTCCTTTTCAATATATAGGCTAATTTCTAAATCAGTATTACGTGTGTTTTGTGCTGTAAATATCTAAGTAGGAGCAATCCTTACAAAGTTTCCATTAGGAATTGTACTGTCTCCAAGAGTTTCAAAAGGCTCAAGCTCCTTCTCTTTGCATTACATGGATAGTTACCTCAAGGTCAGAGGGGTGTCATGTACTGTATGTGGTCAGTCCTTGTATGTTTGTATTTGACCAACCAGCCCTGTGGGTGATTTAAGCATTTCCCTATGTATTTGCAGGTTAGGCCTATTTTTTAAGTTGTTAGGACTGAATCATAGCAATCAAAGCAAAGTAATATAAGCACAGTTTATTGTCTACTGATAGAGGAGGTTAACTTAAACTTGTAAAGAGTAGGGACATCAGAATACCAGAAATTTAGTAGTCGATACCAATACCAGTGAATTTCCACAATTCTTGATACCCAATTCCATACCACAGTAAAAAAACAACAACACAAAAACAAGATTCAACCATTATTAATTGCATTTGCCACAAAACTCTACTGTGCTTCTAGGAAAAAAAGACTGTGGGGGATGTTTATTCTGCCTGACATATTGTCAGGAGAGCATATTGTCTGGAAAGTTGTGCAAAAGTATAGTGATTTCTGCTGTTGAACTTTAAACATAATTTGAACTCAAAAAGGGCAGCAGTAGTATTAATTTACTGACATTGTGAGAGACAAAATGCTAACATTATATTTTATATTCATATTTTATATTCAGGTCAGTAGCCGGCTAGCTACAGTATGGTTACATTACAGCTGTCTTTAGAGTTTAGCCATTACAAACATTGTGGAACACAACACAACAGTGCAGCTATCTCAGACAAAACTAATGATAACATGTATTTCAGAATAACAAGGAGAACACTTTGGATACATTGTAAATGTAACAGTGACATGAAGTGAAACTCTCTCACTCGCCCTCTGTCTGTGAGCAGCTTTGCTAAGTTAGTAAGTTGGAAGTGTGCTTTCTTCTGAATAGTTTGATGGCACGATTTTCATACTGGTTATTGTGAATCACACAACATCAACACAGAATATCCTGCTTCCATAGACGACTCTGTTTACTGTTTTTCTTTCCGATGAGTCGAGGCAGAGCTGTGCCTGCAACTGCACATGTCACTGTCTTACATGTGCAGTTATTGTTCCACTGTGTTTTCTTCTTCCTTTGGTATTTAACAGCAGACTACAGCACTTGCAGGTGTATCTACTGTGTCTGTCAGGTCAGGAAGAATTGCATCTCCAGTACCTCCGGTAACTTTGGTATTGTAAAAAAAACAATCTCTATCACACTTTCAAAATTTTAGCATCAACTTGGCACCAAAGTATCAGTTCTCATGACATCCCTAGTAAAGAGGAGGTTATATCACTTCTAATTCAAAATTAAACGTACTCTATTACATGGTTTATTACATTCGAATGCTATTTTACTTTTTATGTTTTTCTTTCTTTATAAAGATAAGATAAAATAAAGATAAGAAAAAATAAGATGTTAAAGGGACTTCAAAGGGATAGTTCAGATTAGTTTAAGTGGGTTTGTATGAGGTAGCTATCCATAGTCAGTGTATTACTAGATGTAAGTCCTCAGTTTGCAGAGGCAACAGGAGTACTGGTGTAGGAAGCAAAGCAATGTACTGCTGTGGACAGGCTCAGCAACTAAATGTATTTTAACCACCTAAATTAACCACAAAATCAATACCAGCTTAAGGGTCTACTATATTTAAAATATTTTCACTGCTTTGCCATCAGACGACCTTTTCCATTGGGATATCACATAATTTATTAACCCCGAAATACAACACTGCTTCTTCCCAGCAGCATCTTCTATGCTACCCCCCTACCCCCAAGATGGCAAAGTCATGTTCTATGGTGTTTATTCTCTTATGTATTATTTTCACATTTTACAAAGGCTTTAACCTGAGCCAGGCCATACAACAATACTAGAATTCATATCACATCCATACAAGGTTAGTAGTATACAGCTGTTGAAAAATAATAAATAATATTTAAACGCACTGGTATTGCATTGGTACTTTATATGGGCCAGTCTGCAAAGTTCAGGTATTAAAAACAGTATTGGGAGGGAAAAAATTGTAACTGAATATCTCCAGTAATTTTCCTTGCAGAACACTGCTTGTCTACCACTGCCTTGATCAATTAGCTTGTGTGTGTTACTGTGTGACTTTGGTAATCCAAACTAACCCTTTACAACACTGAAATAGTCTTCCACTTTTGTGTATTCACAATGCAACAACCAAACAATGAGACCACAAATTGGCATTGAATGTAAATAAATAAACAGATAAATAAATGAATAAGGTTGATCAAATAGAAATATTAAGAGAGCATGACATTGTTCTTGTACTACAGCATATTTCTATTTTCACTGTAGTGCCAGAAAGAAACAAATTACCTGCTTGTGTCCCACAAGCCTAGACAAATCAACTGGAATTTACTGTACATAATATTTTGTGGAGTCAAATGTGCTGTAGCAAGCACTAAAGTGAAATCTAAAGCAGCACTCTGTACTGTACCACTGCCTCTGTGTGTGTGCGTGTGTGTGTGTGTGTGTGAGAGAGAGAGAGAGAGCATGTTTTTGTGCTGGTTGGTTCTTCGCTGAGAGACTGAGAGAGTCAAGAGTCCCTAATCCTTGCCATCAGAGACTTCTCAATACACACATACACTACACGCTTTAATACACACACACACACACACACACACACACACACACACACACATACGCACATTCTTATCAGCTTGCCCAGTGAACCATTATGATGTGTTGTGAGTGTGTGTTGTGTGTATGTGTGTGCTGATGAGGGGATACCAGTCCTCCCATGACAGAGGTAATCCTGTTCAGTGGCAGGTCTGGATATCCCAACTGGTGTGTGTGTGTGTTTGTGTGTATCCCATAGCAGCAGGTCATAGAGCCCAAATCTACTGTCTGCTTGTCTGCATGCCACTCTGTCTGTTAGTCTGTCTGTAAGCCAGTTTGTCTGCTCTACTGTCTGTGTCCCGTCGTGCCCACTTCTGTCCATTTGTACCATTGACTCAAATGAAACATAAACTTGAATTTGTAAAGCTGGAATAAGCAATATTTTTACTAGCGCAGTCACACTGAATCAAATGACTTGTGATTATGTGAATGGACTGCTAATTGTGCTCATCCTACTGAGTATAAACATACAACGCATTCAATTTACAAACTTTATGGCTTTTTCACTCTAGGTCGTAGTTCATGTCCAGCACCAAAGCAACAGTGAACAGTAGTTTCTTTTTTAACTGTGAAGGAAATCTGTCCTCAACCTTAAGCTGGGCATACACTCTACTATTTGAGCCTGTTTCTGAACCAATTTTTTGAACCACGTGAGTCATATTAGAGTCTGACCAAATTTCAGCTTAATCTGGTGTTGTTTGCCGTGCAGTGCACAGGGAGTAGTGAGGATCGATCAACTGTTCCCGAATTTCTGACAGGTCAGTTTTGGTCAGCTGTTGGTCATTTCCCTGATGTCTGTCCCTTTTTTCTCACTGTGCCTGCACGAAGTGGCAAAGTATCTGAAATTACCATGGTGACACAATGCATTATGGGCAGCTAGCTTATCACCAGTTCTCTTTATAAAATGGACAAGCTGTACTGTCCACACCTTCCTCGCCACCTGTGAGGCCATATACGCAGTCACCTCTTTGTTTTTTTCAGAAGTTTCAACACATAGGATGACACAGATGATGATACACATAACCTCTTTTTGGAAGCAGTCTGTAAATTTGTGACCTTCTGTGTGTGTGCGTACAGAATAGGTATGTAGTCAAACATTATATAAGCAAGTGTGCTTACTTTCATATTGTCATGGTTTGAAATGGTGCTGTGTACGAGCGTGTATGTTTAGCTGTGCTCTCTCCTGTGTTTTGGGAGCATTACAGTGTCTGTTTTCAGCAGCGGGGGGCTAATGGAACGGCTTTGTTGGTTTAAAGGAATTACCAGCTTCCTTCGCCAAAATCAACTCATAATCTGCTTTACTGGCACCACTAGGCTCACTGCCACACTACTGACAGTACCTACCAACACAACACACACGCACACACCAGTGGTGATCAGCCAAACACCATGACAAGATGCTAACTCTCTTGTGAAAACTGAATGAATGAAGAGAGAGGGAGAAAAGGACAGCGAGAGAAGAGAAATACCACTAAGACAATAAGAAAGGGAGAGAGGTATGAGGTGAAGAGATGAGCGAGAGAGGAGGCAACAATGGCAGACTGGGGGTGAGACACAGGGGAGAGAGGGAGAGATGAGATGCTGCAGGGTTATCAGTGATTAACAGTTCCACCCTATAGAACGATGGGTTGGACTTCAAAGAAAGAGCTGCTTTTTGTTTCCAGGCCTTGAGTGTAACCCTGGTAGGAATGTGTATACACACACACACACACACACACACACACACACACACAAATGCTCCAAGTTTAACAGTGAGAGACAGAGGGAAGCACGTAAGGGGAGATGGGAGAGATTTAAACAAGGAGTGTGAGGGTGAGAGTCAAGAGAAACTAACAGAGGGCAAAATATGAAGGAATAAGAGAGGAAGAAAACAGGAGAATGGAAAATGAAAGGAAATTAACAGAGAGCAACACCTTCAAAAGAACTAATTTTATTGGTCGTACCATAGTATTTTTTTTAACGTTTTAATGAAAAATGCCATGTGTTTGTCAGACTCACAAGTCAGTGTCTAAACGCTTTGTTCAACAGAGACTGAGGACAATCTCACCCCTGGCCAAACCATGGTGGCAACCCATACGGGCCACAGGCCAACTGTGATCTGTTGCACGCCTAGAAGTGAGTGTGTAACTTTGGCAAGCATGAGAGAGGGTGAGTGACAGACTAATTACTGTCCATGGTGGCAGATAGTGACAATGAATGCGTGCTGAGTGGAGGAAACAGTGAACAGTGAAGTTGTTGGTCTGGCAGTAAATGTACAGGGTAGATTGGAGTTTGTCAGTGAATAAGAACTGCAGTCTCAGACCAGAGAACACCAGAGAAGACCAAAGCGAAGCTCCTTAGTCTGTATTGTTTCCTGTGGGAGTAGGGTCACTATAACGATCAGCTCCTCTGAATGTAAAAAAAAAAATAGCACCCAAGCCTATCTCCTGGCTTTTGTTTTGTTTTCTTAAAACTGGGTGGAAACAATTAGAATGGGAAAAAAAAACAAAAAACTCCAAAACCATTGCAGAACCAATCCAGTCTTTTAAAGTTGTATTCAAACAATTGTAGCTGCACGCTAGTTATGTGAAACATTATGTCAAACAAGTATGTGAAACAATTTAAAGTAACAGAGGTGAGCACAAAACCCACCTGCAGTGGCTGTATGCCATTCTAGTGGGGTCTGCCCCACAGTTTGAGAACTTCTGGTTTAGCTCTTCATTCATGTAGCTAGTGTTTCCTTGACCCAGCAAACAACTTTTTGTAAGGACAAACACCCTTATGCAGAATGTGCAACTTTCATACATACTCACACACAGAAATTGGAAGACATTTATACCAATGGAGGGTCAATGATGTACACTAGTTGACTAGCAGGTTGTTGGATCTGCTGGCCATAAATTGATTTTTATCCAAACTCTGTGTTTACACCAGATCATCAATACATCTAGAAGTAAAACAATCTTAACTTATTTTCCACCTGGACAAGTGTACTTATGATTTATGGCTCCTGACCACATTAATACTTGACACTGACCATATTGGACCTTTTCACAAATCTTGAAAACCAAGCTACTCTCACCAAGCTTCGCATTTTGGTCGCAATAACTGTTCTAGGCTTTCCCTTATGTTGTTTTAGCAGTTCTCTCCATCAAGCAAAGAACTCTGCTGCGCTGTTGCTGCAGGCGGCTGCAAAGGCAATCTGCTACAGATTTTTTTGATGGACAGTGTATATTATCTTTGACATGTGGTACTAATTCAACCAGAAACTAATGTGTACTATTCATTGTGTAGTATCAGATAT
This sequence comes from Lutjanus argentimaculatus, assembly GCA_034769285.1. Taxonomy (NCBI): domain Eukaryota; kingdom Metazoa; phylum Chordata; class Actinopteri; order Lutjaniformes; family Lutjanidae; genus Lutjanus; species Lutjanus argentimaculatus. Next base: position 20,709,027 of record JAWZSL010000002.1, read on the forward strand.
ACATTGTACCAGTTTCTTGCAGATAATATTGCATCTCCTAAAGGTCAGCCTAATGAGATCTATAACATTTTGACAGTTCTACAGTTAAAAGACCAGTGCTCACAGACATGATCTCTGGGAAGCCCTGATAAAACTCCTGTTTGGACTGCCTTGAAAGTTAATGTTGATGACAGCATGACATGTTTTATTCATGGTTTTGACTCATTTTAAACTTACTGTCTGTGACGTCATATGCTCGCAAAATCAGCACTTTTTATCCAGTCGCTCTGCAGCTATAGAATAAAATCTAGATCATCAGTAGAGCCTTGGAAACAAGATGACTCCATCACTTTAACATAAAAAGACTTGGACTTTATTTATCTTTGTCAGAATCCAGTCTTCCACCAATTGCAACAAGTGGATGGCTTATTGTTAAAATTCCTGCACATATAAATATAACCATAAAAGTGAACAAATTCTCCCAACACACACACACACACACACACACACTCATTGTCTCATAACAGCCTCCTTATACACACATACACACACACAGCAGTAAAATGCTCCATCAAAGTACAAAAATGGAGCGAGAGAGGGAGATAGAGAGAGAGAAAGGGAGAGGTCTGAGATCTGAGAGGAGAGGAGACGAGAACAATGGCTTTAAGTCTTGACAAACACTTAGCCGAGGCCTTCAGACTAACACTTTGGAGCAGACATGTCTGCCTGCATACCAATAGCAAACACTGTCACTCCCCATCTAACTCAGAGGCTTTTGATGTTCTATTCACAGAGATAGAGAGAAGGAAAGTGAAGGAGGGGATGGAGGTAGAGTGAGCGCAGTGAAGAGGATGGGGAGAACATGAAGAAATGAAAAATGGAAAGAAAAAAGGGAGAGAAGGAAGGAATGAAGTTGGTTGAATGAGAGAACAAAGTTGCATTGCTGTCTGACCTTTTTTCCTATTTTTTTTCCTGCCTTTCCCTTTGTTTTTCTCCCTCTCTGTCTCTGTCTGTGTTTCTCTCTGTTTCCACCAGTATCTAGATCGCAGCGGTGAGAATAAGTGACACAGAGAAGGAAGAAGAAGAAGAAGCAGCGTGAAAAAGAGGAAGGGGATGACACGGAATGGATCCCTGTCCGTAAAATCATGGTACATAACTTGCAATCTTGAGTTTGCCCCTGTCTGTCCGTTTCCCTCTCTCTCTTGAAATACTGACACTACAGCAAGCAGACATAGGAGAATGATGATATGTATGTAACCTAAGGAGTAGTCAAGGGTTTTCAAGTGGCAGGTGTCTTAAGTATATGTTTGTGTGTATGGTGGAGTAGTCACTGGTTCTGATGCAGACAGTGTGTGTTTAACCACCAGATGAAACAGTTCTGTGACCTGACACAATCTGTTGCCTTTCTACCTCTTTTAAGTCACCTTCAGTTGATCTGATTGCACAGCGGTAACATGTTAACTAAGCCACTACGTACGTTTGCTACATCCAATAAAGAAACAAAATTAACTCACAAAATATCAAGAAAGGAAATATTCTTACCGTACACGTTCTAAATCCAAGTTTCTGTCTTTTACCAAACTAAGACAAGTTTAATAACCTTGTTAACCCAAAACACTTCATTCAAAGTCCAGAGAAAAAAAAACCCAAAACCATTAGTTACCCCTAATTTACACCAGGCGCGGCTGCGCCGCGGCACGCAGAGAAATACACAGCCATTCTAGTCAATGCTCGTGTTTACACCAGATGCGCCGCGGCGCGTGTCAGCAGCGTCCCAGAAGCGGCTCTGCGCTCCGCTCCGCAGAGAATACGCAGCAAGTCTATTTTTGACGGATGGCGCGTCAAGCAGCGCGGATGAGATCGAACCAGACAGGAAGTCCCGACACGAAAAGCATAGTGAATCCGGTAAATTTTCAAAATAAAACATCTTGTGTCGACGACGGATCGTATTTCACTTCATTCATTCAACATTACGCCATACCCGGCGACAACAGGTATGTTTCATAATATTGAGATGATTATAGAGATGTATTTTTTAATTAAACAAAGCTCCAAATCTTTGATCCATGACTTTGAAGACTACAGCATGATAAAGAAGGAAATAACAATATTAAACACAATTAAAACATACAAAAAAGAAACCACATAACTACATAGACTTCTTACCCATGGTCGAGGCACAAAAATCAAGGAAAAATGACCCAAAACGACAAAGTAAACAAGTCAACAACTGATCCGCTTCTGAGACGCTCCGCGTCTGAAACGCTGTTGGTGTAAATTGAAGTCACGAGTATGACGGACCAAAACCGTGGCGCAGCCGTGACGCGGCGCAGCCGTGCCGGGTGTAAATCCCGGGTTAGTCTTTCCACTGTTCAAACAATCACAAACTCTGGTTTGGTCGAAATAAACTCTTTATTCAGCTATTTAGATGTGAAAATATTCTGGCTCTACAGGCTGTTTCATTTCCGCTTGTTCTTGTTTCTCAGTGGTTGTGTACTGTGCTGCGGAATAACACCCTAGCCATACTGACTGTGTGAGTAGTGTGTGTGCATTGTGGAACCTTTTGCTTTTTATGAACAGCTGAGAGCAGCCCCACAGCCTGCATGAGCAGCGTGGCTCATGGGCAGCTGCAGCGACTTCAGATCCAGAGATTTGGTGTGTCACCTATTTTTTCTGTGTAAAATAGGGTTTTCAACAAAAATAGACAGTGAAAATTATTTGTTGATTGTCATATCAATATCATATCAGCAACATGACACCTTTGACGACAGTTTCAAGGTCTATTTCTGCAGAATATGTCACAGACATGAAAAAATCAGGACAGTATTTTTTACATCTAGGTGTGCCTATTAAACTAGCAACTGAGTGTATTTTAGATGATTTTGTCATATAAGAGCAGTAACATACAAACTATCATATATGCAAACATGTTGACATACATGTACACCATTACCAACCACATCTCTTATCTGGCAGAGTGCACAGGCACTGGCAGGCACAAACAGACACACATACACAAACACACAACCTCCTCTGCAAGTTGATAAGTGTGTTAGGAGGCAGGGAGAAATTATTAATTATCAGGCTAATGGGCACCAGGCTGAGTTCTGCTTCATTAAGCTCTAACTGTTTGTGTGTGAATGTTTGTGTTTGTGTGTTTGTGTATCAGAGGGCGGAGGGACCTCTGAGTAATACACAAAGATAGGTACACATAAATTCTCATACACCCATACACAAGGGGGTTGTTTTGCAACACATTCACTCAAGCAGTCATACAGATGCATGTAAATACTTGAATTTGTGTAGACATAGAAACAAAAATATTGATATAATATTCAATATCAGGTATAAAACTGTCTTTATATGTAACACTTGCATATTGAGGAACAGAAATGTTATAATAACTTTGTGGAAAATTCAGAAATTTCCTTTCATAGTAATGACTTGTAGCCTCTTCAATATTAGGAGAAGGAACCTTAAATTAAATCTTCAAATTTTGGGAAAGGCTTTGCTCAGTCCCACCAACTGAACATGCAGTGAAGTGTGCCACTTCATGTGTTTATGTACAGTATGTACATGTGATTTGTGCAGTTGCAGTAGTGCTGTGTTTGCGCCCTGTGCTGAATGGTGATGCAGTTTGCTTCCACTCTATCCCTTGCAGGGTTGTGCTGGCTACAGTATGATAAGTAAAACCAGCGCTAACGTTAATCTGTCTCACTCCCACTAGGAAAGACAGATAAGGGGGAGACAGAGGCAGAGGGAGAGGCAAAGGGAGGGTGAGACAGTGGAGGGAGTCAAAGAGAAAAAAGTTACATTGATGTAATAATTTGGATTTAGTTGGAGACCCAACATAATTTTGATTTACAATATGAGAAAAACAAAACCAGCCTAGATTTTTGGAGGCATTTCAAGAATTTTGTTTCATTTTTGGCTTTATTGGACAGTTCGCAGTTCAGTAAAGGAGAAAGAGAGAGAGGGTGGCAAGCAACAAAGGTCCCTGGTTGGATTCAAATCAGGCAAACTGCAATTATATGGTATACGTCTTAGGCCTTTGGGCACCAGTGCCTGTTTTATAAGCATTTGAAAGCTTTTCCTGCTGCATGTAAGTATATGAGCATAAATTTAAACATTCTAAACCCACAATGTAATGAATAGTCACCCTGTGACGATTTGCGTTGAAAACAAGAGTAAATAAAGTGAGAAAAGAAGGAAGTTTGGTCTCCGGGTCAACAATTTACTGTCAATCTGCAGGTGCTGAAATAATGGAAAAAAATGGAAAAATTAAGAAAATAAAATATATTGCAATACATATATAAAGTGGAAGACAGGATTTGAGTAAGTTGTATATGTGTTTCTTGTCCTTTGGTTAAAATGCTTATTCAAGCCACCCATGCTACACAGAAATTATAGAAATGTATATTAAAATATTTAAATTACAATAGAATCTGAAGAATAAAATAGCCAATATGATAAAGCAAACTATATAAAAGTAGCTCTTAAAGTTATTTTGTTTGTAATCATTGCATTTGTGAGAATATTGTTACCCACATCCTTGTTTGTCACATTGTATTGAATGGTGCTTAGTTAGTTAGACTCAAAATTCAGCATGCTGATTGACATTTTGTTCCATGTAATCAGGCAAATAATGTCTCTCAGCTTGTGACATAGTTTTTTCCCATCCAGGGTAAGAAAACAATAGTGTTATGTATCAGCTCTAGACACTCCATCAACAGCAATAAGAAAATTGTTACATAAAATGTTCAGTAGTTTCACTAAAATGCGTTAAATGCAAACCGCCATCAAAGCACATGACGAATATGCTTTTTTATTTATTTTTTTATTTGTATAAAGCTAGTGTCAGTTTTTCATTGTTGTGTTAATATTAGAATTATTACCTGTGTGCCTTAATAAATAATCTGTATTAAAATTGCAGTAATAAAAATTCTAATTAATTATCAATATCAACTGAAATGAAACTTTCATTGTGATCAGTTCTTCAGCTATATCACCTAGTCCTACTTTGCTGATATTTTTTGGAATCTTATCATGTTGGAGTTGAGTTTGAATTTAAAAGCCTGAGTCAAACTGTCTGTATCAACAGTGTGCGTGACAGCCGATGGCTATTTGTGATTTTTTTTTTTGTGTGTGTGGACATGTGTGCTTACTATAAATAGCATTGATGGTAACATAAGCAGGGGCCCAGGCTCAGTGGTTTTTCCCATTGATTAGCTGGCTGGCTAATGCACAATCATCCCCACCACTCGTGCACACACACACAAACACACACACACAAACTACTGCACTGCACTAATGAGAGTTGGTTAAGACCCCCTAGGAACAACCTACCGCCACTTTACCCCTGAGACGAGGGGTGTGGGAGAGAGAAGAAGGGAGAGTGACAAAGTGGTAAAAAGAAGATGTAGGATAAGTTTGATAAAGAGAGTATGCAGAGAAAAATAAGGAGATAGAAAGATGGACAGAGGATGATGATATAAATAACAATGAACAGAGTGATGGAATAAATGCAGTCCTGCCTTCATTTTTGTGTGAATGTGTGTGTGTATGTGGTTAATATGCCCCTGAGGGGTGTCCTCTTGCTGTCGATGTGTGTATCCCTGTGTCTGGGTGTATGTGTGTGCTAGAATTACCCAGAATGCTTTAGCGATTGACTGGCTGGCTAATGGCGGTCTCTGTTTACCTCTGATGGTCATTGACTAGGCCTTCACATCAATACCTGTTTTTACAGCTATTCTAGAGCTGTGTGTGTGTGTGTGTGTGTGTGTGTGTGTGTGTGTTTTTGTGTGTGTTGTGTGTGTGTGTGTGTGTGTCTGTGTCTGTGTGTGCACCTGTGTGTGTAGGTTTGTGTTTGTGTGTGGGGGTGTGTGTTTGCGTGTGTGTGGTTTAGTGCACTACTTATGAAAGAAATTAACTTTACCTGGGAACTTCAAAGTAGCTTAAAATAACTTATTTCATCATTTCTCTTCTTTGCTTTACCCTTTGTAGTTCCATGTCAGATTTTTAAGATGCCATCTTACACAGTGTTTTATGTTAAAATTTGGACAGCAATATGATTTTTACTCTGATATTTACTTTGATACACTCTTTTGAGAGGGGTGGTGAGGTGGATTATTACATAATTGCAGATACTAGATTTAAATAACAGTGTTTCTTGATTATCAGAGGTGGTTAGTGCTGCTGATTAATTACTGCAAAGAAAACGTCCAATGTGATCAATCAGTCAATCAACTTCCAAGTTGAATCGGACAGATCCATATCTCCATATCAATGCAGTCTCTACATGTGTCTAGATGATCCAGGTTAAAGGGATAGTTTGGATTGTTTAATGTGAGGTATGAGGTATGAGAATGATCATCATTATAATGATGATTATGTTGATGATGCACAATATATCCAACTGATATGTTGTATATTAGATGGAGGGAATTGTGAAGATGACTGTGATTTATGTTTTATTCATCCTAAAGAGATAGGTCTTTGCTTCTTCTGACTGGGGGTATGTCAGCTGCCGTGTTGGCTGCCATCAACTCTCCATTTAAACAGTCGCATCACTCAATAAAAATGTGGCCTTTGCTGAATGATGCACCAGGATCCGAAATTAACTTTTTAGCTCACCTGCCAAATGTCGGGTAGATTTTTTTTTTTACCAGCCAAAATATAAAATGTATATTTACAGCCTTTTTGTGTCGCGTATCATACATATATAATAACTAGGGTTTACCAGGACAGTTATTACAGTAAAAAGCTCAGTTATCTCCAACAAAAACATATCCAGTGAGCCAATTAATCACCTAAAGATGTTGATGAAGCTGTCGATGCCTCACTTAAAGTTCTACTGTCAATTAAGGGTTAAGTTGCACTGTTCAGATGCTGGCTACTGGCATACTGACACAAGCTGCAGCTGCTGTGGGGGGATTTACTTTCAGGTTACAAAAACAGTTCACTTTTTAGGCTTTTATTACACTGTATTCTGAGTTTGTTAGATGTGTTGCCCTTGCCAGCTTTGCGTTCTATGTTACATATACTGTAGCGAGCATTGTCCGTGTTGAGTTTTGAAAAGTACCACACTTACAACTACTTTCGGTTTGCTCTGACTCACTTATTCCACTCTGTGACTGAACAAGCTACTGCCGCTCTAACACTGCTCTCTATCTTTCTCTTTTTCTCTATACCCTGCGATATTCTCTCACTCATGCACATTCGGGAATTGAAATTTGGCACTGATTGATTTAATGTTAGCTGGTACTTGGTATTACGGACAGGATTTGGCCAGTACCATTAAAAGTACTGAGTTTGGTACCCAGCCATACCTTCCAAGGTGTTGGGTGGCTTCTGAAATTTACATGCCAAATGAAAAATCTTCCTGCATTTGGTGCTTGGTGTGTGTTAATTTCAGACCCTGGATGCACCACATCTTGTTTTGAAGTTAAATAAGCCCAATATTACATTTCAGAAAAATGTCACTGTAATGGAATTATTTAAATGCTGTGGAAAATCATGAATAAAGTTTTAGGACCAATTCGATTAAGTCAGAGGGCAAAATTGTGCTACTCCAAGAATAGCTTCATACAACTCTCTTCTCTTCCAGCCTTTAACATGTAACATCTCCTCGTCCAGTGCTTTCTGGTTACACATTCCTCTACACGTCTTTTCCGTATATTCCTCTCTCCTCAACATCTTCACGGCTGTGTTTGGTTCCTCTCCTCTCCTCTCCTCTCCTCTCCTCTCCTCTCCTCTCCTCTTCTCTTCTCTTCTCTTCTCTTCTCTTCTCTTCTTCTCTCTTCTCTCCTCTTCTCTCCTCTCCTCACCTGAGGAGAGCTCCCCCACCTCTCCCCTCCTTTCTCTTCTGTTCCCTCTGTCACTCTCCTACCGTTCTCCCCTCAGTTTGGAAAGGATTTGGTCTCAAAGACACTCAGCAAGACTATCACCACTCCACCCAGGAGACCACTCATCTCTCCCTTCAACTCTCCCCTCCTTGCCTCCAACCCACCCCCCCAACCATCCATCCATCTACCCATCTATCCATCCATCGATTGCCACTATTCCTGGACTCCTGTTATCCCACTCCTGGTCCAGCTCGGGTTTCCCTTCCCTTCCCACCACTCAGCTGTGAGTGTGTGTGGTGTGTGTGTGTGTGTGTGTGTGTGTGTGTGTGGTGTGTGTGTGTGTGTGTGTGTGTGTGTGCACGCTAACCTCTGTATTTCTCCCTGTCTTTTTGAGTGTCACATATAATGATTAATTTTCAAATCAGCTCCACATAATAATCACAAAAAATGAAGATTAATTTTCTTTCAATGTTAGTGTCACAACAAGACACGATTTTACTGAAATCAATGTGATTACTCTTTATCCACTCAAAATACATGATTGCAGCACTTAAAACACACACACACTTGTACTTTCCACTAAATGTGACTCAATTCCATGCTCATTAGGAGCAACAGGACTCTTGCTGCCTAGTCACCTCGAAATGGCCTAAGTGGCCCAAGTATTGATAATCTATAAGAAATGGTCAATTCTACGAGAAAAGCTGACTTAATCAATAGCCTGATGACTCTAGTAAGAGGTGAGCTCTTTGCTCATTCATTCATCCATCCATTCACTAACCTAATCATTAATTTAATTAATACACTTTTTTTTTTTTTTTTTTTACTTTTTTGGCATTTATATGTGTTTATTAGAGAGCTGGTTGGAAATGAAGGGAGAGGGGGATGTGGGACACATCAATGGGGGGTCAGTGGTCAGCACCTTAACAACTAGAACGCTGCTGAAAATTTTAAAGGACTTAGTGAGTAGAGTTGAAAATTTGAAAACAACAGCAAAAATTTATACCACCTGTTAGGGATGCACCGATACCGATACCAACATCAAGTATCGGCCCGATACCGTACTCATGTATTTGTACTCGTACTCATAAAACCACTCTGATACCTCACACCAGATACCACGTCACAAAAAATAGCCACTTGACACAAGCAAACCAATCCAACCAATCCAAAGAACCAACACGACGCAGAGTTTGCTGATGTTTATCCTCTTTTTTTGGTCGCACTGTCATTACCAGCAAGACACTCATTGTCCTCAACATCATTCACTAATGACCGCAGTGACTTTGGAAACTGTCCATAAAATTCCACGCAAGTCCATGTAAAACTGAAATAAATGCGCAAAGTGCACCTGTAGACCACAGCCAGCCGCTGTCCAGTAAGTCCCGGTGGGTGTGAACTAGTTGAATGCCTTGGCGAATTAATCTGAAGATGAAGAAAGAACACAGCTGCCACCAGTCTGTAACCCTCTTTTCTTGGTACTAGAGGGGCTACAACTTCTTTTTGTGTGCTCTTCTTTATTCTCCTGTTAAACTTCACCAAAACGGCATGACAGCACGGTACACCCAACTTGACTCTTTGTGGTTCACAGCAGGGTAAACAAAACTGTTGCACACATGGCACCACACTCATACCTGTCTCCCCTAAACAATGGCAGGTAGGAACAAATTAGTTCCTAAGCGAGAGGGACATGAAGATGCAACTTAAACACTACACCTGTAAATGTGTAATTAAAATACTAGTTAAAGTGCTCTAAATGATAATGAAATAATTATCATATGTAACACCATTTGTAACAGTAAAATTAATTCTGCAAGTCCATAATAATGTTGTGTAATTATTACACTGAAATATATAATGTGCACAGTGAACTGCACAGTTTAATAAAGAACACAAAATTAGTGAAGTAACTTACTACAAATAACCCAAAAATGTAATGTGTACAGTAACTATGATTACACCAACAGCAGGAAACAGCAAAAACAATTTGTTACATTTTGAAAGTGAGGAACATCTGATGAAAATAAAACAAAAAATGTTTTTAAAGTTATTGTAAGAACTGAAATGGCATTATTAAGTACTCGTATTGGTACTCGATATTGGCAAGTACCCAAATGTGAGTATTTGTACTTGTACTCAGTCTGAAAAAAAGTGGTATGTGTGCGTCCCCACTTATTAGTGTTGTTGAAATTGATTAATCGTTCATCAATTTTTCATGCAGAACTAAATTAAACTGAATATATTTGGGTTCTAGACTGACAAAATGAGACAATCAAAGACATCATCTTGGACTTGAACTGGGATGGACATTTTTCACTATTTTCTGACATTATATAGATATTGCAGCACCATATGAAACATGACAATTAACTTTATTCTTTGTTATTATTTAATAATAATATTCGTATTATTATGTAGGAACTAGCTAATAATAATTATTATAAAACAGTTTGTACAGGGGCAAGTAAAAACTGACTTCAGGCAACTAGATTTCTGACCCACTTGGATGACCAGGTTTGTTGAAGTAATTTTAAAGACAAAATGGTAGAAAATGCTGTATAAGTTTTTCTTTGATCATTATCATATTAAACTGAATATTGTTGGGTTTTTGCCTGACCAGGCAAGTGAAAAACAGCAACAATGTGAAACCCTGTATAGAGGCACCTGGCATCTAGTGTTCTTGCAGAGACACAGGTTTATCCATATTTAAGCCTAATTCCAATCCAGCCCCTTCACATTCCCACTCTCTGAATGAGTATGACTGTCTGGAGTCACACTTGCAGCTGGATGCAAACACAGAGTGAGAGTGGTTAGGGAGAGGGTGTAGGGGTCGGATTGGAATTGGAACTGTCCCTCCTGCCTCTCCCGTGGTCTTTCTCTTCATACTGGGGCTATAAATGAGGAGTTGCCTCCAATTGTCAGACATGGTGTTAATAAATTCTGAATAGAGGTGCATAAATCAGTGTGGACACTGCACAATGACTGTCTGTTTAACTGGACCAAGATTCTCTCTCCTCTCCTCATAGTAGGCCCTCCTCTTTAGCCATAGGAGTGAACAGAGAGCTGTGTGGCAGAGGAGAGGAGAGGATTGTGCCTGTGTGTGTGTGTGTGTGTGTGTGTGTGTGTGTGTGTGTGTGTTTGTGTGTGTGTGTGGGACACTCACTGTCATTGCATGGTTTGATGTTGCTACCTCTAATTGTCTTTCATGTGAACACAAGAGAGGTGTTTGGCAAGCACAGGGTAAAGACAGAGAGAGAGAGAGAGAGAGAGGGACAGCAGAAGACAAGGGTTGAGAGTGGACAGTAGAGTGATGAGGAGGAGAAAAGAGGAAGCAGTGAAAGAGAAACCATGGGTAAAACATGGAAAAGAAAAAGTTGTTAGGTCTGGCAAGGCAATGTCCCTTTCCTTTATTATTCTTTTATTAGCAATGAGCAAGTGACATGCTGTGAGGGCTATTTATTTTTTTTCCAGATTTACCTCAGTCCTCTCGCCAGCCTATGTGGCTAAATACACTAAAAATAGGCGATTGACCCTTTTCCTGTTGCCATTTGATGAGTTTACCTTGTTTTGTGTCTGATGAGTGCTGTAAAGCCGAGACTCAACTGTGTCTGTGCAGGAGAGCAGAGAGAAAGACACTTAAAAATGTCAGCTCTCAATACTTTTGTTACTTCTAACTGAATCTCTGTGGTTTGAGGTTAAGTTTCTCCTCTACATCACTGTTTTAACTTCTTTTTAAATGTTTCATATTTGCTTTCAGCTGGATAAGAGTCATGTTAAGTTACTCCTGATGAATGCCGTCCCACTGAGGAGAAAAGCCAGATGTTAGTACATGTTAGTATGGTTTTTGTCCAGTTTAAAGAAGAAGAAGACATACTTTATTAATCCCCGAGGGAAATTACATTGTTTTCACTCTGTTGTCATTTTTTTCCTACATACACACAGGCCTGAAATACACACGCACATGCACAAACAGGACCTATAGACATGCATCAGGGAGAGGTGTCAGAGTGAGGAGGCTGCACACACATACATACATACATATAGTCAGGTGCACCCGAGCAGTTAGGGGTTCATTGCCTTGCTCAAGGGCACCTTGGCAGTGCCCAGGAAGTGAACTGGTACCTCTCCAGCTACCAGTCCTTGCTCTGTACTTTGGTCCATGTGGGACTTGAACCAGCGACCCTTCAGTTCCCGAGCCAAGTCCTTACAGACTGAGCTAGTGCCGGTGCTTTAGTATTATCACTGCTGTGAACTAACTTTTTACATTGTCAGTCTGATCTTAACTCTCACCCTAATTTGTGTTTCTTGATGATACACTTGAAAAATAATCATCCCTCGAAAGAAATGGGCACCAGTAACAATTTCCTCACTTTAGAGGATTTTCCTCTTTTTAGAAAGGTGAAGAAAATCATCTGTCCGATCCGCAGCAGTTCTAGCTCTAACAACACTGTTAGCGTTGCCATCCTCCCTGCATGTTCCTTTACTGCCTGCCTGGCTCTTTTACGCGTGCCTCAGCTCACCTCGGTAAGGGGAATTTGTTTAAAAAGCGTGGTAATTGATGCAGGGCTGAGAACTAAGAGAACGGCTGCCGCAGGTGATTAATGCACACAGAATGTGTGTAGCATTTTTTTCTGAGACACTTTCAACTGGGCCTCTTAAATGACCATGGCGAAAGAGAAAAAGCGACACAAAGAGCGAGAAAAAGCAATTCCCCTATTGGCTCTCATTTTACCTCTGTGTGTGTGTGTGTCTGTGTGTGTGTGTGTGTGTGTGTGTGTGTGTGTGTGTTGTGTGTGTGGTGTGTGTGTGTGTGGTGTGGTGTGTTAGCTGTATAAAACACCTATAAATTAGCAAATTTTGGAAAATAAATACAGCAACTTGCAACTGACCCAGGGCACATACACACAGACCATTTGAAGCTGATCATAGGTTTAAAGTTCAATTAGTATATTTGTTGTCTTTTATAAACATGAGACATTTTGACAGCTTCAGCACTGTTGGTGCTAAAGGAACAGTGCCCTTTTGTTTAATGCCATAATGCAATCCAGTGAACTTTGTGTAGGATTCAACCCGCATGCAACGTAAAATTACCAATATTAATTGATGCACATTTGTCAGTCTCTTCCATTGCATCAGAAATACGGAACTCTGAGGATGACTGTGATTTATCTTAATTTTATATGTAGGTGTGATTAATGTCATGAGTTATATTTCATCCCACAATGTGGTGAATATACTGTAGGACAAACACTATATAACTGAGCCATGAGATGTAAAAACTAACAAAAAGGGGCATTAATGTTCTGAATATTCTGTGTCATTGGACCAAGTCCTCTGTGCCTGTATTAGTGTCCATGTCTTTGCTCGAGCAGTAGATTGAATGCACTTCCACATACCTCTATGGAAATGAAGTCACACACACACACACACGATGGGACAATCAGGTCATTCCAAGGTAAAAGGACTTAGGTATAGTCAATTTTCATACTTTAGAGGTACCGTCTATGTGTATGTGTGCATGTGCACGCAAGTGTGAATGTGTGTGTGTGTCAAGCTCATGACTGCTACAAGCAGTTCGCTTTAATTGAGGTCCTGACGCCTCAAGCAAAATGCTTAGGAGAAAGATAAAACCTGCACAGTGGTGGGTAAACACACACACATATGTACACACACAAACTAACACAACAATGTTGACCTTAAAAACTAAATAAATATAAGTTGGTTATCAGGCAGTCAGCACTGATACAGTCTGATGCAGGTTGCTTGCTGACCAATGCCAATGAATGAACACACTATTAATGGTTAGTTATTAATTGCATGTTGCAAGGCTTACCAGGGTCAGATCACAATCACTTGTTTCTGGGTTTGCATGTTGTAAAAACTGCCATGAACTGACAACCACTGACTCAAAATGCACCCAAGAAACAGTTTAATTTTATTGACAGTTTTTTTCCTCCAACCTTCATGAAACGAGTGTAGCGAGACTTCTCAGCTGTACTGTAAAAATAAACTATTTATTGTTAGTGTCCAGGCTGTCTTAGAAATTTAAGTTAATGAATTTGAAAATACAAGTTGAAGTAATTTTGTACTGATTTAAAACAAAAAAACTTTTCAAGTCAAACTTTCTGTTCAATTCTACAGTACAAATAAATTTGATTTCCTTTTACATTTTCTCTGTTTGAAGAATCAGTTCTACATTTCACACAAAGATCTTACAGCTGCAGCTGCTTCTGTTGTAGCTATTTTGTCCCAGTATTAGCACAAAGACAATATGTGAAACTGCTCCCAGTGAATTTATTAAACTTTGATTGATCTCTGTGCAGTGCATTCATTCAACTCATCATTTCCAGTCAATCCTAGTGAATGAAACTAGAATATTTATATTAAGTTGATGAGAAATATTAGTTGATTTCGCTATATTCATGTACGATTTTTTACAGTGTATGGAGGCTAAAGCACTTATTCTTAAGCCAATGCAGCCAGTGACGAAGAGGTGCTTCTTTCACTAAATTTGGCATGGCAATATATTACACCTACTTGACATTTCTGTTGGATTTCTGCTGTAATTGGACAGCTTACCTCACTGTATTTCTGAAATGTGACTTGATTAACTGAGTCAACCACAGGCCACCGTAACTCAAGGCTCAGGAGGGTGAATGGTTCGGGCTCTGCCAGTGTAGTAACATTTGGGCGTCTACAAATCTCAACAGAGGCCATAGATTACTTAAAGGCAGTGTATATTATCAGCTGCAATGTAAATATATCAGTGCCCTATTGGTTTAATGCTTATCTTACCTGCTTGTGTAACTGCATGTGTGTATAATGTGTGTGTGCGCTTGACATACAGTGGATAGGCCCACCTCACTAAAAGCAAAAGCCTGGTGGTATTTTCTCTGTATCAGAATTATAGATTAAATGTTTGACTAAAGATATTATAACACACATTTGTACCTCACACACATCACCCTATGCCCATGCTTTCTCTTTCACACATACACAGCTCATGGTGTGCATGAGATTTGTGGATAATAGCTGCTAAAAGCCTTTTAAAAATACATCTATTCTTCTCATCAGAGATCCAAATATTGGCCTTCACTAAATGGTTTATTGAAGATAATGTTTCTGCCTATTTAACACTTTGACTGGGTGCACTGATAACAAGTGCATGAGGCAGGGCTAAAAGTGTAGTGTGTCTGAGTGTGTGTCTTTTTGTTCATATGTGTGCTTCTAAATGTGTGTTTGTATGTGTTTTTTTTTTCTCTAGATATGTGTTTGCGTGCTTGCTTGTGTGTGTGTGTGTTTAATTAGTTTGTGCTATTGTAACCAAAAAGTAGATATACTGCAGATAGACTATCTGTAATTTACAGTATTTGTGGTTTCCTGTGTTCTCTGCCCTTTAGCAGTTCTGATAAGAGGTTCTCACTACAGCCAGGTGTCTGAACCTTATCAACATCTCGCTCTCTTTCTCGTGTTTCCTCTCTCACAAGCTAATGGATCACCCAAATACATCTGCGTAGGCATGCAGATGCACACATTAACATGTGTACTCACTGCATGCAGATTAAAGCAAAATACTCTGGAAATTTATTCTTACTACTTTGCAGAAGCAGCACCATAAAATGTGCCATATGAAAATGTGTGTTAAATTTACTGTACTGTTGGGTTCAGAACTTCTCTGCTTTTATCTCTCTGTAATAACTAAAATGTAATTTCAACTGTAAAAACAAATCAAATAAGCAAACTTCTCAATTTCAAAATTGTTATTAATTTAGAACATTTTGTAATTTATTTAGAGCATTTTACACACCACATGAAATTAACCCCCCATCTCCCTCTCCCCTCCCAAACTCATCTCTACAACCTGCAGCCTGTCAGTTTGTCACCAGAGCATAGTGCTGTTGTGTGCAATTCAGATGAAGCACATGTGATATGCTTCTTGTTATGTTGTTGGACAGCTAATTTCCCTGTAAATGCAATTTACCTGTTGTTGGTTTCTTGCTTAAGTGTCGGACATGCTTATAAATTTCACATACTGTTATTGTGTACTAAATTGAATGCTGGCAAGGAATTTCAGATGCAAGTAGTGGCTGACTGTTGGATAACTCCAATGTCAACAAAGACAGTGAAAAAGCCCTGATATTTCCAACAACAGCTTATCCAACTAACTAATTAATTACCTGATTTAATTACCTGATGACGTCGACAGATTTGTCGATGCCTTAAAGTTTCGTCGTCCATGGAGGGTTAAACTTCTTCAATGCAGGCTACTATTATTGTGGCTGCTGTGGAGGTCTTGGCTTTCCTGGTACAAGGCACAGTCTTCAGGTTCTGGATAGCCTTTGTTTTATGTTTGACAAGGTGTTTCCGCAGGTTAGACATGTTGTTCTCACCAGCTTGACATTTCACATTACAAACATTGCAGCAAATGTTGTCTGCGTTGAGTTTTGAAAAGTTTAACTACACGTGATCACTTCCAGCTCTCCATTCACCTGAAAAAACTGTGAGTCTGTGAGAGGAGTGAGTCTCACTCTTTCTCCTCTCTCTAACATTATTCTCTATTCTCTCCCCCAGATGCACTCTCAAGTCCCAAAATTTGGCACAGATTCATTTAACATGAATCAGTACTCTCTAGTACTGGCTGGAACCCTTAAAAGTACTGAATTTGGTATCAAACCCTACCATACAGACCTACAACCTACCTCACTCTCAGTCATCTAAAGTACATAATTTGTCTTTCTGCTCCCTCTTGCCTTTCTCTTTATTCCCCAACTTGTCCCTCCTCTGGTGTGACCAGTTTCCCTCTTTCCCTTCATCATTCCTCCCATACTTCTTCCACTTGTATTTGGAAGTGCAGCAATAATTTGTGAGGCTTATTAAGAGGTATTGTAGTGCTCTGGTCTCAGCAACAAAACGAGAGCACCAAGGATGGAGAGAGAGGTGTTCCCCTCCCTCCCTTCTTTCCACCCACCTTCTAATCCCTTAAAAGCACTTACGAGATTGGCGCTGCCCGCCTGCCTCTGCCTGCTCGTCTACCCGTTGGTTGCCACAGCAGCTGATTGGAGGAATCGAGGCTCCTAATTGGATCATGAGGGTGTGATGCAGGCGACAGCAGCCACATTATGGGTAGCTGACTTTGTGCAGCGTAACCCTGCCAGGATGACCCCTTCCCTGTGTATGCAGGTGTGTGTGTGAGCGTGTGTGTGTGCATGCCGAGTGACCTCAATGTGACTAAGAGCCTCCGCTCATCAAGGTGGGCTGGCTGAGGCTGCAGGAGAGGATAGATTGATGAAGAGAGGATAGGAAAGTAGAAGAGAGGAAAAAGAGGAGAAAATGTAGTAAAAGTAAAAGGAGAAGGGAGAGGGAAGCAGAAGAGAGAAGTGGTGGAGAGAAGATTGAGATATTAGCACAGCATTAACGGTGCTGCGCTTCAGTTTCCCTTTTTTACAAATTTTTCCTTCCTTTGTGACAGTAGGGGGTAAGGTAGGATTGATGACATGATGCAGTGAATTAATCCCCCTGAACTTTGTGCCTGTGCTGTGTGTGTGTGTAAGTGAGTGTGTTCGTGTCTTTCACTTTGGTGCAAAGTGACTGTGTTGTCCGTTACGGTGTAAATTGATAGCGTCACTGCTCTTTGCCGCATTACGGTGAGCGTGGAGCTGTACATTCAGTTTCCTAACTGCATTTTATATCACACCATCATGCACACCTGATCCCCCAGACCTGAATGATACACCAGCAAGAACTATTCTGAAGCATTTTAACTTGAAACCTTGCTGGTAATACACACATATGCACGTTCTCTTTGTAAATATGCTCAGTGCATTTATTCCATTTTAAAGGACTTTACTGGGTGTTTTTAGCAGGTTTGATGATGTTTTTTCTTCGTAAAGCCTGTACTGTAAATTAAGTCCTTTGAGCCTTTTGATTCTTGCAATTCTCTCTAATTTTTTTTAGTGATGGCTTGGCCAGAAACGTTTGTCGCATTCACCCTTTTTCAAAAAACAAACTGTTGAAATCGATACTGCATCTTTGGGGGCTGATAGCGATATTAGGGAGAAAGTGTTCACATTTAAGGAACTGGAATCAGATCATTTTTGGCCTTTCTTTATTAAAAAATTGCTCAAATGGATTAATCGATTATCAAAATAGTTGGTGATTGATTTAATAATCTATTAATAATCGATTATTATTAGTCAATTAATTGTTGCAAAGTATGAGCAAAATGTATGTACATATTAAACCTGAACTGAATAAATGGGTCAAATATGCACTGAATGTTGCCTATAAACAATCTAAATCTACATCATAATCTGTTTTGTTTTGTTTTTTTCTAAATTTCATATCGGACAACATATATGTAGATACCGGTGTAGACCGATATAGCTGTGATATGTTAATATCTGGCTCTAAAATTTTCACATTCCTACGTGATTAAGGAATTGTCCCTGTGAGAACACAACCCTTTAAAGGCTCATAAAGTGTTCTGTAATATGACATGGTGGTGACATGGTGTGGAAATAGACAGAGATGACACAAAAAAAAGGTTTTGGCAACAACACAGTTTCTTTCTAAATATTTTTTTTATACTAAGTTAAGACATACATTAACCAATTATTTATCCCCAAATAAAAAGGAATCACATCTTGTCAAAATTTATTGTGTCTTGATACAGCGTTCTTTGACAGTCCATCCTAATTTTGATTTACTTTGCTGCAAAGTGCTGCATGCTAACTATTTTTTTCTTTGCAACTTTAGATGACACGAATAAAGAGGTTTTTTTTTTATAGTTTTGTTTGTTGGTGAAATATAATGGAAATGATTAGAACCAAACTCAAAATCCTGTTCCAAATATTGTAGTGTTTCTGTGCTGGAGTGAAGGGACACTACATGTCTCTTCTGTCTGTATGGTAGCTTGATTCCAATAACCAGCTAATTTTAGCGCAACAGGGGACGTCCCAGTGAATATACATGTGCATATGTGTGCAATCATTTGTGTACAAGTTGGTTTCTGTGAGTGTGTGCGTGCGTGCGTGTGTTGTGTGTGTGTGTGTGTGTGTGGGTGTGTGTGTGTGTGGGGGGGGGTGCCAGTGAAGTGCGGCAGTACAGCAGGGGCGTCTGATCCCTCCACCTTTTAAGAACATCAGAGGGTGTGAAAAGCACTGATTGCCCTAACCGCTCTCATTGGGACTCAAACCCCCGGCTTAGTTGTGCTTGAGCGAGTTTGGAGAGACAAGAGAGGGAGAGAGAGAGGTGTATGTGTGTGTCTGTGTGTAAGTGAGGGAGGGAGGGAGAGAGGGAAAGGGGAACAAGGGAGAGACGGGGGGACAGGAAAGAGAGAGGGTGGGAGTGAATTAGTTTGGAGGAGTGATGGAGAAGGAGAGTGGAAATCAGGGTTAGCAAGGGAAAGAGTGAGTAAACAAGCAGATTTCGAGTGAGAGGGACATGCTGAGAGAACAAGGGACTGGAGAAGAAGCAGACGGCTGAGAAAGATGGGGTAGAGGGACGAAACAAGGGAGATGGTGAGGGAGCATGCAAGTTGGGGAAGGCGTGAGCAAGAACTTTTTGGAGAGACAGAAGTCATGACAGGACTCTTCATTACCTCTTCTTTAAATCTTGACATTTTATGCTCAAGCTGCTTATTAAGATTTCTAACATTTAAATCTACCTCATGAATCCATCAGGTGCTTATCTATTAACAGAAAGCAAAACCCCTTCTGATTCCATGATGAAAAAAATGTAAGACAAGACAGCTGTATAACAATCCTGCCTCACAGTCAAAAGTGTAGAGGGTCGACCCTTGTCAAGCCTTAGGTAGCAAAGCCTGGTAAAGTGTCTTTGGGGAAGGCAGCGATGCCCTGCTCGCTCCTCGTTACTTTGTGCTTGAACCTGTGCTGTGTTGCCCCTGTTATATCACTTTACTGAGGCTAAGTTAAAGGAGACATACAATATGTACTATGTATATTGTATATATAATACTTAATCAGAAAATGACCATGATATGTTATCAGAGCTTAAGTAAACATGCCACATAATGCTTCACACTGGTCCTTTAAGAAACAATTTACGATCTGCATCCTTTAATAAAACAAATGAATAAAACATTTTTTATGTAAAAATTAGAAACAACAAGCAAACTTCACTATAATGTGAGAATTTGTGTAAACTGGTTCCCAGTTTGTTTTGTGCTGCGGTTTGGGAGAGACTTGACAATCATGCATTTACAAATGAGAGTTTGTAAATGTTTTGTTTCTTATAAGGTCTTGTTGGGTAACAGTGACTCAGTATGATATTTAGTAGACTTGTGTTGATATAACCTAATCCTATCTACTGCAGGTTATGAACACGTTTCAGTTCTGTCTGTTCTCCTCCATATTAAAGACCGGGCTCTGAAGTTTCCTCTACGTGTATTACACACTAGTGTAAAAGTGTGTGTGTGTGTGTGTGTGTGTGTGTGTGTGTGTGTGTGTCAGTATGCTCAATGTCATCTAGGGGTTAAACGCAGTGTTGACTGTGTAGAGCAGAGTGAAGCACGAGACCTGCCGACTGATACCCACTGACATTCAGCACATTAAGCCCTACACACTATCTACACGTGGTAAAAGTGCTGTTTATTCTCCGCTGCCAGCTGCATAAAGATACAAGCAACAAGCCTTTACCCTAACTGGAATTTATATTTCAGTGACCTTCACAAGAAAGACATGCAGTGGAGGGAAAGTAAGAAAT
This sequence comes from Lutjanus argentimaculatus, assembly GCA_034769285.1. NCBI lineage: Eukaryota > Metazoa > Chordata > Actinopteri > Lutjaniformes > Lutjanidae > Lutjanus > Lutjanus argentimaculatus. The sequence continues at coordinate 20,729,573 of JAWZSL010000002.1, forward strand.
AAAAATAATATATAAACGCAGAGGAAAAAACAATTTACTCAACAGCCTGTCATGTATTATTGTGATGAGGATTCATGAAGATATACTTTGGTAACCAATAAAGTGGCATTTGTCATTTAAATTCTTGTTCTTATTTAAGATGACCTTAACAATAACTTTAATTTGAGGCCAATAAGGGAAAGTGCTTTTCAAAGTTTTGAAAAACACGCAGGCTGTTCAACATCTAATAGAAGAATAGATGAGGGAAGGAGTAAAAAACAGGAGCAGGTAAGAATGAGCAACCAGCAAATTGGGGAGGACTTTTATTATATTTTTAAGTTTTTAATTTGAGGTTCATATATTTATGAAAGCCCATTGCTTATGTCAGGCTGCCAGCAGTATCAGCTTCATAAAACCAAGATGACCTTTTTAGGATGGATTTAAAAACAGAAAAGAACAATAGAGAGATGAGTCTGAGGGCTCTCTCTCTCTCTCTCTCTCTCTATATATATATATATCACACACACACACACACACACACACACACACACACACACACGTTAAGACAAGATCATATACTTACACAAAGCTCATACACACCAAAACACACACTGCATGGCCCAGTAGATTTATATGGGGCAATGGGGTCTTGGGGTCAGATATCCAGGGTAACCAGAGGCCTGACCCCCTGGTTTGTTTGGGAGTTTGGGGGCATACATACACACATATAGTGGCACACAATTTAACATATACATATACACTGGCTAGAAACCCTTAACTGTAAATGAGTTTTGAAATGGATTTTAGGAAATGTCTTAATTCCTAAAACAGCACCTTTGATAAGGAAAAGTAAAAAAAATAATGTTTGGAGTAAGATGGCCTCAAGAAAAACACTCAAATACACACATACAAATACACACACACACACACACACACACACACACACACACATCAGGGTGGGGGTCAGGTGTGGGGTTAGGCTGTGAGGGCCTCTAATAGGTTCCCCTGACACATGAGGTGTCAACACTGGAGACAGAGATGTCATCACACACACACACACACACACTGGCACACACACACTCATGCATTCACACATGAACACACTAAAAACACAAACACACACAGCTACACATGTGTTCCTGTGTCCAGAATTTCATGCAATATATAGACAAGTAATAGACAAACTGGCATTGGATAGATGGTGGAAGTGGTTTTGGAGTCCAGCTTCTCACATTTCAAACCAACCCCATGCCTGTTTCACCCTCTTGCAGTTTTTTTTTACAATTGCTTGCACACTAAAATTTAGAATAACATACAGTTAGTGCAACCTGACACTTAAGGAGCAAAAACCTCAGCCCAGACCTGCACAACTATAAGCTCATTTTCAGCCTCACACTTTTTGCATAACACTAAACAGTGTTTTTCAAATCACTAAACACACTTCTCTACATTAGACACAGAAATCTTACATGATGTCATTTCTTTGCCCTTTCCAAACACTGCCTTTTAAAACACAACACAATTCAAACAACTGATCAAACACGGGTGTCAGGAGCACGGTTGCTTAGCTGCTTAATTGTAAACTCTTCAATCAGGCATGAGAATAATGAAAAGACAACAGGTGAGTTTACCTGTCTTCAACACAAATGGAGGATGTGAACAAAGAATACGAGGACCAAATTTATCAGATGTGATTTGAGCAACATAAGTTGATAAACTGTGGGTTGAGAGTGAAAGAGGTTGGACATAGACTTCAGCTCAACTTGAGCATATCTGTTATTGCAACAGTAATTTGGACATTTTGACATGTCCACAGGTGAAACAACTTTTCTCTAAAATCAGAACAATGTAGTGAGTGTAATTCATGCTTTTTTTTTTGTCAGTGCAAAATGCAAACTTTGGGAATGCGTGGTTGTATTGACTTTTAGAATGTGGAGAGAAATAATTGTTTTCATCAGTGTGCAGGACTGTTTTTGTGTTGTGTTTGATCCATATGTTTATGTACTTTACCCTAAAAATATCTCAAAAAAACAGATTCTTTCATTTAAAAAGTTTAAATGTTAAACGTGTGTAAGATTGAGCACATTAGTTTCTAACTGGTACAAAGTTGGTGACAAAGTTGTGTTTTTACTAATTATTGTACAGTTTTGAATGAAGTGTTTCATCTTGCAAAAGATCCGAGGTGTTCTGCATCTTGTGTGTGTAGTTGTGTGAATTGCGTGTAGTGTTTTGACAAAATGAGCTCTGTTTTCAAAATCGTGCTGAAGCAATCGTTAAAAACTGTAATAATATCAGGACAGTTCATATCTTAAAAGCTGCACTGTGTATGTTTTGGCTTTTGTTTATGTGTATCTTGTGGCAGCTTCTGTTTATGTGTGCATGTGTGAATTGTAGGGCTGCAACTAGCGATTATTTTACATTATCGGTCAATCTTTTGATCATTTTGTTAAACGATCTAGTCGTTGTTTGGTCCATAAAATGGCAGAAAATGGTGAAAATGTTGATTTGACGACTTCAATGTCTTGCTTTGTCCACAACTCAGATATTAAGTTTGTTTTCTCAGAGGATGAAGGAAAACAGAAGATATTCACATTTGAGATGCTGAAATAAGAGAATTTGGACTCTTTTTTTTTTTTTTTTTTTTTTAAATGATTCAAAACAATTTATTGATTATCAAAATAGTTCGTCATTAATTTAATAGTTGACAACTAATCGATTAATCGACTAATCATTGCAGCTCTATTGCATTGGTATATTTAATTGTGTGGCTCTCAGCATTTTTTAAAATAAGTATTTTTTCAGTATTTGTATAAAGAGTTCATATGAGCACATACAGTATGAATGGACATGTCCAATGTTTATGTGTTTCTGCGCAGTGTGTGTGTGTGTGTGCGTGTGTGTGCGCACATGTGCGTGTGTCGTTATGGATTGCCACATTGTGGACTTGACAGGATCATAATTACGAGCAGTGATGAAATCTACCAAGTGTTTTCTCCCTGCATGGCTGCCTGTGTGCGTGTGTGTGTGTGTATGTGTGTGTGTGTATGTCTAATATTTGTCATCCGTGGCAGCACGCTCCCTGTTAGCACACAGTAACCATGATCACACCTCCATCTTCCACTAATAGGACCACGACAGAGGATGGAAAGCAAAGGAAGATAGATAGATAGATAGATAGATAGATAGATAGATAGATAGATAGATGTAAGAATATATAAACTCAGCAGGTACATGCAGAAAAAAATGAAGAAATATTCCCATCTTTCCCTGTAGTATTTCCCAACAGAGAAGCTCCTTCTCTGTAGTTGGCGTTCCTCTGATAATGTATTGCAGTGAGTGAGTGAGATGTCTTAAGTGTGTGTCAGACACGCTCCCGTTCACCACATAAAGGCTTTTTCCCTCCCTTCATTGGTTTGTGATCCAACCCTACCTGCCACTGTAGTCAAATCAGAGAGAAAGAGAGAGAAGAAGAAGAAGAAGAGGAGGATGGAGGGAAAGGAGGAAAGGGAGGAGGGTCTGGAGGGGTTAGAATGGGGAGGTGGGGGGTGGAGGGGTAGGGTAGAGAAGAAGATGGAGGAAAGATGAGAGGAGTCAACAGAGAGGGGGTGAGTGAGAGAAAGAGAGAGAGATGGGAGGCGCTCAATTTGCCATCACGGGTGCAACGGGGCAGAAAGTATCCAAGAAAGAGGATGAGTGTGTGCGCGTACGTGTGTGTGTGTGTGTGAGAGGGAGAGAGACGGTGAGTGAATGTTTAGCATTATGTGTGTTGTGTGTGTGTGTGTGTGTGTGTGTGTGTGTGTGTGTGTTGGTGTGTATGAGAGAGTGTGCGTATGTGTCTAACAAGGGAGAAAAGACAACTCATTTGAATGTCAGATACGGGGAAGCGTGGCGTGCAGGGAGGGAGGGATGAGGCGAGGAGGGATGAGAAGAATGAATATGGATTACTGGGATGAAGATTCTATTATTTTCTGCCCGTTTCTCTGATCTCTTTGTCGCAATGCTATAGGCCTCTGTGTGTGTGTGTCTGTGTGTGTGTTAAAGTATGACAGAGAAAGTACGGGTCTGTGACAGAGAAATGGTATTTGCTTATGTGATGTCTGTATGTACGTATGTGTGTGTGAAAGTGTTTGACAACATGTGTACAGCCAAAATTCATTTGACAAGAATGAAGATAAGAGTGTGTGTCTTTTTCAGTGTATCTTGTGTGTGCATGTGTGTTCTTGAGAGAGTTCTTAAGTTTGAATGAATAATAGACTGGAAACCATGGAGTGAAGTGTTAGCTTTTTCTAGCTTAGTGATATCAAAACGGCATTTTGTTACATTTGTCTTTTCACATATACACACTTAATGTACATACCCATACTCGCACATGCGCTCACACACACTATCCGTATACACACACGCACACACACTTGGCAGCACTTAACTCAGCCAACTATTGATTTTCTAATTATGAAGTGATGTGATGTCAAAATGTAGTGTAAGAAGAGCTCTAAAAACAGCAAAAGCAAGTAAAATTTTCTCATCTTTTCAAATTTTAAGCTTGACTTGTTTTGTTATTTGTAATGGATATACAATGAATACAATAGTAAAGCATGGCCTCAACAGGGCTCAACAAAAGGATTGCCCACTTGCCAGGGGCAAGTACAATGCCACATCAGGCAAGTAAAACAAGCAGCTCACTTGCCCAATGAGTCAAGTGGTAAAAAAAGAATTGAACAGTTTTTTTAGAGCTTCCAACCTGACACGTGGTTAGTCCATCTCTGGGGAGAAGGAGGGGAAATTGTCATACCATTTTCGCTATGCAAGAACCTTTGTTGCTTTGCATCAATGACACACTGCATCCATGTTCTAATTCATTCTCTCCATTAGCTAGACCCCTGAAATTCCATTTCATGGGAAGCAGGTAAAGTAGAGAAAGAAGGAAGGAAGGAAAGAAAGAAAGACAGAAAGAAAGAAAGAGAGTCTGTATGCATCTAAATTTGTATTGATCTCCAGCTTTTGGTCACCTTCCTTCTCTTCCTTTTTATGTTTCATCATAGCAGTTTTTTTCTTAACCTTCCTCCTCACCATCTTCATCTCTTCTCTGATGCATATTGCTCCTCCTCCTCCCCCACTCTCCACACATTATCAATCTCTTTCTTTTTCTTTCTGTCTCTTGCTCCATCTCCCTCTCTCTCTCTCTCTCTCTTTCTCTCTCTCTGTCCACGGTTGAGTGGTGAGCAGACAGAAGGGGAGAGAGAGAGATGTGAGTCTCGGCCAATTTGTCCTGACACATAGAGATGCTCAGGTGGGAGAGAGGTGTCAAACAACTGAGAGAGAGAGCGAGAGACGGGTTTGTATGAAGCATGAGAGAGAGAACATAAGAGAAGAAGGAGGGAAGATATGATGGTGGAGAGATGTAGAGGAAAGAACTTATACACGTATCGCTGCAACACCATGTGGTGCCCAATCCAAATTCGACTCTTAAGCCCCTTTTACACTGGACAAAAACCCACTAACACCCACTAACATCTGGCTCTGGTCTTCAGTGAAAGGGTACAATTGACATTCACTCCTGGTCACATGACTCTGCAGTAGTCACAGGTATTTATTAGCTCCAGCTCCGATCAGCAGTGATGTAAACATGACACCTGATTGGACAAGCTCATTTTCACCCCTTTTTGGTAGAGGTAATGAAAGCTTGTCACCTCCCTCAGCAACTTTTGAGACTCTTTTCCTCCTTTTTTTATACACAATGTGCTCCTTGGTTTGACTAGGTGCTGCAGCCCAGCACAGTGGAGTTCTGGACCCAAACAGGGGGAGAAATACCTCCTTTACACCTTGCATTAGAATGCATGTCTTACCCAGCCTGTATTCAGATATGATTTAACCTGATTACAGTTGCACCTGGTATTAATGTGTCTCCAGTGTCCACATCCATGAGAACCAATCAGGGTCAGTGTTGCCAACTCTTTTACAATGAAAGTAGCTAGTACTAGCTCCAAAAGATGCTAAAAGTCTCCAGATGACATCATGCACTAGTTTACATGTTAATTGCATCATCACACATTCATTTGCAGAAAGCTTAATTGTGTTGGTTGCAGAGAGGGAGAGATCAGCAACCATATAAAAGATAGAAATCTAAAGCCAAATAATTAACATCTTAATTCAGGAACATTACATATTTAAAGATAAAAAGTAAAAAGTATATAGACAAAGGGAGAGAGAGGATCAAATAAACTGTTTATATTTTCTCATTTATTTGATTGTTTTTTTCATAGATTAATTCTCTTTTACAGCACTTCAATCCATATAGTATATATGAATATATATGAATCCATATAGAAACAACCAAGATTCAGGGAGAAAGACAGAGAGAAATACTCAACAAACATTAAAGGCATATTACGAAAAAATTTCCCAAGTAGCAATATATAGACATGAATAAACATAATCCCTCTATATCATTACTTATGACCCACTAGAAGCATGTGGTGGATTCTGTATTTACAGGGACCCTGCCCTCTGCCTGTATCTTCTTATTTTCTCATCATTTTCTGTGCTCAGGATGCTTTACGAACCCCACAATGTCAGTATTTGACATCCTGATAATGAGACTCAACAATCAGCTATCTTTCTGGTGCATTTACAGACAGCTCAAGCAAATCCTACTCATTCATCCTACTTGCCTATTTACAAGTTATAAGATCCTAATCCAGCGAGAGAGTGAGAGAAACTCACTTGCACTTTGAGACGTTCCAATCCAGAGAAAGTGTCAGAGTGAGAGTGTAAATGTAACCATAGAAACTCATTATAACTGAACCCTGACTCCTGAAGCAAACAGCGTCCTGCCTGCCACATACGCCACACTGACTGCCTGCGCACAGTGAACAGGAGACAAAGACCCCACCTACGTAGTTGTTGCATGTGGATTGACAATGCATGTGCATTTAAACTTGTGGTTAATGTGGTCACAATGCGTCCCTGACCACCTTTGGAGGTGGTTTGGCCGATCGGATCACAAGCTGTCCTCAATCTGTCTTTTGATGCATTTACACCTGTACTTTCATGTGGTCAAGCACTAAAACAAACTCAAACACATTTTAATCCAAAGCGTAATGGGGGTCAAAGAGTCAAAAATTAGACTTCTCAGTTCATGCCCTCTGTCTGCCTCAAAAATTATTTTTTCGTCTATGAAGTTAATGAAGCACCTCACGATCAGAGCTGATAGTGAGCCACTTGAAGCCACTCATGTATATTGGATATTGACACATAGTCTGGTCAAGTCAAATGTATTTATATTACCCAAAATCCTAAATTTTGCCTCAAAAGACTTCACAATCTATCTTTAGACGTGCTTTACATAATAGGCAAGGCAAGGCAAGGCATCTTTATTTATATAGCGCATTTCATACCAATAGGCAACTCAATGTGCTTTACATAAAGACAGAACATTTAACAGTAATACTAAACAATCCTTTGACACTGCAACTGCAGCACAAATATGTGAAATGTTTTTCACTTTATTAAAAAACAAAATAAGGTGAGGTTAAAAAGAGAATGAAGAGGGATGAGAGATTTAGGGAAAGTGGAGAGAAAGAGAGTGATTTTATATGAGACAGGAGAGAGAGGGAGAGAGGCAGTGCTGGTTCCCGGGGCGTCCCCCTGTGATAGTGGCATGTTCCCCTCGTGTCGCAACAAGAGAGAGAGTGGGATCGACACAGAGAAAGATGTCTAATCTTAGAGGGTAAGGGAGCGTGGACTCCCCAGGGCTTGTCGTGCTCAGCACCTTGTTAACCAGACATCTCTCTTTCCATCTCTATTTCCATCTCTCTTTCCACCTTGCTTATTCTCTCTTCTCTCTTTTTCTCTACGTCTCCTTCGAGCTCTCTGTCCCTCTTTTTGTTAGACGGAAGAATCAGATATCCTTCCACTATAGTCATTCTCACCTTTCCTATCTATCTATCTATCTATCTATCTATCTATCTATCTATCTATCTATCTATCTAATGAGGACTATTTCTAAAGAGGTGTGATCAGTTAGTGTTGTTTCAGTTGCTTGACAAACAAACAGAAGAGTTTTCATTTGTGTGTGTGTGTGTTTTCCTGTTGTCGGTGCATTGGCAGGTTAAGGAAACTCCTGTCTCTGGTTAATGGAACATCAGCTAAGATTAACACAGACTGGCAGCTAAAGTCCAAGCACACGCACACACTCTCTCTCTCTCTCTCTCACACACACACACACACACACACACACACACACACACAGGAGAAAGGTTGTTGCCAGTCTTAAATCTCTGAAGCAAGTCTGCTTGTCACGTGTAAACAGCAACATTCATAACAATAGTTCAGTGTTGTCTCTGGATCTCTCAGGTAAAAACAGGAGGGCCCACTGTTGCATTTACTTGTACAGCAAGCCCCATGGACTGCATACATATGCAGATATATTTATTTGCAATCTTATAGTTTCTATGAATCTGTTAACTATTTTATTACTTTTTATCAGACATTAGAGATTTTAATTGGATTGTATTTATCATCGCCAAAGTAGTCACTAGGTGTATACATCATCTGTAATCAGTGTACAGTTAACAGAATAAACTGTTGTGTGGGCTAAGTGCATGTATCAGAAATGTTCTCATCAAATTCTGTATTTTATGTGATTGCGCTGTTCTGTTCTGTTCTGAACACACAACCCCTATTGCACATCTGTCTATCCTGAGAGGAGGATGCCTCCTCTGTGGCTTTCCTGAGGTTTCTTCCATTTTTTTCCCTGTTAAATTCCCTTATACAGTTATTGTTATTTATGATATTGGGCTATATAAATAAAACTTGACCTCTGTAACTGTCTGTTTTACACAAGATTTCAAACACTGTCTGATCTGTTTAGAATTGACTTGATTCCTATATTAGAACTGGGAGATTTGTTTGTGTGATATAACTCCAGCTTTGTCTTATGTATGTTACTTACATTTTTTCAAGGTGTTTTCCATCTCTGCTGTAAGCCAGTGTTTAACTTATTCAAATGTACGGCATTCATAAAAGCTCCCCTCTTGCTGCATGTTTGGGGCGGATGTGCCCAAGCAGGTTCTGTAGATCGTCCATTAATCATAGGGTTGGTGGTTCAGTCCCAGAGTCCTCTGGTCCATGTGTTGAAGTGTCCTTGACACTGAATCTCAGTTCCTCCTTATCAAGGATATAGAAACCTAGATACAGTGTTTGCAGTTTGATGTGTGTCTACCCAACCATCATATTGGAGTGGTCAACATCTGCCAGTAAACAATACAATGTGCATTGCCTTGAAAACAGTCATTGCATTAATAGATCAGCGCACTGATCTCAACATAAGATTTACTTTAAAAATAAAATTTGTGGTGATGACAGTAATGAGTTCAACCCCACAGTACACATGTCTGTGCTATTGCAGTAATGCGGTTATCCTCACAGACTTAGGGCCGGATTTACTAAAGGTTTGCGTGTAGTAAAACGCGTGCAAACTGATTGCACACGCAAAAAAATGTACAAAGTGATTCACTAACAGTGCGCGCTAAGGTTTGCGTCTGTCAAAGGTGCAAAATAGCGCGTCTACATCCAGTTAGTACGTCTGCCCTGATGAATATGCAATCTGGGGCGTTCACACGCAATTTTGCGTGTGTTGGGAGGGGATTATGTAAATGCATTAATTTAGCACACGCAACGTGATTTATCAAACCTGAAAGCAATTTTGCTCATCGAAATTGCGTCTATATTTAGCACGTGTCAAAAGGAGGTGCAAACGGTTTGTATGCGTAATTGCGCACGCATGGCGGCGGTTATTGTAGCAAGAAGGAGACATCGAAACGATGAAAGGAGAGCCACAGAACGCATTTTTCACCCTCGTGTGAACATTTTTGGAATGAACGAGGAAACAATCATTAAAACATATCGCTTATCCAGCATTGCCATTTTGGAGCTGTTGGAGGAACTCAGAGTTGATTTGGAGCCAGCCACAAGAAGGAGTCACGCAATACCTGCAATGACAAAACTCCTTGCAAGTCTACAGTTTTTTGCATCTGGGTCATTCCAGCGAACAGTAGCTATTTCGGCTGGGATCTCCCAATGTCGTTTTTCAGGTGTGCTGGCTGAAGTCTTAAATGCCATGTTGCGCCGGGTGGCCAAGTTTATTAGGTTTCCACGCACTCGGTATTCATTGAATAAGACCAAACAGGGCTTTTTTTGCAGTAGCTGGATTTCCCAGAGTTATAGGAGCGATTGACTACACCCATGTGCAGCTTGTGCCCCCCGCAGACACCGAGCATGTGTACAGAAATCGCAAACACACGCATTCATTGAATGTGCAGTGCGTCAACTGCACCTGCTGCTCAATGCTGGTCAGAGGCATCTCATCCACTGTGCCCCCACCTGTTTTATTTGCTGACGATTTATTATACGCCAGTTTTTCTTTTGTTCGTCTTCTGATGTCTTGGTATCTTCTTTTAACTTCATCCACTGTTCGCATTGCTTTACCAAGAGCATTCACTTTTTCACAAATTTCTTCCCATATAGCACTTTTTTGTGCGACGGTCAGATTTCTTTGCTGTAGCTCATTGAAGTGTTTGTTGGCTTCGTCTACCAACACCTCTAATTCCATGGGGTCGAATTTCATTTTACGCTTTCTCATATCCAAACTCGTCATGCTGCAAGACGCATTGCACACGCAAAACCCTCATTTAAATAGGGCGTCTCCAACACGTTTGCACCTGTTGCCATTTACGCACGCAATCTTAGTAAATCACCCGCAAGCCGCGGTTCCACCCCACACGCAAAATCCTAGATTGCACAAGCAAATTAGTACACGTAAACTTGGATCTTAGTGAATCCGGCCCTTAGTGGTTTCTAGTTGGAATTAAATTCAGTTACTGGGGTCAATCTGATCAGCTCTATGTCAAATATTAGCCTTCTGAATAGCCACTTTTGTGAGTTTTCAGCTCTTGTGAGTGTCTCCAAAAATTTTAATGTCACCTGCGTGTCAGTGTCTAAAGTGAATAATTGAAGCTGAATCATTTCAGAAGTTAATGTTTTGGCATAGAGCTGATTAAATCATCCCAAGTAACTGAACATCTGCCTTCCTACATCTATGCTCCTAATGGTCAGACCAGTGCCTTGCATGGTATCGCATTTTGTATGCTGCTTGTTTACCATTTACCCTGTACCATGTCCTACAAGTTGTATCTGAATCCAGGGCTCGATCACGGTCCATGATGGTGGCTTCCTTCCTCAGAGGCCCTGATGGGCCTGTATGAGCTTGTGTCTCCACGGACAGTATGGATTCACAAAGACCAGTTCTGAATTTAGGTACAATGTCCCAAGAAATGGGTCTCTCAAAAACTTGGTGTATGTCGCTACATAGAAATAATTAATTCTTTTAAAACATGATAAATGATGTCCAATTAGTTAAGCTCATGACCAATTTGTGACGTCAGAGTTCCAGGCTAAGGTGTCTGCGTGGGACTACAGGATATTATGCTGCTTAGTGCTGAGCTTTGAGGTTTCAGGATGCTGTAAAACAATGTGAGAAGCACTTTCTACTCGTTCAGGACACTGCCGTAATGAGAAAATACTCTTAATCCAGCTCACACATACACACACACCGACACGCGCAGAGGCGTATTTCTGCTGCCGAGTGGTTTCTTGGTGAAAGCATATTGCGAGAGAAGCAGTTTAAGGAGTGGCAATTATAGTTTTGGACAACGTCATTGATTTAAACTCCTGATTAGAGGAAAGGTGACAGAGGTGGTACACACAATGGTGAGTGTAGGGGTGGGGTGAGGATGGGGGAGTGGCACACATGCATGCATGTACACACACACACACACACACACACACACAGCCTTAGTCTCTCTGTCAGTCATGGGAATGCCTTAGAATGGCGAGGGTCCCCCCCTCATTCCTGCTTTCATGTTCCTCTCTCTCTTTTCCTCGACACACCTGACTGAAATATTGATGTCTCCCAAGCACTGCTGTTCATGCCTAAGTGGTTGTTTTTGTTTCAAAGAACAGGTGACTGTTTCACACACACACCAACACACACACACATATTACAGAAAAGAAAGAAAGGAGGCACATGCACACTTGGCTTACTTGATTGCATTATGCTTATATACATTTTATGCCTACATGGTTATATTTGAATGTTACACTGCAACGATGATGCCTGACCAATCTTAAATGTGGCACAGTAGGGCTGTTATAAGTCAAAACCCATCCATTCATAGTTAGCTTCACATTTTATGATTATCAGCATATAAAAAAATCAAAAGTTCAGTATGCATCTCTAGTTTGCAAAACAAATGCAACCGTATTGTCAGGGCCGGTGCTTGTATGAAACATGAACCCTGATGCAGGCCAGGTCATCGCAGTCACTGCGTACTCCAGTGCGATTGCTCATCAACAGAAAAACAGGATTGACCTCTGTACGCAATACCACATCAACATGGTTTGTTAAAGGCATTATTTGATAATTGCTAATTAATTAAAAAATGTTGTATAGGGGCAAGTTAAAATTTAGGCAAGTAAATTTATGACCCATTTGCCCAACTGGGCAAGTGAAAAAAAAACACTAACTCTGAACCCTTAGTATTATTAAATGTTAATGCAGGTTTACTGTCTTAAGGCTGGATAATTTTCAGAGAGAACTGTCTTATTATAAAACTTAAAGAACCAGTGTGTAGGATATAGTGGCATCTATTGGTGAGCTTGCAAATTACAAACACCTCACCTCTTCCTCTCCTTGAAAGTGTGGGGAACCTACAGTGGCTGTGTAACTCGCAATGAACACGGAAGACCGTATCTGGACCCAGTGCTTGGTTTGTCCATTCCGGGCTACTGTAAAAATATAGCAGTGCAACAGCCTCCGTGGAAGAAGACCTGTAGATATAAATGGCTCATTATAAGATAATGAAAACATAACAGTTATTATTTTCAGAATATCATACACTAAAGAAAACATACTTATCATTATTATATTTTTGTCATATTCTGCTAATACATATGGCTAAATCTCACACACTGAAACTGTAAGAATGTGTAATGTCCTTTCAGGATATAGAGTTCAACTACTCCTAACAAGTCCTACAAACTACACAACAAAATAGATTATTTAACTTTGCCCGCTGAACAACCTACATGAGTACTTTCTGCCCATTGGCATGGCCAGGCATCCACCTTGACCACCATTATCACGGCACCGTAACAACATCAGGCTACTTCCACCTTTGCTTCTGAGATGGATGAGATAGTTATTATGCAGCTTCCAATGTCTGTAACTTCAGGACAAATAACTTTATTTACTTATTTGACTTAGGTTTCTTTAAACCGATTGTAAGGTGCCACTGGGGGTCTGCATTTTCCAGTTAAACATATAAGAAAACATCTGATACTAGCAATAGTCTGTGATTTGTAGTTGATGTTATGTTTGTAATGCACCCTCTAGTTTGACGTCTGATGTGCTGTTTTTCGGAAGTAGACTTGTAGTTCTCGAGACTTGTAGGTTCAGTTTGGTCTTGGTTTGTCACCCTTGACAGCTTTGGTCTCGTCTTTCTCGGTCTCGGGTCTCTCGTGTCTCGCAATGTCTCGGACTGGCGAGTGTCTCGAAGGGATTTGTACAATTTGAAGTACAGTTTTTTATTTGTATTTTGCATTTGATTTAATGCATTTTGTTGGTGCACCTGCATGTGTTTTGTTATGTATTTTAATTACGATAATTGATGCTTATTAATGGCCTTGTTTGAATAAATATATGGCATCATTTGGCTTTAGAATAATATTTGCATATTGTTGTGATTGTTAAGCATTAGGCACTATGCCATTTCAGTGATGCTTTGTTAACAGTGTTATTTTTTATTTTTTTGGCTACCTATATGGAAAATAATGCAATTTCATTTTGATTAAATGTGTGTATCTATTATATTTTAATATTTCACGTTATCTACAAATTAAGTACAATTTAAATCAGTGACATATTTACAATTCATTAGACTTTTTTTGAGGTGCAGGGTGGTGTTGGAGGCTTGTTATTTTGTTAGATGACTTTGGGACTAGTTAATAGTCATGTCAGTCCTTAACAGCACACTAAGCAGCTGAACCCAGTATGGTGCTTATGTTCTACAACTCATGCAAGATGACAAAAAACTAGGTTTTTTTTTTGTCTTGGTCTCGGTCTCGGTCTTGAGCTGAACTAGTCTTGGTCTTGACTTGGTCTGTCTTGGTCTTGGTCTTGGTCTTGTCTTGGTCTTGATACTCTCTGGTCTTGGTAGTGTCTTGGTCTCGGTTTAGGCGGTCTTGACTACAAGTCTACCTGGAAGGTATAGCAACTTGTGGCTAGTAGGAAAAATGTAATTACTTTGAATAAATTATGGATGTCTCTGCATTTGACCATTGTTGGAAACATTTTGTTGAGTACACAATTCAACAAAATATATTACATAGGTCTAATGTTTTTAGACAGTTTGATGCATGTTGCATATTATAGCTTTAATCTTGTTTAAAGTGTTTGAAGAAACAACCAGTGCTGTCATTTTCTGGTGAGGACAGTGTTATTTTTGGTTGGCTGGATTGTTTCCTTAGGGACCACCTTTCCAAAATATTAACATGCATACTTATATTGTTACAGAATGTTAACATGGTGAGTTCTATTATTCTTGAATTTTATTTCAGTCCCAGTGCTTTCGTCTTTCTGCACAGCAGGAAAAATACATGCATGTGTACACACACACGCACTCAGAAATGCTGCTCTGTTCTGTTCTGTGCTGCCTCTGTGTTACCGTTTAGCATATCCTATTAATATTAGATGAGAATCATTTGTATCTGAGCGCACCATTGACCTTAGTCTGCAGAGGCATGTAGACTACATGTGTATGAGTGTGTTTGCACACTCAAGCACCTGCTCTCAGAACTTGTAATGTGGATGTTACTGTGTAAGCAGAAAAGTGCCTTTGATTTTATTTCTTCAAACTAAAAAACACAGCACACAACCTCAGTTCCTACAGATCCTGGTCATAACATCATTTAAATTGTTAAAGAAGTGTGTTAATGTATTAAAATACATGTTTCAGTTTATTTAAGAAAAAGCTGAAGTAATCCATCAGCTAATCTTGTTTATACTTGAGTACAACAACAACTTTTG
This sequence comes from Lutjanus argentimaculatus, assembly GCA_034769285.1. Taxonomy (NCBI): domain Eukaryota; kingdom Metazoa; phylum Chordata; class Actinopteri; order Lutjaniformes; family Lutjanidae; genus Lutjanus; species Lutjanus argentimaculatus. The sequence goes on from JAWZSL010000002.1 coordinate 20,744,697, forward strand.
ATTGTGCTCATCAGGCAGCCCTGTAGAGTTGGGCAATATGTTAAAATTTTCCAAGCGACCATCACCAGCCCATCAATCAGCGATTGGCGATATCTTCTTCTCCGCTCCCGTCCCCTCGGGTCTCAGCTGGGAGATGTGCCCAAGCAGCGAATTCACTATGTTACGCACGCTGCGTGCATTCTCTATATCCAAAAAACAAAATAAACTTACAAAGTGTCAAAAATGAAATATTCTTACACTTATTTTCCTTTTTAAACCGAGAAATACAACCATACACCTTCTAAATTCAAGTTTCTCTCTTTTACGATCTAAGACAAGCTTAATTGGCTTGTTAAATCCTCTGAAAATTCACCTCATTCAAACTTGACAGAAAAACATGTAAAACTTTGTTTATCTCTCACTCCTCATCCAGCTCAGCACACTCATGGTCTGGCAAGTGGGTGTGTGCTGCACCACTGGATGAGAGTGCGGCATGGAGCAACAACTGTCACTCTGCAGACTATTACATTAGCAAAATACAATGACAAATATCGCCCCAAAAATCGGCCCAAAAAAGCGACCACTAATGGAGTTGGCCCATCGTTGATAAACAATATATTCGTCCAATCGCCCAACCCTACAGCCCTGTACAGCCCCTGAAATTACAGCAAATATGTAATATGTATATAACATAATGCGAATTGAAATATGCTTTCTGTTAATGTAATGAGGAAAAATTAATTGTTTAACTTATAACAATACACTGCGACAGTGTTGTAGGTGAAAAAATCTTGGTATACATGATACACTATTAGTAGTAGAAAGAATGTTTCCCAACACTTTTTGCCCAAAACAATTTTAATGCATTTCATTCTTTTATTCCTGGATGACTGAGTGTTTGCTATTTCCCAGTTAATGCATATCTCAGCCTCCTAACAGCCGGGCCCCCAAATCTTTGCTGGTGTGGGGCCTCCTGCACTTGTCTCAGCTGGTTGCTTGTGTGTTGGCAAAAAAAAAAAAAAAAGGATTTTAAACAATTTGTACAATTTATTGTTCCACACACGAGATAAAAATGTCAGCTAAATGCCTGGTAGTAAATGGAATTACCAGGTTACACCAGAGTATACACTTTGTGTCTGATACCACTTTCATTGAGAGCCTGATGAAGCCTGTGATATCTGCTGTGTTACGAGATTCATTTAGGCTGTAGTGTGTTAACTGCTTACCGTGTGTGTGTGTGTTTGTGTGTGTGTATTCAGGCCAGGTCTACAAGCTGATGTCAGATTGTAATTGAGTAACTCTAGTTCGAATGCATCACCATTAGCTCTCCCTATCAGTGTAAGCTCACTCTGAGCCTGCACAGCAGCCTCTAATCCACCCTGTGCTGCTACCTCTCAAGGATTGGCAGGGTGACTCGCAAAACCATAGTTCAACTGTGAGACTTTTGCTGTGTTTAAACATGTTAGTGTACAATACAGGGGTGTCTTTTTTCCACATATACAGTGTTTAGTTTATGGCTTATTAAGTGATCATTTCATTAAATTGTGTCTGGGCCAAACCTGCTACTTCAGGAATAACACAAATTGATTACATTTAATTAAATTAATTAAATTAACAAAAATGCTATTGACTAATCACTGAAGGACAGTAATTTGAATATTTTGTTCTTCGTTGACTGTGTTAAAGATAAAGATAAAGGTCAACTTTATTGTGATCATACAATCATACAGAGGACATTTAAACAGTCAAATCCATTCTCTGCATTTAACCTACCCTAATATTAGGAGCAGCAACTGCACAGCATCCAGGGACCAACTCCAGTTCTAAGCCAGCACCTTAGTCAGGAGTACTGACTGAAGAATTGACGTAGTATACATGTTTTTGATGGTGGGTGAAAATGGAACACCCGGAGCAAACCCGCTGAGGGACGGGGAATCCACATAGAAAAGCCGTGTCTGAACCGGGATGCAAACTCACAAACTTCTTGCTATGAGGCAAAAGTGCTTCTCTGCCACTGTGCCGGCCATAAAGATAATGTTATTAAATTGCTGGTCTTTTGGCATGTGTTGTTGATTGACAGTGCTGAACAGAGAGCTCCCTTGAAGTATACTTCACATATCTTGTAATTTGCTGAAACACAGTGGTTTGTGGTGGTTGAAGAGCAGACCTGCTGCAGCTTTTAATTTGTACTATGATTTTATGTTCTTTGGGTCCGGGTCTTGGTGGCCTTCTTTAAGTAAAATATACTATGTTATATTTTGATTTTGAACAATGCTTGATCGTAGGGTTGTTCCAATATCAGCATCAGAAGATGCCTCTGATACTGCCTAAAATGCAGCATTGGGTCTTGGTGAGTATGTGAGTCAATGCACCAATTCTGTACAATGTAATATATTTTAGCCCCGAAACTGAACCCTGCTACTTCCTGGCAGTGTGCCGTGTGCCAAAATTTATGGTCAGCGGAGCAAAGAAACACCAGTTTACCTCGGCATCAGATCATGTTGCAGCATCCGCTTTATTGTGGTCAGATCTTGGTAAGCAGAAGCCTCATCTCTGGAGTTTGTGTCAGGAGGAGGAATAATCCAGTGGATTGTGTATTTCCAAGTCGGATTTTTTCCTGGAGCAGCCAGTGTTTTAGTGGGACTAAGGCCAACACTGCAAACTTGACTAAGTTACTGACTGACTGATCAAAGTTGTCATGAGTACCTGGTGTATATATACATTATACATAATCTCAGTTATTGAACTGTGAATCTAGATGCTGTTATTTCAGTCTTTATTTCCTGATTTGGTCTGTTTTTATCAGGATGTGCAGTAATGCCTGGAGCTGACTTTTTGAGGCATTTTTCTTTTGTGGTTGTGGATCAGATTGGACTGAACTGTTTTGGGGTTGTAGGGAAAACAAATCAGAGTATTTACTGAGTGGATTAAACTGAGTGGACTGATTTATTATTATTGTAATTTTTTAATGCACTGGTATTGGATTGGTACTTGGTATCAGCCAATACACAAGGTTCAGGTATCAGAATTGGTGTCAGGAAGGAAAAGGGGGGGTATCGGAACAACTCTGCTTGAAAGTAATTTCTGAGATCTGGGAACATGGCGACATCACTAAAAAGAGGTCAGGTGGCACAAGAAACACAAGCAGTCACATTCAGTCAGGTTGTAAACAAACTCCATGCTTGGTCAAACCAATTTGGAGGAGAAAATGTCGTGAATGGCAAAATGTAGTGATTATTCATAATATTAAGGGAATGGTTAGGATACTTAAGTTTTAGTTCCAAATAAAGTGGTCTATATAATCTGTTTACAAGCTCTCTCTCAATATTTGTGATTTTTGCCCTGTCACACGTGTTTTGGGATCAGCTATTGTATTGACATGCAAGTACCATGTCATCACAAAAATTGATTGTGTTTCAAAAAAGGACATTGCCTTACATCAGGAGTAACTGTACCAGTACTTTTTACTACAAACCCCAGACTGATGGAGGTATTCTCAAGGATGAAGGTGGAACTAAAATGTTGAAAAGTCCTTTTGTGAAGGTATGATCTATAAGAGTAGGTCTCTATTTATAGATACTGTATGTGTTTTGCTGTGTGTGTCTGTGTGTGTGCTTTCAGTGTGTCCTCTATGCCCCTGCATTGTTCCCCCCATTGTTTTTCTTCACAAAAAGTCATGGCCTGACAAGGTGCTGCATGCTGTAAAAATTATGCCTTGTTTATACGTATTTATTTCCCCTTGACAGTTTAATTATTTCTGGCCCCATTGGAGGAAACCACATAAAAAAACTCCCCGTGTTCATACAGATTCTAATTAGGAATGCTGGGAAATTAAAACAGAGTTGTTTCGAAATGCTGTCATTTTTCCAGGGCCTCGTCTTGGAATTATGTCTCAATCAGCACAAGCGGAAATAATTACTTGTATACCTTCTAACTGCCAACATTTACCAAATGGCAAAGCAATTTACAGCCATCATGGCCCGAGAAGCAATCATTGGGCCAACTATAAATTCACAGGTCGACGGTTTGGAGAGCAAGATTGGAAGGAAGGGTTATTGTGGAGAATTAGAGAGAGATAAAGGGTAGAGGTCTTTCTTTCTACCTGTGTACTCCCTTGTTTTATCTTCTCATCTCTTGTTTCTTCCACTTTAACCCCTCTCTTCCCTTCCTTTCACCAATCATTCTCACTATTTTAACTCTCTTTCTTTCTCCAGAGCTTCCCACTCATGTCTGTATCTTTCACCTTATTGAAAGCAGTGAAAACATAGCACCAAGGCGCACACACACTCACACACACACATACACACTCTTCTCAAATGGAGGCAGCACGACGATTAAGTGATTATTTCCACACACACCATTAAACACACTCATTGCAGACACAGACATAGACAAAGGCCCAGATAAAAACATACATGAGCACAGACACTTAAACACCAGCACACATTGGCTTTAAAGTAATTACTCACACACGTCATTAGACACAGACACAGATGAAGTGGAGTGTGTTTATGTTCTGTGTATCTTTCAGTGTAGACTACTGTAGACCTCTTGGCAATTTTGATGCAATAATATCATTCATCTAGTAGAATAAAGTAACTAATTTTCACCACCTTACAGCATAGATAGTCATATAAGAAGCACCTGGCAAACTGCAGAATGATAAATATCAGCCAGAAGTTTGAATGATGCTGTTCACATTGATACAGAGAGTCAGACTTTTCAGCAAAATTTTGGAAATTGTACCAAGAGATCTGGAGTATTCATTTCCCAGAACTGGAAAGAAATGTGTAGATGAAAAGGAATATTAAATGGTTTGTGAATGAGGCTCAACGTCACTTTTGGGGTGATAACAGATGAGTTAAAATATACTTCTTAAACCTTTCTGTAATTTAAAATTCCTCCTCAACAATATTCACAACTGTAGCCCAGTTTCTTCAGTATGTCACTGGATCAAATTAAAATGTCACATTTGAGTTTTTAATATTAATTATTTTAATTTTATTTGTGATACTGTGGTATGCTGGCCTGATTTTTTTTTTTTTTCACCACTCTGACTACAGTATTCATCATCCAAAAAAAAGTCCAGCAGGTCACAACTTGTCTGTTTTGGCTCTGTGTTTTGGTTATTATGCTAACTGAGTATCATTAGAGTAAAATATTGAAGGAAGACATTGTAATTGTTGCATTCTGGAGGTTATTTGGGGACCTACCTGATTGGTGAAGATTTGAAGTTTATGTTAATTGAGCATTTAATGTCATCATGTTCTTCTCACATCAAAGAAAGCTGTTGAGTCCATTCGGGTATAACTCTGTTAGTCCGTTGTTCACTTGTTTGTGATGTAGGAAAATACAGTGTGACTGCGGTTTGACTTTGAGCTCTGATGGTTGGATAAGTTATGATAGGTTAAAACTGGACTGTTGTTGCTATGGGCTTTCTCAAAGAGACACTCTTTGCATTCAGCCAAGTCATTTAATTTTAAGCTTTATTTGCATAATGCAGCAACTGTCACCCTTTCGTTATTCCTCTGCAGTAAATGTGACCAGTTGCCAGACAGCAAGTTGAGAGACAACACAAATATAGCCCTGCACTTTGAAATGAGCACAGACACATGGCTGACTCATGATGAAAAAGTGCACTGCAATTTCAGTTTTCAGATCCAGTAGCTTTTGGCCCATCAATTGCAGCACACTTAACAGATCAAAAACTTAACTGAAGGTGTCAACATTGGTCAGTTTAGATGTTGGGTGGTCCTTTTTCAGTTTTATCAGATTCACTACTCCTGTATCCCACCTGCCCAGATGCTTGAAGGCTAAATGAGTATTTCAGATGCATCTCAAGAGCAAGGATAGAGGCTAATATTTTTAAGCATGGGCCATCAAATTCCTAAATTTGGTGGCCAAAGTACATTTTTGTGGGTTCAAATATAAACAAAAAATTCAGATAGCAATGTATTGGCCAATATTCTTTTTACAGAATATTATATACAAAATATAGAATATATACAAAGACAGTTATCCTTCAAAGTGGATAGCACTTGTGACAGATATTTGATGGAGGCAGGATATTTTACAGTTTAATAATAAACATTATTGTCCAAAATGATATCAGGGCGCTAAAACAGTCAACTTTCACCAATGTTTTTAGTAATTACAAATAACTGTAAATACAAAACATAAAAAGAACAAAATATAATATAAAGTTAACAAAAGTGATCTGGATTATGTTTGGTAAAAAAAAGAAAATCATATAGGCACACATCAGACAACATATACACCGATACCAGTATAGATTGATATAGCTGTGACATGTCAATATCAGGCCAATAATATTGGTTGACTGATCTATCAGCTGGGCACTAAAAAACAATACAGAAAAGGTAATTTAATGCAACTCAACACAGCCCTCCTTAACTGTCTGTAACGGTTGTGATGTCCACTTTTCCCCTGAATTGTGATGTGGTGTGTACACACAGTACAATATGTTCTTATATGTGTCATTTTTAGCCACTTAAACTCCTGCTTACATGCACTCCTAAATTTCCAGTACTTTTTCATAGTCCACCTTTTGTGATTCTTGTTCTCTGTATAGATTGTGTTAGCAGTTTGAATAGGCTTAGTAAACCCAGGCTTAAGTAGCCTTGACATATCGCCAGATAGCTGGAGAAAAGTACTTTTTGCTGTTTTCATAGGATGTTGAAGAAAAAGGTGCAAACGAATCAGAATGTTTGTGAAACTGTAAAGTATTGGCAATGGATTGCATTATGGGGATAAAACTACATGGCCTTCACATTTGTCAGGCCAGAAGGTAGCGTGCATTTCCTCATGGACAAGAGGCTCGCACTCGACATAGCACAGGATGTAAACATTAATGCAGCCTCCTCGGCTGAGCTGTAACATTAGCACCACTGAGTTAGCTAGCACAGTGAAAGGGCTGGCAGGTTTAATTCGATAAATAGCACTACAGGTAAGAAAAATATGGATTTGATTTGATTTTGATTCGGGTGTGGACTGTCCCTTTAAACATAGCATTTCTGTAATGACATCTTTTTATTTATCAGCCTACGTATACTAATATTGCATTGGTGTCTCTTTAACTTTGACCTACTGACTGTTTGATTCAAATTTGTGAGCTACGCACAAACACAACTGTTACAAATCAAATATCCACGCTTACCAGTTGAAACTGGTAATTGATGTTGAGGTTAGATTTCACATTTTGTTGTCCTTGAAAATTAAATTTTTTGTAGGCTTACCTTTCCTCTCGACCCTTTACTCCCCCTTCTTCTACCTATGCTTTTTTATTCCTTTTCCCCCTTCATCTGCTCAGTACGCACACTCTCTCTTACCGTCTTTATTAGTAGTGGAATTATTCACTTGGCTTGCACCTCAGTTTGAATAAATTGAGTGTTGAACTATTGGAGAGAGGGGCTTTTTTGGCAGGCATACATTTGTGTCTGAGTATGCGTGTGTGTTATGTGTGTAGCGTTAACAAAGAGACAGCATTGAGAGACGACTAATCCCAGTGGAATAGCCCACTCATGTTCTGTTTGAGAGCGGCGTAATTAAAGGAGCGCACCTCTCCGAAGTCACCTATTTCAATACAAAACACTGCTTTACACAGACACACAGGAAGAGAGACAGATACACACACACACACACACACACACACACACTCTCAGGGCTTTCTTACCCAGGCAAAACTCACTCTGTATATAATTACATCCCGGTTCTAATTTATCCTTGGGAATATATCAAAACCTGAGGATGAGAGGGAGGGAAGGGAGGAGAGAAACAGAGTGTGGTGGTAGCAGTGAGGTTCAGCGCGATCATAGGGTCAAGACAATATAAGAAAATAGGGCTGCAGTGATGAAATTATTTATAAAATATTATGTTTTATTGTTAGACTACCAAACATATATCTATTTGTCCTTCTGTCTGTCGGTGGGTCCCCTTCCTCACATCTTCTCTCTATCAGTACAGCAACTTTTCACCACTGCCCATTGTAAAAAGTACCTGGAGCTTTTAGTTGTCTGCATTTCCACTGTGGTCTAAAGACATATGAAGATAAGGAGTGGGAATCTCTTGGCACCTCACGATTCGATTTGATTCTGATTCAGAGGGCTACAATGTGATTTTAAAACAATTTGTCATCCATTTTTATACACCAACATTTTTTATTTCTGTACATGATTTTTTTTTTTTTTTTTCAGTGTGAGTCAGTGTGACTACGTGCCTCTTTTAAAACATATCAATTATTAGTTCAGTTAAACACAACTTGCAAACTGTGGCTCTTGTCCAGGTCCCTTTTCTCATCAACTCCATAGAAGCCAAAATGCTTCCACAAGCTAGCTTTTAAGCTGGGGTCAGATTGTATCCATCTGAAACTGCTCATGCTCAGCCATCGTCAACAAAACTCAAGAAGTAGCCTAGTTTAGAGCATAAACACAACACACATGTTCAAGTCTGTTACATTTTCACTGTTCAATTGGTTCAGCCATAAGGAACTTATAGCCTGGTCTTGCAAAATTGTTATAGGTGAACATAATGTCAAGAATTGATTCATAATCTTTGAAGAGACAAGTGTGATGCATCCAAGAATCATTTTTCTCCCTACCCCTAGCGAAGATCAGTCAAATTAGTCCACTGAGAATGAAAAATACTGTTTTTAGATGTTGTTTTCCTGCACAAAAAAGGTGGCTGAAATAAAATGCTGGGAGTACTCAACCAATCAGAAATGTTCAGCAAGCCCCAGCCCTAAAGTTCCTCTACTTTTGGAAAGTACCACTACCTGAGCAGAGACTGGGGTGTTAAATAGAGAGGCAAGGTTTCTGTGGTGAAAACACAGCTCTATTCTTTTCTTGTGAATTTACAGTATGACACTTTTTGGGGTGTTTTCTTTAAAGCTCAAAAACAGGTAAATAGATACACACAATTGATTGTTGTGGTGTATATCTTTATTTTGTCAGACAGAGGGAAAGTTGGTGTCTCTAGGGTGTCTGTGCGTCAGATAGACAGGGAAGTCTCGGGTGTAGAATTGAAGTTCGAGTGGAAGATCCTGTGTGCTCACACAGTATTTGGCTAAAGCAGAGTACATGAACATTGACTGAATGGAAATTATGTGCACACATGCACACAGGCACACTAACACACATCTCCAGTGTTGACATCTATCATGTCTGCCCTGCCTGTCCACGTTTGATGAGGTTATACCCTAGTCCAGCCCAAAGCCTTCCCCTTTTCCCTGTTCCTGCTTGATGAGGTCACTCCGTTCATTCTTTGATGAGGTGCAGTCCAGCCAACCTTCAATCTGACCACTGACAGGATACTGACCGTAACTGACCTAGTGTGTGTGTGTGTGTGAGAGAGAGAGAGAGAGAGAGTGTGTGTGTAAACATCTATGTAGTAAAAAAAAGTTCTGTCTTCTCTTTGTAATCAGTTGAACTTGAGGCAAGTTGAACTTGATGCTAACACATAATGGGAATTCCCATTGATGCGGTAACAGAAATTAGCATCACGATTGTAATACTATCTTAACAAACAAATCTATTTTATTTGACATGCTTAATGTAAAACATGTCTGTCTGTTCTGTGGAAATAAACTAATAGCTGCTGGATTCACATTGTTAACACAATCTGTTACTCTTCAGCACTCAACACTGACCAGCTACAGCAACCTCACAGGATTAAAACTCAAACTCAAAATACAGCTGCTACTTGGAAGAGAGGAGCAGTGCATATATTTAGATTTTATTTATTGTTTACTACTTGATGAGCAGGAACAGCTATAAATAGTACTGCTTCAAAATATAATTACTTTCTGTACATTCTAATGTACATTTTACTTACTTTTGAAAGGACAGTTTTCAAGTTCATATCAAATCAACACCCAAATATCATGATAGTATCTAATTGGGAGCTAAACGTTCATCCCAGGCCTAGAAAACTTAAAAGGATAGTTCGATTATTTAATGTGGGGTTGTATGAGGTACTTATCGATAGTCAGGGTATGAGCTACATTAGATGCTGGAAGCTAAGCAATGTATAGCTGTGGATGGGGTCAGCAAAAGAAGGCCACCTAAAAAAAGCCCACCTAAAATAACTCAATACCAGTTTAAGAGTATGCTATATTTAGAATATTTTCAATGGTTTGCTTTGCCACAGAAAGGTTTTTCTATTAGGAAACCACTATTATATAAGTTAAATATTGCTTTCTCCAAACCAACCAAACTACATGGATGAAATCTGTGATTTTACCTCACGGACCACAGGACTTGCTGGTCTATGGCTACCTCGATTGATAAGTGTGTTTCTGTTATTGTGACTTCAGTTAATCAGAACTATCCCTTTAACACACCAAAATCACACAATAACACAAATAAACTAACCAACTGAGGCAATGGTAGACCAGAAACTCTCCTGTTCTGTATAAAATTACTGATTTAACTTATGGAGTTTGGTTGGTTTGAAGAGAGTGGCATTTGGCTTATATAACATCGGTTTCCCGCTGGAAAAGGCTCTCTGACAGCAAAGTAAAGCAGTGAAGATATTCTAAATATAACGCACACCTAAAATGATATTGATTGTTTTTTTAGGTGGACTTGTTTTGAGTGACTAAAATACTTTGTTGCTGATCCTGTCCACAGCAGTACATTGTTTAGCCCCTGTGCTGGAGCCCCTCTTTAGTTCTCCAAACTGGGCAAATGTGGAGCAGCATTTACTGATACACTGACGATTGAAAAGTACCTCAGACAACCCCACATCAAATGATCCAAAGTATCCCTTTAACTTAATTTTTGTAACAAGGACACATGAGATGTATTTATGTATTGCTGATTGGATGTAAGCCTAAATGCATTTATTTGTAATAATCGAATAGTGAAACTGTGTCAAAGTTTAGAGGGGGTTAATGCTCCGTTTTTGTGAACGCTAAGGTCACCTTCCATATCTGATTCTGTTTCTCACCCTCTTTTTGTCACTATATTATATGCATATCTCTCTCTCTCTCTGTCTGTATAGTATCTGTCTGCATCTCTCTGCCGCACACTCCTCTGTCTTCCTAGCTGTGAATCCTGCCTGACCTTTGTATGGAATAACAGGCCTGTCACATGGCTCTATGTTCTAAAGAAATCACAACATACATCCCCTAAGATTATAAGCATGTGTATCTGAGTGCATGTGTCAGTGTGTGTGTGTGTCAGGTCTGTCATCTGTGTGCTTAAATAATGTTTAAATGTATTTTTCTTTTGTGTTTGACTTTTTGAAAGTGCCCACACACCGCCATGCAAATGTCTTACACTGCACTGTATGCACTATGTCTTGGAATGAGACTAAATTTGATGTGCGTCTGCATAAGCTTTAGTGTGTTAAACACATGCACAAGTGTGTGTGCGCTTGTGTGTGTGCCTGTGTGTGTAACTTCCATGCACCCTTCTACAAAGGTTACCCAGACAGAGTTTTGGTGACAGGCTCCAGAAAGCCCCCTAAACCCAGCAGCTTTTCCCAGCAGCTGGTGTTCTCTCCTTGGCCTTGATCACCATCACTGCTCTTTCCCTCCCTGGAGGTGCCTGGGTGGGATACACACACACTTGCCCACACACACACACCACACACACACACACACACACACACACACACACACACACACACACACACAAGTAAGAAAATGTAATAACCAAAGCCATGACATCTTAAAAGGTAATCTTTATTATTTGTCCTCCAATTAATTTGATTATTTTATTACTTTTTTAGCAATTTTATCAGCATGTGATGTATGCTGGTGAGGGGGGCAATGGATTACACAGTTCTGAGTCACAGATCAGATCATAATAATAATAATACATAGTCATTATCACTATACAGTATGCATATAATACTATACTCTACTGTATTATAGTATATTATAGTACATATAATAGATAACTATACACTGTGCAGTATAATACACTACTACACATTGTAGTCTCATTCAGTGTCCCTGCCCACAGCACTGTCAATTAACACTGAAGCCTGTGTAACAGACAGAGACTGCAGCAGCTCTCTAAGCAGAGTTGTATGTAGAAATTGAGACAGCAGTCCACGTGTGTCCTGTCTGTTCACAACAATTCTGCATCAAGATTTAGAGAATTATTACTTTAGAAAATAACAGTAAAAGACAGTAGCCAGTACAACTGTATTTCACTCTGTGATGGTTGAATTTGGATTTGTGTGGCATTTCATTCAAGATTGGTGGTGGTGGAACCATGAGGTTTTACATGTAGTTTAAGGATCAAATAGAGTTACAAATTTTAGCCACAAGCTCTTTCTAATACTTTGCATAGCTTAAATATATGTAAAACCCACAGACAGACATAAAGGGTGACCATTCGTATTGATTTATGAAATAAATAAATAAATAAAATGTCAAAATATGGAGATACAAGGTTTCCGCCTGACAGTAACATGCTGCTCAATTATGTTACTTTCTGCTGGTGCACCAGCCTGATTTTCGTACAGGGATTAACAAGTTTTCATCTTTAACAGAACTTGAAGAAAATAGTCCAGTCCTAATGTTGCAAACACTATACTTGAAAACATGACTAAGCACACTCACTCACACACTCACAGCCTTAAATGAAGTGCAGCTAAAGTGTAGTGTTTATCTAATAACACCTTGTGACTGTAAAACCTCTCACTACTATTACAACAATAGGACCTTTTGGTGACAGTTTGGTGTCTTTTCAGGTCTCCATCTCACTTTTCCTCCCTGCTTTGAGATTCTTGTTATGTCTTGCTCTCTCTCTCTCTCTCTCTCACACACACACACACCCTCTCATCCTCGCCCTTTTTCTGTTTTTTCTCACTCTGGGTTCAGTGGTTAGATGGTTGGAGGGCCGGGCAGGGGGTCTGTGGTCAAATTGGCCGTTTCCACACTGTGTTCTGCTGTACCTGCTGACAGAGCTATCAGATAACTTAGCTCCATCTCTCCCGTCCCTGCTGGCAATGTAACTGTTGTGTGTGTTGTGTGTGTGTGTGTGTTGTGTGTGTGTGTGTGTGTGTGTGTGTGTTGTGTGTGTGTGTGCGTGTGTGTGTGTAGTAGTAGTAGTTTGTAAGAGGATTTGTGGTTCTTTGATGTAATTGGATGTTATATATGCATTTTTATTATTGGTATGATTTTTTAATTTACGATGATTAAATCTTGCATGCCATATAGATAAACACACACACACACTCATGCACGAGTCTCTGTACAGCTGCAGTTGGCTGTAAACTGACCAGAGTCCATAGCTCCCTCTGTTGGCTAGCAGTGAACTACAGTCTCTCGCTGTCCCTCCCTCTGTTTCTCTTTCTCCTCTGCTGTTGGCAGCTCTCTTTCTCTTTGCAAAACCAAATTCAGTGTTCTGTGTTTTGCGAAATAAATTGCACTTTTCAGTTTTGCTCCAGCTTTACTTTGTAGTCCAGATTATAACATGTTTCTGCCAGTAATTGTAATAATTAAATTCCTTGCCTAATTATTGTAAATGTCAATAAGAAAAAAACATCAAAGGTGCTATTTAGTTCTTAACACAAAAGTAATGTTTGTTAATCACATTTGCCAACCTTGAGACCTCAAAATTTAGTGAGGATTTCAAAACCAAAGTGGGGTGATTGGGGGTCTTCCCTCTGCAAATAACAAAATAATAAGTACATTGCAACACAATTTTTAAGTTAAATGCTTGTCATGATTTTTTTCCTGAAAGTCAATTTGCATGAACTTCCTTCCAGGACAGCTGTAGTTGGCCAGAGTGTTTTTTTTTCTTCTTCTCTTAGTTCTCTCCATTTTCTTCTCCCACTAGGGATGGTGAGGCACAAGCAGCTCTCCTCCATGTCATATGAATGCTAAGAAGTAGAAGTAACATATGGTGCAGCTGTTTTGTTGTCTGGGTAGAAACAGTAGACTTTTAGAGTAGTAGGGCTTATACACACTGTACAGTGCCAGAAAAAGAAAAAAGGTGTGAAACTTTGTCACAAATCGGGAGAAATATGGGAGAATTGTGGCCACAGGAGGACACCAGGAGGAGACAATGAAAATCAGGAGTCTCCCAGGAAAACCAGGAGGTTAGCAAGTATGTTGTTAATCAGTGCAGGAGCTTTGTTTGCCGTGGTCTAGTGATGTGTGTATGACTGGCATAGATGTGTTAATGGGTGGCTGGAGGTCAACTGCCTAAGTGACCACCTCTTGAATTTGTTAAAGACTGTTTTGACCAGCACAACACAACACACACAACACACACACACACACACACACACTGCCCTGAATGAACTTGCTGTGGCCTATTGAGTGGTGTGATTGATGCCAGTGAGAGTTGCAATGGATAATTTGTCCACAGATGTCAACAGGCTGCCACCACAGGGTCAAAACACACACAACGCACACACACACACACGCAACACACACACACACACACAAACACACACACACACACCACACACACACACACACTCTCTTCTCAGTCAAAAGACAGGAGATACACAGCGTACAATAGCCTTCACATAATAACTGACCTTCAAAGACGATGCAAACAAGCCCATTTACACACAAATAGTTATTAATTATGTGATCATTTTGACTGGGTTTGGTGAGTTCTTATAATAAAATATGTATTTTATTCACAGTCCTGTGCAAATCATGGGAATGCCAGTGAGCCAACACACACATGAACACACAAGGTATTTCCCCGACTTTTACTGTTATAGTTTTATGTTTAAGAGGTTCGCAAAGCAGCTGGGTTTGTCCAGCAAGAGAGAGAAGTGGCCTAAAGGGGTCACTGTCAACATACACACTGACTGAGAACCAATCAATAGTCAGGCGGGCGGGCAGGGTGGGGATGAGGTCAGAGAAGGGAAAGAGGAGTGAGGTAGAAAGGGAAAAAGCACAAAGGTTGTTTTAGGGTTCAGCTAAAATCACTGAAATTTTCTGACAGTATCTATAGTTTTCAAATAGAAGATTCAGAAGCTTGAGTAACGTGTGTAACGTGGCTTGACAAATATTAAGAACGATTTTTGTGTTTGTGGTGCAGGACTTTAGTGTTTCACTGTAATTTACGTAACAGACAAAAGCTTCTTAAAGCATCACTCACTGCACATATGCAGAGTGAAACCTGATCCTTAGATTTCATTCTTATGCTTTTTTTAATCAAACACATTGCTGTTTGTACTAAAACTCACTGTCAGTGTCCATAAGCTGCATAAATGCATAAATTACTGAATGAATGTGGAATTCTGTTTAGAAAGGTGGCATTGAATATTTTTTAAAGTAAACTGCAACAAAGAAATACGCCTCCATGAACAAGACCAGTTCATCAGAGACAGGCTGTTTAATTTATTTTTGTGTAAGTCAAATCACTGTTGTTGTTTTTTTCAAATGCTTTTGTTTGTTGAGCAGAATTTCTCTTCACATCTCTAATGCAAATCCACATATTTTCTCCTCTCCATTGTTTCACTTAAAGTAATCATTTAGATTTTAGTTGTTTGAGTAAAATTAATTTCCCACAAACTGATTCTTGGATTTATTAATATTTATTTATTAATCTTTCTGCACAGAAACAGAGATGGTGGATGCTTGTGTTTGTATCTATTTGTTAGAGATGGAGCTTTTGGTAAAGGATTTGTTTGCCCAGTAGTGACGGCAGCATTGATTCACACTCATCTTTGTCGATGCTTATAAGCCCCTGGATACATCATAACTGTGTGTGTGTGTGTGTGTGTGTGTGTGCTGCTTGTGTGTTGCTTGTGTACATGAACCTCATAGCTTCTGTGTATACATGTGTTGAAAAACACGAACCTCGCTGCGAATGGCAAATGTACATGTGTGTAAGCAAAGTGTGGCAGTGACAGTGTGTGTGTGTGTGTGTGTGTTTTGTTTGCTTGCAAATGTAAAATAGGCCCTCCTCTTTGTTGTTTATGTTGCTCCTAAAAATGTTTCTTATTTTATTCACATTTATTAATGTATTTAAACTTCAAAACTGTGAAATAGTCCAGAAAAGACAAGATAACAACTCATAGTCAATGAATCAATTAGTTGTCAGCTATTAAATGAATTGCCAACTATTTGGATAATTGATTAATCATTTTGAGTTGTTTTTTACCAGAAAAAAGTATCCAAATTCTCTGACTTCACTCTAAATTGTGAATATTTTATTTATTCCTCTAAGGCAGTAAACTGAATATTTTTAGGTTGCAGACAAAACAAGACTTTTAAGGACACTCTCGTGGGGTTTGGTAATTTTGAAAACATTTTTGGTGTTTTGAGAATCGATTAAACATGTCAGTCATTTTTCAAGTAAAAATGTCAAACATTTGCTTGTTCTAGCCTCTTAAATGTGATGATTTGTCGCTTTTCTTTGTCATTTATGACAGTAAATAAAGAGTCTTTGGGTTTCTGGACTGTTGGCTGGACAAAACAAGACATTTGATTACATCATCATGAGCTTTGGGAAACAGTGATCAACATTTTTTACCATTTTCTGACGTTTCATGGATCAAACAATTAATCGATAAATTGTGAAAATGATTGATAATGAAAATATTCATTAGTTGCAGCCCTGTACTATAATGCTTTTGATTTCAATGTAGAGTTTAGCCTGAAAATCTAAGTAATCCTGATTCTGCACAATGTAAAGGCAGCTAATCGAAGTTTCAGTACTGTCCTTATATCCCTGTCTATATTGTTGGGTGTGTGTAGCCTCATGTTTGTCTCTTTTGCTGTGTCTTAAAAGTGCTATAAATGTAGAATTATCTGCCTTAGCCATGTTGTCATTGATACATATCTCTTTAAATTTTTATTGCATATCAGTATTGGACAACCACAGCTCACTGACATGTTTGGAAAGAGAGAGCTCTCTATGTCGCTGTGCACAGATGCTTAATCAGCACACAACACCAATATTCACATCCTTATTTTGTGCTGTGTGCCGAGAAAAATTAAGTATTTTAGTAAAGTCATAAATAGATGGAGTTCTGCTGTCAACAAACACAGCTGAGGCGTTAAACATTCAACTCTGTTTAAACATGTTTGTGAATGTGTGTGTGAGAGAAACAGAGAGAAAGAGGTTGTAGTTACTGTTGCACACACACATACACACACACGTACATCAAAGCAGAGATTGGTTTCAGGAAATGTTTTATTATCTGTTCTCTTCCAAAGCTGCTAATCACAACCACTCTCTTTCATCTTTGCATCCCCCCTTTCCACCCCTCCGATTTCGTTCTATCGCCCTCTCCTCCACCCCCCCACCCCCCACCCCCCACCCCCCACCACCCCCATCCTGTGTGCAGGGGTGTCTGAGCTTTGGAATAGTCAGATGGAAAAGAGGGAAAATATAGAAAGAAAGAAAGAGAAAGAAAGAGAGTCTGTGCATGATTGTGGCGGAGCAGATCTGACTCTCCCTGTAGGTTTTCCATTTACCTTTTAGAGAAAAGAGCCTTCCCTTCCCCTCACATTCTCTTTCCTCTGTTTTCCTCCTCTCTCTGAGACTGAGTAGGAGCAGTGAGCTTATTCTGGAGAATCCCTCTTGCGCGGACAATACCCACATTCCAAGTTGTTAGATGTGTTGGAAATATCGGGAATATCCAGCCTGCTGTTCAGGGATGGTGGGGAGCTCAACAAAACAGCAAGCAGCAGGGAAAACCTTGTCCCAATCATTCCCAAATCATTCCACAACAAAGGACAAGGGCCTTGGAATTGCCATAATCCCATATTTTACTGCTGAGCTGTGATGGGCTCTGCTGTACTGTGTGTGTGTGTGTGTGTGTGTGTGTGTGTGTGTGTGTGTGTGTGTGTGTGTGTGTGTTGGTGTGCGTGTGTGGGTTTGCAGTGTGACACATTATTTAGAGTTAGGGTTTAGGGTCAAGCTTACACTTTTCCCTTTGATCTTGCAATTCTCTGGATTTGATGAGGTCGATTTTGTGTGTTTTACAGCTGTGCTGACCAATTTGTCGTTTCTACCTGAAAAATGCCTGGAAACAAGGTGTAACTCAAATGTTTAGCCTTGTCATGAAAGATTTTTTATTTTAAAACTTTTTTGTTTGAGGGTAGAATCAGTGGGATTTGTCTGAACTGTTCATAAACACACCAAAAAAGACACCACGACTTCAAACACCACCGTTTTGGGTTGGTAATGCGTCCCGAGCACAGTAAAATAATGAGACAAATAAGGAAACACAGGCAAAGGGCAGGGTCTATGTGGGTCATAAGTGATGATTGAGAGGGATTATGTCTCTCTGAGTCTATGATTTTTTTAAGTAAATATTACATATTATACCTTTAAAAATAAAACCAAAAAAAAAAACCCATTAAATTTTAAAGATTTTTGCTGGAGATGCACATTATGAGAAAAAAAAGAGACCAGACTTTTGAAAAAGACTTGGTCTGAGAGACAGAAACTGAAAGATTGGCTGATAAAGAGACAAAGAATAAAAGAAATAAGGAGCGTGGGATGTCTTGCTTTAAATCTTTCCCTCACCTGTCTTTTCCTCCTCTCCACTCCCTCCTTTCCTTCCTCCCTCCCTCTGTCTTCCCCTCTATCCCTCTTTGTCTGATCCCTCCCTCTCCACCTGCTCTTCTCCCTCTCTCCCGCAGCTCTCCCTCCTTGTCTCCACCCCTCACTCCGCCCCTCCCCTCAGCCATTGGTCAAGCATCCACCAATCACAGCAGAAACAGGGCCTGAGGGACTGCATATGCAAAATGCTGCTTAATATTCATGAGCTGCTATCGGGGCTTTAAGTCGTTGATTAGGACAGCGGCACAGTTTTCCGTCCCAACTGCCTGGCTGGCTGGCTGTGTGTGTACCTATAGCCCCCTCTCCCTGGCTCTCATATACACACACCGCGCGACACACACACACACACACCACGCTCCCTCACATCTACACACACACGCAGAGCCGATCAGTGCAGGCAGCGCAGAGCCTGGTAATTGTATTGCTCCCTCCAAGCGGAAGGAAGGACCGAGAGGGAGGAAGAGCAGAGAAAGAAGAGGAGGAGAGAGAGGGGACAGATATAAAAACTTTGAATTTTTTTGAATTTTCCTGTTTTTTTCCCTGGAGGAGGTTGACATGACAATGACCCGATATCGCCGATGGATTCGGTAGGACACCAGTTATCCGAGTGTTTTTTAATGCACTCTGAACAAGAGTAGGTAAATTTTACCTTTTAATCTTCTCCTCTTATTCATCATCAACTTCTCATTGTCGTTGTCATTCACTGTGTGTGTGTGTGTGCGCATGTGTGTGAGTGTTTGTGTGTGTATGTGCTGGTATGCAGCGGAGGTGGCCGGCACCATGTCAAGGTTGTTTCTGCTGTCAGGTAGCACGCGTTCACTGTCTGTATGTGTGCTGTGTGTGTGTGTGTGTGTGTGTGTGTGTGTGTGTGTGTGTGTGTGTGTGTGTGTGTGTGTGTGTGGCTGCAGTATCCGGACAGCAGCTCTTACTCAGTGAGTAGAGGAGCGGAATTTCTGTCCCTTCACCTGGGAGTGAGACATACACACACATACCTGCGCGTGCACACACACACACACACACTCGAGCAGACACACACACACTCATTAATAACACAGAGACATAGTTTTTCCTTCATTTATCTGTCTTTAAGACTTTGTTTCACTTTGAGTCAAATTGTTGTCAAGACAAAACAGCAACTCAGTCATGGTGTTTGTCTACATGTGTGTGTGCCTGTGCATCTGTTTATGTTTGTGCACGTGTGTTTTTTATGTGTGTGTTTGCCCAAGCAGAGAATCAGCGAGGTAACGGGGCATTGAGGTTACAGGAATAACGTGGGGAGACGGGAGGAGAAGGGCCCATAAGAGAGGAGGGAGGAGGAGAGTGGGAGAGCTGCGCTCTTAAATGCCAGAGGAGGTAGAATTTCAGACGGGCAACTCAGCGTGTGGCCCCGCACAGGAATTAGAGACTGTCTCACACACCACACACACACACACACACTCACACACAGCAAGTGCCGCTGAGCTGCTCCTTTTGCCAACGCTTTGCTCTTTTAGGTGTGTGTTGAAGACACTGTTCAAAATGAGATTAACTGATTGGCGAAAGGGACAGCAATGTATGTGTGTGTGTGTTATTGTGCGTCCATGCTTGCAAGGTGTGTTTTATGAAAATACACCATAGGAAAGACAGATTCATAGATTAAAGCGTAGTAAATATAACAGATTACACACGCTTTGTCCTTTTTCAAACATTACAAGGTAAAACACGATTTATTTAAAGTGATGAGTGTAATTCAGTAAGTGAACTGCCCTCTCTGAATCCAACAATGGCACTGATACTGTCAAATTTTCATTGCCATTAATTAAAATTATTATAAATATGTATAGAAATAAAAATACAGGCACAGGTTAATTTTGTTCTAAGTGGTCATGGCTTTAAAATAAATAAACAAAAATGAGCCACACCAAATCACAGCCTCAGTAAAAGTGTCTTTACGGTAGAAAGTCGGAGGTGGAGAACTGAAAGGACAAAGTCAAAGCAGAAGCGGGTGCAGGGTGATACTCTGATGTGTTTCCAGAACATGACATTATTGACATTTTTTTTAAAGAAAACTGACCTTTTTCGTGTGCTCTGAAGCTGCCTCACCTTTGTGTGTGTGTCTGTGTGTGTGTGTTTGTGTCTTTTACATGCAGAGACCTTCTCATTAATAGTCTGTGGAATAGGAAGGAACATTTTAAGTAAAAGGAGCGTCTGGCAAAATAATAACCACATGTTTACCACTAAACTTTTCTTTCATCCTTTTTAGAAAATGATTTTTGGTCATTTGTTTCAGTTATGATTTGATTTAAAGCAAATATTAGAGATTTTCAAATGCCTGAGCTTCTTGTACACGCTGTGTTTATTGAAACATTAACAATTAAGAACACTTTAAATGGTCATTTTTTTAAATATCAGCACAACATCGTAAATCAAGCTGTGGTTGACTTTGAGCTTTTGATCTAAACAAAGACTCTTTAGAACAACCTTTCATATTGAGCATGATGATTTCGTTTTGTAAATCAAATGACTGGTGTCCAGAGCAAAGTCTGCATTTTCAACTGTAAGGACTCAACCCTGTTCACTGTTTCTGAACACAATCTGTGCAGCTTCAAAACAGTGTGGTGTATTTTAAGGACCAACAACTAAACTTGTTTTTTTAATTTCTTATTAAAACCAGAAAAGTGATGAATTTTGACCAGGTTTTGGTCCATTATGGGTGAAGAAGTGTACAGCGTGAGAGCTGTGTTTAGAAATCGAGCCCTAATATACTGGATGAAAAAACACACACTTTCATGCCAGACAATTGTCAGCTGCTTTACCTGTGTGTGTTTCTGCAAGTGCAAGTAAACTGTGACCATTCTCACAACCTCTCACATTTTTCTTGCATCTGTCCATCTGTCCTCATCCATCCATCCCTTCATACGTCCACGTTCTCTTTTCTCTGTTCAGGCTTCCCTTCCTTTGCTCTCAGGCACTGCTTTCCTACACTAATTAAAATATTAGGGATAATGATGATCATACTGATAATAATAATAATAACAACAAGTACCGCTTAAGCTGTTAACATAATTGCATTCCCCTCATGCCACCATATACATACCATTTGCATATCATTAAGATATATTTCCTACAGTGACTTTAGTGAATTTGGAGGGTTTTGTCAGTGGGTTTGAAGGAGACGGGTGGTGAGAATCACACAGCGGCCGTGCACACCATTCAGTCAAAGGTTTGCGGTGTGAAGAGAGACACGAGGCAGCATAAATGATTTTCATCAGATTTATTTTTTATCTCGATTTTTATCTAGATTTAATTATGATTTTTAATTACACGGACATGTTATGCAAATAAATTGTTTTGAGGAAAATCTAACTTCTGTTCAATCAAATGAAATCTGAACACTTTTGTGCACATTTGAAACTGCTCTCTGTCAAAGTGTGAAGAAAATTTTAAATCATCTCAGTAAATTCAGTAAACAAAATCATTAAGTTAAAGTGATGATTATTTACTTTTTTGAACAGATTTAATGATTTATCGGGTGCACAAGATATCGCTCAATTTTCACACTGCAAGTGTGCAGGGAGAGTGTTGCATCTTGTTGAGTCAAGGCAGCAATAAAAGCAGTTGCTACAGACAAATTCCATTGTTTTAGTTCATTTTTGAAGCAATACCTTGACCTTAAAAATTTCATAATGATATATTTTTTTCAGATTTTCCTCAACACAATGTAATTTAGATCAAATAACTGAAGAAAATCAAATTCTTGAAACTTGAAGGCCGATCATTCTGCTTACACAGTAAGTTCAAGCAAGTGCAAAGACTGATTTTTGACTAAAACCTAAATACTGCAGCTTTGTAATAACATCATAATTCCTTAAAAACGGTAATGATAATGTGCCTGTGCTGTTGTTTAAAATCGTAGCGAGGAAAAGATCAAGAAGAAGAAGAAGAAAAAAAAAAAACGTTTGCTTCCCGTTTAAAAAAATGAAGAACATTTATTATATTTCTCTCTGCCTTTTTCCTTTTCCTTTTGTCAGTCTCTTGTGCACTCTTTTTCTCAGGCCGTGAGGGAGAGAAAGCAGTAGAAGAGGGAGAGGGAGAGGTAAAGCTGACTGGAGGGAGGGATGGGGGGGGACCAAAGAGAGATTGCGTAAATTAAAATCCTTTTAATCTCCTTATAAAATCATTTACTTAATTCATCTGTCAAAGCATGTCAATATGTGGCGCACTGATTTGTTGGCTCTGCGTGTGTGTGGATGAGTGTGGGTGTGTGTGCATTTGCATCTGTTTGTTGTCATGCATGGGTTCGTGCCTGCTTGCCCACATTTTGATCGTGTGTGTGCGTGTGTGTGTGACCTATTGGTGGCCTGTTTGAGGAGGTGTTGTTCCTCTTTTTGTGTGTGTGTGTGTCCGTCTGTCCCTACGGCATTTGTTGTCTGTCAGTTTTTGCATTGTCTAAGCCTGTATACACACACAGAAACACACACACACACTCATGCATACGGCGGCCTCTCTCTCATGTGAAGGGTCCGAGCATTCCTGTGGTAATTTAGTCCCGTAAAGACAGAGATGCAATGAGAGAGACAGACAGAGCGAGAGGTGGGAAGGAGAGAAGGGGGGGCTTGCTTTTGTCTGACACCAGCACTTAGGGGTCCGCTGGACACACATGCACGCATGAACGCACGCATGAACGCACACACACACAGACGCTCACACAGTTTTTCTTTTTTTTTTGCATTTGCAGCTAAAAAGTCACCAAATTGTGTCAAAAATGCAATTACACATCCATGCAGGTACATATGCACCATCACACACTCATTTGTACAGCCTTGATGATGTGAATTTCTTTGATTTATGCTCAATCCATCAGTTTAGTGTGTGTGTGTGTGTGTGTGTGTGTGTGTGTGTGAGTATGTCATGGGTCAGTGCTGGCCTTTATGTGTTGAAAGAGCAGTAAGAGAGACTGTACCAGCTGTGACACACACACACTCGCTGCAATTAGCCATTACACCACACTGACGGTGAAGCTAAATGCGGTTGTGTGTGTCTGTGTGATTGAATGCCAAAGCGCTGATTGAAAGAAGAGAGAGAGTGATATATAGTGAGAGACAACGCTGCTCATCTCTTCTCATCTCTTATCCTTCCCCCGTCCCCTCCCTTCACACCGCTCATCCGCTCATTCCTCATGTTCCGTCATCCATACATCAAAATGTGCATTCATTTATTATTACTATTATCACAATCTATCAAATCATGTATGCTTTGACTAAGAATTACTCTTCTCACTGCTGCAGACTGACTTTTCTGTCTCATTCAAGCCTACTTTTATGACGTTTCTACTCTAGGTAGCAGCGCAGGTTAGAGCGATGCGGACAAAAAAGGGGAGTCCCCAAATTAGAGCTTTCAGTGTCAAAAGCATGTGGTATTTTTCTGCCTTTGCGGAAAAGTAAGTTTTTTTTATGGATCTGTCTGTTTTTAGGGAATATCGACTTTTATTTAGTAATGTCTCATTCAGAATTTCTGTTGTCACTGCTGTGGCTTTATTATTTTTAGAAACTGAGTTACTAAAATGTGATTTCAGCTGTTCAGGAGAAGGGTGAATGTATTGTGTGTGTGTGTGTGTGTGTGTGTGTGTGTGTGTGCGCCCATCGTGTCGTGCTCAGGGCTTCTAATGCTTCCTCTCACTTCTAATGGGAGGAGACAGCGGAGACTGGGCCACAATAGAACAGATTTAGATGGAGAGGTGCCGTGTATGTGCATGAGTGTGTTGTGTGTGTGTGTGTGTGTGTGCGTTGCGCGTGCGTGTACGCGTGAGTTAAAGAGGATCGAGAGAATCATGCAGGTTCAAATGTCTTGTCTGTCTTTTGCATTTCTTTCTGTTCTTTGTCCATGGGGAGAGCCCTACATATTGGCCGCTTGGACAGTTCTCCCCCTCTACATTCGCAGGCTGTGTGTCGTATGATTAAATTGTCATCGTACAAAAGACAAAAGGGAAAAGATACACTAGAACGGGATATGGATATGTACTAAGAGAGAGAGAAAGAAATGAATGACCATGCCGCCTTCCACCTGACAGTGAAATATTCCTCCTCTCATCCTCCCATCATGCTTCATGTGTGTGCCTGATGGGGAGAGAATGACAGGCCAGCCCACCATCCCACCTCTCTCTTTAGTTTTTTTTTATTCTTTTTTTTTTAAGTCTGCCTCTCTCTTCCTTTTCTCCTTCTGTCTCTTGTCTGTACACTTAGCATCTCCTTTTGTGTAATTTACCAACTTAATCACATGCACGTGACAAACTCAACCATCACACAAATATGTCCAACACTACGTGCATATGCTTACTAAATTTACTGTATATTCAAACATATGGGCGCTTAAAAAAAGCACATCTTTTCTCAATCAGAGAACTGGGATTTAATAACGCTTGAGAAGCCTTTATAGTAACAGCAGTGATACACTGAAGAGTAAAACTCATGGGAATCTTGTGATAAAAATCTAAAGTAAAAGTAAATTTTCTTCTATTTGCACCATAACTGCTTGATGCCCCCAAACTTTATTTGTTTTTTTTACACAAGTTCTGCACCACAAGATAGATAATATTCAAACTGAACTTTAAAACGGATTACATATTTTATTGAAATAGGTGGTGATTGCAAACCAGTTATTTTCTTTTTTCTTCTTTCTCACTACTCTCTTAAGTTGTTGACATTTTAAAGCAGTTTCTTTTACTACGAAAACAAGCACACCTTGATCTCTTAATGCAAATAAATTGGTTCATAATATATGCCTCTCTGTGCAAAATGCCTGATTTGAAATGTGTATATAAAAATTTTATTATCATTTACATCCGCTGATGCTTTTGAAGAGAAGGAACAGTCTTTAACAAATCTTTTTAGGATACACAGCCACTCATTTTGCAGGTTTTTGTGCACATCATGTCTTTGTATTGCGCTTTTTTTAACTCTGCGTCTGCGCGGGGGTGGACTTAATTGACCTCAGATGTACTTTGTAAAACCTCACAGCGCATTTCATTTTCATATGCTGGAAGTTAAATTAAAATATTTTGCATGAGACTTAGAAAATGTAAACATAAACAAATTAAAGAACACATCTGACAAGATGAAAGCGAACCAGCACTTTATATATTTAGAAGTGCAGAAATGCCCACAGTTACTATCACTTTTTTTTAAAACCTTTTCAGGTATCCTGTGCCGCTGTTGGAAGTTGACAGCAGCTTTTCTATATGCAGAGATAATTAGCTTTTTTATGTCTATTTTCTATAAGTGTAATTGTATAAATAACACTTTATCATAAGGACAAATGTTTGATACTTTTGGCATTTTGCAACGCTTCACAGAAATGACCAGGTGAAAACTTTGTCAAAATATACATGCACAAGTACACATGCTTGCATAAATTTAACAATTAGAAACACTTCTTGCCCTCAGGAGGTGCGTTCCTCTACACAGCTGATCCGCACTTTTCTTGACCTCCGCAGATAATTCATTTCCCTTTTATCCCCGTCTTCCTTCACCATTCAACCCCTGCACACACGCACACACACACACACACTCCTCCTCTCCTCCTCTCCTCTCCCTTCCCACACGCCCCTCCCTCGTAGAGCTGTCACCTTTCTGCACCCGCTCAGTCCCTATTAAGGCCGACAGCCCATCTGCCGCCTGCCCCGCTAACAGCTCCCGTCGCTAACGCTAACGCACACACACATCCACATCCACTCAGACACACAAAGGGCTGCGTCGGACCCCACCTGCCCCGATGCATGTGCAGACGCGCAATGGAACTTAGTCACACATATTTGTATATAAACATATTTATGCAGGCATTATTTGTGATTATTTAGTGATCATTTTAATATCTCCGACACACATGCACACACACACACAAATACATGTCTTCATTAGAGACTTTGGTGACTTAATGTTTTACAAATAATCAGATACACGGAAATATTAAATTGATATTTTTAACAATTATCTGACATTGTTATCTGCAGTAACATACAGCGAATCGCCCACTTTTACCACCTAAGAGCATAGGAATGAGAAAAAATCAAGAGCCACAGTTTTATCGTTAAGATGCGACAAAGTGTATTAGATTTATCAGTGTTCATGTGTGTCACCTAATGCAGCTGTGTCTGTTTATGAAACCACCTTTATGCATGTTTGTGGATATTTATTGCATATGTGACTGGAAGACATCACACTGCCCTGACGAGAGGGGTAATTAGGCAGGGCAGTTGCAGCACTGTGTGTGTGTGCACGTGATGTGTGTATGTGTGTGTGTTTTGGCATTTGCTCCTTCAGGGATAGGTGCGTTTTGCATTAGCAAGAATGGCAACTGTCTCATCAATCACTGCATCACCATGTCTCACACACACACACACACACACACACACACACACACACAGACACATACATACAACACACGCACACATACTGTGTCATGGTCATTCCGTTCACAGATGGGCCAGCAACACATGAGCGAGTCACTGAGCATCAGAAAGACACCCACGATCTTCCTACTTTTACACCACACCCCCACACACACACAAGCCCTCTGACATCCATAATGTGAGCGCGTGCGCATATGTGCTGCTTACATATACTGACAGGAGCGTGAAATAGGTTTGGTGGAATCACATAGGTTAATACTCTTTCCCTTTATTTTCTACTTTAACTTTGTATGAATATGTATATTGGTGACCAGAGCTTTTTATTTTGTCTATGTGTATGTATTTTTATGGTTTGAATGCCTAAAATGAAAGATTTCTTAAAGGCGCAATTGGCAACATTTTCCTAAAAATGAATACATAGATTCTTAATCCCATTCAATCATTACTTACAGCCCAAATTAAGTGTGTTGTGGTGTCTATATATGCAGAAAGCTTGTCCTCTGCCATCCTGGCATCTTTCTGATGCGTTTACAGTTTCGATAAATCCTACTGATTCTACCTTTAAAATTATATATTCAGATAGAGAAAAAATGTTTAGTTTGTTACATTTTAATTTCCATTTTATATATTTTTTTCCATTTTATATTATATATATATTGGTATTGTACCAATACCATATGTGTGATGTACGTTTTCTCTTGTAAGATTTTCCCGTAGTGAATGGAATGACAAACCACTGTGAATGCCTTTTAAATGATTGTCAGCTGATTTTAAGATGCTTTTCAGCCTAAATTTAATCTTCTGAAATGAATAAAGACATGAAAAAATATCCGATTACCTTGCCATAAGGTATAATGTAATAAAACAGATTCTCTATTTGTAATCCCTAACAGTTCTAGTCTTCGGGTTAATGCAAGTGGCATATGGGAGAATCATTTATCAAAAACCTATTGCCATTAAAATATTGTAACAGTGATTTAACTCAGAACTTGGTAAACTCAGGTTTTCGGTCTAAAATTGCATTTCAGCTGAATGTTTTCCTCTTTATTCTCTCTTCCATACATTTACTGTAATTTTGCCCTATGGAAGAATAAACGATTTGAGATGTGACTGAAAGGGCAGGGAAAGGAGGGATTTGAACCTACAACATCAAGTGAACATAGTACTGGATGTACCTTAGTCCGGTGTGACACCAGGACTCTCCCCAATAATAAAAAAAAAAAGAAGCAGTATTAAGTGTTGCCTGTCTATATAGCATTGTGACACCGCAACCAAAGCCAATAAGTGTTTGAAGCAGCAGCAGCAGCAGCAGCAGCGAGATATCGATTCCCCTATTCACCAGAGTGGAACTAAAACCTACATATTACACACCCTGGCCCTCCACCTTCTCACGGAGATGACCCCGCTCTGTGGGTGGAGGGAGGGACGGCTGTCAGACAAGTGATTGGTCTGTCTACCTGTCTGTCTACGACGTGGCCCTCACCTAAACAAGAACCCACAGTGGAACAACATACACACACAGGTACACACACGTCTGTTTGTGTGGTAAATATGTGTCTATCAGTTTGTGACACATACCAACATCCTGCTCTGTTTACTGATACACTGTATCTGAGAAAACACACACACACGAAAAATGTGGTAATGACAGGAAGAATGCAGCAAAACCAAAACAACAATAAATGAGAAGAAATAAGATTATTTTTATTTAATTATTTAGCTTTGTTGCATGGCTTAAAGAGTGCACAGATGGTTTGGTTTGACATGTTCGGCATGAAAAGATTAGTCACGTTCTTCAAAAAACAATGTAAAAGTGTCAGTTTAAATTTGTAGACTCACTCAGAAAAGTTTCAGCATTGAATATAAATAATAAATGATTTTCCCCTATTATAATAAACAAGCATAATTATTTTAACTTATGTGTCATTATGCAAAAAAACATACAAATACTCAAAATGCAGAGCACAGGAATGCCTGAAGCATTGCCAACAGCGTCTCTTATGCATTTTACATTATTTTAGTGGGATCACTTTATTACCAGTTGTGGTCTGACATCTGTTCCCCAGTCTGCATTGGTTTCTGCATTTTCTATATTTTGTCCATCTGTAATAAAGCGCTTTTCTTCCCAACAGCCCTGCTTCATTCTCCCTTGATAGTTTTGTTTAAATGTAGGCCACCCAACCAATTTTATTACACACTCTGCCTCCTCTCCTCCTCTTTGACGTCAGCTATAAGTGCTGTCCCTTTTTTTTCCCCTCTCGCGCCGTGTTATTTAATTAATTAAATTTTTTTGCAATGGGTGATTTTGATTCTGTTGCCTGCGGTGACCTTATCACCCCAGCAACAGCTCCTCCCCTGACGACAGCACTGGTTTTGATTGACGGGCAGCAGTCCCTCCTCTGGTGCTTTTACTTTTATATTCCCTCAGTCTGAAAGCCTTTTCCAAGGCTAAAACTGGTAAAACTCCTCTGACGTTAAACACAGCCGGGGTTCAATTAGCAGCCTGACGCATCCACCGATGCATGTGCACTCAGACAGATGTGTTCGTCAGAAATATGTTAACACATTCCAGGACAAAAGTCTCGGTGTACTGGTTAAAAGTCACAGCCCAGCCTCTGTGCATCTGTCTGTCTGGCTGACAGCTGTCTGTCTGTCTGCCTGTCGGTGCTCTCAGCATGTCGGCCTCTGCGTCAGTCTGTCTTTCTACATGTCTTTAAATTAGACTGTGCTTTTCCTGACTTACCTGTCTCTGTCTTGTCTTTGCAAAGTAGCTGAATGCTCCTGTAACCGTTTGTCTATACTGTATCTGTTTGCTATATCTACTGCGGGAATACAGAGTAGCAAAAATGTGTGTGTGTGTGTGTGTGTGTGTGTGTGTGCGTGTGTGTGTGTGCGCGTGTGTGTGTGTGGCCATTAACCACATTCATAACTTGTGACATTGTCTCTGATCCATTTGCCTCACACTACATTTATTGTAGAATAATTAGAATTTTGTTTTGTTTTGTTTTTCTTTACCTTCCTGGAAGCTTTTTCTGTATCTCTGTTAGTGCCCTCACCAGTTGTAAAAATGCTCAAAAGTTTTTAAATCAAAACTATTCTTCAGTGCAGTTGTTATTTTTTTACTGTGTAATGCTATGGTTTTTATTCATCATTTGAACTGAAAACTAGATTTTGGTTTTCAGAAATAGGTAACGTAAACAAAAGAAAATGTAGCTTGGTTTGATTTTTTTTCACATTTTCTACATTGCATTTTTCCCTACATTTTTTTCAAGTTGTATTATATTATTAGCACTATTTTACTGTCCCTGACTGAGTGATTTCTGTGTGTTCTCCTAATGTTTACATTTAAGAACTCTTGTTTTTTTTGGGTTTTTTTGACTGCATTTATATGTTTTACCTGAGAGTATAATTGTGTGATAGTTAAAGCTATTACAAGGAATTCTTAAGTGATTATGAAATAGTCTTAATTAAATACTGACACCTCTAAATGACCTGCAAAAGTTAACGAGAGAATTAGCAAGATGATAGACTACTTCTGTATACTGTAATTGTTCTTAATGGCTGCCACCAGGTCGGATTCTCCCTAAAATCAGGTGAAACCAGTCTGTGTTTATATTTTCACAGACTGTTACAAAAAGGAAAAGCAAAAAGGAAGCAGAGGATATTTTTATTTTGATCATTTTATTTTTGATGTTAGATTTTGTTATGACATTATATTACGGTGGAAACGTATTGCTTTTGCCCAAAGGGGCCTCCAAAATCAACAAAATATGAAAGTTCCTTGTAGTAGATTTAACACACCTAATAGCATTGGAAAGGCCGAGTCTTAGATGCTGTCTCTACCTTTTTCTGTTGCACTGATTGTATTTTCACCGCTCCTTCTCTCACTTTGCCTCTGCCTGCAGAATGAACTTATCGAAGGGGCCATTGGTGAACAGCAGCAGTGAAGATAACTCCAAGTCAACCTATAGTAAATGCGGCGCTGGCGCCTGGAGGATGCACCAGAGCTACGATCCACTAGAGGCCAACCACATGAGAGACGCACATGCCCTCTACAACCCCAGGTAAGACAAAAATGAAGAGAGGACCAAAGACACACAAACAGAGACAGAGGGGAGACGTAGAAAAAGAATCTGTGAATCTGTTCAGTTTTACACAAAAGCCTCACTTGACCTCTATAAAGCACAGATGAAAGAAAAAGAAAAGGCGAGCACTTTGAGACATCAAAAGCTAGTGTTTTTATTGGTCATTGTGTGTGTGCATATATGTGTGTGTGAGAGAGAGAGCGAGAGAGCGCTGGTCCAAACTTAGGATAGGATATGAGGGTTATATATTTGTCTCTTATCTTAATCTTTCATTATTTCCTATATTTCTGCCTTTCCTTGTTTCATGGCAGGCTGTATGATCAAATTGAAGTATATTTGACATTTTCTGCATACATATGATAATTAGATCAGATTTTGTGTTACCATGTGCAAAAGGCAAATTTTAGCATGTGATGAGCAGATTTAACTCTTTTAAAGAATGGCCATGAACAGTTTTTCTCAGTGTTAAAAATCCCTCACTTTGGGTTCCACATTATGGCACCGTAATCAGTTACCTCTGATCATTAGTACAGAGAGAAGCCAATGGAGTGGCAGTCAGAATTTTACAGTCCACTCTTAAACAATTACTTTACATTATAAAAAGACAGCTAAAGTGAAAAATTATCACAATAATCTTCATTGCGTCATACGATAATTAGATAATCTTATGAATATTTTATAATACGGGAAAAGGCTGAATAAACCATTCATTGAATTCAAGAGCTACATGAATTAACACTTCATTTAAAGCACAGATAATAACTTGATAGATTAAAAAAAACAAAAAAACAAAAACACTAAAAACGCCTGTCCTGTCCTCATTTTTCACCCCTCATTTTTTTCTGTTGCTGTTTCACATGTTGATGGTGTAATTGAACAGCACATTGTTAAACGATTGGCTGTTTGCATGTCACTCATAGGATGCTTATCCAGAGATATGATAGGCTGTTTATGCTGCAGGGCATATTCGTGGTGTGCTTTCATGGCAGTTTTCATTTGATGCAGTTAAGTGAAACTGATGAATATTTAATTTAACAATTTTATTATTGCCATTGATAAAGTGTCTATTGCAAATATATATCACTATTGTTTTATTGCCAAGGCCTTCAAACTAAAGAAATGACTTCATTTTCTGCCTCTTATTAATACTGTGGTGTGTGTGTTTCCAGCATGTTTTACTCAGTGTCCAAAGACAAACATTATATTTTTAGAATAATAATACCTGGATAACCTTTGTGGCAAATACATACTTTGTTACCTGTTGCTGTATCTTTGTTTTTTTGTATTTTTACAGTATATATGGGTTATCACAAGGCAGCAGGATTCAACTTCTGGCTCAAGGACACTTCAGTAGTGCAAATGCGTTGCAGCGCAGAGTCTTTAAATCATATCATTTGGTTGAAGGACAGTCATTTTACCATAACAGTAATCCCCCATGCCATCTGCATGTGCAATAAAGCACAAAAAGCTTAAACCAAAGTGAAATATCACTTTAAAGTTTGCCAATGAAAAGGTTTATGCTGATTGCGGCAGGTGAAACTGAGGGCTGCCATGGTCCATTTTTAGTACAGGAACTGTAAATATGCAGCTTGTTTCATGTTAAAACACAGAAAGAGTGTGACACATGAAGCACAGACACACTCTCTCTCTCTCTCTCTCTCTCTGCGTAGTCTGACTCCCTCTCTGCCACTTTTTCTCGCTGTCTCTTAATCATTCTAAGTTTCTCTGGATAAGAGATAGAGCCACATGCCCAGATTGCGAAACTGTAATTGTAAGTATGTGTTTTGTATATAATTAGCATAATGCAGGCTTATTGCACTATTATATGCAAATGAGCATGAGTAAGTGACAAGCGTGCTTCCTGCCCTACGTTTATATTTTATTATATAGTTTCTCACCTGATATGTGATTTGAACTAACATGAGTAGATACAGTTGTAGCAGAAGTTGCTCAGATAAACTTCCCAAATTTTAAGTTATTGTTTTATATTGATGAATATGGAAAATGTGGTGTGTTTAGTTCATAATAAGGTTATTTTTCTGTAAACACATAACATTATCCTACATGGCTACCTTAATGAGCCCCACCATCATGCATTATGTCATTATTGTTGTTATAGTATTATTGCAGCTTATTAGAACACTATTGATTAGCGCATTGTTAGGCTTTTCCAAAGCCCTTTAATTTTAAGTGTGTGTTAGCGTGTGTTGTGTGTGTGTGTGTGTGTGTGTTGTTATGCCCGTGCACGCTGTAGACTGGGAAGTCTTAGTCCAATAGGATTTCAGGGTTAGTCTGGGTCAAGCCAATTAGAGGTCTGGCAAGCCATTCTCACGCAGACTCTCAGCCAATCATCAACAGGAGTGTTACTAGCACAGTGTGTGTGAGGGTGTGTGTGTATGTTGGCAGAAAGTGAAGTCTGGTGATGAGAGGTGTAAAGGTTTGCCAGGGGCTGGGGAGTCACGCCATGGCTTGAGGTCACACATTACATTTGCACACACAGATAGACACACACACACACACACACACACTACTCTCCGGACAGGGGGACATTATTTCCGCTGCGTTGGTTCAAGTTTTGGACCAGATTAAAACAATTGATACTGTAACTGTGAATTCAACTGCCAAAACTACTCAAGCCTCAAGATGTGACACTGCAATATACCCAAGTTGGCAGATAATAATAATGTAAATCTCAAGAATATCTCCAGTCCTCGATTGACATACTGCGATACTGGAATGTGTAATGGATGTTATGAATCTCTTCATTTACAGTTTATCACAAAGAATAAGCTTACAATAGGTATTTTTAAGAGCAGAAAATTTTGATGGTAGGAAAATCACAGGTGTCTTATTTGAATGTTCCAGTAAGCCATGAAAGTGTGACAGTGATCCAGCATGCACAATAGCAGAACCCTGAAATTGAAGTAGCTAAATGGAATTCAGCCATCATTAATTTGATTATTTACACCTAAGTTTTTCTTACTGTGACATGTCAAAATATCTTAATATAAAAAAAAAATGACAGAAAATAAAATTAGGAACAAAATATAAAAACATTCATGCATTTTTTTCTGAATGTGTAACAGAAACCACAGTCTTGCAAGGGTGACATGGGAGTGGATTTTCACTCCTGTCCCCTCCCACTCCCATGACAGAGTAAAACAGTTTTTGCCTCATTCCAGTCCTGTAAGAATGACTTCTGTTCGTTTCCGTTCCCGTCAGCCCAAGGTCCACACATATCATGCACTGGTCAGGTGGCTGCAACCAGCCACCAGAGGAGACAGGAGAGAATGAAAAAGAATACAAAGAGACAACAGAATGACTAATAATATAATTAATATAATATATAATATAATATAAATAAAGAATATTTATAAAAAAAAAACTGGCTTATTGTTTTTATGATTAACAATTTTGCCCAGTACATATATATATATTGTTTCTTGTTTTTATGTAGATTGGTTGTAGTGTCCTCAGCAAAGTTATGTATTTATTTTGTTACTTAGTTGATTTACATGAGGTAAATTTATAAAGTTAATCTACCTTCCTAGCGTTTTTTGGTGTTAGATATTCCAAATTGTAATTGATTTAACAAAACCCAGATTTTTTTAATCTTTGTTTTTTTTTTTTTTTATTCACTCCTGAACAGCAAAACCAACAAACAAACAAAAAAACTGACGTTTGAACTGAACCGTGGATATGGAAAATCATTACTGTCCTAATTTTTTTTTCATACACACACATAGTAGAAATAACACATTTTCTACACACATGCAGGGCTACAAATAACAATTGTTTTCATTGTCAGTTAATCTGTCAAATATTTTTTCTTTTAACTGATTTGTTGTTTGGTCTCTTAAATGTTAGAAAGTAGTGAAAAATGTTGATCAGTGTTTCTCAAAGACCAAGGTGACGTCTGCAAATGTCTTATTTTTCCTGCAGTCCAAAGATATTCAGTTTACTGTCGTAAAGGAGTAAAGAAACCAGAAAATATTCACACGTGAGAAGCTGAAATCAGAGCATAATGGCTTTTTTTCTTTGAAAAAACTACTCAAACTGATTAATTGATTATAAAAATAGTTGGCAATTAATTTAATATTTGATTCATAATCAATTAATCATTGCAGATCTACACGCATGCAGTACAAGATCACATAAACACTCTCTCCAGGATATCAGACCTCCAACTGTGTTGATGGGATTTACTCACATGATTAACACACACACACACACACACAGATACACACACACACATTTGACGCACCTTTGGGAAAAAAACTTTTGTAGCCAAAATATTAAATCATTTAAAAAAGCATGAAAATTATTCTACATTTGCAATAATATTTAAATTTTTTGTTCTTATCACTAAAAAAGGCATTTTCTCATTAAATCCTTCAAAAACCATAATTGTTTTAGACAAAAATAATATGAAAAACTTTAATATGCTTTGTTTCCGGTAGCTTTTACTCATGAAAACTTTTTTTGAATTCCGAAGATTTGTTTTTTGAGATCTGCAGTTTTCATTGGACAGCAACAATATTATTCCTATTTTATTTAGGCCATCAAACCATGGGAATGTGATTAATGTCAGGCAGCCAGGGTGCGCTTGAATACACGCACACACACACAAACACACAAACACAAACAAGCACACATGCACATTGCTGTAAACTGAGTCCAATGTAATCATAATGATAAAGCAGATTGCCTTAACACACAGATGGGCCTCCCAACAGCTCTGTGTGTGTATGTGTGTGTGTGTTTGTGCGTGTGTGTGTAAGTGTGGACAACGCTGATTGGATTGCAGATTTATAGAAGAGGATTACTGCTGGAGCAGAGAGAGGGAGAGAAAGAGAGAAAGAGGGTTTCAGACACTCACCTCTCATTAACTTCCACCCCCTTCACCTCAGCTCGCCTTATTCTCAGTCATGGATAAACACACACTCATACACACACATCTGAGATGCTGAGACGATGTCAAACTGATGCTTATATATTTATTTTACCATTGAAATGCTGAAGATGTATCTAATTCCAGCATTTATCTTGAAAAATGTTGAGTTTTTAGGAAAGCAAAGTTTTAAGCTCTGTAAAAGCAAAGACAGTTAAGCAAAGAGGGGCCAGTAATCGACTGTCACTTCCATGTCAGTGGATTGTACTGTAATGCAAGCATATTATTTGAAACCTAAAAATTTGCATAATAACATAAATAAGATGACTTTGTTCTATCATTGTTGCAAGCACATGCACTGGTTCTTGTTTTGTATGGGTTTTTTTCTGATGAAAGTGAATGTGAGGGAATAAAGGGAGAAAAGGAGGGATATTTTGATGAAAAGCACAAATACACAAATTTGAACTGAGACAGACTGACATGGACACTCCAAATGAATAACAGACAATCAAAGACAGAATATAAAATGGACAGAAAGAAGCATGGTCGGCCAGAAAAGAGACAGGAAGAGAGGCAGAGACAGTGGGCACTCCAGCAAACCTGATTATGACTGGATGTGAATTAGATTCCCTAACAGATGGTCCAGGAGCGAGGCTGTAAGGTGCATCAGCCAGCAGTGTGGGAGGGGAGGGGAGGTGAGGGGAGGGAGAGGGGGGAGGAAGGAGGGAGAGGAGGGGAAGAGAGGGGAGATCAGACAAGGAGGCAGAAAGGGGACAAGTGTCAACAGCAGCTGGTGACAATACAGGTCAGTTCAGTCCAAAACGTGTAACATTAAAATGTATTTATGTCAGATTGGGTCCTGCTTTCAACTGGTCATGTAATATATTTGGGTAATGTGAGAGGAAATATTGTATTTTAAGCTATAAAACATGACTTTCACTTTCTTCTTTACCTGTCATGTAATGTTATTATACAGTAAACGTAATGAACTCTACCAATCACTACATTTTTATATGTGCCAGTAATATTCACAGTATATAAATATGTTATTCCTGTTTTTTTAATGTATTTATAGAATTCTGGATGTTGAGATGAAAAGTAAGGCGTGAACTCGGCCTGTTTAGGACGGAATTTCTCCATTTTTACAGATGCTGTGCATTATTACACCTACTCTGGCTCTGCTTCTCTCCCTCTCTGCCTGTGATGGATAGGTGTAAATCATCGCAATCCTGTAGTGACAGCCCAATTTCCCCAAATCTGATCTGCTTAAAGAATGCAGGTCTGATGCTCCTCTCCTCTCCTCTCCTCTCCTCTCCTCTCTTTCCTCTCCTCTCCTCTCCTCTCCTCTCCTCTCCTCTCCTCTCCTCTTCCTCTCCTCTTTTTCTCTTTATTCCACTTCTCCCCCTCATTCTCTCAGTTCGAGCATCCCTTAACTTCACACACTCTCCTCTCTTTTTGCAGCATTGCGCTCTCTTTTCCCATTCCCTCCTTGTCTGCTTCCCTCTTGCTCCCCTCCCCTCTCTCTGCCTCCCTCCGTCACATTTGAAAGCCCTGTCATATTTACTAGAGTGGAAATCCTCTTTCACCATCTGCTTAATAAAATGTGTTTTTAATCCGATGGGGGATATTTTGTTTTTTTTTTTAAAAACACTTTTTTATTATACTTCTGCGCAATTTCATTTGATACGGCACCTTGCCCTGGTCTCTATTGGTCCTGAACATGGGAAAGATTCAGTGTAGGAGAGCGGTGTGTCTTATTGAAGTATGTGAATGGTCAAATGTGTGCATTTGGGTGTACATGTGTGTAATGTGTGCATTTGGGTGTACGTGTGTATGAATGCATGTGTGTGCCACAATGGCAAGTGTCGATAAGTGTTTGGAAGGGCTGTTGCACCCTAATGCTCAGCGATAACACTGCTAATCCACACACACACACACACACACACACACACACACACACACACCACACAGAACACGAAGAACACACACCTTGAGAACAATGAACACTTACCTTTGATAAGGACCATGTACTTTTCAATGAACAGTCTCTTATACCTACCCGTGCACACATATTACCTGCCAATATCATGTGAATAAGCTTTATAAATATGAGTTCATCAAATTTATTGTGGATATTGTTTAATTAAATAAGTATGTTTGTATTCTTTATTATATATTTTTATAAAATACAGGATTAGTAATTTCAACTGTAACACTTAATTGATCAGCTGTCAACCATTAAATAAATCATCCAACTGTTTTTTATAATAATCAATTTGAGTATTTTCTTAAAGACAAAAAAGTCAAAATTCTCAGTTTCCAGCTTCTTAAATGTGAACATTTTCTTGTTTCTTTACTCCTTTCTGAACTTAAACTGATATATTTGGGTTGTTGACAAAACAAAAATTTAAGGACGTCATGTTGTGCTTTGGTAAACACTGATCAACATTTTTCACCATTTTCTGACTTTTTATGGCCAAAACAAACAGTAGAT
Source organism: Lutjanus argentimaculatus (assembly GCA_034769285.1). NCBI lineage: Eukaryota > Metazoa > Chordata > Actinopteri > Lutjaniformes > Lutjanidae > Lutjanus > Lutjanus argentimaculatus. Next base: position 20,783,050 of record JAWZSL010000002.1, read on the forward strand.
TTATTCAAATAAATGAATATAGATGAAAATAATTGTCACTTGCAGCACTAATGTTTGCCACGTGCAGTGTGTGAAAGGTTTACCTAAAAACAGGATGCATTCAGTAATTTAATTGATTTCCTCTCTGCAGCTAGTATCATGTGGTATGTAATTTAGTCTTGAGATTGATCTGAATTACACATCTAATCTGCATTAATTTGTATTTGGTTATTTAGTAAATAAATACTTGACTATAGTTTACATACTAACTCTTAACTGTACTCCTGATGTGCTGCAGACTGGATGTTTCAAAGGTTTGAAGCACTGTTCTTACAGTAGACACCCCCCTCACAAACACAATGACACACAGCAGATAAAGGAGACAGAAAGAGGGCCAAAGAGAGAGAGACAAAGAGAGAAGTAAGGAGAGAGAGAGACATGGTGACAAAGATAGTGCCTGGCAGCAACACACTTATCAGCCACTGCTCCACGAGAAAATGACCTAAATCATCAAGATTCCCATCTGACACACACACCACGCACACCACACATACACACACACACACACACACACCAGGTTAGCCTTAATGTTTTTTCCCTGAACAAGCTCAACCTCTTCATATCTTTTCACTTAAATAACTACACCAACGCAGTCAGACTCTCAAATCTAAGTCATCCTTCATACAAACCAAGGAAGATTGACTGGAAGAAAAGGAATTTCCTTAAAAAAAAATCTGGAGTATAGTCACCTTTTTAAGAGGAGAGAAAAGAAGAGATCAGACTGAAAAAGAAGAGAGATGAAGCAAGTACAAGGGCTGCCCTCTGAAAGTTGAAGATTCAAATCATCATTCAGAGACCCTTCAGTCAACTGAGCTTTTTAAAGTCATGCAGTCAGATTTTTGGAGGGGCTTTTTTGTCTGTCAGTGTGCATTACAATAACAAGATAAAACACTTAATTATTTATTTTTATTTCTGTGAAGAATTTTTAATAAGGGAACTCATAAATCTGTTTTTATATTAGCTGGCGGACATATTTAAAGAACTCCACATGACAGCATGTCTGATGGTTAACTGAGAAAAGATGAAACGAGTGGTTGGGAACCACGTTTCAGCTCTTGTTTTTTAGCTGTGTCGTTGTACACAGAGCAATGCAACAGCATGGCAGTCTGTAAACTTTACGAAACCAAGTCTTAAAATTCACCACAAATAACAAAACTAACTGTGATGTAGCCAGAGAAGAGTGATAGAACAGAGTACAGGTGAGCGCTGTCAGACTGTACAGATGCACACTTTTACTGTCTCTGACTGTTTTAAAATCTGATGTTTTCATATCCCGGCTGATCAAGAAAGGTGTTAAAACACAAGTCCTACAAACATGTTCATGTAGCCTGTTTGGAGCTTAATGTGGCATTGTGCTGAAAAAAAGAAACAAATTGTTGAATATTTGTACTGAATAGCCAGATCTGATTTGACTGACAAACTTTGAGGGGTACAGCCCTAGAAAGTGCATGCAGCAGTTTTAAAACAGCACTACGTGATGAATCAAGATACATGTACCTGATATCACCAGACTCAACATGATATTCCTGAAGAGTTTGCAGTCTGCAGCTTGAAAAGCACATAATTCTTAATCAATCGTGTTTGGCTGAGCCTGCCCTGTGTGTGCTGCCTCCCACTGTTTATCCATTCACATCTACAGAGTGTGTGTGTGTGTGTGTGTGTGTGTGTGTGTGTGTAAACTTTATAAACCCCAGGATGCGTCATAACAGCTTTAGCCCCACTAGTGTGCCTCTGTAAGTCTTACCCAATTCATTTCACACCTGTGTATGTGTTTGTGGATAGTTGTACACAGCAAAGGTGTGTGTGGGCCTGTGTTTGTTATGTTAAAATTCATACCTAGAAGGAGTCACAGACACTCACACAGGAACATAGACACACACACTCACACATTTCTTCTCCTCTGCTGGTCTTTACAGCCCGACAGCCCATTGGGCAGAATGTGTTTTAGCCATTATCACATTGATTGTATGTAATCAGGGGTTTATTCTGCAGCCAATGAAGTGAATTACAGGTTTCCTGCCCGACTAACACTGTAACAATTGATCTGCTCCCTGGTGTGTGTGTGTGTGTGTCTTTGTGTGGGGTGTGAGGTGGTGTGTGTGTGACAGGGTGTGGATGCACGAGAAAGACTGAGAAGCAATGACAGAGTGTGTTTGCGTGTGAGAAGTAGAAACGACTAGAGAAAAAGATTGAGACCCAAAGAGAGCAGGAAAGAGAGGGCGCGAGAGAACTCAGTAGGAGGGAGAGTGGTTTAGATTGACTGTCGCTGCGTGAGTTTTTATTTCTTATTTTATTCATTTTTCTCCCTGAAAACAACTATAATCATCGACACACTGTGAGTCAGACACATACACTCCACAGCAACACTGTCTCTATTTTCTGTCTCTATTTCTCTGCCTTTACACTATGCACACACCTTATACAATGCACATGTAAACACAAACACAAATTCAATTATGGCTTACCCAGAAAATCACACATGTGAAAAAGTTTTTTTGTGCACATTTTTATGTGTATTTTTTACTGTCCTTCGGCCACCAGAAAATAGAAAATGTGTCCTCGCTGCACTCATTTTAATCAGATATGTTTAGCCAACAACTTAAGTTTACATGTGTTTTTGTATGTGTGTGTGCACACTTACCAGTGCATGTATCAAACTAACAAGCTGACAAGCAGTTCAACAACCCTCCACAGATAGGAGAGCGTTGAAAAGGGAGTAAAATAGAGAGAGAAACAGAGCAAAGAAAGAAAAATAAACAGAGGAGTGTGAGGGCTGCAAAAAGCAATTCAGCCTATTGATGAAATCATTCTATTCATTTGACTATGGAAATGTAAATGCATTTTTTTTGCTCCGATTCCCCTCCTTACTCCATTCTTTAATTCAATGTATTTTCTTTTCTGTATTGCACCCTTCCTTCACTTTCCCAAAGCATTGCTGGTATCATCTAGATAGAATTGTGTGGGGTTTTCTCCCTCTCTTTTTTTTCTTTTTGCTTATTGGACTGTGTGTTCTTATCAGCATCGAGAGCACAATGCTTGGATGTGATGGAAAGGTATTAGCCAACCCGTGGTAGCTACATTGTCAGCAGTTCTCCCTTCTCTGTCTCTATTGCTACCACTTCTCTTTCCTCTCTCGTCCTATCCCGCCCTACTCATTTTTTATCGCTTTTTCAATGGGAATTTGGTTTTAAAAATATTGTCAGGGCAGTGAGATGCTTCATTCCTCCACATATGCTGACATTTGTCGAGATGTAGTCAAATTCATTTGTTCTTAAAGGAGCAATATGTAACCATTGAACATCCAAGAGACGGTACATTAAATAGGTTGAAATCTTATTTAATCTAATGTGGATCCACGGTCGAAGGAGGTTGTTTCCCCTTGCCTTCTCCTCCCCAAACTTGAGGAAGCTCGGGCAGGCTGCATTAACACTGCAAGAGCACAAGCGCAACATTTTAATTTGACAACCACAAAAGATGACAAGTCCTATACTGTAAGTTCATTAGCTCTTTATAACTGTCAGTTGTCTGTCAATATATAAAGTGAAGGCTGTTATCCTGAAAATAAAACCCACTCTGGAGTTTTGGTTCAGTGGTTCACTGCCTGTCTTATTGCCTGCCAGACTCCATTAACATATTGCTCAATTAACCATTATAAACATTTACTCCTTCTAAAGATTATTAAAGATTTCTTATAACAGACACTTCAGACATTCAGCATTAATTTGAACTCTAATTAACATGAAGCTAGACAAATAAAAACACAAGTTATGACAGAATAGGAATTTCAATTTCAATTTGTTTCAATTTTTTCCTTAATCTCTGATGACATACCATGGACATTTTATGATTTATTACAGTAAATATATTACAGATTTGTCCTTTAATGGAGTAAGTGTTTTAAAAGCAGTTTTCATTGTCAGAATAAAATGAAAGCTCAAAATGTTTACATCTTAGCTGCTCATTTTGTTTCTTTTGATTCTCTTAACATAAAAATGATATATTTTCAATATTTGGTTGTTTGACCATCATTTTTATTTGTTATGATAACATTTTTTTCTCACTGTGATTTAGTAACATGACAGCATTGACAGAAAAGTCCAGCAGGGCAAGCCACATGAGCATCAGACAATCAGGCAGGTTATGAACAAACTGAATGTTATCTAAACCTCTGATTTAGTAGTGATAAGTTAATGTCTGTTGTAAACCTCTATTCAGCATACACTGGTCCTTCCTTTCCTTTTCCCTCTTCTCTTCTCCTCTTTTCTCTTGTCTAATCTGGGGCGGGACAAAAACAGTTTGAAGTTGTTTGAGGATCAGTTCGTGTTTATGGCCGCCATCTAGCGAGGCAGTGCACAAAGATTGTATATAATAAAAGAGTGTGAGTGCACACAGAAACACAGACTAAAGGAGCACAGAGTAGCGAACAGTACAGAGGCACAGAGTCAGGCAGAGAGTAGTTGCTCTAATACGATGATTGTATGTTTGTCCCTGCCAGTTGTCAGGGCGCTGCATCAGCCCGCCGCTCTAATGACAGCTTGTCATACTAAAGTGGCCCACCTTCCTTCAGCACACACAGGAAAAATATTCCTCTTCTTTTTCCTTTCTTTTTCTTTTTTAGACATCACTCTATTCTTTCTGTTGCTCTCTCTCCATGGATATTTATCTCTCTTCCATGAGTCACCGTGCCTGCAAAAAGTGAGGAATGAAAAAAAGGAATAGGAACAAAGAGAAAGAGAAAATGACAGGGATCAAAGTGGAGATGGAGACAAGGGAAGGTGGTGATTTTTCTGGTGTGTGTGCGTACGTGAGTGTGTGTGTATTTTTTCTCTCAGTAAGGGACAGGTAAATAGGTCTGCTGAATATTTGATGTCTGCAGGAACTTAAGAGCCACTTTTGTCCCCTTTACTCTGGCTGTTTGTGAAACACAGTTGGTGTCACAAACAGTGTGTGTGACCAATTTTATCATGAACACTAATCCTAAAATATAAACATGAGTGAATTAACCGTTATGCATTTGAAAGAGATGGAAAAAACTTTTTATATGTGAATGAAAGTGGCCACCATTTAGCCTTCTTCTTGTTTGATGTTGTACATGTGAAACTAAAATTAACCCTATCTTCCTTCTTTAGAAATAAGTTTCCATTTGAAATTAAATAAAATATCTACCAACTGAATAATAGAAATTACTTTCTTTGTGACATCTAGTAAAATAAATTTTAAAAAATTGTTCATGGAGGGTGATTATAACAACTTTAGACAAAAAAGTTTCACCCCACTTTTAGAGCTGCTACGATTAGTCAATGAATTAGTTGTCAACTACTAAATTAATTAAAAATGTTTTGAATATTTGAATATATTGAAAATCGATTAATCTGCATTTTTTAATTTGAAAAAATATCCAAATTCTCAGATTTCAGCTTATCAGCTGTGAATATTTTCTGGTTTCTTTCATTCCTCTATGGCAGAGTGAGCAGATTAAACGGCTTTTGGTTGTGGACAAAACAAAACATTTGAGGACATCACCTTGGGCTTTGGGAAACACAGATCAACATTTTCACAATTTTCTGACCTTTTAGGGACCAAACAACTAGTTGATTAATTCAGAAAATGATCAACAGTTTAGTTGATTGTGAAAATAAGCGTTAGCCCTATACCACAAGTTATACATGATTCCCATAATAAAAGAAGTAAAAATCTCTGATATGTTACAATATGGTGGTATTCAAATGATGACTATCAAAAATATACAGAATAGCAGGCATAAAAAACCCTTTTTTTTGTAACAGCATTAAACCAAACAGTTAATGCTAAAATCTGATTACTGCTCTTCTTTGTGTTTTGCTGTAATCGTCTCATAACACACTGCTCACGTCTTTGAGCTCCTTGCGAAAATACAAAAAGAAACACACTCAAGCCCTTTCTTATTTGTATAAATCTCTTTAAACACCTAAAAACATGAGGAGTTGATCAAAAAAATGAGACCCAACCCCTTCCTTCCCTCTCTCTCCCCACACTCATCTGAAGAGCAGACAGGCACAATAAGACTGCTCTTTCAGCACTGAGCCGTCGTTACATAGCGCCATAATTATACTGATAACATACATACATAAATGCATTCAACCTCTCGCTCGGCACAGCGCACTGCCTGTGATTTCTTAATCTTCTTTCCTCTTCTCCTCTCCTCTGCACGCATGTCTTCTTTTTTTATTCTTTTTATTCCTCCCCCTTCGACTGCCATTATTTTTCATTTATAAGCAGAGTGGGAGAGCACATAGAGAAGATGTGAGAGTGGGAGAAAAAGAGATGATAGAGGAAAAAAGAGAGCAAAGAGGAGGACTGGAAAGGGAGAAGGAAAGAGAGATAGATGAGAATTTGAGAGAGAGAAGGAAAAAAAGCGCCTGAGATCTTTTGGCACTTAAACTCTTTCACTTAATGGTACTCAGAGGGATTGACGGTCGAAGGGAGGGGGCACAAAAGAGCATAAAGAGTGAAAAAGGAGAGATTAAATCATCACCAGCACATCATCTACTTAAATGGGTCTACTCTCTTTTTCTGTCTCCACTGTGTTTTCTCTCCCTCTCCGAGAACATAGACATCCCTGCGCGATCTCTCATCATCCATCACTCTTTTCCACATTTACATTTATTTCTTTCTTGCTTATTCTAGCACCACATATGTATATCCCTCCATCCACACTCCCTATCCTTTTTTTTACCTCCGTTCCTCTTTTGTGATTTGTGTCCAAACCTTTCTCACTATGGCTTCCCCCTCATTCCAAACTGTAGGCCTACCTTTGCATCAGATAAATGGATTTATAGACATTGGTGAATACCACAAAGCCACGATTAATAGAGTCACTGAATTAGAAGGACCTGCAGGGAGGGGAGGGAAGAAGTGGTGGTGGGAATAAAATATATGATGAAAAGGGGCAGGGGGGAGGCCAAAGTATTGTACATTATAAATGTCATGTCACTTTATGAAAGGAAAAATGGACTCAAATAAAAAGCACAGAATTTCTGGTAAAGAAGAGTTTTTGCCTCACAGTACTTGTGTAGATTTGACTAAAGTAAGACGACAGCTTTGTCTTGTCTTATGTTTAAGGGATAGTTTAGATATTTTGAAGTGGTGTTGTATGAGGTACTTATCAATAGTCAGTGAATTAGCTGCAGTAGATGGTGGTCAGTACGCCTCCAGTTTGGAGAAGCAGCAGGAGTACCAGTGTAGGAAGCTAAGTGGTGTATTATGTACTACTACGTATTTTAGCCTCTTAAAACATCAATATTAGTTTAAATGTATGTGGAAACTGCCATTATGTAAGCCAAATTTCGCTGTCTCCAAAGCAACCAAACTCCTTAAGTAAAAGCAGTCATTTTACTGCTGGTTTGTTTTTATTATTCAGTGAATGTGAACTAATCTTTTGAAACATGAAAGCCACACAATAACACAAACTAACTGATAGAGGTGGCGTAGACCAGAAAATCTTGTGTTCTTTAAGGTAAAATTACTGATTTTGCCAAACAAATCCACAGCAGTATATTGTTTAGCTTCCTATACTGGCACTGCTGTCTTTTGTAGGTAATACACTGACCATGGATAAGTACCTCACGCAACCCCCCAAAATCAAACTATCCCTTTAAATTTCTGCCGCACATTAAAAACTGAACAATTCAGAGGTGAAACTGCTCTCTGTCATTTGGCTATCATCTGTTACTGCAGCCAACTCCTCTTTCTCTTTATCTGTCTGTTTCTCGCTATGGCTGTCTGTCTGTCTGCCTACCTATGTTCCTGTCTATATCCATTCCCCGATCCCCCCTCCCGTCTCCCAACCAGCTCTCCATTCTCCGTCAAGGCGCTGTCTGTGTTTTATGGGTCCCTGTAGAACAGGGATCTTTTACAGGCCGACTGGACTTTAGAAGCCCCTCGTTTAGCAGCATCCTGCCTTAATTAAAAACCCCTTTTGTGCTTTCTGCCTTTAACAATGAAATGGGAGAGACGGGAGGGAGGGCAGGGTTAGAGGAATAGAGAGTGGTAATGCAAAGAGGAAGAGAAAGAGAGAGTGGAAAGAGATAGAGTAAGAGAGAGAAGGAGAGATGGTGGTGAATAGGAAGTGATAGGGAGACAGGCAGATAGATAGTATGGTAGACAAAGGGAGGGATGGAGAGATATGGACAGAGAGAAGATAGCTGTTAATTACAACTGCCATTAACAAGACACCAGCCAGCCTCCTCAGGGAGAGGAAGAGGGAAAAGCAGGAGAGGAAGAGGAGAAGGATGGGAGGCAGATAGAGAAAGGATGGGAGGCAGAATAGAGAAAGGGAGGGACAGCAGAGAAGAACAAGAGATGAGAAGAGAAATACTTCGGCTCTAATTAGAAGAGAATTTGTTTTGGGTTTTTAACACAGTCTTTGCATGGCTTCCCCTAACTTCTCATAGTGTATCTGTCAGTGTGTGCTTGAATATGAGGTGTATGAATGTGTCTGTATGTGTGTGTGTCTGTCTGTGTGTGTGTGTGTGTGTGAGTGAGCATCATGTATGTGTGAGGCTGTCTTTGGGATGATTGAGCAGCAGAGAGGCTGCTTACTGATTACCTTCATGTAGAACAAGCTGCTATTGACTAGAGAGTGACGGATGACCGTCGGCCCCAAGCATGTGTATGTGTTTGTGCGACTGTGTGCTACCATGGATGCCTCTCTGCTCCTTTATTTTACACACAGTTTCCCTAATGAGCCACAGTCTGTTTATTTTCTGTATTTAAGTATCTTCCTCTCTTTCATTACGTTGTCCCTTGTTTCTCCCTCTGCACAACTCTCAAGAAAAGAATACAAATCTGATGGATGGATTGTGTGTGTGTTTGTGTGTGTGTGTGTCAGGCTCAGTGAAAAACTATAAATCCATCATCAAAAGTGACAGTGAGGAAATACAACAACATCAGAACAAATGATTGCTGTAATTGGACTTTAAAAAAAATGAATTTCTTTCATTGAGCATTGCCTCAACTCTAGAGCCCAACTGATATTGGATTTTCGAGGCTGATAATGATACTATGGAGAAAAAACATTCCTATTTTGATATATCTGCTAATATTGCAATGATCCCTCAAATGTGCTTATCAAACACTTTTGACACAGATATGTAATGAGGCAAAACATTTTACAGTTAAACAATTAACTTTATCGTCCAAAATTACATCAGGGCACCGGAACAGTAAGCTTTGAGTAGTATTTGTAGCAATTATGAATAACTGTAAATTAAAAAACACAAATAGAACAGAAAAGATATATTTTTTTTAAACTTGAATTAAGAAAGATGATAAAATATACATAAAATACTGACTATAAAGCTAAAAAAATTAAAAACAATCTGCATTATATTCTTTAAAGAAAAACAAAAGATATTGGGGCATGTAAACGTATATGCCAATACCAATATAGATGGATATCGCTGTAATTGGTTAATATCAGCTTATAATATTAGATGGCTGATGATATTGGCTGACCGATATATCCTCTGGCTCTACTTAACTGTCTCTACTTTTCTTCTCTTCTAGTTCTGACTTTATTCTAACCCTTTGCTCACTTGGTCTTCTGTCTTTTCTTTATAAATATCCATAATTTTCTTAGATTTTTCAAACTATGTTTTCTTGTAATACTTTCCTCTTCTCCTATTGTTCCCATCTCACTCCCTCAGGCTTCTCTGCAGAATGTCCAGTAAGGAGCGCCACCTAGAGTCCAACTGTCCGTCCTCTTATATAAAGACTGAGCCGTCTAGTCCTGCCTCCCTGACTGACAGCCTAAACCATCACTCCCCTGGTGGCTCCAGTGACGCCTCAGGCTCCTATTCGTCCACGATGAACGGCCACCCCAACGGCTTAGACTCCCCAAGCCTATATGGCTCCAACGCAGGGCCCCTGGGTCCTGCTGGAGGCCCTGGATCAAAGCGTTACGAGGACTGTTCATCAACTATCGGCGAAGATTCACAGATTAAGTGCGAGTACATGTTGAATTCAATGCCCAAGAGGTTGTGTCTGGTGTGCGGGGACATTGCGTCAGGGTACCACTACGGAGTGGCATCCTGTGAGGCCTGCAAGGCCTTCTTCAAACGTACCATCCAAGGTTGGCTTCCATTTTGACTTCCTGTCTATAATTATCCCTCTATGTTTGTCTGTCTACGTTTCTTTCCCTGTGTCCTTATCAGGTCTACTATCACAGGTTTGCTTTCATACTGCCTCTAATTGTCTCTTTCTGTTTTGGTGGCTCTGTCTTTACCTCACCTTCTTTGTCAAAACTGGTGTTACAGAAAATTTGGTGTCTGAGTTATTTTACATTAATATTTGTTCAAAAATGTGGAGATTACCGTAAGCTTTGGTCTATTCAATGTTAAAGTGACTTGATGAGAGACCTTAAAGGCATAATTCAAATTATTTTAAGTGGGGTTAAATGAGATACTCATCCACAGTAGATGCCAATCGGCACGCCTCTAGAAGCAGAGAAGAGTACCAGCATGGAAGCTAAGCAATGACCCTCTGTGGACAGGGTCAGCAACAAGTTATTTTAGTCACTTAAAAAAGACCCATCAACTCAAGTTTACACTACATTTAGAATATTTTCTGCCATTATAGAAGCCAAATATCGCACTCTCCAAAACAACCAAAGTCCATAGGCAAAATCAGTAATTTTACCTCGCAGAAAACATGAGTTGCTGGTCTATCACTGCCTTGATCTGTTAATTTGTGTTATTGTGTGACTTCTGTGTTTTTAAAGGTTAGTTTGGATTCACCAAGTCACTTTGCACGAAACAACTAATAAATGAAGGCAGTGGTAGACCACAATCCCATGTTCTGCAAGGTAAAATCTGATTTTGCCTGTGCATTGTAGGTTGGCTAATGGGCTACATAGCATTTTCTTTAAAATGGCTGCTGATGGCCATGGATATTTTGTATATAATGTGCAGGAAAACTGATATTATTTTGTTTTTTGTTTTTTTTGTTTTGTTTTGTTTGTTTTGTTTTGTTTTGTTTTGTTTTGCTTTGCTTTGCTTGCTTGCTTGTTCTGTGTGTGCTCCTCTCTGCTTCTCCAAACTGGGGGCGTGTGAACCAGCACGTACTGTAGCTATTACACTTGACTATCTCTAAGTGCCTCATTTGATTTAATTTGATTTCTTCCAAATTTCCATTTATGAGGCTATGAAAGTACATGAAAGGTCAACACTTCACAACAAAAGAACACATTACAGGGTTGGCTGAGTTGGGGACGCAAGGTCAGAAGTTAAAGGTGAAGAGTGTTTTTCATTTTGAACCAAATGGGCTCGACATTTCAGAGGAGTGTTCTACACATAGCACCTAAAACATAAACTATGTTTTTTCCAATGAAACGCACAGACACACATAAAGAGTACTCTATCACTCATGCACACACACTTGAGCCATTATACTAGATCCAGGACATATGATGAAAGCCCCAGGCCAGATGTGAACCCAGATTTTTATATGGTACATGTATCCTCCTCTGTCTGCTAAGTGAGCCACCAGGACACCCACCATAGTCTATTTTTTCCTCTGTCCTTCACCATTTCTCTTCCTGTCATGCATGCACATACACACAATGGCACATAAGCATCCAATCAGGTCTATGACTACATACCAATTTGGAGGCATGCCCCCCTTTCACCCTCAACCTTGACCTTTTCTTCATCAACAGCAAAGAGTAATTTCCAGGTGGTGTTTGCATTCTCAGATCTAGCTGCTTATGCTCTACAGGAAGAGTGTTAGCTGTAAGCCTGTTGTCTAGGAGATAATGTAGTGTCAGAGGAAGGTCGGAGGTTACGTCTGGGGGTTAGGAGTTCAGGTTAGGGGTAGAGGAGAGAAGGGATAGAGCAGTAATCCACATGATGAGAAGAGTACCAGGAATTAGGCTCAGTAATCCTTTGCTCGTCTCTTGTTCAGGCCACAAGTCGTCCAGGAAGTGCACAGGTATTTAGGCTCTCCAATTTTGTGGATATTCAATTCATACTCAATCTCTCAGCTTGATCACCATTATGTCTTTCATTTGACCGTTGGAAGCACAGCACAAGTCAGTCTTACAGACAATCAATTAGCCATAAAACAAGCCAGTAAGTCAGCCATTTATTCATTAATCCACGCAGTTCAACGATAATGTGACCATCCTAGTTTCTCAGAATTTATTCACAAATTTAGCACTTGATGAATTCATTAGGTCATTGATTGTCTTCACATGTTTCTTTCCACAGCAAACAGCTGAAGGAGATCAAACTTAGTCTCACAATATCAGACAATTTGAGATCTTGATGCTTATCGATCATAGCTATTTCTAAATGGAAGATAGATGCTTGAACTTCTGTGAGAACAGCTGCTGACAGACCTACACCCCTTACATGTTTTCAAGGACACGCCTTGCCAGAAACAATGCTCTGCCCCCATTCTTTTCAGTAGTAAGCACACAATGTCAGTGCCCCATAATGAAGGGCCCTCCTAAAGACTTTGGATTGGATTGGCAAAGGATTTTTTAAAACTTTCTAATTGTTTCCACCAAGTTTCAGCAACGAAAGCTGGGAGCTCAGTCTCTACTGAGCAAAGCTTTTGAAGCTTACTTGAGAGTCTAATACATACTACACTGTTTACCTCTATATTAAAGCAAGGGTAAAGGTCAAAGCTGAGATATTATGTACTTTTCTGAGCGCAAAACAATTCCCATGAAAGGACCAACACCAACAGTGCATTAATCTGTCTCTCAATACTTTCCCACTCCCTGTCAGTGACTCTCAGCCCCAAGTTCATTTATTCTTACTGAAGACATGAATCCATGAAAACAGATCACCAATATTTTTATTTGAATAATTATATGACACATATAATAAATAATTCCAGCCACCGTTGTTGTGACCAAGGATTTACTGTATGGAAGCAGGATGGTATATGTACTGTCAGGTCAACACAAAGTAAACTATAGGGTTGCAAGTGATGATTATTTTCATTATCAATCAATCTGATGATCATTTTCTCAATTGATGGATCAGTATTATTATTTTAAAAAAATGTTAATCACTGTTGTTGTAGATTTTATCTTTTACCCATACATGAAAAGGAGAAAGTACATGGGAGTCCAATATGTCTTACACTGAAACTGGTTTCATGAAACTTCATCAAGGAGAATGAAAGAATCATCAGTATACGCTTCGTCCTAATGTTCCCTCAACTCTGGAGTTTCAGTCCTCCTGGAGAGCCTTTGAACCTCCACAGATAATGGTATAAATATTCTATGCCCAAATAAGGTCAGACCCAACACATCTATAGCATATATTGGTCTGCAAATCCAAACACAGGAAGCATGAATGAACAAGGTCAGAGAACACAGCTCAGCACCCTTTGCTCCCATTCCTCGCAGGGTCAGTGATATGATAACAGTTATGTCTGCTCCTTTGAGAGACACGAGACAAACACATCTCCGACCTTAGCCGCGATAGCAACACTATTAAATTGTTCTTTTGTTTATCTGAAAGGAGAAAACGGCTGCATCTCCTGTCTAGAAGAGAGACAGTGTGTCTATTAAGAGTTAGAACAGGTCTCTCAGTGACCTCAAGGCCTTAGTATACCTTAAATTGAAAAGTTCTCTAACAACTGTGTCCCAAAGGCCAAGGTGACATCCTCAAATGTCTTGTTTTGCAGACAACCCAAGGATATTCCATTTATTGTCACAGAGAAACCAGACAATATTCACACCTTGAGAAGATGGAATCAATTTGGACAATTTATGACTCAGAATGATTAATCGATAATCAGAATCATTGGCCATTAATTTAATAGTTGACATATAAGAAATTCATTGCTTTATCTTTGCATCTCTAGTAAACTAAAGTGTTAAAATGCTGATGATACAGAAAGAATGTGTCTACTACTGATTTTTTTAAATAGGTTTTGGACAGCAATGGACCTCTACAGTATACAATATTATTGGCTTGGGTTTGATGGAATTTGTTGACAATAAAACAAAAACGCAATATCACATTTGATGACCCATTAACCATAGGTCTATGAAGCACACTAAGATGAGGGAAATCAAGGAAAGGTTATAGAGTTTTATGTCAGGGCCACTGTGATGCTTTGACCTAGTTGGTCTTCAAGTGATAAACCTTTGAAGATGTTGTGTTTGAGCAATAATCTTTAATGATTCGTTCAAGTTTCCTAAAACGACTAATAACTAATAGGCCCCATCAGCAGGACAGCCTCCCTGTCAGTCAGTATGCCACTGCAATAACCGAGCTACCAGTCAGCCAGCCAGTCAGCCGTCATCGATCCATTGAGTCAGTCAGTCAGTCAGTCATATCAGACAGGATTCATCTATCTGCCTTTCCATCCATCCACCTATCTGTCGCTGCTTTCTTTTGCCTCCGATAAGCAGCTTTCCCAGTAAAGCCCCAGAGAGCGGGGGAGAATGTGTGTGTTGGGGGGGGGGGGGGGGTCACAGTCTTACATCCACTGTGATGGTCACCACTACCTAGAGATGACCTGTATGTGTTTATGGGATGAGATCAGGACACGGTGCAATCCTGACAAAGAGATTGAAACACACACACATATAGAGGTAAAGGCAGAGACACACACAAACACATACTCACATAGAAACACATGAACAACACACATGAATAGTCAGTCCACACATGACTCTATAATCGCTCTGTGTATAGATTTAACCCCTTTAATTTATCTGTCATGGCTGTAGTGTCTAAAAGTTGACCAGTTCCACATGTCTCATTTCATTTGGAGGCTTGTTAAAGGTGACATAGGTGAGGGCACAGTTACAGATTAAATACACAAGACCTCTAAACGTATAGATATAATGCCATGTTGACAGTAGAGCCTCTTCGGATATGACCTTGAATAGATTTAAAGCAATGCTCTATAACTCTCACTCTCACTGCCTCATTTTCACTCTATTTGTTATCCTCCCCTCTCCTGTAGTTGACATGTTGCAGATCAGGAGGGCCAGAGTGCGAGGTTACGGGTGAGGACTTGGGCAAAACTAGTTACAGGACTGTCACGAAAGGCTGTGATGAAACAATTTGTTGAGCACAGGGGTGGGAAGCCATATTGAAACTGGGCCACCAGTAGGATATAAATCACAGCCATTAATTTGTATTCTGGTCAAAATTAAATGTGCATTATGTAAGTTCTGCTGCTAGGGGTCCCTCACATTAAAACATAACAAAAGATGCAGTTTGCTGATGTCATGAATAGGGCTGTATATTGGAAGAATTTGGCAATACACAACATATCACGATACATTGGTTATGATTCACTACATTATTATATTTAATTTTTTTGTGCAATCAGAAGAGTGAAGATGTGCATTTATCACAACATTTACAACACTGTGTTTTGAGAATCAATGCAGTATCACAAAACATAATATCACGATACGCAAGTGAAATGATATTTTCTTACACCCCTAGTTGTGAAATAGTGTGAGACCATGGGCGTTGTTTTCTTAACTTTTTAACACCCTCAATAGCTGATGAAAATCTGTCTGTTATAATGACTCAGGCAAAAATCACATTCATGGACGAGGTAATATATTAAAGTTTTATTCTCTGACATATCTGATGTATCCTGTGTTTTCCCCGAAGTCATAGCAACTAGCAACTAGGGTTGCTAGTTGTACACATTGTTTCTTCATTGTGTACCTTGTACAAACTAATCATGGTTTATAATGTGACAAAACTGGTTAAAATCTGGGTATGTTTGGGGAAAAGAAAACACTTAGTTAGAGTTAGACAAAGATCACAGTTTGTTTAAAATAATGACTATGACAAGATCTTTTCAGGGTCCTGAGTTCCTGGAATAAATTACAGATTCCTCTGTGTTTGAACATTGTTGGAGTATGCATTTAACAAAATATATAACATATATCTAGCATCTTAGACATTTCAATGTGGAAATGTTACATATTATGGCTTCAACATAGAATTTTCTGGCTCTTTATTAGAAATTTGTTAATAGTCTACTCACAGTAAACTTTGACCAGCAAGCTTGAATGGACAGCACTAGAATTTATTAAGAAAATCTATCAAAGCAATTCTTTTTTATAAACAAACTTCAGTGTTTGTGCTACAGTACTACTGTTAATGTTTGTGTTGACGCAGACTGAGCGTCCTGGATCCACTGGAACAAATGGGTCATGACATTATCTTTGGCGACCACACAAGCCAAACCCATCCACAGACAGTGTGGATGTGTTACCCTTTGTGTCTGTGTGTGAGCTTGTGTTCATCCATGTAAATGAGTGCAGGTTTATGTGCACGTCTGTGCACATATGCCTGTGTTTATACACAGTTGTGTGTTACTGTGTGTGTCTTGGCTGGAAAGCGGGACCAGCCTCAGATGGGCAGCGGCAGACATATTGGTATGTTTCAACCCATTAGCCAATAAAACCGCAGGTAATCACCAAAAAAACACCTCCAGCTGGACAGGGAGGAGAGCATGGGGCGGGAGAGGAGAAAAGAGGAGAGGAGAGGAGAGGAAAGGAAAGGAAAGGAGAGGAGGTGTGTACACCGGTTTGGATTAAAAAAAGAAGAGTTGAAACAAGGAATGAGAGAAAGAGGGGAGAAGGGGGAGGGTGGATTGGGCACATGGATGTAGGAAGGAATTAGTGGCATGTGTGTGTTGGTGTGTGTATGTGTGTGTGTGTGGTGTGTGTGTGTGTGTCCAGCATGGAGGAAGTGGCTCTGGCAGCTGCTGTTTCTGTGGCGTCAGTCCAGCGACACCTGACAACCTGCATCTATCACTCCCTTATTGAGAGAGAGGGATAAAGGGGAGTGAGGAGGAGGAGGGCAAAGTGTGGGAGAGGGAGGGATAGGGCAATGAAATGGGAAGAGTAAGACAGCAAGAGGGATCGAAGAAAGGAGGATGAGAGCAGGAAAAAGGAAAATGACAAAGCTGATAGTGATGTAGAGCAAAAGTAAGATTGCAGTGAAAATAGTTCAATAGTTAAACAATTTTAAATGATATTTGCATGTTATTTTTATGTAGCATCGCAAGTGGTGTCTTGGTGAATCACTGGTCTAAGAGCATGCCATGTATCTGAAGTGTGTTGGATATTGAATCTGGCCCAGAGACTTAGTCCCTTTGTCACCTCTCTTGCCCTCTACCTATATATTTTCTGTTGCTCTCCAGTTAAAACTGTCTAATAAAAGAAATGAAAAGTGAAAGGAAGGGAGAAGTTGAACTTATGTCAAGACAAAGTTAGAGGCTAACATCAGGATAGGTAAAAAAAAATAAAGACAGTTCAAAGAGTAGGCAGGCCAGAGACACACACTAACATTCATTTTCCACAGTCTGTACCATGGTGGTCAATTGTCATGCAGCAGGTGGACATACACACACATCTCAGAGGAGATTGCAGGGGATTTGAGGCCCTCATATATCCCCCTCACTCACACCAACACACATGTACAAACTCACACGTTATACATAGGAGCCTCCAAGACAAGAACCTCTCTGCTCTAAGCCCATCCCAGTGCACAATAAGACACATAAAGACAGGCATAAAGACACACACACACACACACACACACACACACACACACACACACACACCTCGTTGTGTTTCCATGACTTCTGGGGACATTACATTGACTTACATTCATTTCCTGGAGACTTATCCTGACCCTACCCATCACAAGTCCCTGCCTAAACCTAACCCTAACCCTGACCTTATCCTAAACCTAACCTTACCCTAACCCTGACTCAAGTCTTCACCCTAAAATTTAATGATTTACCTCATGGGGACTTGCAATTTGTCCCCATAAAGTAGGCGAGACCCCACAATGTGAGTGTGTAAACAGATTTGTGTCCCCACAACAATAAGTAATACACGTCCACATACACACACACACACACACACACACACACACACACACACACGCAACCATACATGCACAGTGACATTCTGATATAAACCCTTCTTTTCTAATTCCTACCCTATACCCCCACTCTGTAGAAGGATGTTTATGTCTGTCTGAGCATACAAACAGTATGCAGCCACATGACACACAGAGTAGGTTACGTAGTCCCAGGGTTGGGTAGTAATGGATTATATGTCGTTGGGATTACAACATAATAGACATAATCAGATCACAAAAAAATAAGTCACCATACAGTCAATATTAAATCTGAAAAATATGTAATGAGATTGTAGTTATGTTTTCAATGATTACTTTAAATCTATTTATAAAATTTAATCATTTATATGATTAAATTTTTTGATTAAGTGTTAAAACACTGCAATTTTAAAGGTTTGAAACTTTTTAAAATACATCTAATGTTTGTGAATCCAGTAGCACTCAGTTAGCTTTTTTTTTCTCAGTGAGGGTTTAACACATTTAGCGCTACCAGCCCTCTAAGTGGCTCTTTACTGCAGTTATCCATTTAGCAGCATTTGCCTGTTTAGCCTTACACTAACAAGGCCTTTTACTGACCAACCATTAACCCACACAGATTCTGTGTCATTAGCACATTTAGCCTTAGCGCTAGGTAAGTGTCCCTCTTAAGTGCTGAATTAATCAGTTCTTCCTGTATCATCGGCACGTAAATGTTACATGCAACCTAACTAGTCCCATTAGTAGTGTCCATTAGACTGTAAGGGTTCCCCCTGCATTTAGTATGTTTAGCCTTTACTTTAACTAACAAGACCGATTAATGAGCATCTTGTTACCGATTAAGGAGTGTTCATGCATTTAGCCTTTTCCCAAGCTAACTAGCCCCCTTAATCAGCCCAGTAATGAGAAAACATCCTCTCCACAGCAGCAGTCAATAGTAATCACTGTTTACTCTGTTTCAGTGGGAGATGCATTGGCTTGCTGGGTTACTGTAGTTGTCAGATGGGCACGGGAGGAAGGAAACAAAGGGTGTTCTGCTTAAAAATCTAAACACAGTTCATGCTATGGATAAATAAACCTTTCTGACCAAATAAATCCATTTGAGCAATTCTGTAGCAGTCCAAACTGCCCTAACAAATCCATAACTGTGTTTTGCTTTAGAACTGACTGGAAGCAAATTACTAAGTGGAGGAAATGAGCAGAACTGGAGGAGAGTGGAGCTGAAAATGAGAAAACAAAACAGCAGAATTAAACAGGATATAACAAAAGAGGAGAAAAGCAGAAGCCACAAATGTCTAGAAATAGGTCTTATTTGAGACATATTGTAAAATAGAGAGAGTTGAAAAATAGCAGCGACAAAAGACATGACAATATAAAGAGTAGGAAGATGTAGAAAGAGATAAAGTATGGTAAAAGAGATAGGAACAAAAGAAAGATATTAAATCTTAAATACACTGTTGTGTATTTAATGTGCTAATTGGGAAGTGAGTTACCCACAGTGAAGTGAGTTACCCAGAGAAAAGAAACAGCAACACAGTTGGTAATTCAAGGTAAAAGTTGTATTGGCCTTTAACACACTCCAGGTGTTGTTGTTGTTGGCAAAGGTTGTGAACTTAATAGACTTACATGAGCTAATAATCTTAGTGTTAGAGTGTTACTGTGAGTGAACTGCACCTTGTCACGCAACCTCAGCTTGATGTAGCCATGAGACATGAACAGTTATATCCATGTAAAGCATGCATACATTCACAAATACACTGTTTTATGTGCAATTTTTTAAACCAAGTCACAACTTAATGAGGTTTTGGCATTTGCTCTGGACTGTATATGGCCACCATGCAACAAAGGGACATCTTAATGTCAAAGCTCAATACCAGGGATGCTGAATAAATGTCCATTGCATTTTATTTTACTGTATACTGTATGTGTCTATGTCTATCTACAACTAGATTTTTTTCCTCTCTGTCCAAATGCACTGTTTTTCCCTATGTCTTTGGTGTCGAACAGATTGTCTGCCCACCTGTCTGTTGATGTGTCTATCTAAAATGAAACCTCCCTTTCTGTCTTCCTCCAACATGTCTACATACAGGCAACATTGAGTATAGCTGTCCAGCCACCAACGAGTGTGAGATCACCAAGAGGAGACGCAAATCATGCCAGGCCTGCCGCTTCATGAAGTGTCTGACTGTGGGCATGCTGAGGGAGGGTAAGGGAAAAGGTCTCTTACTTATCTTTCTCTGTTAACTGTGCTACATGTAGCATTTAAAGCCCATTCAATGTTTATGTGCAACTGCATTCAATTTTGTAAGTGATCTACCAGACTGATATGTGGCTTCTAGAGCATACCTGTCAACATTGGGGTTAAATATGAAAAATTTTCACACCTCCCTTACAGCTGTCCATGTAGGCCTTACCTTTCATCAAATGTACGCACAGTAAACCCTAAAATCACCGCTAAGCAAACATTTGAATTAAAATATCAGTGCAACAAGGATTGGGTAGTAGTAGTAGTAGTAGTAGTAGTAGTTCTTAGATTAAGTAACTGACTTGAGTGTGCTTATGATGGAAGATTTGTCATGCTGGCTATCACTTCTCCCCATGTGATACATCAAAATCCATTTGGCATGTTTTAATAAAAGCATGACTTTGACTGATATTATTCTTTGTTAAATACAGGTAACCCCCTGTCTCGGCCACAAGCGAGTCTGATGCATTTTTCACTCGCACATCTCACGAACCAGATTTGCTCTAATTTTAATTTATGCAGCTGTCTGCACCAGCCCTGTGTGTCTTGTGTCTCAGCTGTGTCTCAAGGGCATGAACGTGACCTGCAGCAATACGCAAATAAATGTAGTGTTGATGCCCAATAAAAAGCCACTGAATAAATATATTTATCTATATCTTTTGCAATCTAGGCAAAGCAGAGTGCTCCTGAGTCAGAGAGCAGCTCACTCTGCCCTGGTTTGTAATCCCACTGACTCACTTCACTTTAAGTCTTGAACTTCTTCTGCAGTGTTTATTCATGGGCAAACTGGAACCTTCACTGTACATTTACTGCTACTAAACAACTTCACTGCTAAACTTAAATATCTCTGCTCTGATCACCAGCACTTGTCTGCTCTGAGCACTCTCTCTTCCAAACACATCAAATGAGCCCAGTGGGTTATGGCCTTTTGTTGAAGGGAAATTTATGGCAAAAAAAAAAGAATTACACAGGAGGACACCAGGATAGAGGGGTAAAATATGGGAGAATCCCAGTGCAATGGGAAGGTTGACAGGTATGTACCACAGGTGCATATAAAAATGGCTGCAGTTTCACTTCATGACACATGGTGAAGTAAATGTAAAAGCTACTGAAAAGTTATGTCAAACCTGTTAATTCTACCTAAAAATTAAATAAACCATTGTGGTAAATGTGGCCTGAAGTTTGAGGACACAAGAACAACCAGTGCCATACTGTAAACACAGGCCAGTCATCTATTCAAACATGGTGTCATTGGTTTATGCTTACTATATCAATATACATCAAAGTATGATGATGATAAATTAATGTTGAAAAATGCTACATGTAACACTAATACGAAATTGTTAACACTCCTATATGCAGTATATTGTAATCTATTTCTATTTTTGCATCATCCCGCTTGTTGCCTTTTCACTTCCATGTCCGTCTTAAGAGCAGAATCAGATTTATTGCCAAGGATGTTCACACATAAGAGGAATTTACCTTGGTATTTTGAAATGTACAAACATATTAGGAAATATATAAATAATATAGTTTTGTACAGGAATATGCATTAGTGTGATGGGGATGTGCATTAATGTCAGATGGCATCCAACAAGATCTCACCACTTTGTTTTCTCATCATCATAGATGTTCACAGCTGTTTGTTTTTTTCTTACTTTTCGTTTGTCTTCTAATCTCACCATCACTTAACATTCATGTATGATGTTAAACTTGTTCATATATGTTCTTGTTCATGTAACATGTTCACTTTTCTAGTTTCTGATGGTATGTGCACACATAAAACCCCACTTCCAGACACTGACTACATCCTCATTTCACTTTACCTAAATGAGATAAACAGAAATTACAGGATAATTGTGACACTCACACTCAGCAGTTGTTCAGTGGTGAAGAAAGGTAAAAAAAAACAAGACATATTATCTGCCCCCACACCACTTTGATTAAATACACTCACTCTCTCATTTTCACACTCCCTCGTTGCCTGTGCTTCTTGCTCTCCCTCTCGTCTGCCCACCTCTGACCTTTCTACTCCCACTGCACTTCCAACGATGAAAGGAGGGAGAGGAGTGGCGAGGGATGAAGAGGAGGGCCGATAGAGAGAGAGGCAGAGAGGCATAGTGGGAGGGGGAAGGTGGGAGAAAGCTAAGGGGGAGGCAGGGAGGGAGGGCAAAGAGATTGATTTATAGGAGCAGAGGAGAGGGACCAGGGGAGGATGAGAGGCAGGGGGAGGATGGTTGAATGAAGCAGAAAGTGTGTGTGAGAGAGAAAGGAGAAGAGAGGAGGGTCAAGGTTGTAATTGATGGGAGACCTGGCCTACGCCCCCTTCCTTACAGTGGTCAGGGAGCGTGCCTCTGCCGACGCCTGCCAGCCCTCCCTCCATCCATTCCTGTCTTCATCTCTCCCTCCAGTTCTCCCACTCAGTATTATTTTACTGTTTCTGTTGCTTCTCTTACACATTTTTCATCCATCCATTCTCCTCTTCACTCACGTTCTCTCCATCCTGTTGGCACCATGACACTCATCCATACTATAGCTGCAACAATTATTCAGTATGTTGTCAACTATTAAATTAATCACTAACTATTTTGATAATCAAATAAGTTTGAGTCATCAATTAGGAAAAAAAGTGCAGAACCGTGGCCCACACATGCCATGTTTCGTGGAATCAACCGGTAACAGTCTGAGGTAAACAGTTGTAGTAGAAACAAAAACATGCAGATTTTATTTACCTGACAAGCTGTTGATAAAAATATTTCATCAGTCGACAGCTTCGCATGCTTGGTGTCACGTTTCCAGCATATACAGCAAGAATTTTATCCACAAAAACTATGACCAAACTGCATGAAATGACAAAGTTTCCACGCAAAAATGACATAGCTACATAAAAATATAACTTTCCAAACAAAAACAATGACTGAGCTTGATTTTAAAAAAGTATTGTCTTTAATTTTTGCTGAAACTGCAGCAAATTTTTTTAGCAACTTAACTTCTAAAATTGTGAAGGTAATGTTGGTTGAAGTGACAAAAAAATGCAAAACGAGATGCTGGGAATTTACATCCTGGAAAAATTCTGACTAAGCTGGAACTGGTCCCTGTCTTTGAAATATTCTTTCTCTCCATTTTTCAAACAGCAAAATGTTGGGGTAAATAACATACTATAGCTCGGTTATATATCAGTATTATATTGATATTGTGATATTTGACTAGATATCATCTTAGATTTTGAATATCATTATATGGTGTTATGGTATGTGTTGTCTTTTCCTGGTTTTAAAGGCTGTATCACAGTAAAGTGATGTAATTTTCTGAACTTACCAGACTTTTCTAGCTGTTCTATCATTTGCCTTTACCCCCTTCATCATTATACCCACGTTACTGTTGATTATTTATCAAAAATCTCATTATGTTAATATTTTGTGAATATCTCTACAATATTGTCTCAATATCAATATCAAGGTATTTAGTTAAAAAAAACTGTGATATTTGATTTTGTCTATCATACAGCCTTATTCTACAGCAATGCATCATACTCTATAAGATCATCCTATGTTTGCACTATTTACTGTATGTAAGGTATTTTAGAGAAAATGTACATGGAGATATGTATCGTATATTACTTCATAGCCTAAAAATATCAGGATATTATTTAGAATCTGTATCACCCAGCTCTGTAACACAAAACAAGAAAACATCACAGTTTCAAACACTTGAACACACACACAAAAATCATAAATATCACTGCTACCAACAGCCCCAGTTTTACTTCACTGTAAAGGCATGCTCATCTCTCTCTCTACTCTTTCTTTCTCTCTTTTTACACACACACACACACACACACACACACTTCCAACAAGCTGCTGTCGTAGCTTTGTTCTCCCAGTTGATCTGACATAGGCAGAACCTATGTCTCATCTCCTGTTTTGTCTCGTGTATGTGTGTGTGGCCACATACACTTACACACGTGTGTAAGTGCATGTATTATTGGCAGCTCAGTTCAGCTCAAACTGAATCCTCCTTATAGACACACAAACCACATCACTCATGTCAATAAACTAAAAACAAAGCCATCATTTACAAGAGAATATTTTTCTGTGATCATTTACTTTCTTTGCCAGACTTTAAATACGTTTTACTCATATTTTGTTTACCAGTGAATGAGCAAAAGTGGTCGACATGCTACTGACTTAAACTGAGGATGTAGTTTGCCCAATAAAAGAGCAGAACTACAGCTGCCTTTTGTTGCTGCTGCTTCTCTGCTCCACACATACATCTTGCACACACTCAAACAGGCACACACGCACACCTAGGCCTACATATATATACATCAACATGACAGACCACAGCCACCCTATTTGTTGTCCTGGCTGTGAATTTAATACAGGAGGTCCTGCTCTACATATGGATCATTTGGAAAATTGATACCTCTAATTTCTTATATTTTTTCATTTTCACTCTTTTTGAACTGAGAAATTTGAAGGTCAAATTAATAATGTATAATTTATTGTCATTTTTAAAGGACTAGTGCATGCATAGATATATTAACCATGCCATCAAACACCCCCTTGAGTTATTATTTCAATCAGGAGAGACTTCTGTATTTACTTCTGTATGTACATAATATATTTAATTGATGTGCACAATTTAGATGAGAAATGTGAAAAGTCTTCAGTAATTAGACTCCATCATGACATCATCATGTGTACAGGAGGTAGTGAAGTTGTGTTTAGTAAATGAAACCCCCAGATGGAGTCTAGACACTGGTAATGGTGTTCAAGGGATGGCTGAAGCTCTGGCTGTGATGAGGACTGGACTTCTGATGAGCTCAACTGGGCACTGGATTAGAAGGACTGACGGAGAATGGGGCTTTTTGACATGAATTACTGATGGAGATTGTGGCTAAATTTGGTTGTTTGACTTAAAGTGTGAACGCCCATGGATAGCTGATTGAGAATAAGTTGGTAAAGAGAAAGGGGGAGAGAAGACAGTTATGGACGAATGAGGTGTAAAGATAGTCTTCTGATTGAACTTATACTTAGCTTCATTCTAAAACACCAACTCAAACCTATTATAATGCGGGAAATTTTTTTTATTGTGACTGAAAAAAGAACCAATTTCCAATAAAGAACATCTAATCTGGAAATTATTTTTTTCATTTTCAAAACATTGTGTAGATTATTTCATCCTGAAGTTATTTTGGTACAACACTGGATTAATACTAACACGCATCTTTATAAAGACCAATATACAGAGAGACTTTATTCTAGCTACCTGTTTAATCATTTTATCACCCTCCAATAACAATCCCTTTCCCCCATTGCCAACATTTAAGAACATTGCCAACTGTGTTTCAAGCTGCCCTTCTGGGTGGAAGCATCGTAACAGCAGAATTGCATAGATGATAATGATAAGTGGCCTGATCAGTTAGCATCAGAGCTAACTGTGGTTGTCAAGGGCTAGCTCATGGGAGAAAGGTGAAGATAAAGTGTAGGTGAGTGGGTTGTGGTTGTGTGTGTGTGTGTGTGCATGCGTGTGGTGTGTTGTGTGTTGTGTGTGTGTGTGTGTGTGTAGATGCTGTAGTTTACCCCTTAGGGCAAGATCTGCCTCAAATTAGCTTTGTCGCCCTGGGAGACAGAGAGGGTGAGATGAAGAGCAAGTGAGGCAGCAAGGAAGTGTGTGGTGTGGTGTTGTGTGTTTGTGTGTGTGAGAACAAGAGGCCAGAGGGTCAGTAAACCAACTCAGAATGGAGCCTTTTCTTTACATGTCCTCTTAAAGACACACCTGAATGTGAAAAAATACAACATGCACACATAGTCCTGTCTGTGTGGAATATTGCATGTTTCTCACCTAGAGGAGAGGAGAGGAGAGGAGAGGAGGAGAGGAGAGGAGAGGAGAGGACTAAACGAGCAGGGGGTAAACTGAAGGAATGAACGAACATGGGGCACCCACCCACCAATATGTAGCAGCTAATTTCTGGAGCGAGGCAATTAAAAGGCCTGACTATATTATGAGAACTTCCCCTCTGGCAATGGCTGTCTGTCCATTTTTAATGAGGTCATAATGATGCGTCAGCTGAAGACCGAAAGGTCACAGGGGCGGGGCTTAAATCTGCTTAAAGAGCGAGGAGGGGGGACTGAGAGAATAGGGGTATTAATGCAGGTAAAAGATTTGATGAAAAATAATGAAACGGGTAAAGGTAGTAGGCAATTTTGAAATAAAAGTAAGTACATTTTCACATTTTTAAAATACTGTAAAAAAGCAATTGTAATAACACTGTAGCCATTTAAACGTATCCTTCACTGTTGCTTTATTCTTTAAGGGATATTAGTTTATGATGTATTTCATGCATTACATATATAATGTATTGTTATTTTTAAAGAACTATTGCATAATGCGAATGTACTAAATATCTTCCAAATAACCCCTTGAATTATTATTCTAAAAGAGCAGTCCCCAACTCAAACCCAATTATATTACAGTGCTGTCACTGGAAAGGACCAAATTAATACCAAACCAATTACCAACAAAGAACACGTAGTCTGGAAATTATTTAATTTACCAATTAGTGAACATATTAAATTTGTGTTTATTTTTCAAAACATGTGGACTATTTCAACCTTGAAAGTGATTTTGTACAAATGCTAACCATTTTCATTTAATTTTATTTATTTGACAAGTTAAACTGTAAACAAGCAAAGGTAATAAGACTAGCTGTCATAGTTATTCCTATTTATACACAACTGGCAAGGCAAGACAGACATAATGCATTCAAATTCAGCAGTAATGCGTAAAATTGTCATGGACAGAATACAAAACACAGATCAGACATTTGAACATGAAAGCCTTTGGCAGAGGCATGCAGTCCAGGAGCCAGCAATATTCAGTATGCATGTATATTGTACATATGGTCATATTGACAGATTTGCTCCCTTACAACATAGCAGCTTTGATGATGGCACGTCTGATGAATCATGGTTAAACAGACAGAATGTGAATCCACAACCAAAGCCTCCATCTCTATACTGTTGTAAATGGCCAGCTGGATTCAGATGGTAGACTACTAGAGAGACAAGTCCACGGACTGCAAATATAAACCTTGGCACGTTGCCCCACACATGGACACACACCACACACACAAATACACACACACACTAAGAGCTTGTGCCAACTTTGGCCGTGCTCCCCACGGCCTCTAAGACCTAATGAGTGAGATCGGGTGGAAGGCCCCAGTCTGTGTGAGTGTTGGTGCTTGTGTGTGTGTGTGTTTGGTGTGTATATACAGCTGGTAGTGTGTGTCATAACTCTCTTCATAGCTCAACAATCCTGACTGCTGCTATCCAATCTCATTGCTGCACACACACACACTGTCACACACACCACAATCAAGACGACTGGCCAACACATGTTCACATGTAAAACACACAGACAATTTGTCTGTCATAAAGGACACATTTCTTGAAAGATGTTAGAAGATTAAAATTATAAAAAAAAAAAGGAGAAGCTGAAATGATAAGGAAAGAATAGAGGAGAAGGAAAGAAGAAGGGAGGGAAGAATGAAAGCAGAGGAAGGGAGAGCAAGTGATGGAGAGAGGGACAAGAGGACAGGACGGGGAAACAGAGGAGAGGGGAGCGCCAGACAACTGGTGGCGTCTGGTGTTCCCCCATGGGAAACTTGTAGCTAAATCTGGCCCTGTAGCGTCTGTCCTGAGCAAGTGTGTGTGAGTGTTTGTGTGTGTGAGTGGCATCTGGTTGCATCCCAGCTAGAAAGCAGCGATAATGGAAATACTGTGAGAGATCTGCCTAAGTGGTCTGCTCTCTTTCACATACACTTTCTGTCTGTTTGTCTTGAAAGAAAACAAGATATGGCAAGAAGACTGTGTCAGAATAGCAATGTATTTAACAGAGGACTTCAAGCAGGGGTCTCAAACTACCGGCTCGGGGGCTTCCCTTTCCTCCAGCCCACAACATGGTGTCCAAAATATAATATAATTATGTTGTTTTATTTAATTATTGTTTTATACCAATTTAATCTAACCCTATAAACAATTGAAATAAAGCACACACAAAACCAACAATAGCTCAGCTAACCTTTTTCATCACGGGTATTAAAGACCGGTTCAAAGTGACAGAAGAGTTGCTGAGTTGGTACCCAGTAAATGTCTAACTAAAAAATGCATAGTAATTGCTTTTTGTTAAGTGAGACGCAAAGTTTGGTAATGGGTATAGAAAAGTAAATTTTCAGTAATATTGTACTTTCTTGTAGAACTTGAATATTGAAGTGGCCCTCCTATGAGACGACAATACCAGAAGTGGCCCCAATCCAATCAAAGTTTGAGACGCTTGACTTGAAGGGACAGTTGAACCAAAAATCAATGATACTTGTTTATCCTTTTAGATTGTTTTGGTTTGAGATGCTGAATTTTAAAAATATCAGCTGTAGAGATGTCTGTCTTCTCTCCAGTTAAATGCAACCAGTTGGCACTTGACTTGTGGTGCTCAAAGGGCCAAATCATGACTGAATACTCAAGATAATCCACAGACCTTGTTGTGAGCAGTATCATCTAAGAACTTTTTTCTTCTGCTAAAACCCAACCAATACTGGATTTTTGGTATCGATACAATACTACGGAGTAAAAAATTCTGATACTGATATATCAGATGGTATTCGTTATTTATATATATAAAATCCAAAATTACATCAGGGCAATGAAACAATAAACTCTTACTGGTATTTTTAATAATTATAAAATAACTATAAACAACTCAAATATAAATAAAATGTTGCCTATAAAAGTAACAAATAAACAAAAACAGTCTGCATTATGTTCTTTTAAAAAATAAAGGGCAACATACACATTTACTGTAGACCTACATGGCTGTGCTAGGCCAATATCAGGCTAGTAATGTTTCTACAGAACTCCACCCGCCAACCGTATCACCACGCAGAAGGAAGTGTGCATCCACTGATGCATCCTCTGTGTCAGAACTGTAATGTAAGCACCACTGAGCTAGCTAGTGCGGTGATATGGTTGGCAGATGTAGCTTGGTCAAAAGAAAATAGTTCCTATGTGACACTGCTCACAACAAGGTCTGTGGATTATTGTGAGTAACGAGGTCATGATTTCTATAAAAAGACATTGCTGTTGAATTTTTCAAATGTATATTTGGCAATTTGAGCACCACAAAATAAATACCATCATCGAGAAATGTCAGATGTACATTAGTATAAATATATCAGTGTTTTTCATAAATATGGCCTTAAGAGAACAAAAAAGGGCCATTAATGTGGAAAAAGACAACATTTCCATAGGGACCTCACATTGTCTCACACACATGCCCACATTCACACAAACACACACATATTCACACACCAGTGACAGCCACCTGCCCACTGCCTCGGGCGGTGCTGTTCTGATCTGTTCTGGTCTAAACAAACGTCACTGCATGACACCACACACACTTTCCTCTTAACCTCCTCTCCACCCCTCTCTTATGCTCTCTTTATTCTTTCTTTCTTTAAGATCCCTTGTGTAATTTTTCTAAAAACCTTGAACAACATGAAACAACCAGTTACACCACTAACTAATCTGTATTTTGCTAATCCTATAGTTTAATATGCACATAACTGCATGTTTATCCTTTATTTTCTAGTTCTTCCTCACATGCAGAAGAGTGACACACACACACACACACACACACACACACGATTTAAATGGGTCTGTTGTCTTACCCAATCTACTCGCCCATCAGTTCCTAAACCCACATAGGAAAACCTTTTATGTTATTACATCAACACTGTGGTTTAACACACACACACACACTCACAAATACACACACAGAGACATAAGGTGATAACCTGGTCTAACGTGGAAGAGAGACTTCAACCCTGTTACAACTTCAATTACCATAAAACTCCCCCTCTCTTTTCCTCTCCCTCTCAGTGTTTCCTCATCTCTGCCTCTTTAAATGCTCTCTTCCTCTTGCGCTTTTTTGATCAATCATTTTATTTGTCTTCCTCCTCCTCCTCTCTCGACTCTGTCCCTCAATCACACTCTTTCATTCTCTCACTCTCTTATCATATCATTGACCATCTGAAATCAATCCATTTTGTCTTTCTCTCCTCTTTTCCTCTTTTCTTCTCTCTTTTTGGCCTTTCTCTTCCCATGCTCGCTGCTTCTCTCTTCAAAAGCACTTAGGTGTCAAAGGCATTTCACTCGCAATCCCTCAACTGTTCAAACACACACACATACGCTGACACAGAGTGCAGTGTTAAATCTATGCTGATGTGATCAGTGTAGATCGTGCTATTGACAGGCGGCAATATTCCCATGATAGGAATGATTCACCTTTGTCACTGTCACTGTGTGTTTGTGTGAGTGTGAGTGCACACAACTGTGTACAAAAGTGGTACAAAATGTATAAGCATGGATGAAAATAGGTATGTTACTTAAAGGCTCTGGAAACTCAAATCTACAATATCCTTCTAACTATGTAATTTAGGCTCTCGTGTACATAGAATGAATAGTAAGCATCTAAAAAGTATTAGAAATTATAAGAATAAATGTGTTTATCTCTGTTGTGAGTTTTGGTGGACAAACTTACGAAGAATCCAAGGCACTCTGTTCTCTTTGAAAAGTTTAAGAGCATTTATTGGTCCATGGGTAGACAAAGTTAAAAAAAAAAATCACAGACCAACCAGTGCATTTCATTTTTACTATTTAAAGCCACATTCAGAGGCTTTAATAAATTAAAGAAAAGTACAGTAGGCAGGGTCCAAAACTAACTTTTCACTTACACCAGGCTGCTGGTAAGTGAAATTTTTTACCAGCCAGGCAGATATTTTACCAGCCAACAAAATAAAAAATTGCTTTTAAGTGTTGTAAATTGCTATCAGTATTATTTAACATGTCATTTGGGTCTTATATGCGATTCTCAATCAATATTTTAATAGTATGCACTAATACTAGCAATGTATGCTAAAATATGTTTCAAAGGTTGAGTGTAATATTTAAATTCTGTAGTATTCTTACTACAGTGCAAAAAGAACCTTTCAGTGCGGAATTTTACCTGAATCACTGACCTTATTCTCCTTTGGAAAGTTGAGACATAAGATTTTAGCTCAACCAGACTGCAACAGCCCTATATAAACATGAATATCTGACCAGTGGTGGACAAAGTATTCAACGACATGACTTAAGTGAAAGTAAAAGTTGTTCACTTTTTTTAATTGAAGTAAACATGGCTGGGCAATACAAATGAATCAATTAAAACAATAGTTTTGACCAAATACCTATGGACATTTTGACAATATTGCAGGAATGACTGTCTGTGCTTTCACAAAACATTTACACAATGTGATTTCTGATTTAGCAGCAGCATTACCCTCCGTCTCTTGGTCGCGGCACTCGTGGGCAGTGTTGGGCACGTTACTTTTAAAAAGTAATTAGTTATAGTTACTAGTTACTTCTCCCAAAAAGTAACTGAGTTAGTAACTGAATTACTCCACTATAAAAGTAATTAGTTACCAGGGAAAGTAACTTTTGCGTTACTTTTTAAAAAAAGTTTAAAATGTGTCTAAGAATTTGGATTTTTTCCAAGCAGGGTTCACAAGCCAGTTGCATAGAGTAGAATTGCATAGACAGGTACTTGCACAGAACTTTTAATATTTATTGATTAGAGTGAGAGGGACCTGGCTGCAGACCTCCAACCTCCACGGTTGACAGGAAACACATCACCTCCACAGCAGAAGATGTTTTTATTTTTGTTTTTTCCTGTGTGAGGGCCGCATTCTGCCTAATCACTATTTCATTCTTAAAATTGGCACATAACAAAATTAGCACACGGATTTAAAAAAATATAAACAAAGTTTATTCCTGAAATATTTATATAAAGGCTTCATACAATAATTTACATTAAGGATATGAAGTTAATTCAGTAAGTCTTTAAAATGTCACCTATTCTTTTAAATGCTGCAAAATTTACATACAATTTCACAAAATATACTTATTAAACATGAAGAATACACCAATAAAAGTGAAAAAAAAAAAAAATAGGGCGTAGAGAGGCGAATAGACAGCGCCTGTCTGCCTCTTTACACAAACGGCTGAGCTAACGTTGGCACTGGATTTAGTTTAGCTCACAAACTGAGTCACAGATCCCGTCGCCCAGTCTGAAAGTTGACGTTTTGCCATTCATTGCGTTTGACTCGTCAGATCGTGGTGTGTTTTTAATGGACTGTTACAGAACACAGTTATTAACAGACTCGCGAGATCGTTCACGGGTCTGGGGTTACCTTCAAGACTCGATCATCAGTCTCTCCCTCCTCTGTTTGTCTCGTTTCATTTCCATTCATGAATAAAAATAACTGTTGCTGTGTGCGCTTGTGGTTTGTGTGTAAACTGAACACTGCCTCTGATTGGCTTACCATGAAAGCTTACTCTGCTTTAGCCAATCATCATCACTTATGCGGTTGTCTCGACACCCCTCCGCCTTCACCAAAGAAAAGAATAAACAACTTTGTAGCTCCTGTGGATGAGAGCCGAGTGGATGACAAGAGCTTCAATGAGTAGCTTTAGTTTATAACGCGCCCCATTTAATTGTCGATAACGGTAACGGCGTTGTAACGATGGAAA
Source organism: Lutjanus argentimaculatus (assembly GCA_034769285.1). Taxonomy (NCBI): domain Eukaryota; kingdom Metazoa; phylum Chordata; class Actinopteri; order Lutjaniformes; family Lutjanidae; genus Lutjanus; species Lutjanus argentimaculatus. Next base: position 20,815,854 of record JAWZSL010000002.1, read on the forward strand.
TAGTAATTAGTTAGATTACCCGTTACTGAAAAAAATAACGCCCTTTATTTTAACGCCGTTATTCCCATCACTGCTCGTGGGTCTTCATAACTCCAGCCTCAGCACGTTCTTTTGCTTTTGTTTTGTCTTTTTTTGCTGGAGGCTCTACAATATATGTCTGGCCAGCATCGCCACATGACTTTTATTTTTACCTACTTTTCTTCGCTCTCACTACTTCTTCTTCCTCGCGTTCTTCGTCTTCTTCTTCTACACAAATGGGTACGACCAGAGCCCTAGAGCTCTGGGTACGACCAAGGCGCGACGATGCTGTGAGTGACGGCATGACGCACTTACGTGACCAAAGATCGTCTCTGCTGGAAAGACACATTACTCTGTCAGGAAACCAGCGATACCAGCATCGTTCTCCTCCAGTAACGAAAAAATGAAATTTTCGCCGGTAAAAAAATAACTCACCAGAGTGGCGAGTGGTCTTAAAAATTTACCAGCCAGAGACGAAATCTACCCGTAATTGGCGAGTGGCGAGTGTTAGTTTTGGACCCTGACAGTAGGTAAAGTTGGTATTAATTATATGGTTTCAAAAACAGTTTACACACACAGTGCTCTACTTAAGAGGAAGCAGTGGACTGAGTAGAGGTGTACTGTTAGTTGACATAATAATTAAAGCATATAATTAAGGCGTATAACCTCTGTGGACTTCACGCTGTTCTTTTTGTTCATGTGTCTTTCTTTTTCTCCCATTATTCTGTTCATATCTCATTTTCTTTTATCAGCCCTCACTTCATCCCTCCTTTTCTCTCTCATTTCATTTTTCTCTCATTCGCCTTTCTTCTTTTGTTTACTAGCCCATCCATTACTCCATTACTCTCCCTCTCCTCTTATTTCACATCCCATGCTCTACTCCTCTCCCCTCTGTTCTCTTTTTTCTATACTTTTTTTTTATCATAATCTTCCATTAAAGCTTTTTATCATTTTTTTATCAGTTTTATTTCTTTCCTTTCACCTTTTTATTCCATTTCTTACCTATTCCCCATTCAATTATTCTGTTCTTCCCTTTCCTTTTTCTTTTTTCACCATTTTTTTTAATTTTTTCTGATCCTTACATTTCCTCTCCCTTGACTCTCTTCCTATTTTCTCCTCTTCTCATTCCTTCCCTCCTCTCCTCACTTGCCCATTCTTTATGATTTGAAGGCTCATTTGTTAAGAGGAGGTAGAGCACTCTCACTCTCCCCCCTTACCCTCCTCCTGTCTCTTTTTTGTGGGCTTTGGAAATATAATTTTCAATTTTTAATTTGATTCATTTAGATTTGATCATTAATCAGTGCTGAGAGAGAGTTAATTTGGTGGAAAATAGATGAGGTAGTTAGAGAGGGCTCTTTATAAAGTGAGCTCAGCACAGCACTGGGTCTTTTAGGTGTAAGGAAAAGAGAGAAAGAGGAAAAACTGAGAGTCTGCATGTGAGAGTTTGTGTGTGATAGGAGAAATGTGTGCAAGCAGTAGAAAGTAACATGAGGGAAAGTGTATGTAGATTGACTACTTTCATTTTTGTTTAAATAAAAATGTTGCTGAGAGGGCTATTAGCATTTAACAATCTCAATGTTGTACCTTGAAAATTATTGTGTGGCACAAAAGCAAAATGCTGCCCCTCAGAGGGCAGTAGCTGATGGCATCAGTGCTCTGGTAGCAGCGTTGGTTGTAGATGTTTGTATTGCGTCAGGTTAACTGCTCCCACTGGAAACATTACAGTCAGTGCTGTTTATTTCTGTTCTGATACCATGCTGCCTTCTTAAATGAGTGTCTAGGCTCGGTGGGCTTTGCATAGTACTAGTGACTTAGAGTTGGTATGTGATTGGCAACGCTTAACAGGAGGTGTATCATAAATATATTCACATGTGATGCTACAGTATAGACATGGGAAACAGAGAAGTTGGCCACAAATCACTTTTTGACACCTGCATCAAATTTTTGGTTAATTTATCACAGAAATTATTTTGAATCCATTGTTTGAATGAGGAATATCTCAAGAACCAATGCTTTGGTACCAAGTTGTTGCCAAAGTTCTGAAAACCTGCTGGTACTTGTTTCTCCACAGTACCATAAGTACCAGGTATGCAGTTCCTCTGGACCTGACGGGGGCAGTATATATGCCTACAACTGTTCTAGTCTGCTGTTAAATGCCAAAAGAAGAAGGTGAACACAGCTGCAGCGACAGCTGTCTTTTCCTGTTGAAAAGAAAAAACAAAAGCTAAAGGCTACCAAGTTTAGGTTAACATAATGTAACCATATCTAGCAGCTGTAGGCTATTGTATTGCTATTGTTTTGTTTTTAGCCGTGGTATCAAACTAGGTATTGAGAATCGTGGAATTTGACTGGTACTGGTATCAACTACTAAATTTCCAGTATTGTGACATCTCTAGTTTGAATTTATTTAGCCATAATACTGAGACACATTTATCTGTTTGTTGATTGAACCCTTTCTTTTATTTAGTCTGTTCATCCTCCCCATCATCTAGACATCTACCTCTTCCCTTCCTTCTGCCATCTTCTACCTTTTCTACCTCTGATACTTTCTGCTTTCTCTCCCATCTCCCTCTCCTCCTCTGACCAGCCACTGACCCAGGTAGTGACTGAGCAAGCTGCTTGTCGGGGCTTACCCAAACACAACATGGGGCTGTGGGTTAGAGAAACATAGACATTGTGTGAATGTGTGTGTGTGTGTGTGTGTGAAGAGAGAGAGAAAGCAGAGTGTGGTTGTGTAAGTGGGTTTGTACCCCCTGGTGTTAAGAGTTTCTTGACCGTTTGCTGACACTGCCCCGCCACCCCCCACTGTACCTGGACTGTCAGCCCTTCTGTCTACCTATTCCTGTCTCTAGCACACACACACACACACACACACACACACACACACACACACACACACACACACACACACAACACCACATCTACACACACACACACACACACACACACAGATGCATGTCATGCTCAGTTCACTGGGTTGGCTGCTGCCAAGCTAGTTAGGGGTTTCTAAATGAATAAATTTCATTTTTTTAAAAATGTGTACACTCACATCAGTGTAACTGAATAAAAGCAGCCACCAAAATGTGCACATCACAAATAAAACAGGAAAATACGTGCACTTACAAGCACTTACAAATGCCGACGAATGCACAAACATGCTCCCTGACATTTTTTTTCTTTTCTGCCAATAGGAAGTCTTTCTGTTAAATCTCTAAGGTGTGTTGTCTTGGTCATGGTCAGCACATTTTTCAGAGGATTTAAATCTCTGTGTGTTAGCAAATCTCTCTGCTGCTTTCTCACTCATTTTTACCCCCCTTCACCCCTTTTCTCTCTCTGTCTATATATTTAAATGGAAGCCTCAGTGTTTTAAATGCACTTTGTGTCAGAAAGTCTTTCAAATTAGTGGTGTTATTAGAGTTTAAAGCACTATACAGGCAACACAGACAGATTTTATTTCCATATTAAGGTATTTTGAATATTTTTGATCACATTTGAATTATTTTCAGTAACTGGGATTCACATTTTAAAAAGCAGTTTAACATTTGTAATTACAAATAATTTATTAGCAATTTTAAAGTAATTTTAGATCTTCAATAACAGAAAGAATAAAACCAGAAACTAAAATGATTTGCCATTCTTATAAATGCATTTTCTACCCTTTCACCTCTACTTCTCAGATCACACATTCAATCAGTCAGTGTGTTCAATATTAGAATAACTTCGTCCTCTAGATCATCTGTTGATGAAGTTTCTGTTGTTCTTGACGTATACTGATCTTCAGTAGTTTTTACTGGTTGTGTTAACTCCCATTTCTCTTGTATTTATTACAATGACACCACTGTTGCTGCTGCCAGAAATTAAGAAATTAAATGAACCTCCTCTGTGTTCCAGAGAGTTTTTGCTGAGATGGATACAGTAAGTCTGATCACATCAAATGAGCAATTTAAAAAGCTGTAATTTACATAGTATAGTTTTTCCTTACAAGGCCAAAACTGAAACTTTTATTTTGGACCATGGGCCAAAAGCAAATACGCATTGTTTTTTATTGTATAGTATTGCTCAGATGCAAAATATATGGGTTCCCAAGTTTCCTTAATTGACTGATTTGTCACTCTTTTACCTTACAAAATTAGATTTTTTTTTTTCTGGTATAGGTTTAAATATAGTAGACCTAAACAATAGTTGACATACATCAAGTAGCATTTTACGTGAACATGTTTTTAGTACATAAAGTCAGATTAAAACTGAAGAATTATTTGAAGATATAAAAGGAGTAAGAGAGACACACTTGACTTGTTTCTGCAGCCTCTGTGCAAGAAACATTTTGCATCCCTTCCATAAACAAAAAGTATCTTAGTGTAAGTTTTGAAACATCTGACATCCCCTTCAGATTTCTTCTCTCTCCTCCTCTCCTCTCCTCTCCTCCTCCAGGGCACATGACACCTCTGTCTTCCTTATCCATCTTTAAGTGGTAACCACGGTAACATCCAATCCCTGGAGAGATAGGCCTAATTAAATTAGGACTCCTTTGTGTCAATTAATTAACGAGACACAGAGAGAGAGACAGCAACAGAGATTGGGTAAGAGACAGGAAAAGAGTAAGTCAGAAAGCCAGAGAGACAACGTGAGCAAGCGAGAGGCCTTTTACTCAAATGGTGTCTCTATAAATTAATCTTGTTCCAGAATAAAAGAGGCAAACGAGTTTAGCTAGCTTGACAATAACATAAAAGTGCCTGCATGCATAACGACACACACATACACATACGCACATGCATGCCCTGCAGAAATAGCACAGTTATCATCACGTCACACCCAGACCTCATATGTAATCATCCTTCAGTCCACTCTCTAGTCATCTCTCATCTTTTTTCCCTTTATTTCTCTTTTTATATTTCTTGCAAACAAGCGCATTTTTTGTTTTTCTTGTCTTCTTGTTAAGTTGTCCAACAAGTGTCTCACTGATAATATTTACATGCACACTAATTTTCCACTGTTATTCAGAATATGACAATATTCTGAATTTTATACTGGTCATGTTCACAGTGTATTCCCTTTAGATATTCTGAATTGGGCCTTATTCTGTTCTATTGGACATATATACAGTGCATTCAGAATATGTGTCTCAATTGAAGTCCTGCCCCTGCTCTGCTCCAGTGATGGTTGGTAGAAGTTTGGTACTTCTGTCAACTTTCTCCTGTCCTGTTTCCTGTCCTTAGTTATGCTATGTCTATTTTAAAAAGAAAAACATACATCGAAGATGCTTAAACAATATTGCTAGGGAACCTGTAAAAGCCACATGTATTCACATCTTAAGTTAGCTAAGGTTAGCAAACTGCAACTAACTAGCTAGCTAATCTACATTAATCATTAGCTAGGTAGTTAGCTAAAATCTACTAACTTAAGATGTGACCCTATATGTTGTTTGTTAGGAGAAAGTAGAAGTACCAAGTTTGCTCAACTGTTATTGGAGCATGGAGCAAAAAAGAGCAGGACTTAGGATTGGGAGTTTTACGGCAGTTTACAATTCTGCAAGGTGGAGATGATTGCACCAAAGACAATTTCTAGTTGGAAGGAGAAACAAATGTGCTTTTAAAAATAGGAAATGTGTAGATATCAGCAGGTTTTGGGGTATGTGTAAATATTGCAATGCCGACCTTTTCAGGAAGTAGTTTGATCGAATGAGTGAGTGACGCTGTGTTTGTAGGTCGACTACTGGTGAAAAACTTTTTGATGCGAAGAATCAAAATTGCTGTCAGGACTCCAATCGTTCCACTTCTCAATTATCAGAGGATGCAAAGCTGCATGTAAACCAAAATATTACTGGAATATTCATTTTCGTTAGCCATATAAAAACCTTAGTATGAATATTGCCTTTCTCAGAATAAGGGTAAAACCCTGAATATTTTGTGAATGTAAACGTTTTCACTGTTTTTCTCATTCAGCCATTGTCATGCACAGTGTATTAATAAACTTCCTCTGTCATTTCTTACAGGTGTTCGTCTGGACAGGGTTCGTGGTGGAAGACAGAAGTATAAGCGCCGGATAGACGCAGACAACAGTCCATACCTGAACCCACAGCTGGCTCTGCCTCCCAAGAAGCCATGTAAGAACACACACACACACAGGCATACACACACACACACACACACACACACACAAATTAGGACCGATAACAGTACATGTGATAAACCTTTTCTCTCTGAGGTTGAGCAGTGAATCTCAAAGACAGAGATTAGCATACTGTCCTCTGTGCACATTAAGTCATACTCAATTGACATGTGTGCTACAGTGGTAACAGCATCTGACACTGTGTGCAAAGGGAAAATTGAAGGACATGCTATGGACAGCACACAAGTACAATCCTTCCTTGAAATTAACAGAAAATATTGAAATTTTAGCATATTGTATCAGTATATGCAGACAGTGTTCATGCAGTGATCAGGAGACCAGAAGTACAAGGAACTGCTTCTCCATCAGTTTCTATCCTAATGGAGACAGTTGGACAGTAAAAACATTTAAACCCACACACAGACACACAAACTCTCTCGCTCTCTCACACACACACACACACACATAAATAGACACAGGGTAGTGAGAAGCCCATCTGTTTGGGACCAAGTTTATCTCCCTGTCTCTACTGCTACCAGTTTGGGGTCATAACATTTTATATGTGTAATATTTCACTATAAAGGTATTCATTTAGCTCCGGCTGGATTGGCTGCGTTTTTTTAAAGAATAAAGCCAACGCCAAAGTCTGATGATTGAAAAATTAACAAGGGAGCGAGTGAGTGAGAGTGACAGAGAGACAGGTGGAGACAGAGAGACTGAACCTAAATGAGACGGTTTCTCAGAGAGAGAGAGAGAGAGAGAGAAGAGGGGAGGGAGGGAGGGAGAGGAAGGGAGGGGGGCAGCCAGAACCCTAATCCGGATTAAATCCAATCTGGCAACCACATCAAACTAGAGTTAGCTCTTTAGCTAACCGTCTGCTCGCACACATAACACACACACACACATGCAGTGCAGATTGAGCAGTGTTTAGCAGCTTGGTCCCCAAAGCCCATTTTGCTTAAAGCTGGAGCATATTCTGCTTTAGGCCAATATGCTGAATGGCTGCACGACAGCTTACCGGGACTTCTGCACTACTAATCATTGAAATGATGGGATAATATGACTGCGTGTACACTATGCGTGTGTGTTTATAATGCATGTGTTTGCATACACAGAGCATGTGCGTGTTCTAGCTAACTGAATGTCCTCATTGGCAGGCTATGGGACAGTTTCCCCTTAAAGGAGCAATATGTAAAAGTGTTAAAAAAAAAACGTGTGAGTTAGAGCCATACACAGTATATTAAATAGGTTGGAGCCCTATTTAATGTACGATCCATGGTTGAAGCGAGTTGTTTCCCCCACGCCTCCCCCTCCCCAGACTTGAGGCTCAGGCAGGTTGCCTGCAGGCTGCAGGGACACTGAATGTACACGAGCACAAGACAAGTGCAATATACTTCGACAATGACAAGCAAGGACGAGACCTTCACTATAAGCTGATCAGCTGTTTATAACTCTGTCAATTGTCTGTCGATGTAAAGCTGTGCCCATCATCCATAAAATAAAAGCCCACTTCTCTGAAAATGCACATTCTGGAGTTGGAGTTCAGTGATTGCCTGTCCTCTGCCTGCCAGACTACATTAACATTTTGCTCAACTTGCTGTTAGATAAACAGCTACACCTTCTAAAATATTATGAGGACACACCATAATAACTGTATACAGTATAAACATTACATTTTTCCTTTTAAGTTATATTCAACTCTTTAGTCCTGTTACTATTTTTATCAAGCCCTTTGGAAGAGTGTGGAATCACCAGTGACCACTCCAAATAGTTATTCAGGCTGTAATCTTCAGTTTACATCTTTACCTTAATATATGTATGAACACAAATCTCTGTCTGGCCTAAAAACAAACTTGAAAAACAAAAATATAGGCTTGATATAGACTTCCTATGTCTCTTGTTCTTTTCCTCTCACACGCAGTCAATAGGCACAAAAAATCTTTCTGTCCCTCTGTCTCTCTCTCAGATACACGCACGCAGCCCATCTATCTGTAGCCCAATCCCTAGCCTCAACGTCCCCATTGATTGTGTGAGAACAGAACAATAGCCCAGGGTTTGGAAATGGGCTTCCATTGATTCTAATTAGGGAAACATTAAATAAGATTTACCCACAGATACTGCAGTGTGACTGGGATTGGTTTGGCTCAAACGACCCTGCAGCCGGAGCTAGAGGGAGGAGGATAAAAAGAATACATATATATGTACGTGTGTGTGTGTGTGTGTGTGTGTAACAGAATTGGGGGTGGAGAGTGTTAGATCAATACACAACTCATCCCCCCAACTCTGTTTCACTCCCTCTTGCTGTTTATCTCTATCTAGCTGTCGCTCTCTCGACTCTTCCTGTCTGTCTTTTACAATCTGTCCACGGCTCTATTTCTACCTGTCTGTCTCCTCTCTTTTTTTTTCTTTCCTTATTTCTCTCTCCCTCTTTATTCTCTATCCCTTGCTCCTCTCTTGCTCCTCCATCCTCTGTTATTATTCCCATGCTTGATTAGTCAGTGGATTAATTTGGAAGCAGGGTATCAGTCTGTTACTAATGGGCCATAGAGATCTCATCACCACATGTCACCATTACCAGCTGAGCTGTTTGGCTTTCAGTATTATCTTTCCCTTCTGTATGTACCAGCGAAGCTTCTCAAGGCTGTGATGCAAAAGACAATGTTTTTGGGCAGCCTGACTCACCAGCACTAATCCTGCCTTTAATCACACCTAGAAGCATCTCCTGAATTGGAAACTTTTCAATATATTTTTTTAAATCTTTTATCAAGTGCGTTCTATTTTAAGTCCTGTGAAATTACTGGAATCAAATCATTATCCTGCTTGATTGTTGAAATGTTCCAGAGGACATGTGGCAGTGCACTGTAATCAGTCATCCTCTTATTTGATCTTGTTTACATATTGTGATATGAAATCCTGTAAAAACTGCAAACCAACTTTGTTGTACTATATTATATAATTAATACATATATTATTATAATGTAAACTGACTTTTCAGATAATGTAAAAATTTGACTTATACACTTACATTAATAACTTTTAATGGTTTTTAAAGTACATATGCTGTTAGACAGTTTTAAAGATTTGTGCCAGTGGTACATATTTATTCTTACAATACATTTTAGTAGAAATTAGCATTGTGAAATCAGTAATATTATATTACCTAACAGATCCATTTTACTTCACATGCTGATCATCAGACAACATATATGCTCATACGTTTAGGCATCTGTGGAAATAAACTAATAGCTGCTAACTTCAAACGGAATCTGCTTCTCTGGTTTCCACTGACCAGCTACAGCAACATCAGAAGGTCAAAACTCAAAAAAATTCCAAATAGGATAAAAAGTACAGCCTGGGGATCTATTCATCTTGGCCTAACAACTTATTTTCATTCCTTATGGCACTAGCTTGATGAGCAGGAACAGCCAAATGTGGTAGTTTAACACAAAAAGTATTTATTTATTACTTTTACAAGCAGTATAGCAATAATGCTACTGAAATAAAAAAAAAACTGACATGACATGACTTTGCATTGTTTTTGGAAGTCTCAGACATCATATACATTAAATGTATATGATGTCTGAGATTTCCAAAAACAAATCTAGAGGTGTATGATTCAACTTTTTCCCATGGTGGTGTGTTAAAAAAGCACAAGCAAAACTTAAATAAATTTTATCGAATCACAATCCTTGTAGAATCACAATACTTGTCAGCACCCAAGTGTGAATATAATACTGTTTCTAACATACTGTATGCTGTAAAATACTGTATTCAGCATCATGATACTAAGACTATTCTGAAATGTATTGTATGTTGATTTAATACATGTCTCTCTTTCTTCCTTCTAGTCTAATTGATCATGTCAGCTGCTTTTTTTGTTACTTGGGGAAATAATTTAGACTTATGTGTTATCTAGCAAACCATGTTATCAGGGACTTTGCATATGACCTTTCACATTTTTGCACCAGCTTGGTGTGGAACAGCTTGTAGCTTAATATGGCGAAAATTCACCATCTCTCTGTCTCTGTGTCTTTCTCCTTGTCTGGTGGTCATGTCAGTTGCCTTTGGCTGCCTTGCAGATAACAAAATCGTCTCTCACCTGCTGGTGGCCGAGCCAGAGAAGATTTACGCCATGCCTGACCCAACAGTACCAGACAGCGACATCAAGGCTCTGACTACGCTGTGTGACCTGGCGGACAGAGAGCTGGTGGTGAACATCGGCTGGGCCAAACATATCCCAGGTAGGAAAAAAAAACTGCTGAACCCTGACTTTCACACGCTGAACCTAAGCTGACTCCATGTTGTGACACTATCACACACACACACACACACCACACACACACACACACACACACACACACCACATATACATCCATACGTTTTTTCCAATTCCAGAGTATAGAAGAGTTCATGCACACACCTCCGCACATATACAAGACAGACACACATACACACATGCTGTGTGAATTGGCAGAGAGGTTGGAATCAGCTGCTCCAGATGCAGTTCAAGCGGACTTACATACATACATACAAGTACACCTGGTGCTAAGATGTGACCTTTCACCCTAATCCGTGCTCTCAGACAGTTTGAACTGTTGACTCCTCCAACTGACCAACCAAATGTCCTCGTTGGTCTCACCCCCCCTAGATACTCTGACCTTTTGAACCATACAGTCCAATCCCCTTACCTTCGACATGTGTAGGTGTTTGTGTGTGTCTGTGTGTATGTGGCTGCAGTCATTGAACCATATATATGAAAAAGCCCTTTGAAACCACAGTTTTACTGGTGAACAACGTATCTACTGGTATTAAAAGTCATTGTCATAAAAATGTCACACGGAAATACAACCAGAATAATATGAGTAAATCTCTACCTTCACTTCTGGCTGTTAGAACACTGCGTAGTGTATAGAATAAGGTTTTGTTATCTTTTTTGTTTTTATTTTTTTTAGGTTTGTTGAGAGATGCAGGGTCCTATCTCATGCTGATCTAAAGTGCAAGTGGAAAGTGCAAGCCACAATGGATTTAATTTATTCATGGTGTGTCCAAATCCACTTTTGCATTATAACGCAGCTCTGCTGGCTAAAGCTCCTGCAGAAGGAGCCTGTGGACAGGCGCAGCTTCAACCCATGCGCAAAATTACACACAGGTTGTCCATCCAGCATCAGGGTCTGACAGAAGTATACACACCATTTTCTTCACTACATCTGCTCCAGCTGTCATACTGACTTATCTGTTGAAGACAATCTGACAGCTGTGATCCCGTCCCATGCACACTTTGATGGTCCATTGAGATTTACTGGGCTTTATAATTAGAATGATAGTTCCTGTTTCCTTATTAGTGAAAATAATGCTTACACACGATACACACGTTTAACATAAATGAAAGGTGTTTTTTGATGGTGGAGACATGTGTGCGCACCTCAGCCAAGTGCAAGACACACACACCAGCACGTTTTTTACTTCAATATTTACACTTTATTGCTGATAGAAAATATGTTCAGAGGACACTTTACTAATCCACACTCTTGTGTGGGGAAAAGACTTAACATAAATGAAGGTGTTTTGTGATTGGGTTGATGTGTGTTTGTACTTCGGCCGAACACGGCAGGTGTTTGTTTATTCTCATGCAGACAGACCGATTGCTCCACAGACTTTGCGCTTTGACCAGGTTTTAGCTGGTCTAAGGCACAAGTGTTTTTTACTCCAATGCACCAGGCACAAGATAACAAATGCACCCAGCCACACCTTCGTTTTGCTTTCATTTGTAGACCTCCCACCCATGGCCACACAGACCAGACGCAAGTTAATTTGCTATATTGCAGACGTGTCAAAAATGACAACTGCGCCAATGCAAGATAGCAAATCCATCTGCACTACCAGCGCAAAGGCTTTGTACTGGGTGTAAGATAGGGCCCACAATGTGTCTGTGTCACAATGTGTTTGATGCAGAAAATGCTTTGAAGTAATTGTTTTTTTAAGTGATCAACATTAATTCATATTTTTAAGTGGTAAAACAACATTATAGATATAGTTTTTAAGCAGCAGGTCATGTAAATCAAATAAGACAGGTTAGAAAGAAAAGTAAATCAAACTAAATAAAGTACAAATGCCAGATATGGTAAAAAAAAAAAAAAATCACATTACATTTATTTTGATAGATATGGCGATGTTGATATGATTCACAAAAGGTGGGAATAATCGTTTTTGCATCACAATTTTCATTTTCACACACACACACACAAAAATTGAGATCATGATGAACATTTATTGCAGTCTGAGCCAAACAAACATGTTTTCTTACATCTGGAGAACAAGATTTATAGGCCAGGGCATCTCTGTAGTACTACAGTACTTCATTATAATGCTGTTTTGTTGAACATTTTTACTTAACTGCAGCGTCTGCAATTTAGATATTGCATATACATATGCATATACTGTGATTTCGATAATGTTTCAATTAATTGTGCAGCCCTAAAGAAAATGTCTAACTCTAATGATGAAGTAGTGAATATTAGTTTTGCTATGTGCAGTCAAATGTGATGTCTGTTATAGCCTATAATACAGTATCCCTCTACAGGTTTTATCACGAAAACAGAGGAATCTAATCTAATCTGCTTAAACTAACTCTTTTCTCTTAATCTGTTCATAATTGGTTCAGGACAAAAAGAGGAGGAAATTAAAAGAATAGCAGATGCACAAATGAGCCAAAAAATCTGAAAATGAATCAATAAACTTACAAAAGACAGGAAAAGGGTGAGTTTGATGATCACGAATCCTAAAGTGATGAGGAAGACAGTGAGCGAGATGTAAGAGAAGAAAAGAGGATGAAAGCTATAATCTGGTTCTGGTTTTAGTGAGGAGCCTACTGTGACAGCAGTTAGGAAGGAAGAGCAGTGTCTCAGATTAACACAGATTAGCACAAAGATTAGTCCCATTGTCGACTGGAAATATGGTTATATAAAAGAATAGAATAGAGTAGAATAGAATAGAACAAAATTACCCCCTGCTGCCACTGCTCAAACAGTATAGGGGGTTGTAAAAGTATAGGGGAAACACCAGATTAGAGGCATAAATACCACTCAGTCACGCTGTGTAAATCTATAACAATAAAGTCAATGGTGCTGGATAACAGGGTTTCCAAATGATATATTATATCTTTTCAATACATGTGAAAATAACAGAGAGAAACAGAAAAAAAAGAGAAAGAGAGATGGGAATATACATCGCTTCTTGTTAGAGTATTGATCTATGTGCTGCTATATGGACAGTAAGCAGACATATTGATCTGTATACCAAGTATAGCTCTTTGAATATTTATTTTTCTCTTTCAAAACAACATATAGCCTCAATCCAATACTATCTCCTTTCCTCTAATCTCCCTGTCCTGCGTTTTACTCTTTTAATCCATTTATCTCTCTCCCCTACTCTCTCTGTCTCTCCCTCCATACCTCTGGGATGCACCTGTACTGTATATAATATACATACATACACAAAAATAACTCATAAATACATACAATGACACATGATGTATATTTAATGATTGTTTTGCACTGGGCTTGGCTTTTCCTTTGCTCACTACTTTTACAAGTGAATGGACTGAGTTAGCCAGGTTATGTGCTGGGCTGAGTGTGTATGTGCGCGCATGTGCGTGTGTGTGTGTGTGTGAGAGTGTGTGCAGCTCTCTGTGTGGAGGGAGCGAAGCGCGACGATTGCTTGGCGGAGGAGAGAAGATGGCGTGATTAGATGAACGAGAAAGGCAATCCACTGCTCACAGAGAAAGATAGAACTCTTCATCTTCCAAGCATGTGTGTGCATGCGTGTGTGTGTGGTGTGGACACTTTATGAAATCCTCATTGTTTACAACACTGAACACTGATCTAATACTCACTCTCACACAAACACACACACACACACACACACACACACACACACACACACACACACACACATACGTACGTGTACACACAGAAAGTGATCTACTGCTCACTCTGGGTGGAAAGGATTGTCAGAGAGAAATACGCCTCCTCAACATTCTTTATCAGACTTACACACACACACACACACACACACACACACACACACAGACAAGACAAACAATAAAGAGTGTACAATGACTTAAGTCTTGAATAGAATAAAAAAGAATAGACCTGTTAACCTTTTTGGAGCTGACTTGTTCCACATCTTGTCAAGTGTATGTGTGTGTATGTGCAGGGGTACTTGTGAACACACACACATGCACATGTCTTTGCTCGCCATGGTACAGTAATTTTTTTAATCAAATTGATGGAGAGAGACAGAGAAACAAAGAGGAAAAAAGACAGAGGTAGAGAGAGGAGAGGTGAAGCCAATTTATGCTTCATGATATGGCTGCGCAGCGCTGCATGCACACACACACACGCACATACGCGCACACACAGGCTGCTAACAGTGGTAACAACGTGTCAAGGCGAGCGCCAGGCAGCTAATTTGAAGTCATTAGATGTCTGCCGTACTGGCAACAATTTGTTACGCTCACACACGCACAAACACACACACACAAAAACACATCACATACACACACTGAGTTAAGAGCCGTCTGCGGATAGCGAGGAGGCTAAATTGTAAACTAATTTAAACATCACTCAGCGTTAGAGAGGCTGCCTGCAAGACAGGCCCCCGGATAACAAGGCTAGGGTACGTGTGTGTGTGTCTTTCTGTGTGTGTTTGTGTGTGTCTTGCTAGTCATGTTTGACACACAGACTTGCCCAACCTTAGAGACTCATGACAACACACACACATATCTCTTTGATTGGTTCTTTTATTCTAAAGCTGTGTGTGTATCTGTGTGTGCACGCTCATTTCCATACTGATATGGCCTATATGCAAACATTTGATATGTCATTAGGAGAGGAAAATGAGGTTTCAGACACAGTGTGTGTCTCTAGTTTCCCACAAGGAATGGGACACTATCACACACGTGCACCTCACACATGTGTGTCTATGTCTGTGTGTGCGTGTGTGTGTGTGTCAAAAAGAAATCAAAGGGATGCAAACACATAATCATAGACGAGTATTAGAAGCTTTTTGCTGATTCAAACTGTGGGTAACGCATAGAACAGTGGCCCCACACACGAAGAGTATGAAGTATATGAGCAGTACACTCAGAGGTGTAAAAATACACACATTCTTCACTCAAGTTGACTACAGATATTTGTGTAAAGAAAGACTCTGGTTCAACTTACATACTCAAGTAAACGTGAAAAAGTAGAGGTTCTCAGAGGCACTCATAATTAAAAAGTAAAAAGTAGCCCTCTGAGGGACATTTCTTCCAGCTGTATCTGTGAAAAATTAACTGAACCTCACCTTTTGTTCGTGGTCTTCCACTCGTTATGTTGTTTTTGTCTTGTTACATCCATTGTGCATGATATGCACTGATGGATGCACCGAAGAATTGTCTTTTTTATGTCATTGTCCCATCCATTTAAGGTTAGAATCAGGCTTGATGTTGGGAAAGTGGCGTGCAATGTTGCAAAATAAATCAATCGATAATTCCCTAGGAAGTCGAAGTCACAGTGAAACATCACTGATGGACAATGACATTGTTGATTTTTGGGAAATGGTGGGTGTTTCCCATAACAGAAAAGTGTACTTGCTCCCCAGCTCACCACTGTGGCCACCACCGCTCAACACGGTCAATTTGAGGGGAACACCCAGCTGTCTCATTCAGCCCAGAAAACTCTACAGTGAAGGGTGCAGGCAGATTAACTCTCACATTCCTGCCAGGTGAGCATCCAAAATACCTCACTGTGCTGGGCTTTAAAGGGTCTTCTTGTCTACACCACATGGCCACAAATTAGCTTTATTAAGCTTGAAACAAAGTTAGCCAGCTAGCTATACTGAGGAAGCTATGAACATAAAAGCAGCACAATTGAAAGAAACACACTAACAGCAGCCCTCAGAGAAGAAGCACCATTGCCAACAGTGTAACCTAACTGGGCAAGTTTAATAAGAAAATAATAAACGGAACATGGAGATATAACATTAGTGCAATGACCAGCAGCAACAGCTTCTTTTTTCCCCCACTCGCGAGTCAAAAACGATACAAACTCCTGCCTTACTGCAAATCTGAGGGTACACACTACCTCAAATACAAAAGGCTTTTAAATCACAATATAATGGGCCCACTGGCCAGTGACTGTCAGCTATTGGCCATCAGATTGGCAAAACCAAATTCCTCTCAAATGCATTAAAACTAAAGTAACAAGCTTGTTTTGAAATTAGAAATCAGATATTGATTTGTGTTCAAATATGTGGAGTAAAAGTAAAAAATTATCAGACAAATAAATACAGATACCTGAAAACTCTACTTAAGTACAGTAATGAAGAATTCGTACTGTGTTAATTCACACGTTTGATCATACTGTCACAGTCAGGGAACTATGGGTATGTGGAAATATCGTAGGAGTTGTTATTCAGAGGCCGTGAAAGGCTTTGGCGTCCAATAATATGGATTAGCGAAGAGAAGATCTCATTTTAATAGCTCTCAAAGAGACAAATCCAGTGGCATATTAGGCTGCATGTCATAGTCAAGTGCTGCATGTGTGTGTGTTGAAGGAGGAACGAGGAACAGTCAGGTGAGAGGGGGAGGAGAACAGCAAATATTTAAACAGGAACAAATGAGAGAGTGAATTAAAAGAAAGAAAGGCCATTCAAAATGAACCATTTATCTGTCTGTAGAATTAGTCTTTTCATCCCCTTTTCTGTTCTCTTACTCCCTCATCCTCTCACTCTCTCTCTCTGTCCATAATAACTAAATGACTACCAGGCAGTCATGCCAGCAGCTCTTATCTAGACTCGCGGACACAAAAGGGAAAGACGGACAAGCGGGCACTTGACTTGACGAAAGAGCAAGGAACGAACAAATGAATGAATCAACGGACGAGAGCCAGAACCTATAACACAGTCTATTTTACCAGAACCAGGGGCCTTGCCATTAGTGTTTTTTTTACATCCCCCTCCCCCATTCTTTCTTTATTCAAGAGAGAAATTGCTCTCAGGCCGCCCCCCCCACTTCCCCTCCACTATTCACTTGCTTCCCTATCTCCTCTTACTTGCTCTTTCTTTTCTTACAGTCTTTCTCCCTCTCTTCCTTACGTTCCCCTTTCAATTTTGACACTCAGGATAAGCGGTCTATGTGTCGGCAGTATGATTGAGCTGTAAAAATGGGGGACGGGAGGTGCAGGGGGGTTGCTGTCGGTCTATTCATTTAATCGGCCTTTATGGAGATACGAGAGAAGGGGTCTGGGTGGTGGTGTTGGTGTTGGGATAGTAGGTGAGGAGGGAAGTCCTCTTGCTTCGTGTTCTGCCTGTTTCCTTCTATCTTTCTCATTCAGTTATTTATTGGCATGTCTCTTCATCATTTCTTCTGTCTCTTTCTCCCTCTCATTCCTTGTTTGGGGATTGATTTGGGGATGAGCGTGGGTGTTGAAATACCCCGTGGTGATGCTGAAAACATGAATGCAGTGTAGTTCTGGAAGATGATTGGTAGTCTCTGTCTCATGTCAACAGTGGTGATTGTTAGCACAAGTCCATAAACTCTGACATTTGCTGCCACCAAGACAATGTTCCGTCCCTTGATATTGCTTTTGTCATGAGGTGAAGATGGTAGAGATGCTGAAAGTGTTTCGACAGTATTACTCTAGCCCTGCTTTGAACATCCCAACACCCCATTCAGTTTGAAGGGCTTTGGAGATGGCTATTTCTGTAAAAGACTAATTTGCAGAAGTAGAGTAATCATTGTCTCAAAATTAACATCATTATGGTGTACGAAACCTTTATTTTACAATGCCTTTGAAGAAGTTTGACTTGAAGATAATTGTGATATGAAATTGGGCTTACCTAGTGCAGTGTGTGCAGTGATTAAATAGGGAGGACATTTTCAAAACACCTCATAAAGAAATAATGCACATGCCAGAATGTCTCTTTTCTTGTTCCCAGGTAGTTGAGCAAGAAAGGCTCAGAATTTTTTTTCTGGCTATCAGCAAACAACAACAAATAATATTGGAAAAAGTTTAGTTATTACATGTTACCTGCAGAGTTTCTCAAGGCTCAATTGTAGTCCCCATTCTTTTGTATTTCTTATTTAAAAAACAGAGGGGATAAATTATGTGTTATAAGTTATTACATTTAAGTTCAATTTAAAGTTGAGATGAAATGGAAGAATGCCTTTTAACCCTTTTAGATCACATCCCTGGTCATACTGTGCACCTATTTAGCAGTATATGCCAGATTTTTACAAAATATGGATTTCTTTGTATTCTTATATCAAAATCCAATCATGTTTTCTTCTGGTAAAATAAAATATGACATGTGCTTACACTGGCTTGAACCAGCCAATTTCAACCCATAATATTATGACATTCACCCATCAATCAATCTGAAAATTCATTAGTTAGCTAGCTAGCAACAACATGGTACATTGGCTGATAACACCCACTTTTCAATGATCAAATCAAATTCCTCCCAGCATTATGTCACACCTGCCTATCCTGTTTCACAATACTGAAACTAGATACTGTTGAAATCCTGTTTCATCTGGATCTTAAAAAACGCCTCACAGTAATATATTAATAGTGAGAAAATAACTTCTTTTCTCTTTTTTTCCTCTATTTTTTTTTTTTTTTTTTTTTTTTTTTGCTTTACCATTGTGTGATTATGTATTATTGATTGTTTTACATTCTGAGAGTTTTGATTCAAATGATCTTTTATTATATTACTCCCTTAGTATGTGTGATGGAAACTGACAGGGGGAATAGGATGAGGGAAAACTGAGGAGGAGGAGGTTTGAAAACATACAAGGCTGAAGGGAGAGGCAAAAAGTGAGGGAAATGGGAGGAGAATGGAAAGCAGGGAGGTCACATACATTACCTCAGTATAACGTAGATACTCCCAAAGAGCCTTTAACACAATACTATTCTGACCCGATGGCTAAATATCCCCCACCTCTTCAACCTCTCTCTGTGACCTCTCTTTTTCTCTCTCTGCTTCTGTCTCTTTCTGGCTCTCCCTCTTTTTCTCCCTCTCTCTGACCTGACCTCCCACCCTCTCTCTCCATGGTATCCTTAACCTCTTCATTATCAAGTCAACCTCATCTCTCAACCACTTTCTCCCCTCCCACGCCTCCCACCTCCCTCCGTCTCTCATCCTCACAGCCTGCCATCATCACCATCGTTCTCATAGGCTCTGTCTATCTGTACGTCTCGACAGATACAGTGATCAGGGTTTATTGAGTTCAAGTTCAGCTCTAGATTGTTGTCATTGATTGGGTTGCTTATTCAAATATGCCTTTTTGCCAGCATTGGTACATCACATTACACTCAGTGGAGCACCCAATAAGCAAAGCCCTACCTAATCTTTAACTCTGTTAACTCTGCTGTTGTTCTCCTGTGCTCCTTCTCTTTTGGTCATGTTACAAATGGTTTTCACTTAGGGATTTAGTCAGCCAGTCAAGCACTTAGTCCCTCAGACTGCCAGACAGACAGTCGGTCAGTAGTTAGCCAATCAGTCAGTCAAGTAACTACACAGCCGGTCAATCAGCCAGAAAGACACCCAGTCAGTCAGCAAATATTGATTAATAGAAGTGTCCTGCTCCTTTTAGCAAATCAAATGTAGAGTCTCAGCAGCCAAGGGGAACCTCTGCACACGCACATACACACACACGCACATGCATGCGTATACACATGGATACACACATCCTTGACTCCGAAAGTGCAGCTCTCTAAATTAACACTGACAGACATTATAACACTTCACAATGAGCTTCAAGAGATGCAGAACAGCACCGGCCGGGTGTGCATGCGTGCGTGCATGTGTGTGTGTGTGTGTGTGTGCGTGTGTGCGTGTATATGTGTGTGTGGTGATAGAGAGAGAAATGTAAAAGCCCAGACTGGTGGTGATGTCACTCTATGGCTCTCCTCATTAAGTCTGGTGTTGTCATCAATCAGCAAAGAGCTTGTTGGGCTTTGGGTCAGAGAGTGGTAAATCAGAGGAGAAATATCTCTCCACCACCACTCACACAAACACACACACACACACACACACACACACTTTCTACTTTCCCAATTGTTAAATCAATGAGCTTTATTGGCATGAAACTTTTGAAACAGTTCTTCCCTTCACTGTACTTCCCCCACTTCATCTTTCAGTCTGTCTCTCCCTTTCAGTGCCATTATCCTCCGCAATAAAATGCCTGGTCTCTGTACACTTGCACACATAAACCCTTAAAAATGCATACACGGAAATACACATGGACACGTACACAAACACACAAGCAGATTTGGCCCCATTCTGTCGGCTGAGGCTAGCTCACCTTGACAGTCACAGCATGCTGGGTGCCTCCTTAACACACAACACGCAAACATACAGTGCATTTACATGGCAGTGTGCAAGCATGAACACATGCACAGATACTGTAAGCTGAAATTGTCACTTGGCACAAATATATATGCACAGATTTAAAAATAAATTTATCAGTTTCAAGTCTTTATAGGCATTATGTGCAGATGTTTAAAAGTATTATGTTTAATGGTAAGAAAAAAAATCAGAGCAATTATTTAGGGATATTTGCATCTATTTTCTGATAAATTATCACATGATATAAATTCTAGTGTAAATTAAAATTGCTTCAAGTTACCTAAAAAAAACAAGAAATGTTGACAGAAAACATTCTAATGCTAAATTTAAAAATATGTACCATACCTCTTCCAGTCAGTTCAGGCAAAAAAAGAAACAATATGAAATAAGGATGTTATAATAAATTGAATATCACAATATCACAATAAAAGAATGTCCATAATAATGTTGTACCGTATCAGACTGTGGCAAGATCAACAGTGATATTACATGGTTGATTATTTTACTTTATTATTTTTGTTTATTTTTATTAAAGGACTCAAACATTCATTGCCAAAAACAGTTCATGGCAATTTTTGTACATGCATAACTGGCTACCTTTGTGTTATTTTATTGAAAAAGGAAAGCAGAAACACTTGAAGTTAACAGATCTTAAAACATTGTACACAGATTTATTATTTAATAAAGGACATTTTTTTCAAGTCATTCTTTTACTTTGTTCTTTAATATTGTAATAAATATTGTATTGTGACCTTCTTATTATGGTATTATTGTATCTTGACTTTAGTATTGTTACATCCCCAATCAGTATTTTTTTAAATAATTAGTTTATTATTACACTATACAATAATAAACTAATAATAATTAGTTTATTATTGTATAGTGTAATCATTTTTGTTTTTCTTATGCTGATTTTAAAAATATGTACATAGTTTACAAGGTGGCTTTTGTAACATTCTCCTTCCAGTCAGTTCAGGTAAAAAGATACAGTCAGAAACACAAATGACAGGACTGTTCTTTTCCATACCTTTTTCCACATTCTAATGAGATTCAACTCATAAATATGACTTTATTGGGATCTGGTCTAGATCTAGATTTAAATTCATAATTTGATTTACTTCATCGCTTTGGTCAATTTTGTTTCTTTTGTGCTCTCTAGTACATATCTTCATGTGTGTCATCTTCCAGCCTCTGTTGATTTTCTCTGGGCTCTGTTGGCCGTGTTTGATTTCCATTTCTGCTCATCCCTGAGATACATAACACATTTAGAGGTTGATGTCTTGGTTTCAAGTATGTGTGTTTGCTTATGTGTCTCTGTGTGTGTTTGTTTCGTTGTCCACATTCGTGCATAAGAGACATCTTATTTTCCAGTGCAGCGCCACCGCCATGGTTTCCTCTTGCAGCCCATACAAACAAACATACCCCTGTTTGCAGATGAAAACAAATATTGATGAAATCAAATTAGGAAAAGAATATTTGATATCTGAGCTTAATGTTTGGATTAAGTTGGGCTTTCTTTATTGGATTAAGCCTGTGGGCATTGGAAGCATGTCATCAATATGAGAAAACAGAGGAGAGAAAACATTTTCCTTTTTCTGTGCATTGCTTTTCTTTTGTCTTATCTACTTTACTTCTTGTGTTCACTTTTTGTCCCCGTGTTTGGGTCATTCTGACGTTTTGGGCTATAAGAAGGTGAGATCAGTTTATTGGTTATAATTAGTAATAAAGAGGATCTGTTTTTTGATCTGGGCAACAAGGAGGAATATTATTAGTATAAACATCAATAGAACATTTTGTAAAATTAGCCAACAGTATCCTTTCCAAACACTGCAATATGAGTTAATTTTGGCCAGCACACCCCCAGTTTGCAAAAGCAAAGAGGATTATTAGCATGGAAACTAACCAGTGAACTTCTGTGGACAGGGTCAGCAACAAAGGTAATTTAGCTACTTGAAAAGGGTCCATTAAAAAAATAGATATCACTTAAAATGTATGCTATATTTAGAATATTTCAAAATGTTATCTTTCTGCCAGACAGCTTTTGCTGACAGACAGCCACCCTTATACAAGCTGAATATTGCTCTGTCCAAGCCAACTGATCTCCATAGGCAAAATCAGTAATTTTACCTTGCAAAACACAGGAGCTGCTGGTCTACCACCGCCTTGATGTTGGTTTGTTGTCTGTTGTCTGTGCTATGCTTTTAAAACATCAAAATCACAGTAACTCAAACAAACTCACAAATCAAAGCAATGGTAAACCAGCATCTCCTGTGTTCTTCAAGGTAAAATGACTGATTTTACTTATGGAGTTTGGTTGGTTTGGAGAGAGCATAACACAGCTGAGGGTACAGCTGCAGAAAGCATGAATATAGCATAATGTTTTGATGTAGTGTGATGTGCTATGTTGCAGTAAAGATAAACATTATATCTGAGCTGTGAAGGGTCTCAGAAATCCATCACCCTATGTGAATGTGTCTATTTAATATCTGCAGTAAGATTTAGAAAAGAAAGACAGTCAGTTTCATTGCTGTGTGTTGGGATGCTGGTTTTGTGAAAGAAGTCATCACACACACATGCGCCTACATATTCAGTCTCGGGGGGCACGTTCAGTCTGTGTTGACTCTCCTGTCTGTCCAGTGTCCTGTGTTTGTTTTGTCATCATTGTGTTGACAGTGTTTCCATGACGATGTGCCTATGATGACACTCAAACACAGACACAGGCCTGCTTTAAAAACACACACTGTTTTACACACACACACACACCCAACACAAAAAACTTACATCACACCTTGTGTGACACGCACACCAGCCTTGAGAGTAGCAACTGAACCTCTATCAGGTCAGCACCTTGGGCACACACACCTTAGCCAATAGCAACCGACACATCGTACGGACAAACACACAAACACGTGCCACACAACTTGCTTCACACATATTACCAGCTGCCGCCATCACTGTATCCACGTGTCACATCAGATGAGACCTGAATTCAGAATGAAGAATAAGAAACACAGAAGTGGTGGCAGTCTATGGAAGTGGAGTGGTTTGCACAAAGGAAATATCACATCACCCACCGTACGTTTACTGATTTCAGCACTATTAACAAGTGAATGAAATACCTGTATACTAAGAATTACACTGAGTGGTGTCTGATGAAAACCTGTTTTTTTCCTGACCAACCCCTTATTAAAAGTAATTTTAATAACTTTGATTCTAATTTCTAAAAAAATGGAGTCATGAAAGTCATTCAGTAGATAGATGTTCCAGTAAAAGTGAGACAAAAACACAAATATTGAAGTCATGAGATTTGCGCTCAGCAGCCCATTGCTGTTTTTCTTATTAGTTTGATTACATTAGCAAATCAAATTCATTTGTCTATCAGCCTTTGAGACACAGCCTGCAATCTGAGTACACTGACTAATCTGCATCAAATAATGTCTGTCACACACACACGCAGACACACACACACACACACAAAACGCACACCAGAGAGAAGCCGCATACATAAGCACACATACACAAACACATACATCCTAAACACCAGTATGTACACTTCTAAACTCACGTACACCCAGTCCTAAAGTAGCACTAATACACAATGAATGTGCACAAATGCACACAAATGCAGACGTGCACAGTTTTATAATATGTGACATCAGACGAGCAGTAACAAATAAATCAGCACACCATCTGAGCCCATCATCATCTAAGTCATCACTAGCAAACAGTCAGCTTTTACCACTTTCAATTTGCTTTTGTGTGCAAGTGTGTGTGTGTGTGTGTGTGTGTGTGTGTGTGTGTGTGTGTGTGTGTCTGAGACCAAGAGAGAGAGATGATGTGATGTGATATGATATGATATGCTGGCGGGGCATAAAGATAGATGATCATAATTACGCACAGGCCAAACTCCATTTCAAATCATCATCATCCTATTCTATCTGTTGGAGCACACATGTACACACACATACACACACACACACCAAAAGCAATATAAAAAGTTCACACACACATACAGGGATTCACAGACATCCACACCCACATATCACACACCTATGCATGCAGCAAATCTAGTGGAAGGAGGGACAGGCTTGTCATGGCATCACATTATTTCTGTCGGTTCATGCAAAGTTCACAGACGGGCATGAAATAGTTATTCTCTCTCCCTCCACATATGCTCTCTATCTACCTTTCCTCACTATTTCTGTCTGTACATTCCCTTTTCTTCCCTTTATCTGAATCTTTTCTCTCAGTCTCCGCCATCATTGTTCCTCATCTGCTTCCCCCTTTCTCTCCTTTTTCTTCCCTTCTCTTCCTTGTATGGCTTTTTGTTTATTCCTCGCTCGGATTCCTTTGTTTTTCTCTTCCTCTCTCACGTCTTTCCCGTCTGATGCTCCTCCTGCCATCCTGTTCTTTCTTCCACCCTCCTTCCTCCTCTCTTCTACCTCCCTCGGTTTCTCTCTCTACCTTTCCCATCCTCCATCCATCGTTCTTAAATAACAGTCCGGAGGATTCATCCTTTCCATCAGGGAATAAGCAGGTGGGAAAATAGGATTGGAGCGTGCCTGTCACCATCTGGGGTCGACTTATGGTTTGTGCACACAACACACACACAGGCAAATTACATATATATGTTATACAGGTATAAACACACAAACAGATAAACATCAGGCACATACACAAGAAAACAACTGCTGATAGGAAACAGTTTTGGACTGCCCCTTTACCTGTGTGTGGTCCAGCAGTATTGAAATGTGTCTGCAGTAAAATAAATATATGCG
Organism: Lutjanus argentimaculatus; assembly: GCA_034769285.1. Classification (NCBI taxonomy): domain Eukaryota; kingdom Metazoa; phylum Chordata; class Actinopteri; order Lutjaniformes; family Lutjanidae; genus Lutjanus; species Lutjanus argentimaculatus. Next base: position 20,841,152 of record JAWZSL010000002.1, read on the forward strand.
TAATGGTTTTATTAATTATTACCACCCAACAGCTTGGTTGGGTTTTGGTTTATTTTAAGACTCCCACATCTTGTAATCTCCTCAAAATTGCTTGCAATCAATAAATACATAGATGGTAACCTCTTAGTGAGTGCTAAGCAAATTTCATTGGTGCCATGATTGCACATAAAGTCAATGTAAAGATGTGAGTGAAAACAAACAGATGCATTCATTGACGTGTTTGTTCTCCAGACAGCATGAATTGAGATGGAGACACATTCACACAAGATAAGATTTTTGCTCATTCAGCGACTTTGTGACTCCACATTTTCACTGTGCAGTGACAAGAGGAAAATAGAGAAAAAATAACAAACAACTGGGTGAGATCTAAGCCGTTTCTATATCTGAGCACACACAGCCAGTCTTCACATACGGTATGAGTCTACATTGCTACAGTAGCTAGCTACAGCTAACAGCTATCAAGTGGGCAAACTGGATGTATAGGCGATGTTATTGGGTGTTTGTTTTTTTGTCCTTTTTTTTTTAGACATTTAACTGTTTGTTTTTTTAGGGTAGGCATACATTTCCATGCAACATTTTAGTACTCTCTGCAGTGTAATTTTGTTGTGTTCTGCCTCTGAAACTCAAAACTAAGTTAGCCACCTAGCAGTACTGAGGAAGCCAAGTTAAGAAAACAATAGCACAAATAACAAAGACACAACTGAAAAAAACAGCAGCCCACAGAAAAGAAACAGTTGCCACCAATGTAACTAAGTGCCTTGGATTTGCTTAACTGGGCAGGTTTAATAAGAAAATAACAAAGGAACACGGATTTGGAGCAGCAACAGCTTCTTTCATTTTCTCCTCCACATGTCAAAACAGAAACAAAACTCCTGCCTTATGGCAGCTGTAATGGGTTACACTACCTCAAATAGAGAAGGCTTTTAAATCACGATGTTATGATGGTAGAGCTCTCAGTTGTTGATGACTGTCAGCCATCAAAGGTCATCATACGTCGACCTAAACTTATACAGAAATTTTCTTTGTGTTCAGTCTGAACACAGTTTTAGGATGTTGTTCATCAAACACAGAAACTCCAACAGGATTCTGTATGATCAAAACTACAACGACCACTCCTCAAGACAATAGGCCTTTCTTGCCAACAGTTTGATATATTGTGTTACTGCTCTGTTATTCCATTTGGTATGCCACTCTCTTCATATCCAGTTGAATGTGTTTCCTGTCGTACTTGTTTCTTTTGCTGTGGGACTGCTTGAGCACTTTTTCAATAATGCACATTGTGTGCATGTGTTTATACACAGCACTCCATCCTTGTACAAGTGTGTCACTTCCCACCTGCTATGTGGCGGAGAACCGTGTCTGTGGTCTCAGCGCTCCACTCTGCATTCACATGCACACACAAAACACACACACGCAGCAGCAGTAATAATGTGTGTATTTTTGTGTCTATTTAATCTTGATGGGATGTTTCATCTGCAGGCTGCTATCACAGCTGGCTGCCTTATTGTCTGGGTCAGACTGATGGGTATGTGTGTGAGTTTGTGTGCGCTTCTGTGTGTGTGTTCTCTCCTGTATGTATTTTCAGTTTGTGTTGCCCTATTAGTTTGCATGCACATATGTAAACCTACAACTGTTTGCATGTACGAAAGCAGACACATTTTATAATATATCTAAATACTCTATACCCACATGAACAACATGTACATATGCAAGTATGTGTGTTGTGCATGTGTGTGTGCTGTCTATCAAGCCACACACACAGCCGTACCAAACCATTGGCTTGGTTGCTGATGATGACATATGAGTTCCTGGCCTTGGTAATGGCTGTTAAATCTCATAATTACACGCTTCTTTATTGCAATGCATAATGACCCCGCAGCACTATTGGACAATTAATTAAGATTTTCAGCCCAGGCTTTTTCAGGCCCAGATGAGGAGGTGGAATGAGGTCTAATGTTCTTGTCTTCAAGCTAGGACATTAAGGCATGATGCTGTAGGAGAGAAGGCTGTCTCCCTGTGTGCATTCGTTTTCATCTCTGTCTTTCTTTCAGTCTATGTGTCTCTCTCTGTTCCCTCTCTCCTCATTGCTCCATTGTTGAGCCCTTCCTCTCAATGCTTGTCCTGGATGATGATATTGGAGACCATATCTCTAATCTGTGAATGGTAAATTAATCCCTGTGGAGTTTCTGCAGTCCTCTCTCTATGGAAAGCTACAGGGGATTAGGAAGATCAAATCAACACAGCCTCATAATCTCATATACAGACACTGGGCCTGGACAGGGACCATTGGGTTTTGTTTTAAAGCCACAATCAGCAAGTTTCTATTCATACATCAATAGTTCTTAACCAAAAACAATCTATTGTACACTTTGACAACCAAGAATTTTGTGTAATCATCTTTGAAAACAACAAATGTCTCCTGCCCAGTGGTTTTGATAGCAGGACAGGCCCATTTGCTGATGTTGGACTATAGATTTTGTCTTTTCAGGAGAATATGTTATGGCAGGATATTGTTCTGAAAAGTTAATCCACCAAGAGATCAATAGACTGTCACAGCCCAGTTAATTGAACAAGCTGGGAAAATGAATTAATTACAGCACCCATAGATAGATAGATAGATAGATATAGATAGATAGATAGTATTGTAAAGTCACTGACTTGGTGCTGCTGTTGGCTTGCAAGCAGCATATTCTTTGTGTGTCTCATGGAGTCTCTACAGACATGGGGTGACTTTCCCTGAGGTATGAATTTTGATATAAGGTCCAGTCACTGTCTTAGTGTGTTTCCTAATGACGCTTTTGTGTTAGAGACAAAACGTTATCAAAATAAAACAGTCCATTTTAGTGCTGGATGATATGGATAAAATCAAATATCACAATTTTTGGCCAAATACCTGATAATATATTTGGTAAAGGCAAATAATGGAACAGTCTGATGAGTTCAGAAAATTACATCTTGTTTCTGTAATGCATCCTGTACAACCAGGAAAAGACAACACTTATGCCATGTCATGATAAAACAATATCCAAACTCTAATACAGTATCTAGTCTCATATCACGATATTGATATAACATTGATATATTGTCTAGGCCTAGTCCAGATATCCGTTTTGCTTGATGACTGAGAAATGTGAGGCATATAAATATTTACACTATTTCCTATTCATTCTTTAACTCTCATACATTTTTTGATTTTTCAACTCAGTGTCTCTAAAACTGTCTCTCAGCGGTGTCTACGAGACAGAAAGTCACAGAGTTGGTTTGTAAGTTTCTCAGTTTTCTGCACTCATGGTTAATTCTTCTGACACGTGCACACACACACACACAACACACCACACACACACACACCACACACCACACACACACACACACACACACACACAGAGTGGTCATTCCTGCCTGCATCAGCAGCATTGTATCAAAGGAGGGAGAGACAGGATGCAATGTCAGAGAAAGAGAAGAAAATGGGTGGATTGAGTGAAAGGAAAAAGTAAAAATCCTCTTTTACACTTAACGAAAAGCCCACTTACACCCACTAACATCTGGCTGTCTAATGACTCTGCAGTAATCACAGGTATTTATCGGCTCTAGCTCCGATCGACAGTGATGAAAACATGACACTCAGGTGGACGTTCTAATTTTTGCTCCTTTTCTGGTGAAGGCAATAAAGGCTACCCACCTGAAGGTGTGTCTGATACATGCATGTCTTGAGTCGAGTGGTTGTAAAATGGTGGATAAACTCATTTTACTGCCTATAAATTCTACAAAATAATAATCATTTCAACAACATAATCCTCCATAATCTCATTTTATGTTGTTTAAAAGCTTTTCTTATGAAGCAGTAAAATTAGGAAATGTTGGATTTTCATCAGCAGTAACATAACCATTTCCTATATAAAGCAGACACCTGAAAGTACAAATAGCGATGCAAGAGAGAAACTAAAGTTCAAACAATTCAGATTCAGTTAGAAGCTACAAAAGTACTGAGAGCTGAACACACAGACACCTTTAAAAACTTCTTTCCTACTGGCGGTAAGAAAAGATTTAATCACCTATGTTTAGCAGGTTTAGCTGAGTTTAAAAAATCTACATATGTACATATATAAGTAATTTTGGTGTAAAAATAGTATTAGTTATTTTCCATAATGTTTAATGTTTACCAAGGCATTCTTGTGCAGAGCAGACTATTGTCACTTGAGCAGCACTCTTGACTCTATATAGAGTCAAGAGGACATGGCCCCACTGGAGCTCGCTGTGGCACATGCCCACACACACACACGCTCTCCCACACACTCCTTGACACGGCCCTGGTGGAGCTAGAAGTGGGTAATTAAAATGTAAATATTGATATTTTATTATTTGAAATGCCTCCACTGCAGTGCTCTTAATGTCACTCCATCTGTCGTCTCCACAGAGACGTGGGGTTGCCCTCGACGACCGGCTGCCCCCACCTATGCAACTCCCGGCACGACAACAGCTATAACTCTCGACAACCATCTCTGTGTTGCAGCATCTCCATTTTGGGTCTAATTAAGTGTTAAATATTAGCACCCGCAACCACAGAGGCAGCGCACGAGAATACAGCACATTGCCCTCCTCTGCCTCTTTCCCCCCGACTCTCTCTCTCTTTCACGCACACACATTGACACACACACACAAAGCACTCATCTCCACTACAGCATGGGAAGATTTTAAGTGTTAATCTTGCAGTGCTGCTGATGGTGTCTAATGTATGCAATTAACAGTCAGCCAGGGCTGAGGGTTTGGTAATTAGCTGGCTGTTCACACTGATTAGAGGCTACTGCAACCCTATGACTGCTCTACTCTCCCTGAGGCCGCACGGAAAAAAAGGGGAAATGTGGGGGAGGGTGGAAGGGGAGAGACATAGAAAAAAGATATTTTAGCCAACAATATGAGAGGGGATGAAGGTGAAGGTGATGACGCGTGTTTGTGCATAGTACTGTAGTCAAATGCAGACGCAGGAGAGTTGACCAGGGAGTTATTTTTACAATAAACTAAGTGTTGGGGCCACATTTATGTTTATTTGTATCTCATAATTTATTGATATTTTTATATTTGTTTTTATAAGTGTGTGCCCTCCTGAGGTGGTGAGGGCATTATCCTATAAGCCAGAATCTGTGATGCTACAGTTAAAATTCAAGGACACTAAAAACATCATCTTGTATTCGTATTTCAAATTATCTTTATTTTGCAATAAATTCTAGGCAACATTGAACGTTGGACACTAACGCTAACCCTGACCTTTGGAAACATTGCTGCAATTCTGGTATGCTGCACACACCCCACTCCATGTGGTAAAAAAAAAAAAACATAAGAAATTGGGAAAAAAAAATGGGTTAAAGGAAAAACCCATCCAAGATTTTTGCCACTACACTAAGATTCTGATTTTTGTCATGTTTCATGACATAAAAATAATCAGCTTGAATATTTCTAATATCCATATTAATTATAAGAAAAACATTTTTTTCAGTGGAGAGGGACTTTAAATGTTTCTTTACTGTTACTACAAAGTAGTGTGGTTTAAACTGTTTGGAGACTCTTTGCACACAAACATCAGGTAGTAGGGATGTCACAATTTCAGTAATAAATCGATCGAAATGAGCTTTCAGTTTCAGTGATCACCTGCACCTACTTGCAGCGTCACACATGTATCCTAAGGAAAAATCAGCACTTAAGAGACAACAAAGCATAGCTTACCAGTCAGTTTATCAAAATTGATACCATATAGATCTTTATAGATTAAAAATTTAAAATGTAAATGACAGTTGGTTGGGCATAAAACCAATGTTCTGTTGATCTCTACAAATCAAGACTCCATAGTCTAACAATGGCATAGCCGTCAGCACTAAAAAAATGTTTAAATCGAAAGATCAAATGAATTCGTGACCTTAAAATTCAAAACTAAATCGAATCAGGGATTTGGACTATTGTGACATTCCAACCTGATAGGAGTGACAACAATAAATAAGTTTTGGCTGGTTCATACAGACACCAAGATAACATGCAGTTGCTTACTGGTCAAATCTTGAGAATTCTTCTTTTTCTTGCCCCAAGTTTAGTTGTTTTTAAAATACAGCAATGGTGACCTGAGGTGTCAGGTAAAAAAAAAAAAAAAAAACACTGTTTCTATGTCTCTTCAAACTTCACACATCCACTTAAGTTAGATGTCTGTAAAAGAATGAGAGAAACTTCCAGCATGACCACGATAGAAATGGACAAAAACACACACTTTTGTTACTTGAAAGAATTTTGTTCGAGTAACTTGATTTTTCAAACAATGAAAGAATCAATGAAATTTAAATTGTGATTTGCACTTTCATATATTATCAACTCCACATGAAACATGATATTTTTATAGAAGTGACTGCAGTATACATTTGTAGGTAGCCCATGTGTGTAAGTGTGTGTGAGTCCTGTGTGTTAGTGTGTCTTTAAGCCCTCTAAATTAGCTGGTTCTCTGGGTAGATTTGTTTCCATTTCGTTGCGCATCTCTGTGTAATTGGGTCAGCTGGTGGATGTGTGCGTGTGTGTGTGTGTGTGTGACAGCATTTGCCAGCGTGCTTGTCGTGTGCGTATATCTTGTGTGTGTTGTTTCAGCTTGGCCAAAGCCATCACAGGGGGTCCGTGTTCATTTGGGCCGGCGTCTGGCCGTATGGTACAAAACAGTTTGAAATGTGCACACACACATGCACACACGCACACGCACACACACAGACAAACACAAAACAAACACACACTCAAAAAGCATCACAAGGGAGCACTTGCGTTGCACAGCATGCAACAATGTGCACACTAACACAAATTTAAGCACAAACATGAACAGAAAGTGGTAAGAGAGAGAGCACTGAAGCCACCTAACACAGTGTGCATACAGAGCAAACACACACACACACATGCAGGGCAGCGATGTGCTGGTAACTGTTGGAAACTTCACGTGTCCTAATGCAATCTCTATCTCAGTGGGCCAGTAGACTTAAATCTGTCCCCTGCAGAACACAATACGTGTACATGCTGCACATAGACAATCCACTATTCTGCTCACTGCTGCAATGAGCAACCAGACGATCATAAAACAGTTTACATCACAGTGCTCAATACCTCCTTCAAAATTCTTCTTAACAAAATTGTCAAAGAGGATGGTGACTAATTTTAGATTCTGTGTAACAATTAAATTTGTATCTGCTGTTGTTTCTCTGGTTTTCTGTCAGTTTTCCCAAAAAATTGGACAGTCTATTACATGTCTGTTACACATATTAATTACTCTGTTCTGGTGTTGTTCAATATCACATTGTCTGCAACAGTAACACACAATGTGCTTTTCACCCATTTTCATAATGACAATCTCTAGGCTAGGAAACCCAGCTTACTGTACACATGCAGCTCCTATAACTGTGCTTAGCGTGAATCCAGGGTTGCTGTATTGTGTTATATTTCTATGACAATGTGTGAAGCTCATTTTTACAAGTTTGAGACCGATAACTCTTGATAAGTGTGTGAACCTTTGCTGTTAAATTGTTGAGACAGACTGAGAAGTTTCCCGTTAAATGTGTCCTGGGGCCGTGATCAAATAGGACAGAGTACAGTGTCGTTGGTAAGAGAGCAAGCAGGTGCTCGGAGTGCAAGACCTGCTACAAGTGTGCAGATGGACCACCATATGTATTTTGGAATATTTGTAACCTATCCGTATTCAGATACTCTGCTTTACACAAACTGTAGAAGGAAACAAAGGTAGAATACAGTATAGCTGATTAAAGACAAGGGCTGAAAGCCATATTTTAATAAAATTAAATCACACAACGACCATTCAAGCAGTGTTGGCCTAATCATTTCAAGCTCCTGTCTCACACTGGGGTTAAGTTTGGCATTGGCTCATTCAGATCAAATGTAGTCCAGCAGCTCTCTGAGTTGACCTGCTTTCTGCTGGCAGCACCCTGGCCATGTACACACACAGTCTCACAGGGACACACCCCTCTTGTCTTTGTGAGCTGTCAGTTCTGATTCAAAAAATATATTGTGCAATTTAACAATCCAAATTGTTTTGTCAATGAAAACACTTCTTTATTGATGAAGAAAAAAAGGGAGTGCTGTACTGGGTCAAGAACGATAATGTTTGTAATATTGATGTAAAAAATCTGGTGCTTCTTAATGATAGAGCCTGTAGGTCCAGCTTACTACTGTATGAATGGAAGTCCATGTATTGGTTGGCAGTCTAATAGAAATCCAAGGCACATTATAAACCTTTATTAAACTACTACAAGGAGTTTTCAACTGGTTATTGAACTGTCTCAATTTAATACTGATGCCTCTCTATGATCTATATAAGCAAAGACCATCAGAGAGCTGTTTCTGTATAGTTACTCTTAATGCCTGCCACCAGGTCAGAATCTCCATAAAATCAGATTAAAGGAGCCTGTGTTTACATTTTCACAAGCAAAGTTACAGTTGGTACTGCATTAGCCAGTCAAAACAAGCAGGAGGATTTTTTATTCAGATAATTTTATTTTTAACGTTACATTTTGTGGTTATGGTAGAGGAAACACTACTGCTTTTGTCCACAGGGGCCTCCAAAATTAACAAAGTATGAAAGTTTGCTGTTGTAGCTACAAATCATGGATAGATCAACGCATTTCAAGTCAGAGAGACTTCATCAAGGTATAAGGAGCAATGAAGCACTGCCTTGGATTTCTTATGAACTGCCAACCAATACTATGGACTTCCATTAATAGTAACTTGGACAATCATAGTGGGTTTTTTTACACTTCAGCATTCAGGCTTCAGAAAACAACAAAGGTCATTGTAGCTACCTGGACATGAAAGACATGAAAGATTAAACTTAAAATGTACAAGAGAAACACATTCTTGTTTGATATTGAAGAAAGGTATGAGGTGGCCATCTTGAAATCACAAATGCGGCATCGCTAAAGCAGAGACATTTATTACTTGCAGCACACAGGTGAGCAGTCACAATGTGACTTCCAAAATCAAGTCATTCTAAATGATTCAGTTCAGTGTGCATTCTACTGTACACACAGGAAAACATGTAACATGCAATAATTACAGATATGATATACTTTCACTTCATCAGTCCTTTTTTAAAACAAGCTTTCAAAGGATTCTAAAAGAACAACCAAACACATGGCAAAAGTCCTGTTTTCCACTGTAGTGACAGCATGTGAAGGCCAGTCGTGTGTTACTAACTGGGACTAGATCAGTATTGCAACCAGTTTTCACACCTGTCACATGACTCCAGACACACACACACACACACACACACACACACACACATGTTGTGTTTCCATCACTTCTGGGGACATTACATTAACTTACATTCATTTCCTGGAGACTTATCCTGACCCTACCCATCACAAGTCCCTGCCTAAACCTAACCCTAACCCTGGCCTTATCCTAAACCTAACCTTACTCTAACCCTGACTCAAGTCTTCACCCTAAAATTTAATGATTTACCTCATGGGGACTTGCAATTTGTCCCCATAAAGTAGGCGAGACCCCACAATGTGAGTGTGTAAACAGATTTGTGTCCCCACAACAATAAGTAATACACGTCCACACACACACACACACACACACACACACACACACGATGCATCAGTTATTGCAAATGTACATAGGCACTGTCGTGCAAACACACAGACTCAGTGCACTCATAAACAGCTTCACAAATGCTGTACACACACACACACACATGCACAGGTACTCATAAGCATCACAATCAGTTCTCACTGGTTCCCATTTGCCCTGTGACCACAAGAAAACAAATATAGGCCTCCTGGATATGTGTGTTCGTGTGTGTCTGTGTAGCAACTGGGGCGTGAGAGAGGGCTATCCTGTGTGTGTGTCTCTGTGCCAGACTGTTGTGCGGTCTCGGGTGTAAACGTGCAGTCAGGACTCATTTGGCAGACAAACAGGCCGCAGGGTGGCTGGGGAATCGACGTGTGTTTGTGTGTGTGTTTGTCTTTACGTGTGTGTGTCTGATAGAGCAAAGGGAAGAGAAAAAAAGAAAGAGAGCGCGAGAGCAAGCAGTAGAGGTTAAGTCTGCATGACTGCACCGCAGCCTCTTTCTGTCAGACCAGTATATGGCACAGGCACACACACATACCTACACATGCTTGCTCTCTCTGTACCTTCATACACAAAATGAGTGTCCTAATATTTTAGCCCAACACGCCCAAATAAAAGTGCACACACACATCCAACCAAATATATAATGTGGGTCCTTAACTTGACCTCATGCACCCCTTAGCTCATCCCACTTATTATGGTCACACTTGAAAAGAAGCGCAAAGACGAGGGTAGGTGGCATTTCCTTTCTCTTAATGCAGTGGTCATACTATGCAGGAAAACAATGTGTATAGAAATAATCCCTCTCAATTGTCATTTAAGAACCATTAGAAGTGTGTGTTGGTGTCTGCATCTGCAGAGCAGCTGCTGTGTTCAGAACATTTCTGGGCCTGAAACTTACACCAGTGGTTTGTAACCCCCAACCAGTACAGTCCACAGGTCGTGAGGTCTAAACTCTATAAATATAATTGTAGTGACAAACGGTTACCTCACTGTCACGTTTCTCTCCTCTGCTCTCTGTCTGTGAGAGCTCCCGAGAGAGATACACATACATACACACACGAAGGCAGAGCAGACTGAGAGGAGACAGCAATCGGATGGTAGGAAGGTTCATTGTGGCTTCATTTACACAAAATTCAGCATTGTGCAGACATGTGGGTGCATTTGTTTGTGTTTTAGAACAGAACTGATGCAAACAAATCAGAAAATAATGTTTTATTTCTCTGATTCACTGCTTTTTGTCCGTAACACTGCTCCCTTCACTTAATTTTGCTGTGCTCACTTTACCAAGTTAAAACAATGGTATTTGACATCCTGGATCCCCCTGGTGCATTTACAAACAGCTTGGACAAATCTTACTGATTCTATCTTCAACATTAATTGAAAGAAGGAAAAAAGGCCAACTAAAGCCTGCTCATACCAAAGCCTGTGACCAATAATTGTGTTGACACATGATGTCTTTAAAATTTATGTTAATATGTTAAAGCAACACTTTGAGCTTCATTTTTATTATACATTAATGTACATTCAGCTCAGCCCAGCATCACCACAGCAAACAGCACACCAGCTGTACAACATCCACACACACACGCAAACACTCGTACTCCCACACATAGTATAAGATGCCTTATCAACAATGGGCAGAAAGGAAATGTAATTAGAGCCAAATAAGGAACCTTCTTTTGTCAAGTGAAATCACAGGTATGAAAGAAAGGTCTCCACCCCTCCTACCACCTCCACCATCTCTCCTTCTAACACCTTTCCCCCCTTATACTTTCTTCTCTCCTCCATCTCACTCTTTCTCGTGCTCCCTCTCTCCCTCCATCAATACCTCTCTCTCTCCATCATCAGCACTAAATTCCCATTGATGTTTCTTTTCTTCTGCTGTATCGATCGCTTCATGAGAAGGAGGGGAGGAAGGGAGGAAGGGAAGAAGGGAGAGATGGCGTTATCTGTTAATTAATTTGTCCTGAAGCTGGCCGCCTATTAATCAGACAGATAAGAGGCATTGGATGGCTGAACAGCGCAGACAGGCTGGTGGGGAGGGGAGGGGGTCGGGTAGGCACACACACACAAACACACGGAAATACACACAGATGGAGACGCACATGCAGAGACTCACAGAAACATATGTATGGGAATGTTTGCATACAAACATGATGATGTAACAACCAAGCAGCACACTCACTGTATAGTGATGTATATTACCTATAAACAATTTAAGTATTCACAAAAGCACACAGAATGCTTTAAAAAAAAACCCTCATCTACTCACATACGCAAACCACATCCCGATAAAATCATTGATGTACCTCAATAAGAAAAGCTGCACTTTCAGCTCAATAAATTAATCACAGGGGTTTTAATTATTGGTGTTTCCGTTGTGTGTGTCTTTGTGCACATTTGTGTGTATGTTATGTGCAATTAGAAGAGAGATGTGTTTTGATGGGAGGTATATACAAAATTATTACCATACAGCTAGTCATGCAGATTTGTTTTGGATGACATTTACTTTTTTTTTTTACCTTGTGTGTACTCACTGTCTCTGTGACTCATAGGGCCATATATTGGCAAGAATATGGCGGTACAATACGTATCACTGGTACAGGGGTTACGATTCGATATATTATAATGTTGTAAGCAAGGTGATTTTTTTTTTAACTAATTTTGGGAAAATGGTCATAGTATAAAGAAAATTGGGTTAAAAGTTTACTTTTTAATGCAGTCAGGATAGTAAATATAGATTTCAACAGAGTTTCAACAGAGTTTGGGGGTTTCAACAAAATGAACCACTGCCATGAATCTTTGCATTTATCGGGACATCAGGATACAGTGTTTTTGAGAATCAATCCGTATCACAAGACTTAATATCGCAATATTCAAGTGTATCGATATTTTCTTACACCCCTTGTGACTCAATGCATTTGTGTGTTTGTGTGTGTGTGTGTGTGTGTGCCCACCTCCTGAGCCATGTTTGAGCCCCCACCACTGGCCCCTGGATCAAATTCCACCAGAGGGATGTGCACGCATTGATTGAACCCTCCACACTGCTCCTAATGCCAGAGCACTGAAAATACGCACACACACACACACACACACACACACACACACACACACACACACACACACACACACACACACCAGGGGGACAAGTTAAAACACAACCAGTGACACCATTAAATGATATTAACCCCTCACTCATGTCTTCTTCTCTTCACTTGACCCCGGGGTTTGAACAGATTCAATAAGTGTGTGTGTGTTAATTTTAGCGATGCCTGTGCTTATTTCCTCTGTCCGTGATGAGTGGTGAAGTCCTGAGGACCCCCTAAAGACATCTGTGATGTGTGTGTGGGTGTGTGTGCATGAAGACCCCCTTAAGAAATTCACCTCTAATCCCTTCTGATGATTTCATAAGTAGAAGAAGACACTGCCAGTTGGCAACGATACTGCTCCCTTCACTGTGCTCTGTGTGTGTGTATGTGTGTGTGTATCAATCATACACATTTGGATTCATTCCAGTGTGTTCCTATGCATTTATGTCTATGCATATGTGGTACTGTATGTGTGTGTCTATCTACTGTACATGTGCGTGTCAGTGTGTGTGTTGGAGTGTTAACAGTTGTAGATAGAATGAATTAGAGCACATTACAAACAACAATAGCCTGCAACCTGGACATAATGAGACGCCTGCCATTACCCATCAACACACTGTGAGATAAGAGCCCCAAATGCACATACACACACACAAAAAATACCAGCACACACACACAAACACCCCACACTGTCACACACCTACCATCTCAAGAGGAGGCACATTGCAGCAGATGTTGTTGAAGAAATCTCTTCCTTCTCATCTGCCTGCTTCTCCTGGCAGGATGCTCCTTTCAAACACACACAAACACACACACTGGAGGGCTGCAGTGAGGTCTGACAGGTGTGCTCACATGGGCCACTGTCTTTGCTTTTGCCTATGAAGGCTTGCACATACACACACACACAGGCAGGTGTGAATGGACAGGTGTGTGAGGAGAGGACAGCTGTGAGGAAAGGTGTGAGTGGGCAGGTGTTCCATTAAAGAGATAGACAGGCTAAAAGAGGAAGACAGGGAGAGAGCGACAACAAGCAAGAGTCTGATGCACTTAAAGGGGTAGTTTGGATTCTTTGTACTGCTTCCGTGAAATTGTTTTTTATATAAGCCAAATATTGCTGTCTTCAAAGCCACCAGACTCCTTTGGCAAAAACTCATTTTACGTCACAGAACACGGGAGTTGCTCATTTACCGCCTCCTCAATCTGTTAGTTTTGTGTTTGGTATTTTAAAAGGTTTGTAACTAACTAAGTAACTAACCAATCAAGGCAGTGGCAAAACCCATGTTCTGCAAGATAAAATTGATGTTTTTGGCATGGCTTTTGGCAGCTTTGGAGAGAGCAATATTTGGCTTATATAACAACAGTTTCCCATCAGGCTCTCTGACAGCAAGGTGAAGCAGTGAAAATATTCTAAATAAAGCATACACTTGAATTGATATCGATTTCTTAGAGAGGCCTTTTTTAGGTGGCTAAAATACATTTTGCTGCTGACTCTTTCTGCACAGTACATTGCTAAGCCTCCTTCACTTGTACTCCTGCTGCTTCTTGTGCTGTAGGTTCATACACTGACTATGGATTGTATAAACCCCTTCAGAAAATCAGAAATATCCCTTTAAGTAAGAACGTTATTGAAAGATAGGAAATAAAGAAGTGAAAATCCATGCAGACCGAAACAGACCAATCCGTAGAAGGTAGCTAGCAAACTGTCTTGCCCAAACATACAGGATATCCTGGCCGAGATGTATCAAGATGGATGGAAAAAAGGTGAAGCCAGAATCAGGCACACAGATGGTCAGTCGTAGACAGACACTGACAGATAAAAAGGCATGGATTGCGATTGGAGAGACGGACAGATATAGACGTAGGCAAATAGAAAGACATGGATTGACACTGGAGAAAGCAGGAGTTTTGAGGCCACAGCGGCAATTAGAGTGTGTGTTTGAGCGGTGCAGCAGCGATGGCCAGCATTGATCCATGGAGGTTGTGTCAGGGGGAGATAAGGCCTGCCTTTCCCCAGAGAACAGCCCTGGGCACAGGGGAGAGAGGAAGAGGAGGAGGAAGACGAAGAGGAGGAGGAGGACTCTGGTCAACTGGATGGATGGAGGGTGGGCAGGGAGGGAAGAGAGCAGAGCTGATCTTTACCCTTTCACTGCCTTCAAAGCAAGCTTTATTCTCTCTTTTTTGTTCAATTTGTTCCTCTTTAGATTTTATTTTTAAATACCAATTCATTTACCAAAAGACAATAAAAAATCTTTACAAGAACAGAGCAGCATGTATTTTCCTTTTTTAACCCACATACAGAATATTGCATCAGATTTTCTGCACAGTAACAGACTGCTTAACTCTTACTGTTTTGGTGTTAAAACTTTAATTTAATAATCTTCTCTCTTTTTTCTTCTCCGTGTCGATCTTCCTCAGGTTTCTCTACGCTGTCTTTGGCAGACCAGATGAGTCTACTGCAGAGTGCATGGATGGAGATCTTGATCTTACGTGTTGTGTACCGCTCACTCTCCTTTGAAGACAAGGTTAGTGTCTTCATCTTTAGGTTTGATTGTCACTCTCATGAAAGATACAGCAACACTCAACAAAAATATAAAAACAGCACTTTTTGCCCCTATATTATTTATTAGGCACTGAACTATGGCCACGGGGATCCAGATACCAAATTCGTGACCTGCCTTTTTCTGCCTCTGATTGGCTTACCCTGATATTCTTGCTCTTACCCTAACCAGTCTCTCCTCATGCCTAAACCTGACCAACCCAACCGACAAAGGCAACAAGTACTAGCCAATTAGAGGCAGAGTGAGGCAGGTCATGACTTTGCTCTCGTGGGAGGAAAAAAAAAAGGGATCTGTAGCCCCATGTGAAATAGCCATAGTTCAGTGGCTAATAAATTATTTTTTTCAAGATCACATTTCTGAGAGGCCTTTTATTGTGACCAAACCAATGTACACTTTTGCAATAATCCTGTTTTAATCAGGATATCTATATGCCACACCTGTCAGGTGGATAAATTATCTTGGCCAAGGGGAAGTGCTCACTAACACGGATTTTAACAAATTTTTGAACAAAATTTGAGAGAAATAAACCTTTTGTGTGCACAGATGAAGTTGTACGTCTTCTACTTGAACTCAAGAAAAATCGGAGCAAAAAGTGTTGTGTTCATATTGTATTTTTTGTCGTAGATACATATGTTTATTTGCAACCTCTATGTCTCTTTAGTTGGTGTATGCTGAGGACTACATAATGGACGAGGACCAGTCAAAGCTAGCTGGACTTCTGGACCTGAACAATGCCATCCTGCAGCTGGTCAAGAAATACAAGAGTATGAAACTAGAGAAGGAGGAATTTGTCACTCTAAAGGCCATCGCTTTGGCTAACTCAGGTTTGAAATTTTTCACTCTCGGCTGATTTTATTGTCTGTGTGTGTGTGTTTGTGAGTACATGACTGGCAGAGAAAGAGTTAATCCTAGGAATCTCCAGTCCCACAGGACTCATTTAAACTGAACCATCAAAGGATGCATTTCAATACTCCACATCCAAACACTAACTATCCAAACCATACTTTCACTGAGACATTTTTTCTGTAGTTGTCAAACCTCCCACATGGTTGTCTCGTCATACTGTTATTTTACGCATTCACACACACACACAAAGACACCGTACAAACACGCACACATGCATCTTCAACCTGAAGCCTACCTCCCACCCCCAAAACAAAGTGGCGATCCCTTTTACAATTAGCATAGTCGTCTCTTCGGATGCCTGTTAAATAAGGTGAAATCATTAGAACCCAAAGTCTGTCGATAAAGCCCCCTCTCTGATGTGTCCAGCTGCATCGACAGCTGACTGACACACGCGCGCGCACACACACACACACACACACTCTCTCTCTCCCTCTCTCTCACACACACACACACATACACACACACGCCTTCTTCCTCCCATGACCCGTCTTTTGAACTTTGTCTTGGAAGCCGGCCAGCTCTTCAGTACTCTTTAATTACAAGGGGGGAGCTGTCAATACAATGTGTTTAAATGGGAGAATGCAATGGGAGAGCACTGAATAGGGAGGGAGGGGCTTTTTGTTCTGATTCTGTCACCATCAACACACACGCAGACACACAAATACGCTCACACTCTTTTTGTCAAATATGCTTCAAGCTCATCTCTCTGACACACCCATAAATACACATTCAAACATGTAAGATTAGCGTGTAGTTAAATATGAGCCATTGAAAAATGTATGTACGCACACATCTGACATACTGTTATGCACATGCAGAAAATATTGACATGTTGTTTTCCTGTGGGCTATGTGTGACAATCAATCTCTTGGCTCTGCCTATCTGTGTGTGCATGCATGTCTGCTGGTGTATAAATGTTGCTGACTGAAAGTTGAGAAAGCTGGCTGCTTCTGCTATAATGATGAATTATTTGGAAAACAGGTGTTACATAGTCTTCATTGCCTCTGAGATGTCCATCGGCCTGGATGGGTTGACGGGTCTCGACAAAGAAAGCATGGTTTAAACTTTGCATCAGATCTCAAAAGCATAAATGAAAAGTCCAAAGTCATGAGCAAACTGAAAGGTTCATATACACAGATGTAATTGGGTACACCTGTGCAACCTGTTGTTCATTTATTTATCTATTAATGTGCCTCGATTAATGTTTCTGATTAATCAGTCAGTTAGAACTGCAATTAATTGTCAACTATTTTGATAATCAAAATAGTCTCAGCATTTTTTTTTTAAACAGAAAAGTTAAAAAAATCTCAGATTTCAGCTACTCCTCTATGACAGTAAACTGAATTTGTTGTATTTTGGACAAAACAAGACACATCACATCACCTTTGGCTCTAGAAAACAGAGATAGACATTTTCACCATCTTCTGATGTTTTATAGACCAAACAACTAATTGATTAATCAAGAAAATGATTGGCATATCGACAATGAAAATAACTGTCACAAAATACTAAAAAACACCCAAGAGTCCCGATGTGACATCTTCACATTTCTTCTTTTGTCTGATCAACAACTGAAAAACCAAATATATTTCCAAAATGTTAGGATATAAAGGTCAGAAAAGCGGCATTTGAGAAGCTGGCTCAGTTATCAAAATGGTTGCCAGGTAATTTTTTTGTAGTAGAATTAGTAATAAACCAGTCATTTCAGCTGTAGATCAAACTTTCTGGCCATGAGTTATTGGTGGCACTACATCGGCCTGTATTATAATGAATGTTTTGTCCATCCACATTTACATACACAAGAAGGACAACAGGCCTAAATAAACACTCACACTGTATATTGTCTGATATCAACATTGCACCTTGAGTTTCTTCATTTTTTTAAAATGTTTTTGTTTTATCACTATTGAATAACATGCCAGGCCTGTCACAAAATACTGGGATACTTATTACAGATTAAAAATCATTGTTACTGTTACGCTGAATAGAAATGAAGTGCTGGAAACTTAGATTACTAATCTAACTCTAAGTCTTTCTGAAGAGGATTAGCACGTTCAACTCACAATTAGATAGAAAATATCCAGATAAAACCTGAGAGTAATTAATACATCAAAAGCTCACCTCACTGTTGAGAAA
Organism: Lutjanus argentimaculatus; assembly: GCA_034769285.1. Lineage (NCBI taxonomy): Eukaryota > Metazoa > Chordata > Actinopteri > Lutjaniformes > Lutjanidae > Lutjanus > Lutjanus argentimaculatus. The sequence continues at coordinate 20,859,444 of JAWZSL010000002.1, forward strand.
AGTCACATTTGAAATAGTCATTCTTTTAGCTGATTGAAATCGAAACAGCTGACACCCAAATAAGAACTTTGCATCATTGGCCAGACTCTCTAACTGCTCTTCAAGACAACAGAATGCTAGCATTAGCATTTTGAAGGGCACTGACACTAATTAATTCACAGGATGCTAATCGTCTGCATTAATGAAGCCAAGCCTTAAGAAATGTTAGCAAACGTGCCCCACATGTAAAGACAGCTAAACTGGCCATGGGAAACAGCAGGCACGTGTATGTGTGTGTGTGTGTGAGAGAGAGAGAGTATATGTGTGTCTGTGCATTTATTTATAAGTGTGCGTGTGTGCGTTGTGAGTTCCATGTTAACATGTGTGTTTTAACAGCCTTTTGTGTTCGTGCTCATTAGCGTCTGCTGTTTTACTTGAGAGTGTACTGCAGGTCACAGCACAGGCAGCGGCCATGTCTACCAGCATAAATACTAAACGCGCAATATTAATCAAAAACAATGTGAAACTCATTAAACTTCAGTGTAACTTATGGTCATTATAGGCTGTACGTCAGGTAACTGTTTATCAGAAATCCAAGAATAAGAAGGTGAAGGAGACTGTTTTTTGACTGTGACAGTAATATTCATTAATTTGTATATTTACTATCTACCTTAAAGAATATACTGTTCACGTTTTTTATTTTGTTTTCATATACCAAGAGGAGCCAGGTGAGCTAAATATTTTGCCTGAAAATTTTGAATAAATAATAAAAAAGATAATAAAAGAAAAATAAAAGTGAGTCATACCATCAAGATAGTGATACAAAACGGTTTATATGGTAAAGATGATATTCATGTTGTATATATATGAACAAAAATGTGAATAATAATCCAACTCATTAACTTTAATGAATGTCATATGTATCTTCTGGGCAAGTTAGCATGGGTCACCCACTCTTATTTAAACTGAGAAAAAGAAGAAAATTTGTGAACAGATAGAAGCTGAGTTTTCGATTGATTCCTATAGAATCCAGCCCTCTCATTGGTCTGGTCCTGCATACTGATACATGCATTTCACTCTATAGATCCAACACTGTGTATTTGATTGTGTTTGTGTATGTGTAAGTGTGCACATCTGTGTATATGTGGCTGTGTTCACTTCACATTTTATATTGAATTTTTTCTGTCTGCACAGTATCAATTTTATTTTACATTTACCGTTTGTCTAAGTTCATACGTTCTTTGCCAAGGTTTTAGTGTGGACCTGTGCTTGTTTTCATCTTCTGTGCATATGGAGCATGTGACAGCATAAGTGTTTTTAACTGAATCCACCAGTTACATTTCACAAACATGCTCATTTTAGTTAAATGAAATAAAATTAAAAAAATAGAATTTAGGAAAATGAACTGAAATTATATTGTGTGCTTACAAAGCTAACAAAAATAAAATATAAATAACAGGAAATATCTTAAGTTGAAATCTTTTTGTGTGTGTTTGAGTTGAAATACCTATTCTAAACATCTTAAATATTGCCCCTGAAAAATACTAAATACACATTATAATGAAAAAAAAAACCTAAAACTAATAGTGAAGCTAAATTAAGACGTAACATTTGTAAACAATAAAAACCAAACTGGAACAAGCAAACCCACTTTGTAAACTATCTGAAAATAAACTGAATTAAAAAGAAATAAAATAAAAACAAAAACTAATGAAACATACAAAACTGTAAACTCTGTTGCTGTCAGATTCAAAGCTACCCTAAAAGAGAGTGAAAATAGTACAATCTGAAGTGGCTTGGTGATAAAAGATCACAGCAAAAGCTGCCAACTGAGGTTTGTACACCACTGACCTTCCACATATTCTCCCACCTTCCCACAGACACACATGAGAGCTCCACGCAGTTCATACGGAGATAATATTGAGCGAATACATCAGCTGTGGTGGTGGTATATGTCCATATATGAAACACCTTCACATTTTTTATGAGTATACATGCACTCATAGGTCTCATCTAGTTTGTGTGTGCGTGAGCGTAAGTGTGTGTGTGTTGGGGTGTGGTGGCCTATCAATAGTTGCCTTGTGATTATTATTTAACATGCATGTAGTCATTGATCGGAAACATTGATCGGAGGTTGGGAGCTAAAGGCCAGCTCACATTAAGACTTTGCCTCCCTAAGGGGCAATATGGAGCATTATCATTGAGGGACATTCTCAGCCTTTACTGCCACATATGCTGAAACACACCTTACATGCCAGCTCAAAGAGAGATTACGTGTGCAGCCAAATACTTATGCACGCACGCACACACACACACACACACACACACACACACACGCTCGGACTCTCAGGTGTTCCTGCATCTCTCCATCATTCTACAAGTCTATCTCTTTCTTCTCCGCCCACCCGTCTCTTTGTCTGTCCATTCATCACACCCACAGATCCACACTTTAAAGACAGAGAAAGGAGCAGCCCCTGCATTTAAAGCACCACTTCTGGATTTAGTTTCAACTAGAAATTGTAGGTTTGAAATCTCCATTACAGAGTGAAAGTGTTTAATTCCTGATTAATCATTTAAAGTTTTGAAATTTTTGCCAAATTCTCCTTGGTCTGCCATTAAAACACTGATGTTGTTCACTGCTTTGTATTACCATGTAACTGTAGAGAAGTATGTTGCACTTTTTTAAAAGATTTTATTGAGATTTAGATGTTAAATATAAATAAACATATGTCATAAATAACTTGAATACCATCACTCTTTTGCCCTTCAACAATATGATCCTTTAGATTTTGACCAGTCAATTATTATTGTCCAGGTCCTATGTTCTAACAACAAAAAAAAAAAAAAAAAAAAAAAACAGAGAAAGAAAAACATACCAATAAACAGAGAAAAACAGAAACCACAGTTTTTGTGTACTCAGTGCTTGTAATAGATATGATTTAAAATTGAGATAATTTGTTCATTTCGGTTGTTAAGGTCTTTTCCATGTTGACATAAGAACACATTTCTTTATTCCAGTGCCGTAGTGCAGGAAGGTGTGTAAATTTCCAGTGTTTGTGTATCAGTTTCCATATTTTAATATACTTTAAAATCACATTACACTAGACCATAAAGAATTTCCATCCCTGTGTTCTAGCTTGCATAGGCATCCCTGAACTGAGCCTGTTTGGATTTTGGATTGACTCTGTAGCACCTCTCCCTTTTGCAGCACTGAGCAATAAGGCAGCAGACAGAGGGGGCTCAGGGACTGACAGAGACATATACTGTTGTAAACATTATCTGAGAGAGTTGTGGGAGCTCCCTACACTGCAAAAGCTGCCTGCTTTTATTGCTGGAAAATGCAGAACATAAGCATTTCAGTCAATCAAGGAGTTCATTGCACACTAGGAGGCTATTTTAACAGGGTTTTTTTCATTCATACAAATGCGTTGTCCCATTGCATAAAGTTCTAATTATAACAAATACATCAAACCATAACCCCCCGTTTTTCTTTTGCTGTGTTGCATATAAGATTTATTTTAGGCCTATTCAATTATTTTTTTAAGGGTCCGATTTGAAAAAAGGGGCCGGACGTTTACATTCCCTGTGTCTGACCTGTAAAGTTAGGAATTTAAATGTGTAAAATGATGCACCTTTTTTCCTCCACATTATTAGTTTTCACAATTGGAAAAGAAACAGGGCCAGGTTCGGCCCATGGGTCTTGAACTGAATTTATTTGAAGCTGATATCATTTTCATGTCCCGATTTAGCCAAACACACAACATCTGTGGATACTACAAGCGTCTGATCGGAAATCTTTTTGTTCATGTGTGAATTTCAGTATATTGTATTTTCCTCCTTCCTCCTGCAGACTCCATGCACATTGAAGATGTGGATGCAGTACAGAAGCTCCAGGATGTGCTTCACGAGGCCCTGCAGGACTACGAAGCTTCACAGCACCAGGAGGACCCCCGCCGGGCGGGCAAGCTGCTCATGACCCTCCCCCTGCTCCGCCAGACCTCCACCAAGGCCGTGCAACACTTCTACAGCATCAAGCAGGACGGCAAAGTCCCAATGCACAAACTCTTCCTGGAGCTGCTGGAAGCCAAGGTCTGAGGACGGGAGAATAGACGGAAGGACAGCTAGACGCCAGTCTGAACCACCTGAGCTCCAACTCAGACCCTCACTTTGAATGACCTCTTGCTCTTTTACACGCACACACTCTGACACACATGCACACATACACAGAAAGATATTCCTGAAGTATGTCTGCTGACAAATTCCCCTATGAATAAACACGTAAACTAAACCTCTTACCTGAACCCCTAAACTCCACCGTCTGACAAAAGGACACTCACATGACCTTTTGTTTTGGGTAAGATGCTGACAGACTGACATGACCCAGCGTGTTACCTAGAGGGAAGATGATATTTCCTTTTAAAACTGTTAACAATCACGTACCAGTTACCACGGTGGCTCCGAACATTGAAGATGGCAAAACTCTTATGCATTTAATAACAATTAAGATGTTATTAATGACAAACGCTTAAATGAGGACACATTTAAAAGAAACTCTTCATTTTAGTCCTGAGATACTGTTAAGACTGCACTCGTGTCTCCTTTTCCCTCCCGATTTCCCCCAACAGAGTTTTTTAAGTGTTCAAGAAGAAGACGAGTGGAAAAAAAATGAACACTAAATAAGTATTAATGACGTTTGTTTGTCAAATTCCATGTACAATGAAATTTGGATGATGGATGGACAGAAAGAAAAGAAGAGGAGATTTGCCCTGCCAAAGAATGGAGCTCATCCATTCAGAGGATGCCAGCAAACTTTACTGTCATAACCCAAAACTGTTTCTGATCTGATCTGCCAGTGGCTTTCAGTGCTGGGCCTCAAGAGCACTGCTGGTTTTCTGCTCCACCAGTTATTTAAAATGTTTCTGGTTACCAGTTATGAAAACCAGCAGTGCTCAGAGTTTCAAGGACTAGGATTGGAAACCACTGCTGTGAACACTTTCTGGTTCTCCCTAAATTCAACTCCTGTTTTCCCATGACTCCCCTACGTCAACTACAACTTTACTATTTGTTGTATTTGTTGAGGACCAGTGACCCTGGCCTCCCAAACCTGTCAGTATTAACATAGTATTTGTACACTTGACTTGGCTGAAAATGCTTTCAAACATTCAAACCACTTGAGGTGTGATTGATTGGAGTTTATAAGTTAAAAAAATATTACCAACAAATAATTGAATAAGACTTGATTTACTGTCACAAATTGATTTCTGCTTGTCCAGCAGGTAGCTGTAGACTCAACCCACACCCTCTGTGATGCTGTTTATTCTGTCAAACACTCCTCGTGTGATTGGACATCTGTCTGAGACATTTTCAGCCCGGTTAGTGGCCCAGGTTTGTAGCTCTCCACACTCAAGTCAGTAGAGATTTCAGTCTGTCAACGTGCCATTAAGAATAGTCCAGCCCATGCTCATTACCCAAACTCCAAAAACTGCGAAGTGTCACGTCAGTACTCCCCTCCTCGCTGTGCTGCATTCACAACTTCCAGCTCATCTCTTGCGTCAGTACAGAGATATTTTTGTGAGTCATTCAGGGAGTGATGAGGGAGATTCAGTCACTCAATGCAATACAAACCAGAAGGAAAGGTGTGCTGACAAAACTGACTGAAGAACAACTATGGTTGCTTTCAAACTCCTTATTTTTTCTTTATTTCTATCTTGAAAATAATCTTAGTGATGATACCAGTATTAGGGTTGTAAATAACTGTCATCCTGTATATGACATATAACACGGCTTTGTTTTTGTTATTATTAATATTGTCTTCTTAAAACTGAATCAATCAATATGTCTTTCCTTTTTTCTATCAGCTTGATCACTTTCAGCAATTATCATATATATATAAATATAACAAGTAATAATGTATTAACAAATCAGCGTTTATCTTAGAAAACTCTGAGCAATAGTGGTTTTTAAAGGAGGGGTTTGTGCATATGGACTAAGTCTGCAATATTAACATAACGTGCCAGTCTTAAAATTGGGAGAGAGAGGACGAGGATTTGAGGAGAGTTTGTAGCTTCTCTTTCTCTCTGTGTAACTTGCCATAAGCTATTAGACAACTCAAGTCAGTATTTCCTTTGTGAGAGACAGTGAGGCAGGGACAAATATGGACCATAAGATATTAATGCTGTCACATAAAATGATTATGATGAAGAAGAAGAAGAAGTAACACAAGCAGGTAAAAGATCCAAGATCCACTTTGCAATTATCACATGGCTCTGATGTTTGCACCTTTCTTGTGACCAAGCTCTTTTTGCTGTCACTCTTAATCTGATGAAAACAAGACAGTGATTTATTTAAAATCAACTGTTCAGTGATACACAGTTTTTTTGTCCTTGAGATGTATGTTTCTTCAGCCGCTCATGGTGAGCGTGGGGACCATCAGAATAAGCTGACTAAATCTGGATCTGTGCTGAGGTAAATGGTACTAAACATCATCCAAATAAAAAAAACAAAAAAACAACAGTTTCATGTTAGCTTGCTATTCCACTTTTGTTGTTAGACACTTAATTTAAAGGAAATGTTTATGTGTTATAATGATTAAAACAAACAATCCAATCAGGTAATCTTTTTGGATTAAATTGTATAAGAAATTAATTACAGCTCTACTGATATTCAGCATTTGTTTTGTTTTACTTAAACTCTACAACATAACCTGTATTTTAATTGGACATTAAATGGTCTCAAATAGCATTTTGAAAAATGTGAATTTAATTACCTTAACCAATAAGGCAGATTCCATTAGCAAGTGTCAGTAGCTAACAATGCCATTTGCACATGGGGTGTAAATAGCCAATGTGACTATTTATACCGGGGTGTATATAGCCCAGAATGGCAGAGACAAGCCCCCAGTTGTCTGTAGCCAACAATGTTATTTGCACCTGTTATTTGCTTTAGCCACATTGTCTATTTACACCCCAGGTGCAGTAAATTGTTGTGCAGTAAATTGCCAGTGTGGCTATTTACACATGCATTGTAGCAACAAACAATGATTTTTTAATAAACCTATTGAAGTAGTTTTGTTTCCTAAACCCAACTGAACTGAAAATAGTAAGTAAACTAAGTCTAAAAATGAAAAGCCAACTCTGACTTCTAGTTTCACACAGGTCTCTAACCCCGGCCTCCAAGGGGAGGTCCTGCATTTGACCCCATCATCCAGCACAACCTCATTTCCGCAGAGACTTTGTCACTAATAGTTATAAATAAATAGCCAAAAAGCTGCTGTGCGACTATTCTCACCTGTGTGCAAATAGACACTCAGATTAATTAAAACTGTAACCGCTGATTTCCAGGCATTTTTTATGCCAGCATAGAAAATTCCTGTTTTTAGGAGCAAAAAGTGGAAAGCAGAGCTTACATGAAACTGTCTGACATCTCACAGTCATGTGGAGACACATTTCATTGTTAAACAAGACTGCGTACTGTATAGTTGACTGATCACAGCTTTAACTGGTGAAGACAGTCGAGGGATTTCTTTTAATATCATTGTGTAATTTCTAAAGCCGAATAAGAATGCCAAAATGTGTAATCTAGATGACGGTGTAATCTAATATAAAATGGCAACTTGTCACAGCTGAGGAGTGCTGCAGTTTAAGTGTAGTTGATCTCTAACATCACACGCTCTGTATCAAACATCAGTATTATTAGTAAGGGGTATTTTCTCAGCCTTCTTAAACATTGTATATTGTAAATTATACAGATTATAATTCTAACATAAGACATTTTATTGGAAACAAAATCGAGAAAAAAAAAGAAAAAAATGTAGTTCAGCCTCGATGTGTGTTTCATGTTTGCTGTTTTTTCTATCAGGAAAAAAACCCTGTTTCTTTAAGTTTATCTGTTTTTGTTTTAAGGTCCTCTTTCTGTTCGATCCTTTCCTCCTCTGTTTGAGTCCTCTGAGGCGTTGCTGTGTACTTTTTCTTGTGGTGATTCCCGTTCTTGTGCCGTGTGCTTCTTCTTTAGACAACACAGAGTAGAGTAGAGGCCATGTTGTCTGTCCGTCTGTCGGATCAGTCCGCTGGGGGTCTGGGTACCGGATTCTCTCCCAATGAACCGAACCGGATATAAGGCTCTTCTTCTAGGAACTTAACTAGACCACCAAGAATCAAATTACAGTATTCATCTCTTACCAAACTATACATAAATAATTAAATATTTAGTATCTAAATGAAGAAACACCATACAAGTATTTAAAAAGGGATCATTTGTGTAACTTTCCTGTAGAATAAACAATATACTGTATATCTTTAGGTTTAAATAACGATGAAATGAAAAGGACATTTGAGTAATTCAGAACTGTAGGTGACTCTTTTTTGATAAACACGCTGTACATAACTGCCTTCCATACAGCTCGGCTCAACCATTACCTTTACTGTTTCAGCAGTCAAAAAGAGAAAATATGAAGGTAAAAAACTTTCTTTTTCCCATCATTGTGTCCTGTTTTTTCAGCTCATTTCTCAGAAAATATCTTGCTTCACAACAAAGAGTAAAAAGTAATCGGACAGGTGAAGGTTTGGGCTTAAGGTTTTTGTGGGTTGATGGGAAATGTTACAGAAAAAGCTTGACATGTTTAGTTTGCACTTGCTGTTTCTCTTCACCATGCACTCATGACATTGTGGGACATGTGGGACATCTGCTTTGGCCCCAGTTATTATACTCATTGTATACCCTCTTTATACACATTTATAGATTTATAGATTCTGCGCTACAAATGGCATAATTTCAAAGATTCTAGGACTCGTCAAAGGTCTTAAACATCAACTTATAATGTTTTTAGAGAGGAAATATGCATACCAATTATGTCACAGGTGCATAAAAGATATTTCTAAGTGAAGTCCCCAATGACAGAGTTGAATTTCTTATTTTGATTGTAACTTCAAACACAATGGTATTTATTATCATCCGCTGTACATTAATCTACATGGAAGAAAGGTGCTCTTTTCTTACTATTGTTTCATTTCTGTTGCTGATTTTATTTGTCAGTTGTCAAACCAATCTTGTGTACTTCTGATCAATTCAACATGATGAAAGCTGTCATATGTCTCCCTGAGGTGATTAAGGCTGAGATGGGTTTGGTTGATAGTCATTTTTTATCTCTTTATAGCCAATACTGAATTTGTAAAATGTTTCCATATTTACATAAATATCAAGTTATCGATTGGTCATGGTCAAGTGGGTCCTGCAAAAATGCTTGAACACAAAATAAAAGTAGGACTGCTGTTATTTCAAATGACTAAAAAAATAACAAATCCAGCAGCTAAAATCAGGAGGGAGATTGTGTGAATCTTTCCAAGGTTTTGATATAACTTAACTGCTCGTAGCCAAGACATGATTTAGATGTACAAGTCAAAAGTGATTTTCCTTGAACAATTTTTGTTACTGGGTAAAAAGCAATATTTTAATGACTGTACAATGACGAGACAAGAGTTGCACTTGTTTTTGTTGGGTTATACATCCAAATGCTGTCGTAGCTATTAAGATTATCTTGCAGTTATGAACGACAACAAACCAAACTGGTATTTTTTATGAGGAGCATTGGAAGGAGGACTGTCTAGGTTTTTTGCAGAGCCATTGATAGAAAGAGTTTGACCTGGTTGCACTTTGGGCACCATGTTATCGCCCTCATCTGGAACTTAGATCCATTAGCTGCAAATACTCTATGTAACAATAGTTTAGCTGGAAAACTGAAGGTTATTTAGGCATAGCAACAAAGCAGGATTGTCCATCTACCATGGCTGCCCCTGAAATCTGCTAAGGCCAAACTGTGTCTATCTACAGCTCTACAGTGTTTAGTCGTTTAGTTGTATCTAATCCCCAAATGTAACTGCCACTTGTGCTGCAGCTAACCCTGCAGTCTGAATTTGCAAATGTGAAGAAAATATTTAAGGGAGAGAGAAAGACGACACATTTGGATACAAAGGCTATTTAAAGATTTAAAGAAGGACCCTTGTGTGGTACAGAAGAGTTGCGTACGAGAGAAGACCCTGTAGTGTTATTAAAAACATGTCCGTAGATTTTAGATGTGCTTCACATCAGTAAATGAAAAAAAAGAAACAATAACCTGTATATTTTTGTGACGTGTATCATACAAGTGTGCTCCAACAATAATGTCCATTTGTGTAAATGTATTTATTTCACATTGTATATATTGTTCAATGCAAAAAGAGAGACCTATGATTCTGTAACTTAAACTACTATGGGTTGAAACATTACATGTGTTACTCCAGACTATGCCTTTCAGGATTATTACAGTAGAGCAATATCAATTAAAACCAGGCTTCCAGTTTTGATATCTGTCTTTTGTCTCTGATTATTACACACATTATGTTGTTTTCTAATATGGGTGTCTACCGAACAATAAACACATCATTTATAAGATAGTTCCCAGTGCATGAATGCTAGTTTCTAACTGATTTTGATACAAAAATGCAGGTTTGTAGGTGATTTGAGGGGGAATAACATCCCCATGACATCACTCTGTTACCCCCTCTCTAAATAGTGACACTGCAGGGGCAGAGGAGTTGTTTGGTTAAATATGTATGTAAACACTCTATGCTGCCTGACGCATTGCTCTTTTATCTGCCTGAGGTTTGTACATATTACAATCTATGACCCTGACAACGGCTCTGATCAGTAGCCTGTCTGTATATATGAGTTTATATAAATCCTTGACGCTGTCTGTGGTGCTGAAAAAGTTAACAGGTTTATAATTGCTCCTTTTTCTCTAAACTACGGCTATGGTAGGAACCAACACCGTCATTCATGAGTCAGTTCACTAATCACAGATGAATGAAACAAACCAGGTCAAACTCCCCGTTAAAAAATAACAAATCCCCTGCTAACTGTCCCGCAAGAAAGTAGAACTTGGCTCTACTTTTTCTGCAAAACACCAAAGCATCGTCCAGCAAGGCTTTGCACTGGTGAATCAAACAAATCAAAAGCATGCATTGATTACTTTGTAACCTGAATATTTTTACACTTTACTTAATGACTGTAGCGGCCAATTGCAGTCATGATAACTTTCGAGAGTCTTCTTTCACCTGACGTGTGGTGAGCCTTCAAACTCCCAGATCTGTTATTCAAACAAGACTTCGTGTCTCATCAGTACCTTAAGCAAGATGCTGCCGTCTTGCCTTTAAGGTTGTCTTAATGTCCACTTAAAGCTTGGAACAATCTAGAAACTCTTGACTAAGTTTTGGGTTACACTACTTCTCTGACTGAGAGAGATGCAGCAGCTGCACCTTATAGGCTGCGTGACTGTTAGGCCCTGTTTTGTTTTGTTTTACTTCACATTAGCTGTCATAAGTCTGCTCAGTGTTAATCTGAAGCACACCTGGCAGCACAATGTCTGTCTCAAAGTTGAGGGGGAATCCACTTTTTTCAAACAACTAGAGGACAAAAACACCAAGCATGATTGTTAGCAGTTGGTACAGTCCACACAAGGTCAGAAGCACGGGAGGAAAATTAAACTGTAACCTCAATGACTCTACCAGTGTGCAGATGAAACTGACTATGACAACACCACAAATCTACTGTTTTTTGCCTTAAAGGTGTGTGTGTAGGATTTAGATTGCAACTAACTTGTCTCACTCTCCCCTTCCATGCATGTAGGAGAAACTACAGTGGCTGCAAAACTGTCAAAAAAATGGCAGCCTCCATGGAAGCTCATTCTAAGGTAACAAACACGATTCTTATTTTCAGGTGATTACACACTAATGAAAACATATAAACACGAACATAAGGAATATTACATTAAATTTTTGCCAATAAATCCCTGTAAATCTTATGCACTGAACCTTTAAACTGGAGGTATCCTGAATATAATTACAGAACCCTTGGCAAGGCCAAGAAATGAACAATACACAACCATTTTGTTCAAGTGCTTTAAAATGCATTTTTGTGACGTCCTAGAAAGTACCAGAGCTGTTGTCAAACTGTGGGAGCATGTTCATCAGTTATTTGCTAAATGCTAATTTATCCATAAGGCTAGAGCATACAAACATGCACTTAGAGGTAAACTGTAGGCTCCTGCTACATCGTTGTTATTATTCAGAGTTTCAACTTTTCATGTGAATTAAAAAGAAAGAAAAGCAAAGAATGAGTGGAAAGACTGAGAGGGAGAGGAAGGGAGGTGGGGGAGGAGGAGGAGGGAAAAGGAAGTGGTAACAGCTTGCTCCAGTGGGTGGCTAACTACTGTCCATTCTGAATGGCCAGATCTCCTGCACTTGCCAAGGGCACATACACACACACACACACACACACTCTCTCTCTCACACACACACGCACACACACACACATACAGACATCAGACACACTGCAGAGACCCTAAAAAACATATGACAAGAAAACAAATCCACAGATGCTTTTCTTTCTCTGATTCTTTAACAGTTGTGTTTTAAACAATTAACCTCTGCTCTCCTATATTATTTTGGCTTGCTGTTTTTTTTTTTCTTTCATTTCACTTCATTGCTGTGTCCCCATCACCCTTTTTTTCTTTTATTCTATTCCCCGTTGCTCTGTCAACCTCACATGCTTCCCTATTCCTCTCTCTCTGTCCCCTAATAGCCAGCAGCAGTAAATGGGATGCAGAGGCCAGATATTTAATGTAGCAGAGAGCCGTGAAGCGTTTTAAGAAGCCTTTTTCTAACAGGGGGAGCCCTGACCCGCAGGCAAATATTTTTCAGCCAGATGACATAAGAAGATATTAGCTGAAAGAGAGCAAGATTTTTATTCCTTCTCTGTTTCTTTTCTATTTGGGTTGCTGCCTGGTCACCCGGCCCTCTCTCTGCACATACGTTTTATTTTACTTGCTTGCCTTTTGGAGTTCATTTATTTTATTTTATCTTTGATTCATTATTATGATACGATAAAAGCTACTTGAGCATTTCAGCTGCTGAGGGGCTCTTATCGTTAACCTTGTGGAACGCATGTAAGAGTGGGCTCCACACGCTGCATCGCTAATGGCCAACTTAACTCCTCTCTTCTCCTCCTCCACCTTCTGGCTTCATCTACATCTCTCCTTCTATCTCTGGCCCTCTTGGAGCATCTTTCATCCCTTTATCTTGCTCCTCTGCTATCTTGTCTTTTCTCTCATAATCTCCTCCTACTGTATTTCTCTGTTTTTTTTCTCATTTTTCAGTTCAGTATTGGAATTGGTTGTATTTCTTTTGTAAACAAGAAAATACAACTCAGCACAGGTCTATTCCACTGTGCTCAGCATAAATGACTAACAAATGACACAGCTTATTGTGACTGTTTAACATAAGCACTAAAACAAGGATATAACCCTGATCTGTCACTGTTGATAATCGTGATGAGTTGGGTTTTTCAGTGGTTTAAAGCTCAGCCATCTGATAAGGCATTTTCAGTCACCACAGGCCATTCATCCATGGCAGACATTACTTTGGGGGTCCCGCAGGGTTAATTTTTCGGCCCCATTTCATTCTCCATTTACATGCATAAAGTTTCACTGTTATACCAGTGACACACAGTTATAGCTTCCCATAACACCTAATGGCACCATTAGTCTAGACAGTTGTAGAAGCTGCCTTGCAGATATGAAGTCTTGAATGTTACCAATATTTCCACAACTTAATGAATCCAAATCAAAAGGATAACATCCTTTTCTATTCAGATAACACCCATTACAATAATTTACCATAAAAGAGATTTGATGGATATTTGAGATTTGATGAACAAGTCATTTAAAAACAACAGCCTGTGTACATAAGAACCTTTGGTCACTGAAACTTCAGTGTGTCGGCCTCATTAATATTTTAATACATGGGCTCCCAATGACAAGGAAAGGAAACTTTCGTTTTTGGAACTTTACTTAACTTCAGCTGGTGATTAGTCAAGTCAAATAAATCATAAATTTGCCTCAGTCTCTGGAATATGTGCAACATACAACACCCACTATCCCTAGACCCTTGATTCAGATAAAAACAAACTCCCCCAAATCTCCTTTTATTGGGAAAAAATGGAAAAAAATCTCAGGTAGAGCAAGAAAGGGATGGTCAGACAAGCAATAGATGTCACATGTACAAGTATAGTGAGGATGGCAGAATTATAGATAGATTGTAGATACTGTTAAGACTGTGGATCCAGAAGGATATTGAGCAACTTCCAGGTGCTGCCAAAGATAAAATCTCAGAAATATGACTTCCTTTCCAACTTGGAGACCTGGCAGAGGCCAGACTACACAAACACACAAGCAAAAACACAAATTCATACAGGTAGGAGAAGAGGAACAAAAAGAGAGGATGAGGAGCTAGCTTACACTGTTGCATAGAAATAGAAGAGGAGACTATCAAAAATGTTTAAAATATATTTTATTTAAAATTGTATTATATTTTTATTTTAATGTTGTTGTTTTTTGTTTGTTTTTTTAACAATATTTTCTGGAGTGTCTATTTGCATCTGGGTGAGAATAGTCACACTGCAGCTATTCAGCTCTTTACATCCAGCCCCCTAGGTAAGCTATAAAGAGTGACAAGTCTCTATAGAGAGAGTTTGTGGTGGACAAAATTAATTAAATTTAAACACAGAAGTCTCTGAAACTAGAAGCTGCACTGGCTATTTACACCTAGCATTGCTGACTATGAATACCTGTGCTTTTCTCTCCCATGCTAGGATATAGGCTCCACTCAGGTGTAAATAGTCACATTTGCTACTCCACCCCAGGTGCAAATAGCATTGTTGGCTACTGACACCTGGGTGCTAATAGCATCTGCCATATATTTTTAGGTATTTTTTGCCTTTGTTGGATAGAATAGGGTAAGGAGGCAGACAGGAAATAGGGGGAGAGAGAGCAGCATGACACACAACAAAGGTCACCTGCTGGAACCGAACCGGTGGTGTTGTGGTTATGTGGCTTGTGCTCTACCCATTCAGTTACCAAGGTGCACCTAAAACTGATCATTCTGTCCAATTTACAAAACTTGACATCCGTAGTTTGCACTTACCAAACCTATCTATGCATATATTTATGTCAATGTTTTCATGCCATATATGATCTCGATTTTCTTCGTCATTAATTTTCTAACTTGAACTTTAGCTCAGTTTAGTCACAGCTATAGAGAAGCCTTTAGCAGCTGGGATCAACAATATCTGACATAGTATAAAAAAAACCAGAGCAACGATTATGGTCCGTTCTCAGCTGGATGGACTTGGAGCATTTTTATAAGAAAAAAACTAAATGCAGTGCAGTTCCTTTCTTTCCTTGGAAGCAGATCTTGCAATTTTATTCAGAAATCTGTGATTTTTTATTTTATTATTATTATTTTTTTTGTTAAAATGTGGAACATATAATAACACAGTTACACAAACAGGCTGCTTCATTCAGACCTTACACTGGAGTCTGATTTCATTTCAGCGCAGTTTTTATTGGGTTTGAGGGAAAGTCTGGATGTGATTTTCTCCTCCTAATATGGTGCCAAACAGGGTCAGTCTCCAAGGGTGACCATATCTGTTTTAGGCGCTGTGACCTGTAAAGTGCTAATGTGTGGCAGCTTCACACTGATGGTGTTTCAAAGGCCTGTTTTGGGGCTATTTAACCCCCTTGTGTGTGCCTATGCGTATATGTATTTTTAACACTGTGTGCGTGTGGTTGTGTGCTCATTTTGGCATGTGTGATTTATAATTTTACAATCTTGTGGGGTCCACATGTGGTCATATGTAAGCTCTATTTGTATGTGTCTAAATTTCTGTGTGCCTTTGGGTGTGTGTGTGTGTGTGTGTGTGTGTGTGTGTGTGTGTGTGTGTGTTATCCCCATATCCCCTTGTATCAGTGCTAGGGTTCCCCTGGGTTTCACAGGCCTAGTGACATGGACTCACGGTGGTAATGGCCTTTCACAGCATCTAGCTCCCCTGACACACAGACATACACACACACACACACACGCACACAGATAAGGAAAGTAACACAGTGCACAGTGACAAATGAACTAGTGCACAAATATGGGCACAGATGAAGAAGAACACACAATAAATATGTAGAATATATGAATGAGTAATGAACAGAAGGTATCATTTACAGATAAATACAGTCACATAATTGTTGTGAGTCCAAATCCCTCTAATGACTTTCATAATAAATCACAGTGTGGTCTTTTTTCAGTTTTTCCTATATCCATCCTCAGCTTTGTTTCTATTAAAGCTATAATATGTAACAGTTCACATTAAAATATCTAAAATGACTAGACATATGTAATATATTGTGCTGAACTGTGTACTTACATTTACCCAAATGTTTCCAACAATGTTCAAATCCAGAGAAATTGATTCAGTTTATTCAAGGTAATGGTGCATTTCATATGGTTGCCTGACAATGGCATCCAAACGTCACACCCTCTAGTAGCTATAACTTCCAAGGAAGCACGAGATACATCAGAGAGTCAGGAAGGAAGTCAGTGAACGTGACTAAATGTAACATGAAAAAAAACTTTAATACATTACCTCCTCCGTGAACATGATTTCTGAGTCACATCAGATAGATTTTCATTGCCATGGTGGTTGTTTACAGCTGCAGGCAATTTGAACAAGCACAGTGCAAAACCTTCTGCTTCTCGCTTTGCTGCCTCATATCACTCCACTAAAATCCTCCCACCAAATGACTAATTTTTTGAAAGGAACCCTTCAATTAAAAATTGTTAGTGACATGCAGTGGTCACATTTACAGATGCATGATACTGGATTTTTGCAATATGTCTATATTTTCCAACTCATTTTAGCTGATTGCAGATACTGATATAGGGGCATATTTTTTTACACCTACGTCAGAGAACATGAAGTCTCTTCTGTAGCTGAATTAACATATTATTATGCTATACTATTATCGTGATAGTTCACAGGCAGATGCAGACATAAAGTACAAAGCTTTTCAAAATGTACACATTCACTGGGCAAAATACAAAAACTACTGCTGACAGTTTTTTTTCTCTTTGTTCTTTACAAATTTGTTATAATGGTCGGGGTGACGGCTCTTAAGATGAGTAATTAAATTCATAGTGTTGAAGGAATGTGATTTGGCTCCTCCACACACTGGCCGATCATTGCAAATAACAAATCTGATATCTGTTTCAGTCACTTTAAAAAACCTCCACACCAAAGACATATTCATGTCACATGTGCATAATTAAAGCATCATTATTTTGGCAGAAATACTGGCATTGTGAGCCAAAACAATATTTAATTTTAGAGATTTATCTACCAATACCAATGATGTGCGGACAAATGAGACTAAATTAGTTATTTTAACCAAATTTCTAATGAAATAATAATACTTACTCCAGCTTTAACAATGATGACAACAGCTTCCACACTACTTAGAATCACAAAGCTATCAAACTACTGCTTTTGTCATTTTTGGAGGTGAGAGACCCCAACAGAGATGGACACTTGAAAGTCATTGAGAAATTACATTTCTTTCTTCTCTCCTTGTCCTGTGCTCTCCATTGACCCTCTCTCCATCAAATCACATATGGCCTACTTAGCTTACATGTTAACTAGCAGACCACTCCGCTTGTAATGTATGTCCCCTCATTTGTGCAAACCTTCAATGATTTACTTCTTCTATGTTCTCTCCCTCTTTCACTCTTTCTCATTCATTCTCTGATCTTTCCTCCATTCTTTTTTGTCATTCATTTTTTCTATCCTATTCACTATAACTATAAATCACATGTGTTCACTTGCCTCACTTCCATCTCTCGCCTCTTTCCATTTCTCCAACATCCCATCCTCTTGTGTCATCCCATTCTCCATCCTTTCCCGTCTCTTTTCCCATTCTGTTCCCCCATCCCTCTATCTCGCAGGGTGTAAAGTGGCTTAGGTGGCCACGCGCTTTTGAGCTGCATGTGCGAGCTATAAGAGGGTCAGCTGTCTATTTGCACTTTTAACGTCTTAACTCTATACGATGGGCCATTTATTCTCACTCTCTTCGCTCTCTCTCCCTCCCTCTCTCCCCTGTCCCGTCCTTCTCTTTGTGTCTATTGCTCTCTATCTCTCTCTGAGGACAGTAAATGTTTTAACTCTCCATTCTATGGGCCATTCATTAAGTTAGTGTACTTTAATAAATAGTCTGATGTGTCACTGGCCAGTGAATTAGTGGCACTTAAAATCACCCACTAGTGGCCAATAGATAGCTGGAAGGTTTGATATGCAGCAGCCACTTTTCCTCAGAAAACCAATTAGAGCTTACCAGGGCCGATATGTACGTTAATAACAAGCATGTCAGTATTTAAAGCACAAACAATTTCACTTACTCATCTCTGTTTACTGTGTGTCAACACACAAGAGAAAGTCCTGACATTATGTTCCGAAAAAAGTAGGCAGTTTTATAAATTATCTTATCTTAAACTCTGAATTCAAAATACGTTTTAACACACAACGAACATAAAAAGTAGTAGAGGTAAAATAGGTAGTAGTGGTACAGTAGTGAAACACAGTTCTATTGCAATGTATGATGGCAAAATTACACAATCACATTGCACAACAGTTTATGTAATCTAATTACAACTAATTACAAATATCAACTTTCAGTTCCATGCTGGATGTCAGGTTTCGTTTATTTAAGAAGGCAGGAAGTAAACGGGGGGATTGGGTGTGTAACATACCTGACTAGAGCTGGTATCCCATCCCAGACCAAGCAGACAGATTTTTTTGTTTGTTCGTTTAACTTTGTTCCTCGCTGCAGTGATGTAGAATTGTTCTCCAAGTTGATTCAGGACACTGTGGCATCACTGTTGGGTTCGGTTACTGGTGCAACAGGGCACATTTATTTCCGCTAAACTTTCAACCAGAGCAGGAAGTTGAACACTGCTTTTTAGACTGGAATTAAGTTCTCATACTTTTTTAAACTGAGTGTTTTAGTTGCCTAAACTAAGTACACCTTAAAAATGTTGGCAATAATGGCAATAAATGTTCAAAAATATTTAGGTGCCAGTGTAATAGAGTTGGCTTGTAATATTGTAAGAGATTTAAAGAAATGCAGGATATCAACATATCCTCCAAATCATACGCCCTAGTAGGTCGTACGTGGACATACGACCCATTAGAGCGTTTCTGGTCGTTTTCTGTTGGAGAACAGGCTGCATTAAGAAAAGCAGAAGTCACTAGAAGAGTTGTGTGGTGCAACAGGGAGGTGCCCACCCCTGACACAGGAGACCCGAGTACGAATCCTGGCAAGGTCCAGTCTGATAGTGCTTCTGTTTTTGGGGGTTAGGGTTAGGGTTAGGGTTAGGGTAAACGTACGTATAGGTCGTATAAAGCTGCTTTCAAAAACGACCTCTCTGGTCGTTTTCTGTGGAGGACAGGCTCCAGGATATGTGTCTTTTTCAGTTTTAAAGGGACAGTTAACCTCCAAGCCAAAAATATGTATTTTTCCTCTGACCTGTAGTGCTATTTTAGTTTGTTTTGGTGTGCGTTGCCAATTTTGGAGATGTTGGCCGTAGAACAGGAACAGACGGCTTGTGGTGCTCAAAAATACACAAAACTCAACAGCAATGTATCTTTCAAGAAATTATGACTCGGTTACTCAAGATAATCCACAGACCTTGTTGTGAGAAGTTTCATGAAGGAACTACTTTCTTTGTGCCATAGAAATAAAATAGCACTGTAATTGTAACTTAAATGGGACATTTTAGTTAATACAGCAGTAAGTTTCACAGCCAGCAAAACTTTTGATACTCCAGCTATTGTTGTACCTATGCAGCCAGTGATGTGCAATTTATTCTGTGACTCTTTTTTAAAGAAATTAAATAAACAAATTCTGTGCATTTAATAGGTTGATTCCCATGGGGGAACCTGAGTGATAATAGTTGCTGAAGTGCCCTGAGCTAATAATATAGCCTTGACAGGGGAAAGGTGATTGGCATAGACAAAGTGTGTGTGTGTGTGTGCGAGTGTGAGACTAGATGATTATGTGTATGTGCATTGTCAAGAGAGGCAGGAGGTTAATTCAATCCTATAGAAACGCAGCATGGAGGGGATTGGACAGCACAGCCCTGAGGGTGTCACTGGCCTCAACCCCAATAGGGGGCAGAAAGCAAGCACACACGCACACACATACACACACACACACACACACGCATACGCACACCACCACTATGCTCACACACACGATGTGGACCCTGTGACTTGAGGGTATAAAATCTGAAAAGCCTTGGAAAAGCCAAATTGTTTTTATATCTAGTTTCTGGTGCATTTCATTTAGAGCCATGGAGGATAAATGATGAACATGGATTAAAATATATATACAGTATATCTATTTATAGAAAATGCTGCATAAAACAAGGACAAGAAATAAGAGGACATTTAGAGAAGAGCGGTGATGGAGGACGGTAAGAGGGATTGAGGGCATGGGGAGGGGAGAAGGGAATAGAGTGAATGAAGGAAAGAATGAGTGGTGCCTGTGGAGAGTGGGGTGTGTGGGAGAGGTGTATGAGTGGAGGACAGAAGTGACCAAAATAGAGTATAGACAGCAACGTGACGCAAGTGGCAGAGGAAAATGGAAGAGATAGCCTAAATAAACCTCACACCGGCACAGCAAAGTGCATTTTCAGTTAGACCAGCAGAGTTGCCAACTAAGCATGTTGCTGTGGTGTTTTTGATATTTGATGTATATCCATATTTGATGGAGGCTGTATATTCAGTTTGAAAGATGGACAACAAATTTTGCCTATTCCCCTTTCGTCCACTCTCTTAATGTCTTGTGAAAAAACATTATTGACTAGAGGGAAGTTACTCAGCTGGAAATGTTTGGATGCCAGCATCTAGCAGCCATTGTGATGCTGCATCCTAAGGCACTGCCAAACTGGCCTCAGCTTTCTGCCATGGTGTTGCTCTCTTTATGAGTATCGTGGCCCTACAGGGCATATGGCCAGGGTAGCCTGAGCCAAAAATACATTTACGTTTTGCAGAGTACAGCTTCTCTTCATGCTTTTCCCCCCTCACATATCCTCTCTTTTCTGAGTACAGGATGGCCCACTGAATCCATAGCAGACTGAAGGAAGCTGCAGAGAATTTAACCATTATGTGAATCTGTAGAAACATATGCATATATTGCATATTTGCCTGGTTTGTAACAACTATTTTTGCCATATAAATATTGATATGACATTTGTTGTATGTATGTTTTAATAAAGATACTACTATTTTTTTTCCAACAAAATGTTTAAAACTAGAATTACAGCCTTGTGGTTGTAGGCTTCCTCCAACCAGTCAAAAGGCAGTTAACATCCATGTCTGTCCAGACTCATAATAAGCCTACATCTAATGAAAACTTTGAACAAATTTAATAAATGAGATTCAGTGCATTTTTTGGCAAAATGTAAGTATGTATGTAAGTATAATGAAGAATGTATTTCAATATATGTGTAATTCTGGTGAATAATTTCCAGTGAGAAACATGCTGTCTTCACTAGACTATTTTTACAGAGGAGTACAGAGGACTGACAGAGAGCTGAACATTATGATGTCACAGTGAACTTGGCCTTTCACCTTTTGGATATAAAATGTCACCAGTTTATCCTTTTAAATATTTGTGTGAGATTTTTCATAATAAGTGTATGATTTCTTGAGTTATGACCAAAAATGTATTTTTGAGGTCACAGTGACCTTGACCTTTTAACCTTTGATGACCAAATTCTAATCAGTTCATTTGTGAGTCCAAATGGATGTTTGTGCCAAATTTGAAGTTTCCTCCTGGTGTTTTTGAGTTCACATGAAAGGGACAGAGATGGACAACTCAAAAACATAATGTTTTCAACCATGGCTGTCACTGGCATGGAGGCATAAAAAAAGAAAGAAATATGGAGAATGTTGGTGTTTTTGTTCTCTCAAGCAGTGGTTCTCTACCCTTTTGAGTCGTAACCGCCCAGAACAATCAGGCTTTTGAGTGCATGTCTCCTATGCTGAATGTCTTTTATCACCTAACGTCACTGAGAGCAGCTTCCTGGCTCTCATTCTGTGCTGCTTGCCACAATATTATATTTTATTTTACTCTCCACAACCACCTGGTGACCCCCAGAAATGATCTCACAACCCCCTTGGAGGTCCCAGCCCCAGGTTGAAAAACACAGCCCTAAAGGTATGCTGATGAGTTTTTGACCACTAGTAGCACTGTGGAGCAGTGTTTTTAAAAGTGGGTTACATTTTGATGGTGTTGTGCATGTCAGCATGGACGTACATGCTCCAACATGTATCCTTGAGGCTTCTCAGACCTCAAGCATACACACAATATATTTAGGTGAGAAACGCCAAATGTAGACAGAGCTTTTCTTTATTTGCAAGAAAATTCCACACTGCGCCTTTAACCTATACGCCCATGAATACATGCTAATATGCACACAGACATGTGTGTGCACTCTGAAAAAAAAAATCTGAAATCAATGGTAGCCAAATGATGAGCTTGCACTCACTGCTACCCTATTATTCAGGAGTTAAAATTGTTCTTGAATGCATCAGGCCTCAAATAGATGTGCGAATGTGTGCATGTGTGAGTGTGCGTGTGTAACATTTCCATATGGACAACCTAATATTGTATTTTGCTAAAAAACACACAGCCCGACCATCAATTTATTCCACTTTTCCTAATCAGCAGCAAGGCCAAGGATGTCTCCATACATATTCATGCTGCTCTGGAGACTCAGAAAGACGGTACATTTACAGCCTACATTTACCATATTACCCTTAATGTTATTAGACCAGCAAACACAATTTAGCCAAATATAAGTCATACATAAGTAATTTAGAAAATGAGACAATATTAATTGTGCGATCGTCATCCGGTTTTAATCCCGTTTGTGTGATAGCACTTCAATCTCTGGAATTGAATGCGCCTGGCTGAATAAATTAGTACAATCAATGTATGACTAGATTCTCTGTCATGTGGACACACTCTGTGCAAATCTATGCAAATGTCTTATGAGGAGAGGATAAGAGAAACTCTTCTTGGCTAACAAAGCTCTTGATGATCATAGCCTATCTGACACAGTGGTGTGATGTCATTTTCACCCTCTCAGAGAAAAAGAAAGAAGCAAAAGGGGAGAATATGATGAGGGATGCTAAAAGACAAGCTTTAAAATTCTTTTCTGGGTAAATGCTCATGCTGTATGTGTGAACGGTGGCTTGTAGTAATGCACCGGCTACCCCAACTGCCATTTTGTCTTGATGCCTCTAAGCAATAAAAACATACAATGTTATCATTCTGTTGTCCACTGAAAAAGTCAGGTAGCTCACAAGTCTGACATCATGAGTCATTTTTTTATTTTTCAAATTGATGTGTAGATATACAGCTACAACATTTCTTTAACAGAGATCATTATTTACTTTGTGTGAACATTTAAATATAAGATTACCAGTTTTCTTCCTCTATTTTCCAATTTTTTACTTCCTACCTCCTTCCATCCAATTTCATTCTCCTCCTTTCACCACCTTCTACTTCCTCTTTTCCCTCTTTTGCTTTCTCTTTTCCCCCCTTTCTCCACCCCTTTCCTCCCTACCTCTATCCTAGCCCCTAGCCACCTCCCCTCTCCTCCTCTCCCCTCCCTTTGCTCCTCTCTGCCTGGTATTGATTAGAAGGCGAACCTCTAATCTCCTTAAGGTCATTAGGAACACTTAATTAAAACCTAGTTAGAATGCCTTTGTTCAACCAAAGCAAATTGCAGCTGTTCAAACGCGATTAGTATGATAACGTAAAAACTTGTCGGCAGGGAAAAATATAAGAGAGGCTCTTTTTTTGGTAGAAATGTTTACACAATTTAAATGCAGAGCGCTTAAGCACACAGTGGAAGTCTAAACTAGTTTATACTTGAGCTAGTGCTTCTGCTCTGTGTGTGTTGAGGGGATTGTTTATATTTTGCTAACGGATGTTCAGCTTTATGAAACTGGAGGATTTATGCATGCAACTGGCTTAGGTTACCCGAGCAAAAATGTAAAAATGTAATTTAGAAAATTTGTCTAAAATAGTTTGTTTTATGGGCCTGAAGCGAAACAAAGAAAGAACCAAAAAAGATCATGTAAATCATATAATATGACGAGTAATAAGATTACACACCCTCACTTTCCTCTGAGGTAATATGGACTTCTAAGGACATATACACATAAATATTTGAATATTTAATTACATTATTATCAACCATTTATCATAGGAAAACAGCTATAGAATGCATTATTCGGTCACTTATGGGGCTTCATCACAGACTCATAATGTAATTAGTAATTCATGGTTAATTGTTACCAAGGCCCAATTAATAGCACACATAGCAAAGCATCCCTGGTGACTGCCATTAAATTGCTGACAGGGGAGACACCTTGCCAGCTCCTTTGCCTCCCCTTCTGGCATTCCTGCAAATTAAAGGGCCTTCTTTTAAATCATCCTTCATTTCAGCTCTATTTCACGTGGAAATATAGAGCTAATCATAATTTATTCTGCTAATTGACTATAAGCTATGTACAGGAACATCAGTAAATACTGAAACTTGGGATGACTGATTTCAGACCTATTGCCTTATCCACCTTTTGAAAATGGATATTTTGTTTTTGTGGTCATTTCAGAGAAGTGTGCCTAATTGGAACTGTAAATTTATTGATCATGCTTTTGATTATTACATTCCTTGTAGTCAAGTACTTGTCTTTGAGGCATTGTATGTATGAGTAACATTTTTGTCTTTTTGTTTAATGTAATTAAACAAAAAATAATTAAAGGGACTTGTATATTGCATGTACAGCAATACTCAACTTGCATGGGAACAACATGGCGGATTGACTCTGTCTAGGACCTGCAGTGTAACAACTGTTATGAGGTAACGAAGACATCATGATTCTTATTTTCAAGTAACTATACACAAATGAAAACATTTGTATTTAGGCCTATATTAAATATTTCATTTCTACCAATAGATCGTCCTAAATGTTACACACTCAACCTTTAACAAGGTGAAAAGAATGGCAAATGCATATAAAACAAAGACATGTGGCCCATATCATGCGAAACCTATTTTAAGTTTTGACTTTTGGCTCGATCACGTTATTCTTGATGAAAGTTTTTAAAACATATATACAGTACATTTAACAGTCTCCCTTATTATAACTGTTATGTGTAAGTCAGTCTAGTTTGTAATGAGTGGAGAATGGAGGTGTGTTTACTGTAGATGCTTCTCAGTCTCGTAGGCACTACAAATGAATTAATAACTCACAATTTGTCCATATACATCTACCACAGATGTAGTATTTCAGTAAAATAAATAAATTTGACCTGTAGTCCATCTAATGATTTTCAAACCTCACTCTGTGGCCGGAGCGGATCACGGTTGCCTAGCGACGGCAGTAGCGTTCCTCTCTACTCTGAGAGCCACTTGTGTGAAACCAGACTCATCCCACGTAGGTGGGGGGTAAAAACATTACTACCAGCCAGGCAGGGGGTAATTAGGCAATTTAAATAGCATATCAATGCCTCCTATCACGGACAATCTTCTGTAACAGATACAAAACGGATATGTCGCAGAATTTGTTCTCACGCCACCCCCGGGGCTCTCAAGTTTCCGTTACTCGGCTGACAGCAGTGTAACGTCGCATCACCGTTACTTTGTATCCTGCCGCCTTGAGCGCTGCTGGCCAGATGGCGTCTCGCTGTAATCTCCTTAGCGCCGTGTGCCGCATGTTCTGAATGAGGGAGGTAAGACAGAAAGAAAAGAAAAGAAAAGAGGAGCTTTGTCAAGTTCAGTTGTGCTGTCATTCGGGTTTTCTCTGTCGAGGGGCTACAGCGACGGACAAAATGTTTGGACAGGACTATTTTTCTTCTGGAGCGGTGTCTGTTATCGCTGACAGGTGTGTGCAGAAACACAGGTAGTCTGTTTCGCTCGACTCATGCCAGAGCAACAAGTTGAACGTGTCCTGAAGCTGCACTTGTGATGGGGATAGAGCCGTGTGCCGGGAGTCCACAACAACAGGTAACTTAACCAGATATTTCTGCATGTTAACAATATCTGCATAGATTCACAAATTTGTACGGCATAAAGCCCCGTTATTAGATAGACCGTGAGCTTCCCTGTTTCCTGACGGGCATTGGAGGCTCCAAGTAATTCAACACAGGAGACGACTGCACTGCTGGCCTCTTTTTGTGTGTCAGAAATGTGAAATTGAAGCTGATAAGTATTGTAATGAAGAGCTTTGGCCTAAGCCTCAATTTCCAACAAACTTATGTGAAAACCCCGTTCAGTAGGATAAAAACCTGGAGGCCAGATGCCGGAGGAAAAAAGGGCATGTTTAATTCAATGGAAAATGAAGAAAAGGGGGAAAGCAATGTAGCAGTATCAGTTGAGCTGTGCCTCCATCAAGCTGTACATGATAGTGTAGGCTTTGGTTAGGGAATAGCCTGCATGGCATTTCACTCTCCTCAGATTTGTCTCATGTTGGATTTTGGTCTGACCACGTCTTCTTTCCTTCTCTCCTTCTCTCTTTTTCCCTCTCTAGATTGTGAAATCCTACCTATCATGTGAAGGCTTTGGTTGTGGTTTGTGTGTGGGTGTGGGTGTGTGTGTGCAAGGGACAGAGACAGTGTAACAGAGAGCCGAGCTTCGTAGCCTCACCCCAGGGGCACTGGCCTGTAAAAAATGTCCCTGTAACCCTGGAACCATGAAACCATGACAGTCATCACTTATTCAAGCGCTGCTGGAAGGCTTCCGAAAGAAATCCAGGTTCCTGAGCATCACTTGGCTTCCGGGAATGTTCCAGAACCCTGTCCGAGGTTCTAGACCCTCGAACCATGCTGGACCCCTCAGAGAATCCCATCCTAGACTCTTGTGGGGTCAAAGGCCAGAGATGGATTGAACAGAGAGACAACGAGAGAGGAGAAAAAACGAGAAGAAAGGACAAACGTGGGGGAGACAAGTCAGCAGAGAGAGTCAGCGTGTGTAACTTAAGGAATAAATGCAACAAGGAAGTAAGAAAAGACCTTAAAAGTGGGAGGGAATGTGTGGAAGGACGGCACAAGAGCAGGACAGATGTCTCTGGGATTCTGTCAGTTGCAGAAACAGAAGGTGAAGTCAAGCAAAGGGAGAAAAGAATGGTGAAAAGGAAGACGTGGCCTGTTTTTTCCTCGGCAATTTCACCTGAAACACATCACTGAAGGAGAAGTGAAGAGAGAGAAAAACATGATGATGAGATGGCATCATATCTTCCTCTGGTTAATTCTCCTCCTCTTCAGCCTGTGTCCAAAACCTGCTTCATCACAGGTAAGAGGGGCTGTCAAGAGCCAATTCAAGTCTCTAATCCAGAGACTGTGGAATAATCATTGTTAAAAGACAAACTACTGTATTTATGAATTATTTAACGATGACTAAATAGGCCTTTATCAAAGCAGACATTTTTACTTGTCATAGTAGGAAAATCACAGGTGTTACTAATAACATTTAACAATGGCTCTGTCCTATGGCTCTAGCCATCATTAATTTTATTATTTACACCTGTGTTTTTATTACTTGAGCCTACTGGAAACTACAAGTTAATTAATGTCTATACAGCAAATATGTCCAAATGTAATGCCTTTTTTTCTCACAAAGTAATTGTCTTGAAATCACCTGTCTTAATATATTTAAAATGAACTGTGTACCTACAGTACGTGTGACAAAATGGGCTATGCTTTGTTGCAGGGGTTCCCAAACTTTTCATGCAGGGGTCCCCCACAAAAGATGAGCATTAGACCATGGACCCCCAATATGAGAGGATTTTGTGGAATCCCACCTGAGGATTTTTTTCCCCTAAAAGTCCTAAAAGTCAATCAGTGATCATACCAGAATCACCATCAATTGCAATAAATCAAAACTGATAACTCTGTTTTTTCCCTTGTTGTTCCAACTTCCAAAAAATTGATAAAAGTTAAATTACTCTATTCTTCCTTCTGTTGGGGACACCGTACAACCCATTCATGGACCTATGTTGGTCTCTGGACCCCAGTTTGAAAACCACTGCTATATAAGGCTGGGCAATGGTATCCAGTATTTTTTAAGGTATCGACTGAAATAACCATGTACCAAGTACTATCAAAACTTCTCAAGTTATTGATTGACTCACTAACGCAGCAGCTACAATCCGTACAGTCTGTGGTGTGGTGAAGTCGAGCATGGTGTATTTGATGTAGTAGGCAGTTCATTGTGCCGAGATGTCACCAAAACATTGTAAAGTAAAGGTAATAGTGTAGGTACTAGTATCATAATTTTTAAAATGATACTCAGCCTAATCAAACCTAATGCAATATGATTATCCTATTCTCTAATACCTAGCTGTTTCAGTTTGTGGCAATTTGAATTTAACTCTCAGAATTTCAAAAAATGGCCTCATAGATAGCTGTTGTATCCAAATGTTTCAGGTTGCTGCTGCCACAAAGTAAAGTAAAAGTGACAGGAGACCCAGAATGAATAAAACGATAATACTTGTTATACTGTCTTAATTTTTAGGGAAATTTCCCACGAATGGAGAACATTGCTGCCTTCAAACCTGTGTATATCTCTCCGGCTCGATCCACCTGTGGGCTTCCGGAGCGGAGCAGCTACTGTCAGTCACCGCCCTCTCAGACTGAGCTGATGACGTGTTATCAGGCCTTCTGTGTCCAGGAGTGTCCCTATAGATCCTCAACACCGCCGTATGCCCCACTGCTACTGCATGCACACAGGTAGGTGGATCAAATTCACAGTAAATGTTATTAAGGTATTTCAGAAGGCTATATCATTTATAATGACCTCTGAGCTTTCTTTCAGTCAATGCAAGATAATTCACTTAACATAGATTGTAAAATAATTTTGGTGAGACTGCAGTAGATTGCTTATATTATAATAGATTTTTGCATGTGGTATATATTTGAAAACAAAACACCTCTTATGGCCCTCATGAAAGAAAATATTGACATTTTTAAACTTTATTACAGGGTTACCTGTATAACTGAAGACAGTAATGACACTCGTCCAGAGATTGGAACCACTACCAGTTCAGACGGGGTTTCTGGTGGACCCAGCAGTGTGCTGTTTCAGTCAGTCCAGGATGGATGTCTAGTCTCTCCCCCCTCACAGAAACTAGGAGCGTTGGGTTCCCTCACCCTGGCATTGTGGATTAAACCAAGGTCTCCTGGAGAGATGTGAGTTTAACTTTTGTCATTTCTGTAACATGAAAATAATCTGCCAGTGGCGTAGGTGGACATATGAGACCTTTTTTAAAGCAGCTATTTGCTGCCACTGAGGTTTACATTGAACATCAGTGTCATCTTACAGTACGTACAGTGTACTGTGCATTACAAAATATATAGATAGATCTTTGATGGATGGATGGATTCTAGCTAGCTTTTTGTCTCTAGAGAGCAAATGTACTGTATCTCTACATTACATCTTTTTTTTACTCCTTGTGCAAAGAAGCAAAGTTGTGTGAGTGTACATGACAGGTGATTGGTGTTTTTTGTGTTTGTCAGGTCATGCAACAACTCTGTTTATGCTGTAACTTTGTGTTTACATTTAAGTTGAAAATTCAGATCAACTCTCTTGATTTTACTCATCATAGGTTTCATTATAAATACTACACAACTAGAAATACATCGAAAGTTGTGTGAAATTCTATATCAGCCAGGGATAAATATATTTTATATATATTATTGATAGATTCTGATCTCAGTCATAAAGATGACAAAGATACATCAGACTTTGAAGTTTGGTTTGATTCAAAGCAATAAAAGCATCATGTTACATCTAGCAAACTTTGTTGATACTTTACTAGATAAAGAGATGGACAGTAGCTCAATTATAGGGGTAAAGAAGCTGACAGATCTCATTGCCTGGTTAGAAACATGCTGCGTCTCATTCAGCTGTGCTCTTTAACACTAGATCACAGTACAAGTACCCAAAAACTGACTCAGGGGCGAGAGCGGACGTGGTGAAAATAGTCCTTAAGATAAAAGGCATGTTAAAAGGTGGCAAAGAAAAGGCAGTCAGACCAGGTGAAAACTACTCTACCTTCTGCTGGTAGAGGTAGCCAGAGGTAGGCCTGTGCAATATGACAAAAAATATAATGATCCTGCCAGTTTCAAAGGTATTCTGATAATGACCGAAGCTTGAAGAAACCAGAGGGTTTATTAGTTAAACTTGAGAATATACTTTAGTATCAGAAAAAGTATAATAACATAATGTAGTGGTACAACCCCATCAGCACTGTCAACAGCACACGACTGTGGGCAGATTAACATGGGCCTGCATCTTTAGACTCTCAGTGTGGTCACTGGGATGGCACCTTTTCAGATGGAAAGGATTCGTTGTGTTTCCTGTCTTGGTTGGCACCAGACAATGACCAAACCACTTTCACATAATTGATGTCATGTTTTGTCAACAATTTCCTCTGCTTTAGAGGAAGAATACAAGTTCATTCCCACTGTTGCTTTTGTGCCCACTCAATTTTTCCTCTTTTCCAAAGGATATTCACTTTCATGTTTGTTTTTCATGGTTTCTTCGTGTACAGATGACAAAACAAAGAAGAGACAGTGTGTATTCTGCATACATTTTATTTAGTTTAAATGCTTATTATAAATTTTACGCTGTTTTAAGACGGTGTTTGTTGTCCATTTGTCTCACAGTGACATTTAAAGAACTGGCTCCAGTTTGATGCCCAGGGTTGGCTGTTGTAACCTTGTCCTCTTTATATCTCTAGTTCTACTGTTTTTTCATAGTAGTTGTTGCTTACTTGTTTCTGGGTAAAGTGTTGTAAGGCTCTAAGTCTTTTTGAAGTTGGTGCTCTTGTAGAAATTCTACAGCTCTTTGTTTGTTTGAAGATGGGGAATAAAAAGAAATAATGTGGTAATTCAGTTGTTTCAATTTTGTGGTATGATGAGGATGCACAGTTTATATTAAAGTTGAGTTGATGAACAGTATCAGAGTAGTCCAACATTATCTTGTGTCACTGATGAACAGCTCCCGCTGTAAACACACTGCTGCCGTGATATTCAGTCAAATGCCTGTTCTGATATGATATCTAATTTGATTTTCAAACATTGAAAACACACTGGTAACACTGTGATATTGATCTAATAACAAGGAGCAACCAGGTCAGGTCCGGTCAGGTCAGTATCACTATCAGGAAATGTTGGCCAACAACTGGCTGTCATGTCCTACTTAGACATGTTGTGGTGAGAGACAGGGGATGAGAGTGTGCTGCTATGTTCAGGCAGGGCTGGGATGGTGCAGGGTTACACACACTCAGGTCAGCTTGCAATCACACACACAATCTTGCACACGCATGAGGCACGGGGACACACAAAGACAGATCAGTTGGCTTTGCTTTGCAACAGTATCTCCTCCGCCGTACAGCAACACTTAAAGAAGATGGCTCGAACAACATGGGATGCTTTGTCATGCAACTAAAAATAGACAAAACATGTGTGACAGCATCAATTGTATTTGCTGGATGACTATTTGTTAAGGAAATGTAGCTGGTAAAACAGTACTCATTTACCACTGTACTCTATTAATATTGTGAACTCACTACGGACCCTTTAAAACTATAAGTATCGAAATTGATGTAGTAGAACCAGACATATGCAACTAGACCATTTTGATGAAAGATTTGGGTTTTATGCTAATGTAGCCTCAGGCTGCTAGCCTCAAACAGAGATGAGGAGCGGGCTACAGAGGTGTGGTTAAGCTCACTTCCTTCTAAGTTCGCAGCCCCCCCCTTTTTTTTTTTCATTTTTAAACTTGTAGGCTTCAGACCCAAATGAAGCTGACTCAACATCATTGCATTGTGGTCAAAAGACAGGTGGTGCCTTTTTTTTTCTTACAGGCAGCTAGCAATTTGTAGAGGTGTTCCTCACATGCGTTTCTCCCCTTGATGGCTCGATCCCGGTATTTAAAGCAGACTAGTTGTAATTAAGGTATAATTGGCAAATGAAGGGAAGTAAAAAAAGGAAAAGTCCTCATTCCATAAAAAACTGCTTTGCATTAGTTGTAACTTGCCCCTCCTCAAGAGACATTACTTAAGGACATTTGTCAGAACTCACACAGCTCCCTCTATTACAAAAGATGTTAATGCAACATTTTTCACACATGCAGTATAACTCTGCAAGACCTTTAAACAGATTTGGATGTGTAAAATTGGTGTAGTTATTGTGGCTGTTGACATAATGGCTACCTTTTACACAGATTAGCTAAATTACTTTAGTAGTAAAATTATGTAGTGAAATTTTATTAGACTGTATTTTAAGATGATCAGAAATGGCTGTATGTGGACAAACAAAGGCTCAGGGAAAATAATTTCATGTTTGCGGATTAAACAAATGTTTAAAATAAGCTGGTTTTGTAGTATGGTTTTAATAATATGGTTTTGTTGGGCTTTCATTAGATAAAGCCTGTCATCATTAACATATTGCACAATGTGATGAAAAGATGAATGTTGTTTATAGCTTTGCGGTGGTGACAGTTCTGAAGAAAGACCTGCAGCAACACTAGACACTGTGTGTTCTAGTAACTCAGTAGATGTTGAGTTTAAATGTTGCTGTCATTTGAGTTTAACTCTGAGAGGGAGAATCAGACAGAGATCAAATCACTCCTTTAAGTTTCATGCTGTGATTTTGTTTGTGAAGTTGTCTGTCTGGGGATTCAGATGACAGACAAGTCTTGTTGTCTTGGTCTGCCGAACATGACACCTGTATGGCTGAATGCATCTGAATGGAAGTAATATCTCTCCCCCTCTCTCCGTCTCTCTCTTTCTGTAGCTGTCGTTGGCTATCAGTCTTTTGTTGTAGAGACGATCATGGCTGCCATCAAAGAAGCCAGATGAAAGGAGGTCTCTATCCTCACCTCTGTCCATCTCTCCTCACCCCTCTCTCTTTGTCTCTCCCTCTCTCTGTGATTTCACATCCCTCCCCTCATCTGAACAATGAACAGAGCCAGCCACCTGTTCGTAGTTTTTACTATACCATGGCTTCACGTCCAGAAACTGATTATGAAGTTATGTTTACATTGTTTTGAGGATTCTCCTTTTGAATAGACCTTTATTTTAGGTTGTGTACGTGCACCAGATTTTCCTTATGTGGATATGTGATAATTATCACAGATAATGCAAAGCCTTATTTGTTGTTGAGCTTTATTTTTTTTTGGAAACTTGTCTTTTTCTCAACTGTCACCTTATCTTGCCCTAATATTTTAAAGATATAGAATAAGAAGAATTTGTTAGTTGCTGCTTGTTATTGCGCCATTAACAGAGTTGATTGTTGAGTTTTATTCCCATGATGTCAAATACAGACATGTTGTGCTAATGCCCACCACCTTATTGTGACCAAATAACTGCCTTACCTATATCAATACGGGTGGTACGGGTTGAGATCTCTGCAGATGTAGGTACCGCCACACGCTTCTGATGGGTCATGGTTGATGATCGAGGGGATTATATCTGAATGAGTCCATGCAGAGGTTTTTTTTTTTTTTTTTTTTTTTTTTTTTGAAAATCCTGCATAGTTTCCCTTTAAATTAATATTAATTGAATAAGATAAGACAAACACAAAATTGAGAATAATTTTTACAATTGTTTAATAGTCTAAGTAAGCATATGATTTTCAGACAAAGATGGCAAAGGTTTGCTGGTTGCAGCTTCTCCAGTGTGTATTTACTGTTTTGTTAATCTTCTGTGATAGAAAACTAAATGTCTTTGGATTTTGGAGTGTTGGTTTGACAAAGCACTTGATTTTTTTTTTTTTTTTTTTTACTTGGGCCATGAGATGGCAGTTTTTATCATTTTGACTTAAGAAATGATTGCTCAAAAAGTTGTGTCCAGATTAATCAATGATGGCAATAATCATTAGTTGCAGCCCTGAATTATGTATCAAAAGTTAAAGCATTTTCACACACAAAAAAAGCTTTTTTAGTGCAGTAAGCCACAGTTATTTAACAAACTTACTTACTTCTTGCACTAAATATTTTTCTGTCTTGTCTCTGTACCTCAGGCACACACACTCACTCACATGCATGTGCAGACATACGTACATATGGTCTTTCTCTCATGCATACATCTATTTGTGATTTATGAGGTATGTGGCTCTGGGTTCATAAAAGCCATGATTTCCCATAAAATGTCAGTGATGGTGGTTAATATGACACGTGGAGGGTGTGTGTCTGTGTCTGCACCCAGTGTAGCAGCTCAAAGCTAGCAGTCATGTAAAATATTGATATTCCATGTGTAAATGTCAGAATGAGAGACTGCGTGTAGTGGCGCTCAACTCCATGGGTCCACACCTCCCTCTGGTTTCTTCTGTTATGTTATAACAACTTATCAGTGCCAAATATTCAAATTGCCTGTTTGGACTGTCTATTACTGCTTAAATATTTTTTGTTTTATGTGTGTGTGTTTTTGTTTCCCACAGGATGCTGCTGGAGAAGAGTTCAGAGGAACGGTTGTTTTTTTCTGTGACAGTGTCTGAGCAGGCTGTCACCCTGCGGTACAGTCAGTCCAGCAGTCAGACTCCTCTGACTGTCAGCTTTAGAACGGAGGGGAGGCTTACACTGGACAAGTGGACACACCTTGTTTTGCAGGTAACAAATCTAAATGGTTTGGGGATCCTTATGATGCCTGTTGCCATAGTCAGTCACCATGAGAGGCACATGATTGTGAGCATGTATAGTTATACAATGTGCACCTATTGGTGTGTTTGTATGTATGAAATTGAATCATTTTACCTTAGAAGCACCATGAGGTTTGTGTGTTTAACAGAATGAGGTCTTTATTGTCTCTATATCATCTTCTCTGTCTGTGTTTCTCTTTAATTCTCGGTCCATCTTTTTCTCTTCCTCTCTTCGAGCTACTGGTTAATTACACTGGCAAACATCTGCTTTGCCACAGCTGCTGGGGCCAGGGGCGCACAGGTTACATCAGACACACAGACAGCATTTCCAAAATGTGCATGTCCTGTATTGTAAACTAACTGCAAAGTCCCTAAAACCCTTTGAATTTTGCTTATGTAATATATTTAGCTCTGTGATTTTTTTGTATGGTGTACTGTGCAAAACAGACATTTACCGTTTTGCTTCTGTGAAGTTCTTTAGTTTTGTGGCTTGGGTATGTTTATAATTGGTGGTTCTTTTCAGATTTTTGTGGATACCATAGTATTTTGTTATTTTTGTTACTTATTCAGGGGTTGTTCTGATGCACTGGAGAGTCCATTGATATGATTTGGTACATTCACTATCAGAATATGAGGATGATGATGGATCAGTGATATTAGACTATTTTATAGTTAATGTTTCATCAGTTTTTATTATTATGGAGAGCCTTGTTGCATTTTGGGAGGAGTGTTAAATACAAAGATAAAAGTATGTTGAAGGAAAAAAACTTAATGTTTACCATTTTGTTTTTGTTTTCTTTCCTTGGTGTTTTATTTCCTGTCTTTATTTCTTCAGAACCAGTTGACCTAAGTGGTACATCAACTTGAAATTTTAGGAGGCATCAAAAGTTAGAAAACACAAGGCTGTCATGGACAGAAAGAGGCTTTCATTAGCTCTGATCATTTTAAAATGGCAGCTAGTGAAGTGGAGAGAGTCTTGAGGCCCCAAATGAATGTGTTGTGTGTGTGTGTGTGTGTGTGTGTGTGTGTGTGCGTGCGTCTGGTCTGTTGAAGAGTATCATTTTACAGATTACTCCATTGGACAATCTTTCTCTTTCAGCATCTCTGAATAACACCAAGGCCACTAATGGAGAAAACACGGTCACCATGACAAGCCTTATCACTAAAAGTGCCTGTAACTTAAGATGTTTGTTTGTCTGCTTTTAATCTCTGGGCCCATTTTTTATTTGACCTGGCATGAATATTCTTAGGACTTATTATATGTTGTCAGCAACACATTTTGTTAACCTTTCATTGTTCTTTTATTGGCTCATGTATCAATGTGGCCTGGTCGGATTTATCGCTCCAGGTTAAACCACAAATTTTTGTTTTTACATTTCTGTTTGTAGCAAACAAAACAACATGCAAAAGATTAAGTCCCAAGATTGATAGGTTTTGGTACTCATATTTTTGAACTTTAAAAGAGCCAGACTGATTGTTTTGCCTTTGCTTACAGTTTTTTACGCTAAGCTAATCACGTCCAGGTCTCACAGACATGAGAGTGGAATAATTCATTTGTAAATCACACTTTTGACAAAGTGCGCTAGGAGATTTCTCAGAATATTAAATCAAGATAAGATACTAAAATACTAATAGATATTACTAACAAGAAAAAAAATCCTTTCTTGAACAAGAGTCTGTTGCAAATAAATAACCTTTTCAATAACTTTTTTGTCTTGGTATTTATGACTATAAGTCATTTTTCAGATTGTGTTTTCAGTAATTGCTTTTTAAAATCTGTTAAAGTGACTCCTTCGTGATTACTAAACAACTGAATTATATTTATGTATTAAGCACAGAATGGCTTTAACAGAGAGAAATGAGGTGTCAAATGCAGGTAGTTAAAGGAATGTTCTGTATATCGGCTGCTGCTTGATGTAAGGCACGATTCAAGGCTAGAGGGGTAAATGAGGAAGTTATACATGTTGACCACTACTTAAAAGGAAAATGATTGTGGCTAGCTGGAAAATCTGACTCGACAGTTCAGTTTACTGACTGGCTGATTGGTGCTGATGCCTGGTACAGTAATTTGGCAGTCCAGTGTGTTGTTGGCTGAATGAAGTGTTGCTGATGGCCCAATGGCTAACAAGTGTACAGTATGTGTGTATGCCCTGTGGGGATCACGTTTTTATATATGTCTATGTACAGTATCTGTGTGTTGTTAGTGTAAGGCTTGTAGGTATTTCGCTAAAAGTGTGTTGCACTGGTGTAGCTTGGAGGTGTTTGAAACTTTGTGTGTGTGTGTTTGTGTGTGTTTCATTGTTGTGAATCAGTCTGCCTTTTGTTTAATGGTATGGTGATGTGATCTGCTTTGACCATTCAGAAGAATAACATAATCATCCTTGACACTCAAACACCATTGGCATACACACTTATCTCCTCGCTCATACACACAGATACACGCTCA
Source organism: Lutjanus argentimaculatus (assembly GCA_034769285.1). Lineage (NCBI taxonomy): Eukaryota > Metazoa > Chordata > Actinopteri > Lutjaniformes > Lutjanidae > Lutjanus > Lutjanus argentimaculatus. Next base: position 20,896,496 of record JAWZSL010000002.1, read on the forward strand.
CAGTTCAGTGGTAATTTGTAGCAGACTTGTCAGCCACAATACAGACATTACCCTATGAAGGAGCTGGGTAATTTAGAAACCTTTATTGCACACATACAGTACACACACATACACACACACGCCTCTCTCTCATACACACACACCAGTCATCTGTCGGTTTGAAGAGATCAAAACACCAAAAAAGACAGTCAAAAGGAATACGCGTTTCCAAGTGCCAGGAGCAATTCCACAAAACACACACACACACACACACACACACACACACACAACACACACACACACACACACACGGTGCCAGGAGCAAGGTGCTGTAGGGATGCTGGTGCTCCCTAGGTAGTTGTCTTATCTGATTATGGTAACGATGTAGTGAATAGTGGAGGAAAAGGTAGCCTGGGGGAGGGAGGGACTGAGAGAGGAGGAGAGATGAGGAGCGTGAGGGAGGTGGCTCAGTGGAGTTAAGTGATGGCTACGAAGTCCGCTTACTGTGGGACCCAGTTTCCTGTACATTGCTGGAGAATTTAGTACTAATCTGTAGCTCTTTTTGTAGAAAATTATCTCTAATTCTGCTCTGGATGAAGGAGTGATGGGGAAAAATGGTGTGACAGCACTGATGATCTGTGTGTAATTAACACAACTTCTTGTGGTGACTGTTTTTTATTTATTTTTTTCTGAAATGCCACATGATTGCATGAGAACAGCATGCATTATTTGAATTAAGGGGTAATAAACAACAGTCAGTTTCGATAGACAAATTATTTTTTGATCCCATTTGATTTGTGCCATGAATTACACATATGGTATTTGTAAATTTAAAAGATAATTTTACAACTCGCTGTTTGTCATAAAACTGTTGAAGTATTAGACCGCATACCTAGAAGTAGCATGAGTGATGTCATGACTTTCTCCCTCAAAAAACTAAATTATCCGCTGAAGCTACAATGCCTGTGTGTTTTCGTACTCAGGTGTAGTCATATAACAACCTACTCGTCCTACTCGTTCTTTCTACCCACCTGATAAAAGGACCAGGAGTCACTGATAAAACACATCAGGTAAGATAACATTTAGCACCAGTGATATACAGTAGGTGGAGATGATGTATATTTTGGGAGACAAGACATGTATTTCACTGAGCTGTCATATTTGTAATTCATGACACAGTTCAAAAGGGAATAAAAGTAAGGTCCCAAGAGGGGTGTAACTTTGGCTCTCTATTACTTCAACTGACTACATTTACCATATACATTGATGGACTTCCACGTGAAAAATGCTAGATTTTCCTTTAACACTAATGTGGGAAGATGGGACAAAATATCGCATTGGTTTATTTGACCTTCTGCGCTGGCACTACATAAAAAATTGCAAAATCTACGTAGAGGAACTTCAGGATATGTCCATTTTGTGTGTGCATCTTCATTTTGAAGTCTTGTACTTTGTATGATTGTGTTTAGGGTTGCAACTTGGATGGCTCAATTAATCATTTTCTCATTCTCTATTAGTTGATGAGCTGTTTGGTCCATTAAATGTCAGAAAAAGGTGAACAATGTCAGATCATTGTGTCCCAAAGTCCAAGATGATGTCCTTAAATGTCTATTTTAGTCCACAACCCAAACACACAAGTAATCACAAAATGATTAATCAATTATTATTAAATTAGTTGGGGATTAATTTAATAGTTGTCAACTAATTGATTAATTGACTAGTATTATTTTGGTGAAAGGGGAAGAAACATATAAAACAATATAAAAAGCTGAGATTTACTTACTTAGGTCTTTCTAGACATAGGTGTCAGTGTAAAGAGAAACAGAGAGATGAGGAGGAAAAGGAGGCCAAAAGAGGCGGCAAAAGGTGAAAAGACAAGAAAGAGAGAGAGTCCACCGATTTAAATAGCTTTGGAGTACTATCTTTTGGAGTACCAGTGATTGACTGTGTGCCTGGAGGACCCCCAGAGGGGTCCGTCTGTTAGTGCCTGAGCAAATCAGCATTATCGGTGAGGCAGTGGCAGGGACAACCAGTCACACCGGTCCCATCACGACCCAACATGGCAGCATGAATGTTGAACACTTGTGTGTACACACACTTTCTTTCCTTCCCTTACACACAAGCACACACTCTGCCACACACACACACAGACACCACCACATGCACATGGACAGAGTAACAGCCAGCTGCTTCTTTCAGAGGGCTCTTACCTGTTGCTAAAGACAGAAAAGAGAGGAGAAAAAGAATTGTCAAGAAAAGATGAAGAGGGTACATGGGTGAGTGTCTGAATGTCACAAGTGAGTTAAGGTCAAGTTAGATTACACACACATCCATCTATGTATTTATGGCAAGGAGTGAACTAGTTGTTCCTATTAATCTACAATTTGTTCTCTAGACCCTGACAACTCATCTGCCTCAGTACTCTGCTCTTAGACAGTTTGGCTGCTAAAACTTCTCCTGAATGCCATAATAAGCTTAATGAATGTTTTCATGCACAATTACACTGGAAGACTCTGGGCTGTGTGTATGTCTGTAGAAGGACTGGTCTGGTCCTGGCAGAAGGCGTCTAATTTGCTCGGACTGATCCGATTCCACCACAATGTTTCTATCGCTCTTCCTTTCTTGCATAGATGCATGTGCACATGCCTCATTGCCCCACTCTATCTGAGACTGGTTTGGTCTTTCTTTCTCCTTCTGTCTTTCTGCCTTCCTTTTCTTTGTCCTTTGTCTGTCTCTCCTTTAGGCTTTGTATTCTCTGTTATTACTGTTCTCTTCCTCACCCCTCTGCCTTCCTCTTCCTTACTTATTCTCACCTCTTTTTCTTTTTTTGCCATTGGTGTGAACTGGTCAGCTGGTTATCTGACCTGGCTTATCTACCTTGATCCTGACCTAGGCTTAACACAGGTTTGACACATGATTCTCTATCATATTGACAGGATTAATTGCATCAGCCACGCTTTTCCACGGTCATGGATACTTGAAGCTGATTCTGTTGTTACATCAATTTGAGGCTTAAAAATTGTTTTGCAGAAATGGAAGAAAGATTACAGCTGTGGACCTAAGTTGGAGATCACGCATTTACCTGTGACCAATAGTTTTCTATTTTTGGTCAGATGTGTGCACAAGTGTCCCATGTCATGCACGGCAACTGTTAAAGTGATAGAAATGGAATTACCCTTTCTTCTCTGACCTCCCCTCTCTCTGATTTATACAGCAGCTTCTATTTTGGTGCTGGTACACGTTTAATCTCCACTAATGCTTATACATACATGCATTGCTTCAATATCTAATTTCAATATTTGAACCTTCCAAGTAGTGTACTGCTGCACTGGCAGGCTGCTCAATGAATGTAAAGTAACTATAAGGTATGTGTAAGTATTTAGTCTTAGAGAATTAACATTGAAATCTGCTGAGAGAAGAAATTCAGATTGGGACATATAAATTTATTATGCAAATGATTGATAACATATACATTGCTGAAGTTCAGCTTAATAGAAAGTGTTTGTGTATTTGTTAGTGTTTACTGGTTTCTGGCCTAAAGACAAATCTGTGACAAACACACATACAGACTCCCAACACACACCGTCTCATATACTTACCCCCATGCTTTTCTCTCTGTCCCACCTGGAGTGACAGAGACAGATTGTGAGACAGACTGAGAGCAAATGTGTGCGTACAAATGCATGTTCATGTGCATACATTTGCATAGGCACTTTTTGTGCATGTTTCTGGAGGTTCTAGGTGTGTGTTCATGTGCACTGAATACAAGTATATTTGTGTGTGTGTATGTGTGATTGTGTGCATGTGTGTGAAGGTGAAGCAAGGTTGTTATGTAGGGGTGAAGCGGACACCTCTATGGTAGCCCTCTACCTGCTGGCACAGGAGGCGAAAGGGCACGAGACTGGCATCAATTACATAGTGAGAGAGAGGGAGCGAAAGGTGTGTGTATGTGTGGTGGGGTTCGAGAGATCTGTCTTTAAATTCATTTATTTATTTATTTTACATCAGTGTTTCATGGCTGTGTGCTGTCTGGTCCAGCTTGATAGTGAAAGCAAGGCACTAACACGGCCAGGGTTAGGGGTTTCATTCCCACTGGAGCTATGAGATATGAGTACTAAAAATGTATGCAGCAAGGGTGGCTACAAGGTGCTTTGGATAAAAGGATCCACCAAAGAGCATATGTTATGTTATCCTGCCCTTTCTAGAAATATCCACACTAAAGGAGAAGTTGCATGGCATAGGTTAGCAACCCTATTATGAGCAAAAGAAATTTAAAATATAACCAGAGTATTATAAGAAAATAGAAGATGTTCAACAGTGGACATCAGAGTTCTGCACTGACCTGAAAATGAGACCGGAACCTGGCTTGTCTTTAAGACCAGACCTAACTGAGTGGACCCAAGTTCTACTGCCAAGTCTTACCTGACATCTGAAGAGATCATTTAGCTCACACTCGCATTATTTTGCCACTGGACATTTACTGTATATCTACCTATGACATATTACATACATGGGTCCAAACTGTTGGAACAGAGAAACTGATGGACTGATCTGATCCACCTATACTCCACTATGCACTGATACTGACATTTTATAACAATTTGGTATTGGTCATGGTGTGTCTGATCTTAGAGCATGCATATCCAAAAGTAACATTGCTGCTAGCTCCACGGTACAGAAGTTAGTTCCAAAAAGTGGTCTGTTATAACCAGTTCTCTCTGTCTGTAGTCACCACCATAGTAATAACAAATAGTGTATAATATTACTACTACTACTACTACTACTACTACTACTACTAGTACATGTCAAGTAATAGCCAGTCAACACTGAAGGGTGCAGGCTGCTCCTGTGAGCGACAGCTATGTGTCAGAGGGAAAGAAGCACCAGGAATCACCGAAGTTACAATAAACATCGCAATCTTGTGATCTATATCTGTGCCAAGCATGTCCAGTTTCTCAGTTAAACCACTGAAAATGCCCAAAATCATGGTCAGGATTTCACTCAATGAAGGGAAAAGTGACAGCCTTAAAATCAGTCACACTTCCTTTTTAAGACTCGTACATTATTGACACAAAGTAGATGGTGGGAGGGAGGGGAAATGGTAACACATTGCTATTGGCAGATGGAAGAGGAAGAGAAATTGTTGGATAAGTTCATCTTCAGTAAAAGAGATTTTTTTTAATGAATACATATGAGAACTTGAAGAGTCTACTAGCGATGTCACAATACCAGAAATTTAGTAGTCAATACTGGTACTAGTGAATTTTCACGATTCTCTACCTAATTCGATACCACAGTAAAAGACAAAAACAAGAATAAAATTCAGCTATGTTTCTTTTTTATTTTTTTCTTTATCAACTGAAATAAAAAAATGCTTCTGTGGTTCTAGGACAAAAGACTGAGGGAGAACATTACTGAGCCTGTTACAAATCGCTGTCAGGGGAGTATGTTGCCAGGTCTGCAAAGTAAAGCAAAAGTGATTTCTGCTAAGACATTAAGTCTGTTGCTTTTTCTCTCTCATTCTCTCTTCTCTTTTTTCCCTTCGTATTTTAACAGTTAATTTTAACAGAATAGTAGTACACATCTGTAGGTTGTATTTTTTAGCCTGATGTTCAGCTGCACAGAACAGAGTCCACAGTTTTAAGATTTAACCTATTTTGTCATGCTTTGAGCACTGATCAGCTGAGCTGACAGAGCACACTGGATGTGCAGCTGTGCACTGCTGCAGCCAGTGTTTGTGTGTGTGATTGACTGAGAGGGAGAACAAGAGGGGGAGAACAAGAGGAAGGTGAAAGGAGTTCTATTGCATGCAGTCTTTTTGGAAGGCATTGACACTCCAAATTGCTGTTTTTCTTTTTGTATAATATAGCCTCAATTTTTTAAAGTTGCATTATGGTATTGTAACGCGCATCCTGGATGTGTATAACTGTATAAACGTAATAAAGAAATGGAAAAGAAATAGGACGACAAGTCCAAACTTTTCAATTTAAACATTGTTAATGATTTAAAAACATCTTGTTTTTTATTTAGAACAAGAAGAAGAGTTGAATCTAACTCAGTTGTCCGTCCTGGCTCTCTGACAGTCAACATGGCTGTGGGAAGATAACAAAAACGGAATATTTCATCTGTCATGCCTAACTTTGGTGAATGGTAACATATTGGGTATGCAGCTAATTTGCAGATGGTCAAGTTCAAGATGCAACAAAACTTTTCTATGGATGGGGTGCCTCAGTAGCTCAGCTGGTAGAATGTGCATCCTGTGTACTGAGGCACTTAGTCTTCTGCAGCGGCTGTAGGTTTGATTCCAACCTGCTGCCCTTTGCTGCATGTTCTCCCCACTCTCTCTTTCCTCTGTTTGCATTACTGGTGACACTGCTACAAAAAAAAAAAAAAGGCAAAATGGAGTTTTGTGGTAATGGAGACCAATATCAGTAGCAGTTTCAAAAAATGTAACTCACCGCCGTCACAAAAGTTCCTTGAGCATTCAGTCATTAAAGTATGCAAAAAATATGGATGGGTCTAGTGGCATGCATGATTAGTGGCAGAGATAATAACCAGACTTGAACCTGACCAGAGCCAGAAACTTGAAGTAACAACATGATCCAAACTGACTTTCTTGCCACATCTTATTTCTGCATGTCTCTCTCCTCTTGCAGTGTGATAGGGATGTGCATGATTAGTCGGTCAAATCACCCTCACTAGTTGGCACCAAATATACTAGTTGATTTAAATATTTATCAATATTTTTTTTCATGTACAATGCCAGTTAACTGTTGCCTCTAAGATGTTATGCAGCCGCCTGTCACTAGTCAGAGCTGCAGCCCTGGCACGCAGCAGCCTCTCTCGCCCAGTGCACCCATATGCACAGACACGGACCTTAACCTGCAAACAGACAGGCTGCTGCTGCTGCTAGCACTGCTAACTTTAGCCACACTGTGCATCAGGCTGGCTAGCTAACCTCTGCTCTGGGTAAACAAGGTGTTTACCCACAGACACTGTGATCCTTTTCAGCCTGAAAAGGTGAAGCATTTAGTGAGTTGTTGTCATATTTTGAAGGATAATGTGCAATGTTTGGATTGCATGGTGCAAAGTGCCACACATTTCTGCGGAATTTGAAATACGATTTGGCTATTGTAGAATATGTTTAATGGCTTCAAATGGCTCTTAATAGTAGCAGTATTTTTTTCGGACAATGTTCAACACGATCAGTCAATAAATAGTGCTCAATTTTAACTGCTTTCTGTTTGTTTTCTTACTCTTAGACTAGCTGACTATTCTACATAAATTATTCTAATTGACAGAGAAATTATCATCAGAAATCCCTAGTGATACTGTATGTGGTCTTCCTTCCTTGTATGCTCTCATACATGCCTCTGTTTTGTTAAATGGGATGCCTCTTTGCTTTCTGCTCAGAAAGAAAAAGTCTTAGAGACTTATGGTCTTTATTAAAAGGTTGGTGTGTCAGCTTATATATGTCCTCTCTCTCTCTTTTTCTCTCTTTATCTTTTGTCTCTGCTCTTTTTTTCTTGAAGATGATTTTCTCTTTCTCAGTCTCTCTCTCTGTCTCTGCCTCATCTATCTCTCATTCCCTTCCCCCTTTCATTGTCTCTCCCCCTCCACCTTCTTTGTCCTTCCCTCTTTCCCTTTCATTTTCCTCACACACCTCTCTCCCCTCTCTCTCCCCCCTCTCCATCTCCCTGGGGACAATTTTCTTTTCTTAAATAAACTGTCATAGCTAGTGTTAAAATATGGGCCTTACATGGGGTGAGCACGGCAAGGCAAAGGCATGGGGCCCTGGGCTGGTATAAAACATGGATAATATGCTGTGAGAGGTAATTGTATCTTTTAGCGCTGAGATGAGTAGAACAAATGTGTCTCCTCTCCATCCTCTCTCCCCCTCTCTCTTTATTCCTTTTCCTCCTCTCCTCCTCTTCCTATCACTTCCTTGACACACTGCAGCCGTGCTAATATGATAGAGAGAATATTGGCTGTACATCAGAGCTGCTAACAGTTCATGGTGGGTAAGGGCAAGTATAGAGGGGGGAGAAGGGAATAAAGAGGGTGGGAGAGGCATGGAGAGTGAATAACAAGGAGAGAGAGAGAGAACGCGAGATATGAAGTGGGAGAAAAAGAGAGGAAAAGGTGACAGTATGCCTGGAGATGCAAAAGTGGAGAGTTGGGGATGCATAAAGTCACATTCCACTTCATGATTTCACTCCCTTCAATTCACATGCGGAGGACAGGAAAATCATATTGTGTCTAAATAAATATTGTGTGACATCTTGACCATGAGTTAAGATGACATCACTGCTACATTTGTGCATTTGTTTCAGTTGTACCAGTGGTAATTTCAACAAATAGTTTTTCATTACACAACCATAATAGGAATCTACAAGAACCTTTTTCCACCGTTGTTTTTTCTCCAGTCCCCTCTTTTCTTCACCGCCCCTCTACCTTTGTAGTGCTGGTCCAGCTTCTCTTCATCTTCCTGTCCCAACTTTACTCCCAACTTTTTGCGTTGTTAATTTGTCTTTAAGAAACTCAACAACATATTGAGTGAATTTCCATTACATCTTGCACAAAACATCCCACTATGGGACTCAAGGATGAACTGATTTGAATTTTGTGGTCAAAGGTCAAGGTCACTGTCATCTCACAAAACACATTTTTTTGGCCACTCAAGAATTCATACGATAACTACGACAAAACTCTCCTCCAACCTCCCTCATCATGTCTCTCTTACTCTCTCTGTCACTCTCTTGCTTCTGTTCAACCCCCCCCCCCCCCAATGACAGCTACACTGGCTGTGGAATGAGGTGTGTTATCAGTGAGTGGCATGTCAGTCACAGGGCAACACATCCGGAGGAAAGCGGCTGCATGGAGAGAGTTTGGTGAGGCTGGGATGCGTGGGGGCAGTGACGGGGAGTCAGGGATTAGAGGAGGTTAAAAGGAGAGGAAGAGATAGGTGAGGAAGAGCAGACAAGCATGAGAGGAGCAACAAGAGAGAGGGATGTCAGAGAAAAGAAAACAAAAGATGGTTGAGTGGAGTTCAAGAGAGGAGGGTGGAGATGTGTGTGGATGAAAAGGGAAGATGGCAGATTTAGAGAGAGGAAGTAGGAGAACAGGAACTGAGAATCTAGGATTTTAGAGGGCAAGAACACAGACAAGAGGATGATGAAAGGTTAAATAATTTTTATTGATATTGTCCAAAATCACAAGGTTGTCTCAGAGGGCTTTACCATTTGCACAACATATGATACTGTCTCTCTGTAGATATTTACTTTCCAAGGAAATGCTCCACACAAAAAGTCTTTAACGGGATAAAAATGGTAAGTAAGATAAGATAAAAACATACTTTAATGTCCTCATAATGAAATTTGCTCTTGACTCTATCTTTCAGATCCTCAGAATATATAAAAAAAACATAAGGTGCATGAGAGAAAGATGTCAGCATCACCACAGGAAACATACACATGACTTCAACACATGTAACGGTTAGCACAACATATCACATCATCACTTGTAACAGTTTGACAGTGGCGACCTATTGCACAGAATAATGAGAGTAACGTCAGGAGGGATCCTTCTGAGATGGACAGAGTAGAGTAGACATAAAGTATAGTGATGGTTGGGAGCATCCAAGAGCAGAGGAAAAGAGAGAAACAAGAGGAGTAGAGCATTTGAGAAGAACGGATAAAGGAAAAAAGATTTGAGTAGATGGAGTGAGAGGAGGAGAAAGTATTTCAAACAACTTCTGAGTATTGTAGGCTGCTCTATTACATTTGCCACCGGTGCCTTAATTGTTTTTCTGTCCTCCCTCTCCTGTAGATGTTTAGTATATAAATACAGAATTATGAATTATGACTATTTTTTTTAAATTGGGATTGGTGGGAAGAGGTACATTCTTCTTCATATTCTCTCATCTGAAGGAGAACTGCCAATATAACAGTTAGATGCAAATGGTATAAATCTATTGTGTCAATAAAAATTAAAAAAAAAAAGTTACAGAAAAGTAGAGGAGTTGATCTGAAGGAGGTGAACCGGTGGATGAGAAAAATATGTGTGAGAGGGGGAAATAGTATCCTCTGTGAGAAAGTTCAAACAGGGACAGCACAGTGTGTGTAAACCGTGTCTTGCATCTAACACACACACACACACACACACACACACACACACACACACAACACACACACACACACACACACACACACGCACAACAACACATTATGCTTCTGCATAGAGACTTGAAATGCTTTAGCACTTAATAGACTTAATCAGACAGCAGTAAAATATGTATCTATGGTTTTCCAGTATTAGTCATCCTTAAGGTCCCTCTCATCCACTTTGACCGCAAGCTGTCAAGATAGTTCTTCTCCACATATAAATAAAATGTATTTTTAAGTCTGACACTGTCTGAAACATGTCAGATGTTTGGATAATGCCGGGCTCTTTAGAATAATGAGAATTATTCAGGTAAATTTGTGTGTGTATTGCAGTTAACCTCTGTCTGGACCATGGTGACTTGAAAAGCTTTAGTGTGCAGCTGCAGTAGAAACAACTTACAGGCTGTGGCAACTAAACGTGAGTTTTGTGTTAATAAAAAGGCCATACATTTGTTTACATTTCTGAAACTTCAACTTTAAATGACACAGACCTGCAATTTATATTAAGATTTTTTTAATTAACATTAACTAAATAAATAAATAAATACAAATTAAATAAATAATATTACTTTGGAGTACAGAAGTTAGCTCATATACCTGAAAATGATCCAGCAAAATTATGTTTCTTCAGTATGGTAAAGTGTAGGTCACTGAGTGACTGCACTAAGTTCATGGAAAATACGCCGGTCATCAGGAAGTGTTGCTGCTTTCCACAGACACCTAATTCTTCTCCTTGCAGTTGACTGTTTGCTATCTACCTCTCCTATGTACAAACTATCCCATATTTTACAGTTGCAAAAAAGAAAAGGTGACAGATCTGGCAGAAATTGTTGTTTGTACATAATGCAGAATTTTAGCATGTGATGGTGTATAGCAGATTTCAGACTTTTCCTTTTTTTTACAGAGCAACAAGTTTTCCAGTCTGCAATTTACAGACAGCTGTTCATTTTTTTGTTCCACGCTGTTTACAAAATAAAAGTTGCATATTATACTGTTACATAATGTATATTTTAGAATTTATTATTGATCAAATATTTTTGGACGTTGACTTGAACAGCAAACTTGTGCTAGGCCTAATATTTACTCATATTTTCTCTACCACCTCTTACTTTTGTTGCCCACAGCTACAAAGTGAGCTTGGAAGAAACACTGCTGTCCACACTGTGTAGTGAGCCATGGCTTGGCAGGAGTGTGAAAATCGAGAAGAGCTTTAGTCAAAATGCCAGTCTACAGATCACTAAAAGCTTTCCCACTCAGGGTTTCCCTGGGCTTTTAGAGAGGCTTAGGTGGTAACATTGCCAGTGGGGTGGGTTTTGCAAAAGGAAAGGGTGCTTGAAACTCCCTAAGAGTACAGAAACCTTTAGGAACACAGCTGAAGTAAATTGTTTAATAAGGAAAGGATGATTATAAAACTTTTTCCATAAGAAGAGATATAAAATATGTTGCTGTTCATTTCATTTGAGTCAGGTAAAACACCTGTAGCTCTCCCTGTAGATGATGATAAAGTACGTGGACAGTTTTACAGCCATCAGTTTGGTCCCAGAAGAGCAAAAGTCATAAAATAACTGTAACTAAAAATGATGTACCATGACATAATGTGGAAAATTGTAATATATAATATATACATTACATTCAAAATGTTGTCAGTGGCTGTTGAATTAGTGACTCAGTGGCTTTGCAGGAATGTTGCTGGAGAAAACCAAACGCAACCAGGCCAGGTACTAATGGAGCCATGAATGGAGGCAAGGACCACAGGTGGTGCAGAGGTTAGATTCAATATCCAACCTGGCCCAGGACTGAACCCTGCTGAACCCATCTCTCTTTCCGGTTTCAGCTTCAACCTCAATGTGACAGAGTTTGAGTTTGCAAGAAAGGGCAAAACAGCAGAAAAAGATAAATACCACAGTGATAACGAACCGTTGTGTATCTAATTACTGTGTAGCCTAGATTTGCATGAGTATAGAAAAAGATGTAACATCTCTCTCTCTCTCTCTCTCTCTCTCTCTCCCTCTCTCTCTCTCCTCTCTCTCTCTCTCTCTCTCTCTCTCTCTCCTCTCTCTCTTTTTTTATGTCACAATGACAGTTGTTAAAAGAAGATTTAGCTTTGGTGTTACGAGTGCATCTTGCACATTAAAAAGATTATTATAGAATTGAAGAATTACATACATTGAAGTACCAGGACATTCAATGGTATCAAAAATATAACTTGCAAAACTTGCAGTATATACTGTAAAATTGCACAATTATTAATCACATGTACATAGTGCTGCATGTTACAGTTATTTTCATTATGATTAGGTATTTGGTCCATAATAATGTCAGAAAATGGTGAAAAATATTCATCACTGTTTCTCAAAGCCCCAGGAGATGTCCATAAATGTCGTGTTTTGTCCTCTTATTCTTCTTCGAATTTTTTTTCTTTAAAAATGACCCAAACAATTAGTCAGTTAAATGATTATTTGTCAACTAAAAATTAATTAATTAATTAAATTAATCTCCAAATGCTTTGGTAATCAAATTATAGTTGTAGCTCTACATGGACACATAATTAATTAAAATTAGTGATCTTGTAGGCTCTATTGTAGCTCAATGTACACCTGTAAATGCATGCAGTGATGGTACCTAAATGCTTTAGTTAAAAACCCTCACAAAATCCTCCTTACAAAGCAGCGAGGATAGCTTAAAGTAGTCATTTCCTTTCCTCTGGACTTAGTGGACACAGTCCAAATGAGACTTGTTATCAACACTAAAGAATTCTCTAACTCCGTCTCCTTTTTTCCTCCATTCTCAAAGAACTCTGAAGTTACATTGGCTAAAAGAGACAAAGAGAGGTAGAGGAAGGGAGGTGGTAAAAATACAGATGGATGGGGAAAGGGAAAAATGGAGGGAAGTGTTTGTGAAAGCTAACAAAGGGGAGTTGGCTGTGTTTCAAAAGGGCGCGTGGCGGCTAAGGAGGATGAAGCACTTCAGGATTCATTTACATCAGGCCTGACAACTGCCTCACATCTCCCCAAGAGCCACACAGCTCTGGCTTAGAGATTCCTAAAGAGGGCCCTTCTTCTAGCTCCCTCTCTTACACCCGCTCTCTGACTTTTCTTTTTCTCCCTCCTGTCTCTTTTTTTCCTCTCTTCTTTTTTTCACTCTTATTCTCTCCTGCGCTCTCTCCTCTGCTCTCATGCGCTTGCCAGTCTTCAATCAGCCATCATGAAAGTGTCTGTCTGGGCGTCTTAACTATCCTCTGAGAGGCAGACACTTGTCTGGGCCTGCCTTCATCCCCTAAAGGCGTTTTTTGACTTGGACTTATTTCCCTCCTCACACCTTTTCAACTTCCCTAAAGAGCTGACAACAAGTGAGAGCGACAGGGCAAGATAAACATGAGGGAAAGAGACAGGAAGGGAGATGAGAGGGGGAAGTTGTCGGCCGGGAGGGAAGAGAAAGTAAAAATGGTTATGAAAAATAGGGAGAGAGGGGGGAGAAAATGAAAAAGAGATGAGGGAACTCAAAAACAGAAAGAAGGTGAGGAAATCAAATGACCTCGGGAGGAGGAGAAAGGACAAAGCAAGGAGGACCAGAGCAGGAGAGACGGGAAGATGAAGAAGGAGAGGGGGACTCTGGTAAGACAGAGAGAGTCACGTTTATCAGTGGTCCCACAGTGTGTTTCCCTAGCACAGGATTTGGAGATGAGGTAAAGGGAGAGAGTAGGACAGGGCACATTAAAGTTTTTTTGGAGGGAGAGCCCCTCTTATGGAAGTATCTTTCTTTTTGCCTGGGTTTGATGTGAAAGGGAGCTGCTCCTGCTTTGACGGTGTTGTCTGCTGTGCAGTTTTTAATATTCATGCAGCAGATCGGGAAAGGAGAGAGGAAAGGAGTGGAGAGGAGATTTTTGGTCAAACAGAAAGCTAATTTGCGGCTGAGGCAGTTTAGCCTGAGGCTCTTTCTGCTGCTGGGGAAATGAGCTGGAAGATTAGCCGTATGTATAATTCACACACACATGGTCACACTCACACACTCATACACACATGCATAGATATGCAAAAACACACCATGCGTGCATACACTTTTGTAGAAAGATGCACATATGCACACACACAGAGCAGCTGCCACTCTCTCTAAGACGTTGTGTGTTACAGCAGTAACCTGCTGCTAGGCCTTTACTGCAGCATCTGCCCCTCAGGCCGCTCCCTTACATGTATCTAAGTTCTACTCTGGTGCTCAGAGACTGATAATGGTGTCCACTGATACTTCATGTAAATATTGATTTATGTATTGATCACCTTTGTACTTTTTTTCTCCTCCCAAGACCTTGTACAAAGTTTACATAAATGTTAATAAATGGTAAATGGCTCGACCTTCCTCATCCTAATCCAGTGTTTCCCTAACTTTTTCTGGCATGCCCTTATTCAGAAGTCTAAAAATGTTCATGCCTCCACCCAACATTTTTTTTCAATTATTAATATTGATGGGAGAAGCAACTAATAAACAAGGATCCAAGTTGAATGTTAGGGAAATAAAGGTCAGCATGATAGCATCAGCAAACTCTTGTTTATTTTTCCTACATACATCATATTCATTCCATTTAGTTTCACTTGACTGTATATTTCTCCCCTGGTCATCTATGCCTCTCCTGGTCATCCACGACCCCCTGCTGTGGCCCAGTGCCTTAGTTTGAGAACCGCTACTTTAATCACATGTTCAAGCTGCTCTGAAAAGGGGAAACAGCTTGTAGTTAATTCTGATTGGTTGATATTAGGAATGTTAATGATTTAATTGATTAAGAATTAGATTATATTAGCTGATTAGATTTTTTGGGCTCAGAGTTCAAAGGTCACTGTGACTTCACAACATGTTTTTGCCAATAATTCAAGAATTCATACTTAAGACAGTTTATGTCCCAAAGGTCAATTTCACTGTGACCTAAGAATGTTGAGCAAAACTTGAAGCTCTTCCACTGTAAAAATAGTCTTTAAGTAAAGACAGCATGCTTCGCTAAAAAATACACTGAAAACCTTTTTATTAAATTCCTTTAACATTTTTACTACATATGTTATAAAGACATAAATGTAAACTAGAATGTGTCTGATTGGCAGAGGCCTACAACTGCAGGGTGGTAATTCTTTTGTTTGAATTGTTTAAATTGTTTGTGCTTCATGAATTAATGTTTCACATAACTAATGTGCCAGTAGAATTGTTTAAATAAAGCTTAAACTGAAAAAAAAAGTTTTGTATCTTAATAAGATATTAATAATGATTAATTGATTGATTTAAGGAAAATGCACAAAATTTACAACTGTTCATTGCACAAAGCTGGAAATGCACACAGTAAATACTGAATTCATGCTGGTCAGCGCAGACTGATGTCTCACTCTGTCTCACTCCAGGTCCATGACAGACGGGCGAGTCTATTCCTGAATGGGCTTGAGGAGGATGGGACACCATTTGACACACAGCCTCTGACCGCCAGGCTCCCTGATATCAGTGAGGATGGTGCCATGTGGGTGGGACTCAGCTCTAATGGTAAAGATGACTGTGTATTTTTGTTTTTCTGTTTTTGACATGTGACAAATTGCATTGTTTTAGAGATGCCTTAGATCCAGTCTCCCCAGATGCTTTGATATCTCAGTTACACTGCATTAAAGTATCTCAAAAATAGTAAAAACATATTAAGTTACATTAAATTAAATTAAATTTGTGGGTAAAATCCAATACTGTCATTCCAGGAATCAAGAATCAGTTATCAGTGTTTGAAAATGTTTAAAACTTCAGCAGAAGTCTCAAAACAGCTCTGCCTACAATCCTCCTCTTTAACAGGGACCACCATCTGTTTTTTTTCCCTGCTTGTGGAGAAAAATTACCTCGTAGTTTATCTTGTCTGTATATCTAAATATGGTGTCAATGACCACTCCACCTTTTTTCCTCCCAGCCTTTATCCCCCCTTCAACTACACATCTGTGATTGATTGGTGGTGCCTACGAGCCGTCTCAGAGTCAATAGGAGAGAAATTGAGAGAAAAATGATATCCGTTCATCTCCAGGGTGATAAACGAGTGTTTTTCTTCTCGTTTATCAGGCATTGATCCCTAGTTCACGGCAGGTAGCATCTGATCAGCTGAAGATCACATCAGTGGTAGTGATCAATACAAGTGATTGGCTTACGGGAGAGAGAGAGAAAGTGTGTGTGAGTGAGAGAGAGAGAGAGAGAAGAGAGAGGTGTGTGTGTGTGTGTGTGTGTGTGTGCGTGTGTGCGTGTGTGTGCTTGTTGCGTGCGTATGTGTGGTGGTTGTTGAACCTGGGGGCTGTGTCTGGAATTCTGATCAGTGGATTGATTATGCGAATGCTGATCAGATGCATTGATTAACAACTATGTCTGTTTTTGGAGGGACCCAGCTAACTGAAAACTGAGTACAGCGAGAGTTGTCAAAGCATAGCTTCACTGCCAACCATGTTTTTAAAGTAGCTGATACGGGTAGCATGATCAGTTGTATCTAATGATACTGAATTGCTGTGAATCAGCTGATAATAACAGATGATAAGTGATTCCTTAGAGAACTGATTTGGATCACTGGTCAAGATGATGGTCAAGATGTTTCAAATCATACAAGAGTTTGACCGGCCACAGATTTGTGACAATTTGGGATCTTACAGTTACAATCTTTGCTGCTTCACATTAAAAGCAGTGGCTTTAATTGTGAAGCAGTCAAAGGGAATCCAATGTGTTGCGCTGAAGTTCAAAAATGCACCTACTAAACTAGACTTGGTCCGTTTTTGACGGCGGATCAGTATTAAATATTGCAGGGAGTAATGACTCAAGAAAAAAAAGTTGCTGGGAACAGGTTACATACATTTAATTCAGTGAGATAATAACTCCTTTTACTGTTCCCTGTTGTAAAGTAAACGTGTAAAAAGTAAAAAGAAATTTGCATGTGCTTGCACAGAGCATAGCATGAAATTAGATCTGTGTTGCTCATGGCACAATGGAAAAGGCCACTAAAAATGTGAATTTGTTTGTTCTCACTGTAAACTGACACATCAGTAGCTCCTCTGTTGTATACACACCAAACTACACCTGCCAACTGTATCATTGCACTAAAGGAATTGCATTTACTCATGAGCAAGAGGGTATAGCTCAGTCAAGGAGGACCCCATTAAGGTTAATAATCCAACTGAAGTGTAGATGCACGCTGTCTTCTGCGGAGTGATACAGTTGGCCGGTGTAATGCGGTGGAAAACAAATAGTTCCTACATGCTCCTACTGCTCACAACAAGAACCAGGTCATGACTTCTGGAAAGAGACACTAGTTTTGAGTTTTCCATTTTTTTGTTCTCCAAAACTCACATCAGATCAATTTTAATGGATAAGGAGCATATTTAATAACAACAGGTAAGAGGAAAAATATGTATTTTGGATTTTGGGGTGAAGTGTCCCTTTAAGAAGTGTTCGCTGCCTCCGGAATACTGGTACCTGGAGTATTAAACCACAGTCACTGATGACTGCTGGTTTTACTATTAAAGGAAAATAGTAAAATTATCTTAAATATTGAGAATGACAGTACCAGTGAAGGACACAGAGAAAAAAATCACACATATCACTTAGTTACCTGTATTAACTGTCATCAGTTCTAACAACTCTAAAACACTGAAGAGGAAACAGAGAGCGAGCGATGACAGAAAGTGAAACACAGAGAGAGAAGACAGAGACCTACACAGAGAAGAGAGAATTAAGGCTTATACCTTGCATCATCCCAGTTAACAATAGGGAGAGTGCTTTTCAGAGGAAGGCATAATCCCATTTCCACACGCTAAAGAAATCCTGAGCCAAAGCCTAAGGCTGCACAACCACACACTGTTCTAACACACTTACATCCCATAACACTCTCTCTCTGTTTTACACACACATACACACACCCCCCAACGCACACATGCTCACATTGTAGTTGGGCCAAACATGGCAAAGCCTGTCTCAAATGCAAATACACACACATTCATGCACACACACTTGTACACTCTTTCTCTAAAGTAAGGATGTTTTTTTTTGGAATAGACACAGTAAAGCCTCTAACACACACACTCACAGACAAAGCTAGGCATGGCAGGGGTTCTGTCGATGCTTAGAGACGTTTATCTTTCTTCTAAGAGTTGTTGTCAAACTAGACAGAAGTTTGTTGGACACTAAAAGACTCCGGATCTCTTTGGACCAGCATCAACATCTGTTTGGTCTCTTATGTTCTGTCCAACACTGTCACATATACTGTATATGGTTGTGTGTGGGGATGTGTTTGGGGCTTGACTGTATTCATTTATGTGTTTGATGGTGTTTTTTGTGCTCAGTCCAGTATCCACATGTCTGTCTGGACATTGTGCCCATATGTTTGAGATATTCCAGTGTATGTTTGCTTGATAAAGAGACTTCTTGGCATATTTGATATACAGTATGTGGAATCTGTTGTCCAACATCTTTCCATTTACCTCTTTGCAAATCCTGTCTTCTCAACATCAGCCAGCCAGCTTTATTCTCTCTCCCTGTTTTCCTACTAAAAGTTGTGTCACGAATTAGACCAATTTATACATTTAGTATGGTTAAAAAAAGGAATTTATCGACAAGTGTTTTGAAGCAGTCACCTTTGGCTCTGTAATCTATGATAGGCATTTTTCTCAGTTTATTTATAGTAGAGCTTCAACAATTAGTTGATTAATTGATTTGTCAATTGAAAGTTTTTCGACAAAAATGTCAAACATTTTCTAGTTCCAGCTTCTTAAATGAAAATTTGGTTTGTGGACCTCTTTGATTATAAATGAAGAGTCTCTGGGTTGTGGTTGTTTTTCACAATTTTTTGACATTTAATTAACTAAATGATTAAGTGATTAATTGTGAAAATAATCATTAGATGAATTGATGATGAAAATAATTATTAGCTGCAGCCCTAATCGATTGATGAAACAATGAATCAATTAATCAAGAAAGCATTAGCACATTAATCTCTAATGGAAATAATAAATAAATCCTGCTGAATACCTTCTTCTCCAGAGTTTAGACAAAAAGATTGTTAGCAGTATATACATTGACAAGACAAGATCAGTTCAGTTAAAAGAGGAAACACACTAATGATTAAACCCTGTGAGGCACAGTTTTCCTCAGTGAAAACAGGTGAGGCAAATGGGTAATACCTGGTTATCCATTAGACAGACCTGTTTTGGCCCTGGCCTCACCCCAAACTAATGACTTTGTCTTTATAATCCTTGCTGCTCTCTAGTGGAAGGAAAATGTAAACTGTTGTGGATCCTGTCAGCTTTGTATCGTGAACTTGGCCATTATAAGCAGCTGTGGGCAAGCCTCACTTAGCTGGTATCAAGAAACTGATAAGATAATCTACTAAATACTATGAAATCCTCTCACTCACTGCCTTCAGTACAAACCCATTAACACCTTCTTTATTTTCTTTTCTCCTCTTTTTTCATCTCTCCAGGGTCTAATCAGTTCATTGGGCGGATGCAGGACTTTAGATTTTATCCTGCCACTTTGACCAACAGGTGAGTTAGATAGAGCAAGACAGAGAGAAAGAGGAAGGAATCAAAAAGGATAAAAGGAAATGAGTATTTTGAATGGAACAGCTTGAGAAAAAGGGAACAGTGATTGACACAAGAAAAAGTGAATTGATAGCTATAGATTGATTGAATACAGTTGGGAAGATATAGAAATTAGGAGAACTAGACAGAGACACTGTATAGATTAAAGCAACAAGGAAAGAGGAGCAGTATGGAGTGATAAAAGGAAAGATGGTTAGAGGAAAGAAGGGGAAGGCTAATCGTTGCATCTTAAGATCCATACTGCTTCCAGAGGATTTTCCTGAGAATTCAATACAAGGCAATTAGTGTTTTGCTTACCAGTGATGTACTGCACACAGAGAGGACTTGGAGCTTACAAGTTCCTCTCATCAAGATTGGGGTAAGACAAAATGAAAGACTGGGTTTTCAAATTATGCCTTTGATTTTCCACTTTGCACTAAATGTTCAGTCAAAGGCCCATCAGCAGGTGCATTAATACTTTACCTCTAAATTTGTTGGTCACTGTCATTTGTGTTCATCTTCACAACCACTAAACAACTTTATTTGTATTAACTGTTATGTTAAATTTGATTTGATTTTTATTATTGTGGTTATAAAACATAGTTATAGTGGAGTTTGAGTCGTATAAAATGTCATAAAACTGCTTAAACCATCAAGCAGTGTTTAACTTAATGTCATACAATCATAAACTAGTCCCTTTCTATCCTAGTTTACTATACATAGGATTATATTTTGCTTCAGTATTGCATTGTACATAAATACAGTCAGCTGTTTCTTGTTTTAACAGGGAAATAGTGGAGGTGTACTCAGGGATCCTGCCTGAGCTTCATGCCCAATCAGAGTGTCGCTGTCCTCCCAGTCACCCCAGAGTTCACCCCTTAGTTGAGAGGTACAGTATCACAACTTCTTATTTATAAATCATTGTGGACTTATATTTAAACATTTTAGTATTATCAGTATTTTTGCATGTGATGATGAAGCTACCTTTTGTTATTCCTCAGTGGCTCTCTAAAGTGTCACCCTTAGTGTTACTTTCAGTCCTTTGTTGAGCACCAATGTTCTCACAATTTAATTATAACAGTTAGCATTCCTAAAAACACAAACTCTTATTGTTAACAGATACTGTATTCCCAGTGGTATGGATGACACCACCAATGACAGAGTCTTAAGACTCAACCTTAATGCCCATCCACTCAGTTATATCAATGACCAGGACATGGGCACCACATGGCTTTCTAAGATCATGACAACACAGGAACTGGATGAAGGAGTCACTATTACCGTGGATTTGACTAATGGGCAATACCAGGTAACACATCTAGTAATACACACATGCAGCCAAACTCATTTACACACATTGTTATAAAGTACAACCCCAATTCCAGAAAAGTTTATGTAAATGTGTAAAATTTCAATAAAAATTGAATGCACTGATTTGCAAATCAATTTCTACTTGTATTCATTTGATCACAGTACAAAGACAAGATAGTTAATGTTCAAACTGATAAACTTTATTGTTTTTTGTAATTATATACTTGTTTTGCATTTGAAAAAAAAAAGTTGAGACAGGGGCAACAAAAGACTGGGAAAGTTGTGGAATGCTCAAAAAGTACCTGTTCAGAACATTTGACATGTAGACAGGTTAATTGATAACATGATTGGGTATGAAAGGGCATCTTCAAAAGGCTCAGTCTTTAACAAGCAAGGATGGGGTGAGGTTCACCCCTTTGTTGAAAGCTGCTTGGGTCCCAACAGTTTAGAACAGTTTTTCTCAATACAAAACTGCAAGGAATTTGGGGATTTCACCATTTACAATCCATAATATTAATAAAAGATTCAGAGAATCCAGAGAAATCTCTGCAAGGGGCAATGCCAAAAACCAACGTTAAATGCCCGTGATCTTCGACCTCTCAGGCAGCACTGCATTACATTCTGCATTAAAAACCCACATAATTGTATAAAGGATACTACATGAGTTTGGGAACACTTTGGAAAACCGTTGTCAGTAAACACAGTTTGTGGCTGCATCTACGAATCCAAGTCCTATAGCACCATCATACAGAGACACCACTGACTTACATATCTGGACCCAAACTCATCTGAGATGGACTGATGGAAAGTGGAAAAGTGTGCTGTGATCAGATGAGTCCACAAAAATACAGACAGGTTTGGAGAACCTATGCTGCCATCCAGATGACAAGTTTTTCAGAGATGTCCCTGTTCATTTCAGCAAGACAATGTTAAGGCACATTCTGTATACAAAACCAAGACCAAGACTCTGCCTGCAGTTCAGATCTGTCTTCACTGTAAATGTGTGGTGCATTATGAAATGATCATGAACTGGACTCTTGAGCATTTGAACTTGTAAAACAAGCAAGAGTGGGAAAGAATTTGACTTTCAAAACATCAGGAATTAGTGACCTCAGTTCCCAAACGCTTACTGAGTGTTATTAAAGAAAAGGTGATGTATCACAGTGGTAAACATGCCCCTGTCCCAACTTATATTTCCAAAAAAAAAAGAAGAAATAAATTAATCAGTTTGAACATTAAATATCTTGTCTTTTTACTGTACTCAATTGAATATAGGTTGAACTTTTTTTTTTTTTGCAAATCACTGCATTCTGTTTGTATTTATATTTTAGACAATGTGTTTAGAATAGTTGTATATGAACTAATTTAGTTGATTCAAGTTTTTTTTTTTTATTTTTTCCATTTTGCTTTTAAGAGACCACTCACTCATGCACAAGTGCGAAGCTAGGGTGCATAACCTTGATTAGTTTTAAGATTTGATTTTTTTTTTTTACCTTTTATGCAATAGTGGTTTAAGTGATTCTTCCTATTTACCATCACTGTAGATAGATAGATAGATGGATGGATGGATAGATAGATGCTTCATTTATCAATCAAAAGTGCAGTCAATATATTTAGAGCATTATTATTATAGTCTTCTATGATAATTCTATAATTATCACAGAATACCCTTTTTAACCTTGTATGTCAACACAGGGCAGTGTGAGATTTGCATGAAACCCTGGTCTGGGTTGTGAGACAGTGTCAGATAACATGTGCTGATTGAGTCAGATTGACAGCAAATGTGGATCATTCTGGGTCATTTTGTTGTTTAAATGGTGTATCAGCCTCCGTACCTGCTCATTCATTCTGTGGTTTGGTCACTCAGCTACAGTAAATTCCGTCTTTGTGGAGTGTAGAGTTGAAATGCTACAATACAACACTGTACAGTATCTATCTCGTTGCACCTGTATGTGCAGGGACAGTAGTTTCATCCTCTTTCTAGGCACTGCAGTGAGAGACAGACAGGGGGGCAGAGAGAGAGAGAGAGATTGGTGGATTTGGGCGTTGTCGACACTGGGGCTGTCAAAAGACTCGTCCCTCTTCTCTCTGAAGTGTGTATGTGAGTGTGGGCAGGATTTTGGGAGCTGTCCTGACGTGGTAGCTCAACTCAAGTCCCCAGATAAAAGACACTTTCTGAAGTTCAGGGTATGTGTGTTAGCGTGTGTGTGCGTGTGGGTTTGCGCAGCGGTGGTGGCTTAATGCGCTCCCTGCTGTGTAACCCAGTGTCCCAGCCCACACTGTAGTGGGGCAGATAACACTTAACACACATACCCACACCTACACACAGATACACACGGTTTATGTGTTATAGGACACTTCTTGTGTGTGTGTGTGTGTGTGTTTTGTATGAATATGTGTCTATTTGTTGTGTAAGGGCTATCAGTTTCCAACTAAAACTAAACTACAATGGTTTGGAGAATTACTATTGAGATGAATGAATATGTCTGACAGTGTCAATAAACTCTGAACATTTAAAGCTTCACCATGGGAGGATGTATTGTCTGGTGTTTTAGATTGTGTTGCATTGTACAGGTGTACCTGTATTGTACATCTGTTTCTTCTCATGCTAACTTGTACCCTTTTCTCCTCCAGGTGTTCTATGTTATAGTTCAGTTTGGTGGCCTCTTGCCTGAGTCAGTTCTAATCCAAAGACGGAGGCTTGACCTGACAGAACCTGAGAGTGGCATCGCCACAGACCAGCCCTGGTTGGACTGGCAGTATATGGCCAGAAACTGCAGTGTGTTTCAACTGCCGAACAATGGGCCTTTACTGAGACCAGACTCGGTCAACTGTCTGCAGCTGCCCAGGTAGGTAACATGTGTGAATGTGTGGGGAAAAAGTCAGTATTATTGACCTTGCTCTATTACCATTCACGATACACTGAATTAGAGAAGAGAGAAAAATATATACTGTAAATATTTATATTTGTTTCAACATTTGCACATTTCATTTTTATTCGATTAGCATTCAAAATCCAACAAATAAATAGAAGATTTACCTCAAACAAGTATCATATGAGGGGATGAAGCGAATTGAAAAGGTGTAGGCTGAAGCCTATGCTTATTTTGCCTACCCTTTTTACAAAACAACTTTAGCAAGGCACTCTTTAACTACATGGTCTGAGTTGCACCATAAGTCTTCAGAAAAAACAAACAAAAAAAAAAAACAAAACCAACAAATTTTCAAACATGTTACAGAAGTACTATCTATTTGTTGGGGCACATGATTATTGCAGTCTTAAGCATGCATGTCTTCACAAACTCACCCTCAGAGTAGGCTATAGCTTGGATACCGATGACACTTCTTTAGACAATAAAGTTAGTTATAGGAGCACTGCAGCTTATGACTGAAATAAATACTGTTTCCTTGACCTGCCAAAATTCATTTATCTTTGTTCCCTTCTCTTCTCTTCTTCAGTTGTCCTTGCAAGGTCTTGTATTTTTTGCTATGATGAGTCTGATAGTGGCACCAAATATTATATTCCTTGAGGACTGAAAGGTCCTGTGAACACACCAAGCACACTGGCTTCTCATTTACTTCTTAAAAAATGAGAACTTGTCCAGGAACTTGTTTTTCTTGGAAAACTAGACTCTTCTTTTTGACAAAGACATTTTCCACTGTGGCTTCCTCCATGAACAGTAGCCTATGCTTGACAGTGTTGTGTCATGTAACTTGTATTTAAGCATGTGGGATCTATAATAGTATATACAACACAGGGCCTGCTACTCTTACAAGGAAAGCTAAAGCCCCAGTGGTAAATAAAGAAAAGCAGTTCATTTGCAATTTTACACCATGCCAAGTCCAATGGGCTAGATTGGACCCTTTGATGGGTAACGTCCTGGCCTGTGGGTTGTGTGTTAACACCCCTGCGCGAAAGCATCAATATGAAGACTGGCTGAACTGATATGATTATACATGTCTAAACTTTGAGAAAAGTTGCCCTGGGGCTCAAGTAGCTCAGTTGGTAGAGTGTGCACCCATTGGACTGAGGCTATCAGCCCTGGATCAATTCCAGCCACCAACACCCCTGCTGCATGTCATCCCCTCTCTCTACCCCCTTTTCTTTCTTCCTTCAGCTGTCTCTATATAGTAAAGCCCTAAAATATGATAAAAACGTAGGTCTAAGTTTTAGACATTAACAAAAAACCATTTACTCAAAATACATAGAATTATTAGAAGTGTAAAATTGGTTTTTGAAAAGTTTACATTTTTGAATAGATTACATTACACTTTACACACGTTACACTTAGGCAGTATCATTAATCCTGTGGGCATCAGGGAGGGCAAATGCACATTTTGTGACTTGCAGGATGCTCAGTACTGGTGTTAAATTTTACTGCATCATCGGTCAGATAAAGATAGAGACGTCTCTAGTCACAGGTTGATTCATCTAATTTGAAACTGCTTTGAATCCTCTTCATGTAGAAAAGCTGAAATCAACTCCTCAGACAGTTTCATTCTGTCTGGGACATCCCCCCCAGAGCAGAACCACATGTTTTTGCTGTGTGATGCATTGGATGGCCATGGCCTCCAAGGCAGAGACGATTACACAGAAATTACTGGCAAGACTAAATAAAGAAGTATGAACACAAACACAAATGCACACTGATGCATGCACATGTTTGTGTGTGCTAGTGCATGTACTAACACACACAAAGAAGTCAACAGAAATCAAAGGAAATCAGAAACATACCCATTACACACATTTGCAGTTAACACACGCACACTCTGGCACTCTCACAGTGATTTGGTTTATAAAGCTAACCACCTACAGCGCTGCCTTGGCACATGACCGCTAACAGGCTCTCGATTGGCACTAGACAGAGAATGGAGCTTGGAACATAGTGTTAACATACACACACAATCTCACACACTAAATCTTGGCATAGCTGCTTGTATGGAGGCCTTGTTTGGCACTAGATAGAACAGGTATGAATAGATCACAGATCATGTAGTCATTGCTTATTTTTCACTTGACTGACAAATTATATCACATACAACCTTTCCTGGCACAGTTAGATGTATTAGTTAAATTGGCATGAGAGCAAGTGAACCTCACATTGGCAACAATAATAACACACTCTGTGACATTAGTGGTTTATAATTATATCAAAAAGAGCACTGTCTTTGATCTTGCAAGATTTATGTTTTTTTATCTCGCAAGATTTATTTAATCCCGCCAGAGACATTACCTCCT
The DNA here is from genome assembly GCA_034769285.1 of Lutjanus argentimaculatus. Taxonomy (NCBI): domain Eukaryota; kingdom Metazoa; phylum Chordata; class Actinopteri; order Lutjaniformes; family Lutjanidae; genus Lutjanus; species Lutjanus argentimaculatus. The sequence continues at coordinate 20,922,748 of JAWZSL010000002.1, forward strand.
CAGAGCCCGCTGGAGTGTCTGGCAAGATAAATTTAAGCACGCCTCAGTCATTTCAGGTGTTTTCTTGCCAGTCAATTAGAGTGCTGCTCCAGGAATGCTGTTAGTGATCCTTTTGCATCTTGTCTACATGTACAGAAACAAGAAACAAGTTAACCAATATTTTTGTGAGATGAACAGCATTGCCCACAGCAATAAATGGCAAAGTTGAAACATAATGAATTTAGAGGCATTTTCAGACCTATAATACAACTGTTTTTACCACTGTTTTGTTCCCTATAATTTAGGGACTAATTCAGTACAATTGTTGCATTTGCCCCTTGGTACATTTGTGTTCACGTGGCAACATTCAGAGTGTTACAAAAGTTGTAAACAAATGCCATGCATGAGCAAGATGTTCTCCCATGGGTAAGAAATATTATCGGGGAAGATTCGCCTCAAAACGCTTCCTCCTCCTCCTTTTTTCCCCTCTTCACCAGCAGTGTGTATTGCCAATTGTTTTTTTTGTGTGTTTATGTGGTTAATAAATGAACAGAATATCTGGTTTTCAGAGAGCATTTAGACTGCAACTATAAAACAATGTCCGATGCATCTTATTAGAAGATGTGCAGCCTTTGAGTGTGAACCCAGCACGGGCAGGACACTCCAGAATACACCCATATATACAAGTTGATCTATGGCTAACATTTAAATTGTTTTCATTTCTTTTTTCTACAGCTATTGCTGTAACAGTGAAATAAAGTATGTGTGGTGCTCCTACAGCTGTAGTATCACTACAGTTCAGTTCTTGAATTCAAGTCAATTCATAGTTCATTTATAAGAAACATGCTGAATTCAACAAAACTTCTGCAAAAGCACCATTGTGGCTTGTATTGAGTTGATGTTCACATGATTTTGTTTTGTTCTTTGTTTTCCAACTGAAATGAGTGCTGCATATAAATATCCTTATGTGCATACATGTCGTGTGAAAAAAATAGGATACCCTATGAAAGCCTGCATGTTTTTGGACATGGATATTTAATATCAATTTTAACAGTATTGAGAGATTCAAGTAATATAATTAAACAATTAAAACTGAAGAAAAGATTTTTTATAACTTTCTGTAAAATGTAATTTAAAAAAAAATGCAATTTCTGGTGAGGAATAAATTAGGACACCCCCACATTGATTCCCACTTAAAATGGCTAAAATCCATTAGGTGCACATGATTAGAACATTGTTACTCTGCATTTTGAAGGAGGCTTGCCCTATTTAAACCTCAGACATTTAGTTTGGTGTGCTCCTGACTGTTGAAGTGAGAGTGAGCACCATGGTGAGATTGAAAGAGCTGTCTGAGGCCTTCAGAAAGAAGACTGTAGCAGCTTATGAGTCTGGTAAGGGATTTAAAAAGATCTCAAAAGAATATGAAATGAGTCATTCCACTGTCCGGAAAATAGTCTACAAGTGGAGGACATTCAAAACAACTGCCCACATGCCCAGGTCTGGCCATCCAAGCAAGTTCACCCTGAGAGCAGACTGCAAGATGCTAAAAGAAGTCTCCAAAAACCCTAAAATATCATCACAGGACCTACAGCAGGCTGTTGCTACTGTTGATGTGAAAGTGCATGCCTCTACAATCCGGAAGAGACTGCACAAGTTTAACTTTCATGGGAGGTGTGCAAGGAGGAAAGCTTTGCTCTCTAAGAGAAACATGAAGGCCAGACTGAAGTTTGTCAGAGTGAACGTAGACAAAGACCAGGACTTCTGGAATAATGTTCTTTGAACAGATGAGTCTAAAATTGAATTATTTGGACGCCAGAACTGACAACATGTTTCGCGTAAACCTAATACAGCATTCCAGGAGAAGAACCTCATACCAACTGTGAAGCATGGAGGTGCAAGTGTCATGGTTTGGGGATGCTTTGCTGCAGCAGGACCTGGCCAGCTCACCATCATAGAATCCACCATGAATTGTACCATGTATGAGAGGGTGCTTGAGGAACATGTGAGACCATCTGTAAAAAAAAATTAAAGCTGAAGTGGAACTGGACCCTGCAACATGACAATGACCCAAAACATACCAGTAAATCCACCAAGGACTGGCTGAAAACTAAGAAATGGAGAGTCCTGGAATGGCCGGAAGTCAAAGATCTTATTCCCATTGAGATGCTGTGGGGTGACTTGAAACGGGCTGTACATGCAAGAAACCCCTCAAACATCTCACAGCTGAAAGAATTCTGTGTTGAGTGGGGCAAACTTTCCTCAGACCGATGTGGAGACTGGTAGATGGCTACAAGAAGCGTCTCACTGAAGTTATTTCAGCCAAAGGGGGTAACATTAGCTATTAGGGGGTAGAGTGTCCTAACTTTTTCCTCAGTTAGAATACACATTTTTGTTGATATATTTTGTTTAATGAGTAAAACAAGGTTAATTTTTGTTGTTTACCTGCAATTAAATCACTTTCTTTTCCAGAGATAAAGAAAAACAAGATCAGACATCGATATGTGAACATTTCTTAATAAAGAACTGATTATTTAGTGGGGTGTCCTAATTTTTTCACATAACTGTATATATACTGTATCTGTTTTTAGTACTGCTTTGAATAAGTTGCTTGTATCTTTTATGATCCAGTCAGGTTGTTCCAGGTTGACAGGCTTCTCCTGTTATATTCTTCGAACTGTTGAACTTTATACAGAGGTTTACAGGTAGCCATTCTCTCAGCAAGTCTGTCTAGCTAATTAATGACCTGTCAATCACACATCACAGGCAAAACCAAGGGAGTAGCTCTTGTCTCCTCCAGTGTGTGTCCTAACAGTTTGTGTTCAGAATCACCCAGTTAAACCAGAATACGAAAAATGAAAATATTGTAGCTGCAGTTTGTTTGGTCTTCAGTTGCTTTAAATTTCAAACTGCAGGATTTCCCCCAGGAAATTTGTTAGAAGAGGCGGTAAGCACCTGAATAAGTGCCCTAACTAGAAGTTTTTGTGACCTCATCTATTAGAACGTAAGCACTCCAAACTCAGAAACACTAAACACATGCACACAGACCAAAGAATGCAGCACCAAAATAGACGTACGTGGACACAAACACAAACACAAACAACATGTGATATTGCGCACAGATTGTTTATTGTATGTTTAAAGCTTGACGAACATAAATCCACACACATACTTGCAAAAGAGAAGTGGCCTGAATAAGTCTTTCAGCATTACCTGAAGACAAAGAGGAGAGGCTGCTATAGTGAGAGAAAGAAAGGAGGTAGAGGAGAAGCCTGTAGAGGTTAAAACAGAATGATAGTAGTTTTTAGTCTCAACCATGGCACTTGTATGTTCTGCTATGCTGTAGATACCAATATTAAAATTTTGTAGTTTAAAAACCCTGAAAATAATATATCAATGCATAGTATTTTTTTTCACATAAACATATAACAAACACATAACATAAATATCTGTCTTGATGTGGAAGATACACTAAAAAGCGGGGCATATTACATTTGAAAAAAAACCTTGTCTGTGCTCTCTGGTGGATAGAGAGTGTGACGTTGACACTTTTTCAAATTTTTTCAGACCTATTTGGTGTTTTTGTACTGTAGCTGAATGTTGCTACACCACTGCAACACTGCTAGGTTGAATATTTTTTAAAGATTAAAAATAATAATCTCAAACTCATCACCAAACAAACATTTTGTTGAATCATTATTTGTTCAGTTTTTTATTCTTGTTCAATTGGTTTCATATGTATTTATGTTTCTTGTGTCCAGTGACGTGCCCTACTCAGGAGGTAACATCACATTCAGCCTGCTGACTCCAGAGCCAAACCTAGGCCTGGCTATAATGACTTCTACAACAATCCTGCCCTGCAGAAGATGGTACATGCCACCAGGTCAGGATACACCTGAGAGGACAATACCACACCAGAGCAGCTGGGGTGAACCAGCGACACAGACACTATGCCATCAACGAGATCACCATTAGTGGCAGGTGAGGAGTTATAAATATTTATACAGAGATCCACTATATCTTATCTGTTTCTGAAAGTTGTTGATGGTGTTAAAGTTGTAGTCATTAAAACATTTCTTCAGGATATGAAAAGCTAGGGTTTGTCTTGAAGAACTCAAATTTCACACCAAGTAGAAGAAATCTGAAACGCTATACTTCAAATGTAGCTAAATATAGCTTTTATATCTTAAAATGCAGGTTTTTTGTTATTTCATACTTATAAACTGAAATTTTGGCACTTTTGGGCATGGCAATGAATTAAGTGTCTTCATATATTTCTGTAAGTGTTCACAATTTCACTAATTAATGGAGAGGTACCACCATATGTAGCATAATTCACATTTTGTTTGTTAACAGTTACTTCAGTCACTTGTCAAAATTGTATTCAAGTGGTGTAATTGGCTGAAAGAAACACTTGAAGATCTTTTCAGTGTTGATTTATTAAAAATGTGTGAGCACAGTTCGACATCTAGAAAAAATATTTTGACACAGACTGTTGAGTTTCGGCAGAGCTTTCTGAGAGTAATTGTGAACACATCTCTTCATTAGACTGACAGAGTGACTGTTTTTTATGACTGTGGTAATTATAGGATTATGCAGGAGGCAATCATCTCTAACTCTTTCTCTCCCTCCCCCCTCCCTCTAAGCTGTTTTAATTAGTAGCTTGTTACACTGAAGTAGGAGAAACAGAGATTTAGAGCTGCCGAAATCTCATCTGTGCATTCTTCATCCCTCCCCGTCTCCTCTCTTTCATTCTTATTCCATCTCTTCTCTCTTCATTCTTTATAAACCATGTAAATAGGTGTGTTGGGAAGACAGAGATGCTCATAACTTCAGTATGTGCATCTTTGTGTAGGTCTGCATTCATGTCATATGTATTAGAGCAAAGTCACATTACATTACATTGCTGCATGATATTGTGGCTTAGAAATGTCACCTTTTTTTTGTAAAACTCTGCAGTATTTAAATATAGAAAGTAGTTTTTATGACTCAACCTTTATTGAAGTTTTAAAAAATGTTAGTCTTTTTTTTTTCAAGATAAGATAAGGGCCCTTATAACTTTTTTTTTTTGACAAGCAACAAACCCAAACATGTCTTTGGCCTTGTGTTCTCCTCTTGTTACCCAACACCAATACCAATTTCTACAATATGCTGCTATTGACACAGCCAGTTTATCAATATAGCTATTTTTTTAATAACTTATTTACACAGACTGGGAATGTAGTGTCAGCTATTATGGTCTTATTCAATGTACAGTGTTAGTATATTGTATTCATAGTGATGTTTATTAAAACTATTGCATTATTAGTGTGGCATATTTAGGCTTGAAGGCAATTATTCAATATATTTCCTATCATGACCTGTGTACTTTTTATCTATAAGGTATCATAAGAAGATCCTAAAGATATTTCACTGTAATTATTGAATCAAAACATCCATAATGGGATATGACATTGCATTTCATTAAGGATGAAAAGGGTGATAAGGCTACTAGTGCCACACTCAGGGTAAAAGGTCCCTGCCTTGGCCTCTGCTGATACTCTGTCTTGAATTGTTGTGTCTTTGTTGTTTGTACACATGGAGAATGGCTGTTTGAACGTGGTCTGGCATGTAAGCTGGATAGCACTTTTCTTGTCACTTTTTTCAGTTTTACTTCAGTGTAGAGGTAAAAGATCTCAAAGCCAGCAAAGCTAAAACGTGTAGCTATCAAAAATCAGAAATACCGAACAAGAAATGGAGAAAATGGTTGATTAAGCCAGTTTCTAACAGTAAATGGTATAAAGAGAACAAGAGGTGAAAGAGGGAAGAATGAAATGGAAAAAGCAACTATCTGAATATTTGAAAAAAAATAAAATAAATAAAAAAACATTGAATGACTGTCCTGACCAACAGCTGACCCGCAAGCCAACAAGGGACATTTTTGAGGTCTACTATTGGTTATGCTTTAAATCATCTCTTAAGACACTCTTGTGAATGTATGCGAGGGGATGACACACAGCAAAGGGCCACAAGCGGGAGTCGAACCGGCGGCTGTTGCAGAGGACTGATAGCCTCAGCACATGGGGTGCATGCTCTACCAACTGAGCTACAGGAGTGCCTATATTTACAGTTATATATAGTTATAGTTTTTTATTAATGTTTATGTAACTAGACCTTTTTAAATTTTCAGTCCCAAAAAAACTCCCCTGACCAGGAACTTTTTTTGTTGGTCCACTGTTTGTGTTCATGGTACATAATGGTCAGTGCAAAATGATTGTCCATAGGAGTGTGTGTGTGCGCGCATGTGTGTGTGTGCTTGCACATGAGATAGGGACAGAGAGACCGGGCTGTCTGCTACATGTTATGTTGCTCTGATAATTCTCAGGATGGCATTTATAAATGTTGAATGGGAACTTCCTAATGGCTCGACTGCCGTTTCATGGACAGGGATGAAGGTGGTGGCAACAGAAACTTTGAAGGAGGGAGAGCTTCCATCATTTTGTCTACCTACCTTTGTTTTATTTTCATGTGTAAGAAATAAAATATTTTAATGATCAAATTTGTACAACACAGTTTTGAGGTTCTGCCATACTGATCTTTCCCTCCTTCTTTTTGTCATCTGCCCAGATGTGAGTGTCACGGCCACGCTGACCACTGTGATACCAGTGTGACACCCTACCGCTGTCTGTGTCTGCCTGAGAGCCATACAGAGGGAAACAATGTGAGTAACAAACGTGATCACAAAAGCTTGTAAAACCAGTTTCTAATGTTAACCTCATTTGTACATGTGATGCAGTAGTGGACCTCACACACACCCTGTGTTAGTGTTTTATACAGCATGTTTTGTTATTAGGGAGTCAAGCTGCCGCACCAGTTCCACCTATTTACACACAAATGTGGTATTGCACTGATTTGCTTTTCCTGGGGAATTTTATTCCCAGTTATCAATAGATCCAGAGATACAGTATCAGATGGCTCATATTACATTCAAGCATACAAACACAGACACACACACGCATGCACACACACTGAGCACAGAGGAGTCCCCCTGGGAAGAATCTCCTCATGGTCTTAATTAAGCAGTTTCCTTCTTAACGACATGGAGAGGACTTCTCTAATAAATTTTACGCACACACGCACGCACGCACGCTCGCACGCTCGCACGCACAATAGAATCTCTCTTGTAAAATAATTTTGTCCTTTTTGTCTAGTTTTATTCTGTTTTATTTCTCATTTTCTGAGGAATTTAAGTCCCGTTGATTACAATATTTTTGGACACATGCTGTATATCAGCATCAGGCGGTTCTGCTTTGAACCTGATGTTTTAGTTAATGGACAACTATCAGTGCGGCCAGGCTGCTTAATAAGGTAGTACACTGTATGTTGTTAAAGTTGTAAATAACAGCTGACATCAGCCCTGTTGGCACAGGACTCCTGTAAGGGTTTTGTGATTTATGATAACTGAATATGTGGTGTCTGCCAGAGTGACCTAAATCTCAGACATTTTCAATAAGATTTATAGTAGGTCACTTCTAATAAGTCTAATAGTCCTCACTTGTTTTCTTCACTTGAAAAAAACAGATCCACTTGAAGCTGAAAAGACTGTAACTGAGCTGTCTGAATGCTAACTATAAAAATTAAATGTAGTTACCTTTTATGTAAACAAAAACTTATAAAAATTAAAATTAAACAGCCATTCCCTTCTGCCCTTTTTATTTCCAAAGAGTGTACCATAGACCAGCACCAATATGTAATCATACAGTCATAACAAAGTACACTAAGTTTCTGCATGTCCTTCAACCCATCCCTCCACCCCCCTACACCCAAACAAACAACACAGGACCGACAAACAAGCAAGTAAGAAAGAAAGAAAAAAAAAACAAAACAAACAAAAAAACAAAACAAAAAACACACACACACAATACACACAAAGTATACTTGCAGCTGCATAGTAAAAAACAAAACAAATGAATAGAATAAAAATAAATAATAATAAATTAATTTATAAGAAAAAAGTAAGACAAGAACAAAAGCGGTGACTAAGATGTAAATATTCTTAACTCATCATAAGAAGGACAATACAGAAAAAAATGTGATTCATTCTCAACTTCTTATAATTTGTATAAATCACACAACCTGTTGTCCTCTTGGATGGTTTTAAATCTTCTTATTTCAAGCCTAAGGCTGTCGCGATATATCTATATTCAGTATTGATGATAACCATGCTATTTCAAAACATGATCTAAAACATTCAACACCTCATAAACATACTGTCTACTCTTAAATCACTTCCTTTTCTTTCCGTTTTCACTTTCCTCTCCTTCTCCACAGACACACACACACACACACCACACACACACACACCACACGCACACACACACTCACACACACTGTGACAAAAGGTATATTAAACAAAATTAAAGATGAATTTGATCAATAGCGTTGCATATCTATCTATATACATATATTCCTTGTATGTATTGCTCCCTCAAAAATAGCATGAATCTCTTTAGCCTGTGGAGAATTGCATGGTTTAAACAATGAATAAAAAAATCCTTGAACTGAGTTTGAAGTCTGTGTGAAATCCTGTGTAAACCAGCTCTTAATGCATGACAGTTTACATTTGAGCTAAAACATTATGATTGATCAAAAGCATCTTGTTTCCTTTAACAGCTGATTATGTTTGGCTCTGGTCACTTTAATCTTCTTGCATTACCATTGGCACCCCCAGGTAAACCAAAAGTTTGATATAACAACAAATATTCACACACTGGTACGCTGCAGAATGGTAGTTTCTGATTTGATTTCAGTCTTTGATGTTAACCACCACCTCAAGACTGGGCCTTTGCTTCGCAACAAAGCTGATACAACTTGCCAGGTAATAGTAGGCATCACCCCAACAAAAGCTGTAGTCGGTCAGCAGTGAAAAGTTCAGTTGACTGCTCCACCTCACTGTAGCACAGGACAGCCTGCATTATTCACTACTTATGTATCATTCATACACCCGTGTCGGAGTATTAGAGAGAGAGAGAGTGTGTGTGCGTGTGTGTGTGTGTGTGTGTGTGTATGTGCATATGGTTGTGTGTGTGTGTTGTGTGTGTGTGTGTGTGTGTGTAAGAGTGTTTTTCAGACAGAGGCAACAGAGGACATCAGTGGAGAGGTACAGCTGTCAACCAGCAGCTGTTCAATTGCTTGTCTTGCTTACTCTCAAACTGAAATAACAAACACCCTCCTACACACTGTCTTACATCTAAGTTTCTTCTCTTACATGAACTCCACACTAAAATAAAAGTTATCTTAGAATGTACTTCTACACACACGTGCACACATACAAAATATTGAATATTGTCAGATATCACAATCATCAAGACTAATTAAAAAAAATCTCTCTGCCCCTTTCTTTCTTTTTCTCGCCCTTTCTGTTTCTCTTTTTATACATCATTTTTCTCTTTCCTCTCTCTAGGTCCCTGTCCCACCTCCATCCTCTTCTCTTTGTCGATCACTGTCTCTCTCTCTCTCAAACTCTGTCTTTCTCTCCGGGGTCTCAGTTTAAATAATGTCTCAAATCGACTAGAACAATGACATTCCCTCAGCATGCATCTCTAATCAGCTCTCTTTCTCTCTCTGTTTGTCTTTCGCTTCATTTCACTCTACTCCCCCTCACTCTTTATTGCCTCGCTTTCTAAGTATTTAATTCATTCCTGTTTGCCTCTGTTTCTCATGTTTCATCCCTTGCTTTCCTCCATTTTTCTCCCTGTCTCGTGTCTTTCCATCCTCCCGATCTGTTTCTTTCCTTCTCACTCACATAAAATAGCTCTTTTGTGTTAGAGAGATGAAAATAAGCAATATGGATATATTTGTGTGTGTGTGTGGTAGTGTGTATCTTTTATGTAAATTAATCTCTACAAGAGCTATGCTTCTGTGGAAGACATTAGTGTGTAAAGGAGTGTGTGCAATATGTGTATGTGTCTGTAAATAGTCCTTTCTGTGTGATCAGCCTTGTGTGTGCATGTGTGTGTGCGCCTGTGTGCACTTTTCTCCCAAACCTGTCCATGTCATCTCTCTGAGTGAATATTCAGGACCTTTCTTCTGTCTCTGTAATATTGGAGCATAAAAGGCTGTGGGGAATATTAGCGTTTAATATTGCATGCGTTCTGTTGACTCGGATCGGCCTAGCACCATGACGGATGTTGTACTAATCTGCAGAATTTCCACAGTGACATTAAAGTGACAGAAATGCTCAGACATGTGTCAAGATGATCAACGGGGGCCTCGGAAGACACACACTTAAACTCTCACACACACACTTAAACACACACGCACACAAACGCACACACCCTCTCCCCACTTTCTCACTCTGTCTTTTGATTCTTTCTTATGTGCACTCTGTGTCAGACTTGATCTCTCATTCTGTCACTCTGTGTCTGGATTCAGTCATGTCTGAAAGCTATATCATATATTGTATTGTACATCACGTCGCACTCTCTATTTTTTGTCTCTGTCATTTAACGGTTCAGAACAGCATTTTGGGGGCTTTAAGCGTCGCCCAATATTAGTGTTACAGAGGTAAAAATATATCATTGGTAAGGTTTAGATATAACCAACGCTACCTTTCCTTTCTTTTAAGCTATGTTATGTGTTTCTTAGTCCACACCCTAAGGCACAGGGGATAGTAACATCAGGCTGTGAGTTGCTGGAGGCTGATTTGACTGTGAACATCACTGAACAAATTGTGTGAGTGTTAGAGTGTATGTGCATGTGTTTATGTGAGTTGCCACAGGAGTTGAAGACAAGCCATGATCATTTTCGTATCACAAGTTTAAAGGGATAGTTTGGATTATTTTATGTGGGGTTGCCATTAGTTTGGTGAAGCAGAGAGGAGTCCCAGTACAGAAGCTAAGCTCCTGCTGTGGACAGAGTCAGCAACAAAACTTATTTTAGCCACTTATAAAAGGTTCCTCTAAAAAAAACTGTTCCAGTTTAAGTGTACGATGTATTTGGAATATTTTCACCACTTTCCTTGGAAACAGCTTTATCTGATGGTAAACTGCTGTTACATGAACCAAATATAGCTCTCTCCAAACCAAACAGACTCCATGGGTGAAATCAGTAATTTTACCTCACAGAACATGGGAGGATCCCATGCTGCTGCCTCATTCTGTTTTATTGAGTTTATTTGTGTTATTGTGTGACTTCAGTGAATCCAAACTATCCTTTTAAAACAACAAAGTCACACAAAAACACAAGCAAACTAACAGATTGAGGCAGTGGTAGACCCTCTCATGATCTGTGATGTAAAATGATTGATTTTGCCGATGGAGTTTGGTTGGTTTAGAGAGCTTCAGTGCTGGTACTTCTTTCTGCTTCTCCTTTGTGCATGTCGATCACCTTTCTACTTTAGGTAATACAAAGTCTATCGATAAGAACATCATACAGCCTCACTTAAAATAATCTGAACTATCCCTTTAAGTCTAGTGTAAGATTAAAACTAGGTGATGAATAGGATCCTGCAGGTATGTGATTTGTGGGAATTTTCGGTTGGTGTAATGCATATCAACTCTGAAATAGACACTTTATGTGTGTTTCTCTGTTTGCATCTGCGTGTGATAGATATTGATGGCTAGTGACATTAAGTAGCGTTGTTCAGGATCTCTGTTGCTAAAGTCTGCCTCAGCAGCAGATTTTCACCTACGCCGGGGTTAACCGGGTTAACTTCAGATACACACTATACGGCCGTGTACACACAAACATGCTCATGCGCACTCACACACCAGTGGCACGACCTTTCCAGTGAGAGCGTGAAATTGGTCATGGCATTTAGGATAAGATGAGTTGCCCCAGCAGATTAACGCACACCCCACCACACACACACACACACACACACACACACACACACACACACACCACACACACACACACACACACACACACACACACACAACATATGCTTGTGACAGGCCATCTGAATGTCCACATATCCATTAGTGTAGGCTCCTCACTCAGCAGGTTTTGTCGAAACATTCAGAGTGAAAATAAAATGTTATCCTTTACTCTGCAACACAGTCCAGCACACACACATACACATCCCACACACACACACACACACACGCACGCACACACACACGTTCTTATCTTTTATGCATTGAACCAGACTGCCAAAAAAAGCTGTATACAAGTTATAGAAAATGTTTTTATATGACAAATTAACAAATCTCATTTTATGAATAAACCAGTAAGTGCATAACTTGCTGTAAATGCTGTTTTCATCTATTGAATAGCAATGTCCTTAAAGGGATATTCTGGATTATTTGATGTGGGATTGTATGTGGTATTTATTAATAGTTTGGGTAGTAAATGCTGGTCGGCATCCTTCCAGTTAGGAGAAGCAGAGAGGACCACCAGCACAGAAGCTAAACAATGATCATGATGGATCAGCAGCAAAACGTGTTTTAGCCGTCCACTTAAAAAAAAAAAAAAAAATCAACATCGGTTTAGCTGTATGCTACATTAAGTAAGTTTTCACCACTTTGCCATCAGGCAGCCTTTTCTGACAGCATACACTTAATCTGATATTTTTTTAAATGGCTAAAATACATTTTGCTGTTTACGCCATCCACAGCAATACATCGCTTAGCTTCAGTGCTGATACTCCTCTATTCTTATTCAAACTGCAACCCCACATCAAATAACCTGAACTATCATTTTAACAATGTCTTTTCATGCCACCATTTGAATTTTTGTGATTTAATTCTGACTGAAAGTTTAAAGTCTAGTTTAAAATAATTTAGAAAGTGAACAGAATTCAGAAAACATGTTAGTCTGTAGCGTCTCCCTTGTTTTAATCTGTGAACCATGAGATGATGGAGTGTTCTGCAATGAAAGTCAAATGTTTAAAGAGTCAAGAGTCAGACGATAAAGTACTGACAGAGGTGCCTTGCCATCAGTAGAACAGACTGAATAAGTTGGTTTTTCGGTTCTTCGTCGCTACATTATTACACAGTATTACAGAGGACTGACTATTTGCAGGAAGATAAAAGCAATAGAAGTAAAACAATGTACACTCAATCTATGGTATGTGCTGTCCTTTTTTACCGCTGGTGCTGTGTGCGGATGATGGCGCGCCATCAAAACCTTTTGTATGAAGAAGAGAATGAACGTGTGCAGTTTTCTTTTAACTCCCAAACACCGGTCCCTCGACTAATTAGCAGGCTGGGAGAGAGGGAAGGTAACGCAATGTTGAATGAAAAGAAAAGAGACGGAGGAAAAAATCCTCTCCCTTTCATTTGGTATGTTAATATTTCCTGCTCACATACTCACCGTGGCTATGAGAACAAGCAGTTGGGGGACGGTAGAGACAGGGGGAAGTGAGTGAGGAAGGGGAGAGGTGGGAAGCCCAGAGAGATGTACAGAGTGATTTGTTTTTCAGAAAGAGAGGAGATGGAAGAGGAAGGAAGGGTGGGAAGATGGAGGAGGCACAGAGGTAGAGGAGACGAAAGAGGAATGAAAAGGGAGGGAGATATGGGAGAGGAGAACTTACTACATCTCGCTCTTCAACTCATCCCCAGCGGATGAGACGAAGAGTGAGATGTAGTGAGAGCTTTCTGTTCGAAGTGCCGAAAGAAAAGTACCTTTGATATGTGAAACGTTTTGGGGCACAGAGCAGCAGACAGACAGGCAGGCAGGCACAAAGACAGATGGGCAGAAGGGGAGAAGCAGCATGGACAAACAGAGAGGCAGGTAGTTACTGTAGGTGTGACATCAGATAAATTTGAAGTCAAACAGCATGACAGACAGGCGAGACAGAGACAGACAGAACAAACAGGTACATGCAAACATCCCTGCACGCCTGTGGAATTACATATCCCAAGACAGACTTTCCTGAGTGTGTGAGTGTGCTGTCTCTTTTCATCTGGTGTTTGTGTGTTGGTATGTGTGTGTATACATTATGTCTCCAGAGAATCTCCTGCTGCTTCATTAGATCCTGTTAATAATCACCCAACAGGGAGCAGTGCTCTGGCCACACATGCACACACACTCTCTCAAATATAGAGATAGGCAACACTTTAGATCTTGTTTGTTCTGTGGAGAGGAAGTGTATTTGGCTTCTTTGAGAAGACAGTCCATATTTCCGAACCATTTTCAAATTCTTTGTTAATGTGATCAGGTTTGACCTGTTTGTTGGTTTTTTTATGTCTTGCCTCAGTAGTGACAAAATTCTGAGATACTGTAGTGTTAAATTAAAATAATGTGCCTCAGTTACTTAGAATCAGAAAAAAATGGAATAATTCACATGATAAATACCTGAAATATATTATTTTTGATGTCGTATATATGAATTATGTTCTTCAGTGGTGTGCTAAAATCCAAGTCATTAAAGACTTAACTTTTAACTTAAAGACTGACCACTAGTAGCCAGGGTGGTTGCCTTGGTCCAGACCTTCAAATCCGCCCGCTCCACTGAGTTGACTGTAATGAGCTGACAATTCAGTCTGATATGGAGCTTGAAACTCATCTTTCTCCCTGGTCAACTCTGTCTGTTTCCTCTTGTTATGTCTTTGTATATCATTTTTGTCTCATTATGTTTGTGCACAAATGGACACACCGAAAGAACTGTCTTCTCTATGTGTTACCGTTTACTGTCCCAGTATGTTAAGAAGGCGGCACACAATGACGCAAAATAAAAATGTCAATAATTCTGCCTTAATGCATTAAAATTCAAGGAATGATCCGTTTTGAAAATGGAAGGAGTATAAAGAAACCTGAAACTTTAGTACAGTAACACATCCACTGCTAGTAGCACTGTGGAGTAATGTCTTGATGAATGGATCTCCATTTGTGCATAAAGACGCACATGCACACACGCTAGCGCACTGGCGATACGCACTCCTGCCGCTGGTTTCCTGCTCTTCCACCAATCAACAGTTGGGGGTAGTAATGTGCTGAGAAACGTAGCAATGTGCCTACAGAGACAACTGCATGCTTGCAAATGTGTTATGCTGAAGGATATACAGTACAGTACATTCAAAACATTTGTTAGAACCCGAGGATACACGTAACACATTATGGTGAGAAACAGTAAATACACAATAAACTCCACAGGATTTTGATAACTGTTGCATATGATTTTGTTGTTTTTTTTTGTCTTGTCTTAGGCCTTATGTTGTGTTGTAGCTACACGTGAGGCCTTTTGTCTTCTTCACATACTACCATTAATTTTTTTTTTAATGATTTTATTATCTCTTTCTTTGTCTTCTTCTTTTTCTGCCCCACGTGTTTTGCCCACTCACTTGTGGATTGTTTTCTGTGTCTGTTACTCATCTTTCTGTCCCTCTAGTCTTAATCTTTAAAACACAAAGGGAATATTTTTCTCATTTCTGTTCACATCAGTTTCCTGCATTTTCCCCTTCCTCCTCTCCCTTTTCTCTCGTATACAAAATAGGAGCCTTTTCCCCCTATTTCCATCCCCCCCTTCCCCCTCTCTTCCCTCTGCCTCCTCCCCTCCTCTGTGTGTCATACATAATGGGCCCAGTGCAGGTCTGCATGTGTCACACATGGGAGGAACTCCTGTGTTTTTTAATACATTTTTAATCCCGCCATTTGATGCCCCCCTTGTCCACCATAATTTGTACTGACTGCTGAACAAAATCAAAGGGCTTGTACTTGCTGCTTCTCGCCTCTGCTGCTTTCTGCTACAGAAAAATGCATTTTTTATATCACTTTTTTCCCTTCCTCCTCCCCTACACACACCTTGCTATGTTTATTTTGACATGAAAGCGGGCCTGTGTGAGAGCCCTGGCTGTTGCAAGTCACTCCTCATTAGCGGTCTGATTTCCCTATGCTGTATGTGCATGTGTGTGTATGCATGTGTGTGTAAAAGTACTGGCTCATTATTATATAGAAAAGAATACCTTTGTGTTTTCTATTCAGTTATGTGTATTCTTCTTCTCTCTCCTTAGATTTAGATTTACACGGACCGCTGATTTCTCTCTCTTTATGTTTCCCCCTCTCTAATTCTGTGTCTCTGTTTCTCACTGCGTCTGTCTCAGTCTCTGTCTTTGTTTCATAAAACCAAGCATTTCACTTGCCATGGGACCAGGTTTCTATGCACATACATGCACATACAAAGAATTATTTTCAATAAATGCATAGTGACATTTCTTATATGCTATTGCTTGTAAAATGATTTTATACATTCCTAACCTCTTGAGAAAGGATGTTTATTTTATTTTTACCAAAGCTGTAATTAATTTAAATGTATATATGTATTTGTTGTATTCCTCACAGATGGTGAAGTGCTTACTGTGTTTGGGTCCTTGTGTGTATCCCGTTCTATATATATGCAAACTTGCATCTATGACTACTGTACGTTCACACTGCAAGCCTTAGTGCTCAGTTCACATTAATTGCTCAGATCTGATTTTTTTTTCTTTCTTGCTGTTCACATTATCTTTTAAATATGGCCGATATCCGATTCCAGTGTGAACTAGTAACAGTCCTGAACTGACTGGCGTGTGCAAAAGAACAATAGCAAAGATGCCACATCTTGTGCTGTTCACACTGTCATGAAAAAACCCAGATCTGAATCCCATATGATCAAAATATGCATTCTTTAGTGTTAAAACGGTCCAGTTCTTTCAGAAACTCTTTGATATTACAGTAAGCAAAAAGATCAGTTATTAAGATGTCTGCAAGCTGTTAAGTATTTAAGTTAATTCAGCAACTAACATTTATGACAGACGGTCCAAACTTAAGTTAGAATTAGTATGAATAAAAAAAAGTATGTATATCCATATATACAGTATCTAACTGTTTTCCACAGTGCCAGCGTTGTGCGCCCCTCTACAATGACAAGCCGTTCAGGTCAGGTGACCAGCTCCAGCCTATGAACTGCCGATCATGCCAGTGTCACGGCCATGCCCTCTCCTGTCATTATGATGTTGCAACCGATGACCAACCAGATGAGCACTACAGAGGAGGAGGAGGAGTCTGTGACAACTGCATGCACAACACCACAGGTACTGTATTAGCAACGTAAGTTAGCTCATTATCTTTACAGATTTTAACTATTAAAATAAATATATAATAAATAATAAAATACAAACTAATAAAAGGGGAAAAACTTATTTTAAGTTTCTTGATCAACAGTGTTAAAGCACAAAAATTACAGACCAGATGTCATAAGCTTTAAGGTTTGCTTCTATCATTTCAAGATGTTGAGATGGAAAATATCATTATTATTGTCATAAGTGTGTGCTATTTTAGTTTTTTCTTTTTTTGGAGCATGAGTGTATAATTGATGTACAAACAGATATTCGATGAACAAGACACAGAACAAGTCTATATCACATAGTCCCAACAGATACTTTGCATGGACTCCTTGGTCCGTTACTATTTTAGACTGTCTCAGTGGCAGTAAAGGAATAAAGAGATTTATGAGTTTTTGTCTGTTATGAAATTGATTAGAAGTGACGCCAGTGGTTGTTGTGAGGGTGGTTTTGAAGTGTGTCATGCTGCATAGCGTGTCACATTTTCATGATATTGTGAAACCTTTCCCAATGAGACAAATTTTGCCTCTTCTTGTTTTTTGCTCTGTTTCACCCTGTTTCTATGTCTCTCACTATCAGGTAAGAACTGTGAGCTGTGTATCAGTGGGTTTTTCAGGTGGGAGGAATCGGATCCCACTTCACTTGATGTGTGTCAGCCTTGCAACTGTCACACTGCTGGAACAGTCAACGGCAGCACAACGTGTGCCCAGGTACACACCAACACAAACAGCACATCGTTAATAACCAGTGAAGCCCATGTCACTTCATTTTTGATTATTTAAATATTTTTAAGTGAGTTGAAAACCTATTTTCTTCTTCTTCTTTGCATGCCCCTCTCTTCCTCTGTGTTTCTCACCTCCAGGTAGAAGGTCAGTGTCAATGTAAGGTTGCAGTAACAGGTCGTTGGTGTGCAGAC
Organism: Lutjanus argentimaculatus; assembly: GCA_034769285.1. Lineage (NCBI taxonomy): Eukaryota > Metazoa > Chordata > Actinopteri > Lutjaniformes > Lutjanidae > Lutjanus > Lutjanus argentimaculatus. The sequence goes on from JAWZSL010000002.1 coordinate 20,940,664, forward strand.
TGTTTGCCTGGCTGGTATGGTCTTCAAGCCTCAAATCCAAATGGCTGCATCCGGTGTAACTGCAGTGACATTGGTGTCATCAGCAACTCTGCAATTTCCACTTGCAACCAGGACACGGGACAGTGCCAATGTAAACCCCATGTCACAGGTAAACAGACGAACATGGGAGAAAACTTGATTTTGCTTATAGAAGTTGCAATCTTCTGAGATTGTTTTTATGCCTCCGCGCTGGCAACAGCTGTGGCTGGAGGCGAAGTGTTTTTGGGTTGTCCATCCATCCGTCCATCTGTACAAACATCCACCTATCCTTACCATTCCTCCATCAATTTTCAGGAACTTCTTCAGACTTGGAACAAATGTCCACCCTGACCTCATGGACGTCCCATTCTTATGATTGGAATGTCTCAGGAAGGCCTTGAGGGAGTTTCCCTTTAAATTTGGGACAAAGATCCACTTGGATTCATGAAAGAACTGATAAGATTTGGTGTTCAAAGGTCGAAGGTCACTGTGACCTCACAAAACATGTTTTTGGCCATAACTGAAGAATTCATACACAGGTTATGATAAAAATTTCACACAGATATGTAATAGGATAAAGTGATGTGATGTGGAGGTGGCATGTTTATCACTAGTATCATGCATGTCAACGAAAAAAAGAAACTTAACCTTTTATACCTTTTATGAAATCCCTTCAAAGTCTTTACTATATTTATCACAGAGTCTGCACAGTCATGGATGTAAACTGCAATGTGATGGAGGGATACAGCTGTGAGGTGGTGTTTCTAGTTGTGTTGTATTTTGTTGACATGTTTGATGGTAGGTTGGTAGTGCTGTAAGGTTTTGCACGCCTCTCAAAATAGTTTCCATTACAAAATGTCCCCAAGTACTTTGTTGATAACTTGTGCTTTTCATTAGAACAGTTACTCTGTTTAATTGTCCAGTAATGGCGTCTTAATTAATACATAGGCGCAGCTGCTCATTGGGGTACATACAAAAGCAGAAGTGGATATACTGAATGGACACACCAGAACAGGCATGTGTATACACACAGACGTAAACGCGCACACATCCATATCCCAAAGTGTTTTGCCAGCCAAAATAAACAGGCTTTTCTGCTGGCGGTGCTTCCAGCCGTTGTGCTTCTCTTTGTGATAAATGGTTTCACTCTCTCCCCTGTGTGTCTTTGAAGAGCAGGCTCGTATGAAATGCAAAACCGGCCAACGCTCCTCAACTCAACGCATCATGGTTATTGCTAAGCCTCGCTATCAAGGGCCCATGGTTGTGCGTGTGAGGGCGGGCATGTGTATGTGAACTGGTAAATGTGTGTAAGAGTGTCTGTTTATGGTTATGTATATGTAGGCAGGGAGAGTGTCTGGATGTGACCGTGTGCTCATGTACTTTTGTCTTTGCCTAACTGTATGTATTGTATAATTCTAAGGGTTTGTTTACGTGTATGCATAAGCATTTTTGTGTGTCTGTTTGTGTGTGGGTGCACGCGCGCATGCATGCCATCAAGGACTAAGCTGGTATTTAATTCTCTAATTCAATGCCAAGTTGATTAAAACAAACTGCTGCAGCCCCTTGTATTTTTCACACTCCTTCTTACAAGACCCGCTTTCGTTTTTTTCTGTCCTTGTTTGTTTGGTTGCTCCCATAGGTATTTTTCAGAAATGAGATTTGATTATGGCAATTTATTACCGCCAAGCTGATACTTTGAGTAGAGCAATGGCAGGCACGCTTCAGAAGGACGGAATTGAAATGTGTGCGCACAGACACAGATACACACATGCAGACACACACGCACGCTCATAACAAGGTGCCAGAGTGCAGTGTGTACATAATAGTGTTTGAAATGGTGATGCATGAGCCTGTTAACCAGCTGGCTACTGATAAAAGGGCTGGGCCATGTCCCGAAAACACACACACACACACACACCACACACACACACACACATGCACGTGTGCACACATGCACACAAAATTACCTACTTTCTGTCCTGATCTAATATCTTCTAACACATTCTTTCTCTAATATTCTCACTTTTCTTTCCTTTTTATCGTCTTCTGACTTTTCTCTCTCTTTCCTCCCTTTTCTTTTTTATTATGTTCGTTGATACTTTTATTTGAATGTTACAAGACTAGTTGCAAAAATAGGATTCACAAATGCCAACTTGTTCAGCTCAGTGTTTAAAATGTAAATAGAAAATATAATTACTTTGTCCCAACTCTTTTTGTAATCAGTGTCAGATCTTTATAATTGTATATATTGGGAAATATTAACAATTATTTTCATTGTCAATTAATATGACAGTTATTTTATCAATTAATCGATTAGTTGTTCGGTCTATAAAACGGTTTAAAATGTTGGTTAGTGTTTCCCAAGCCCAAGATGACGTTCTTAAATATCTAATTTTGTCTACAACCCAAAGATATTTGAGATAGATATGGATATAAGATATAGAGAAGTAAAGAAACCAGAAAACCAGAAAATATTCATTTGTAAGAAGCTGGAAGTAGAGAATTTTAATGTTTTTTCCATAAAAATTACTCAAACCAATTAATAGATTATCAGAATAGTTGGCCATTAATTTATTAACAGATAACTAATCGATTAATCATTGCAGCTCTACAGAGTACAGTACAACACAGCATTGTTGGGGTTGTAAGCACCATTCTGTCAGCCTGTGTATTTACCACCAACACACTCAGACATGCACATACCTCAACACACACACGCACAGACACATATCTTCACTGCACTATTATGAAATATGATCTATGGAGAGAAATACATTCATATCTATAAAATCATTAAAGTGGGCAGACCAGGGGAAATGCCAAGTGTCTGCTGCACACTGAGCAGGACACACGCTTACACAGACATGCACACACTTGGCCATGTGCACTGACACTGATGTACAGGTTTGCTCTCATGCATGTATGTTGCTCGCACACACAGTCACACCCACCCACATACGAACACACGCTCGCTCATAAACGGCTATGGCAGACTGCGTTGCCCCCAGGCATCCATTTAGGGACAGATTGCCTGTCATGGAATACGTATGGCATATTCAAATAAGCCCTGCTCGCTCACACTGCATATCATAGTTTAACTAGCCTTATAGCCTAGCACTGCTGCTGTAGCCATAAAACCTCCCATAGTATGATCAGATTCAGTGTTTATTATTATACAATAATTATAAACATACAAAAATAATTTAAGTCAGAATAAAATGCTGGGCTGACAGATGTAACCCTAAATTCAATATAAATAAGTGAATGCATGAATGAATAAAGAGCAATAACTGAATGGAAAATGTTAATTGGTTCATTTCACTTGCTTACCTTTTGGCCTTGAAAATATTGACAGATATTAAATATTTAAAGTATGGAAGGCCTTGAATGTTCACCCTTAACCTGTTCCTAAGTAACATTTTTGCCTTCTGAAATTTCTTAAAATTTTAACTCAAAATTGTCTATTTTACAAGGCAAACCCTTGTGATAATGAATATTTCTATAAGACTATTTTATAGTTTTTTAAAAAACAGAAAAAAATGTCCTTCTTTAAATACTTTAAAGCCAAGGTTTTTTCAGGAACATAACTCAATTCAGTATTATTTTTATATTCCTCTATCCATCTTTCCATCCTTCCATCCCCTCTTTTTCTTTCCCTCCATTCTTTTCTTGTAGTTGCTTAATTTATTTATTTTCCCGCTCAGTGAAATTAAGTGTTTGGCCTTAGGTGAGTGATCCATCATATGTAGAGGGCCTGGCCCTAATGATGGCAGTTTTATACACTCACCCACCATTTCTATCACTCTCCTCTCTCCTCTACACACACACACACACACACACATGCCTGCAAATAGAGAGAGGTGCTAAATGCTGGTTGTTGAACAAACAAGCATCAGTTCTCTTTATTCCTGTTTCTTTCCAGATTCCTTTCTTCCTCTCCTCCACATTTGTGTAAATTTAATCTCTCTTTCTCTCTTTCATTCTTTTTTTCCTTCCAGGTTTTTCTTGTGACCGCTGTGAGTTTGGTTATTGGAACCTGTCCCACCCAGACGGCTGCATCCCGTGTGACTGTGACCCCCTGGGCTCCCTCAGCCCGTTCTGTGAGCCTGAGGGAGGGCAGTGTGAGTGTAAGCCCGGGGTGGGGGGGCAGCGCTGTGACTCTTGTGGCAGGGGTTCATATGGTTTAAGACTGGAGGGATCCTGTGCCCCCTGCAACTGCTCACAAGAAGGGACAGTCCCGGGACAGACTGTGATCCTCACACAGGACAGTGTGTCTGTAAGGCAAGTTGACAAATATACATTATCTTCTCTTTTTTATGATATCTTTATTATTTTTACTTCTATGATGTGAACCATAGGTGAATTTGCTATGATGCGCTGTTAGCAAAGACAAACTCCCTTCACCAGCTTGAAGTGACATTCATGCACACTAGTACACCTAGGTACACAAGTATACTCCTAAGAGATTCTCAATAAACATAATTTTGATTCGTAAACATTTACAAACAAGAATAAACCTTTAGCAACTGCAGTAAAAAAGCAAAGCTACCTAATTTAGTAGTTTAGTTTTGGTCTGAAAGCAGAGAAAATGATAGAGGATCGTACACTACAGGTAAAGTGGTCAGAGGAAAAGATGAAAAGAGCTTGTAACATTACTTTGAACATAAATCTTGAGAAAAGCAAACATATGCCTTTGCCAGGTCACAAAATAAAACGACCACTTCTCATTAGGCACCTGAAGACCCCTCAAGACCTCCCTTCTTGTGTGAGATCTGAGTTTTTCTTATCCAGCTCTTTTTTTAGCTATTCTTTATAATATGAACTATCACCATATATGATGCTGCAGAAGCCCCAAGAGGCAAGTGAGGAATAAAGATTCTTGTGATCCAGTTTCTAAGTCTGATGTAAATTGTTTTCTCTCCTGTGTTTGTTACATAAAAAAAGGAAAAAAATAAGAAAAAAATGAGAAAAGGGTTTTACCTTTTTACCAGGATAATATTTGAGTTCCTTAATTTTTTTTTCATCTGTCAAACAGGAGAAAAAAATGTTTTGGCATGTGACACAAAGATTTTCCCGGATCTTTTTTGCACTGTGAAAATAAATGGCAATTTGGATTTTTTTTGGTCAAGAAATTTTTAAAGTTAACTTTTTTTCCTTCCTTTGAGTTATAGTATTTATAGCCAAAAGAAAGATATGACAGTAATCTTACATAAAAATGAAAATGGATCACCAGATTTTCCTTACTTACCTCTCAGGGCTTCACAAGTAATTCCAAGGTGGCTTCTGATTAAAAAAAACAAAACAAAAACAAAATAAACATTAGAGACAATACCAGTGGCAGAACCAGCAGGTAAAGATAAATAGGTTGTGTGAAAAACAGATGAACTTTTATATATGTGACTGACCAGTTCAAAACATTGTTGCTGGTGCTTGTCTAGGCCTTTGGGGTCACTCTGATAGTTTGAGTTATGACTTCACGTCATCAGTTCATCCAGCACAAGGACTCATCTTTCTTTTTCCTCCCATTTTTTTCTGCACTATGCATCCCTCTTTCTGTCCCTCCTATCCGTCTTCCTACTATCATTTCATTTGTCTTTAGGAACACGTGGAAGGACGTCTTTGCAACTCTTGTCGTCATGGTTACCACACCCTGGAGCAGCGGAACTCCCTGGGCTGTCTGCCGTGTGCATGTGACATCCATGGCACTGTGCCAGAGGGTGTCTGTGATATGTGGACCGGACAGTGCCCATGCCGAGAGGGGGTGGAGGGCGCCCAGTGTACCAACTGTGCCCACAACTACTACAACAGGAGTTTACACCTCGAGAGTAAGAGAACACAGAGTCAGTTGAGAGATGGCATAGTTACTGTAATTGAAGTAAAACTAATGTAACTAATGTCTTGTCTCCTCAAGGGCGTATACAGACATACACAGTGCCCAATAATTATATCATATAAGGATTTTTGTCTGAAGGGATATTTTGTTTTTATTGTTTAAAGTTCTTGTGTTGATTTGTAAGTCGTGAAAGTTTGGGAGAAAACATCTGTCTGTTGTTGTTTTGTGTCCCATCAGCGGGGTTGTCCCAGGGCTGTGTACCATGTGTCTGTGACCCCAGAGGAACAGTACCAGGGTCAGTATGTGACAGCACCACAGGGCAGTGTGTTTGTATCCCTACACGCTATGGACAGGACTGCAGCGGCTGCCGACCGGGTAAGTCTGTATTGAATAATGGATGGATGGATCATATATAGATTAAAAAAAAAATTGAAAGGTCCAATGTGTAGGGTTTACAGGGATTTATTAGCAGAATATGTAGGAAATGGAATGCTATATTCATAAGTATGTTTTGATTTATGTATAATCACCTGAAAATAGCAATAGTTGTGTTTTAGTTACCTTATGATGAGCCATTTATATCTATAGAGGGCGAAGGTCCCCTTCCATGGAGTCCGCCATGTTACACTGCCATGTTTCTACAGCCCAGAATGGACAAGCCAAAAACTAGCTCTAGATATGGCCTTTTGTGTTTGAGTTTCATGGCCAGTGAGAGTAACCTGAAGTGTCTGCAATCTGCAAGCTCACTGCTAGATGCCACTAAATTCTGCACAGGTCCTTTAAAGAGTGGTTGGATAAATAAAGTGGATAGGTTACTGGCCAAAGGTCAGACAAACCAAAAATGGTAGAGAATGGTAGGGGAAAATGGTCAGCAAAAACTCCAAACCTTTAGTGTTCCCGTGTGTGTGTGTTGGCACGTGCCCTCTGCCAGATCTCCACTCAGTGATTGTCCCCTTTGTGCCAGGTCTCAACAACAGCACCATAGAGGTGAAAGACTGCTGTTTCTCACTCATCTCACTTTGACTTTTGTGTGTGCATAACTCATGAATTTCTGTGTGTGTGTATTGGTATGTGTGGTCAGTCTCATGGGATGAGAGGTAACAGCTGCTGTATTGTGTCAGTAATGGAGAAGGACCAACAGCATAGTCCCGGTTTACTGTAACACAAGTTGTGAATGAACATATTGATGGAAGGATGTTAAAAAGAGTTACAGAGGACACAGGATAATAGTTATCTCACAAATACCCAAAAATTCAAATATAGGCTATATTATTAATTATTAATATTCATTGTTTTTATTTAATCACTCAACTCACTACGCCCCTTACGATTTCCTAAACTGCCAGACCATGACATGATATAAATGCCACTGAGAATTCTCTGTCGAGGCGGCTAAATAGAATATCTAATTTGTTTATTAGCTGCTATTAGCCTTGAGAAAAATAAACTGAATTGATTTATGCTTTAGAGTGCCCAATGTAACCTCACACACACTTATTGGCTTTGTGTTAAATGTTGTTACAAATAAATGGCAAACAACAGCCCCTAATGCTTATTAGGAGGAGCATCAAGTGGTTGTCTCAAAATTGCAACAGGCTGCAGTCCTCATTCACTATTTGCTATATAATAGAGCTGCAATAATTAATCTATTATTAATCGATTATTCAAATAATCACAAACTATTTTGATAATTGATTAATTTAAAAGAAAAGAAGAATTTTTGAAGAAAGAAAAGTCAAAATTCTCTGATTCAAACTTCTTAAATGTGAATATTTTCTGGTTTCTTTACTCCTATATAAGAGGAAAATGAATATCTTGGAGTTGTAGACAAAACAAGACATTTGAGGATGTAACCTTGGGCACTGGGAAATGCTGATTGACATTTTTCACCATTTTCTGAAATTTTATAGACCAAACAACTAATCAATTAATTGAGAAAATAACTGACAGATTAATAGACAATGAAAATAATATTTAGTTGCGGCCCTACTATAGAAGGAATTTTATATAGAATGCTGTAACTCCATTTTATTATAATCAGATATTGTCAACAGTTTAGACACTATTTAGAATAAGCACCATATATGATGGCTTGTTCGCAGTTATAATGCAGTACTTTCAGTCTACTTCATGGGATATAATTTATTTATATAGTGCTGCAGGGAAGACTTTTTATATGCCAGCCTGGAAGCTGGCATTATTCTTTCTCTCTTGACAAAAAGCCAACTGGATTTTTCCACTGGATTTTGGATTAGAGCAGAAAAAGAGCTCTGTGGCTAACAAAAGATTATTATGTTTTAGCCACTTTTTAGCAACCACCTTTTTTAAAACACATAAAAGCTAACCAAAAACCCATTCAACAACCCAACTGACTTCAAGACAAGCAAACCAGAGATGTAAATATGCTCACTCATGTTTCACTCATTTCTGCAGCACTCTATAGTGAACACTGAGGAACTTTGGATGCAGCCACATATGAAATTTGTGTCATTTAATGTGCAAATTTTGCAGAACACAACCTGAGCATGAACCAACTGATATTTTGAGTTGTGTTAATATGTATGTACAGTATAATACTTAAAGCGTGTTAGTAATGGCAAAGGGGTGTAAACTCAAACCAATAATTACAAAAAGAAGCAACAACCCTGCTGGCAATGTCAACCCCATACAGATGACCTAGTCTTGGGATTCTTGATGGTTCCCTCATCCCTTGTCACTGCGAGTACGTGGTGGACATACTACCAGCAGTTTACCCATCCCTTTTCTCCTACGCTTTCCATTAGTACAACCCTCCATCCCCCAACCTCCACCCACAAAAATCTCTTGTTCTTGTCTAATTGTCTTGTTTGCACTGTTTTTCTTGTCTCTCTCATGTTGTTCTGTTAATGTTTTGTCTGTTGTCTTGCAATAAAAAATGCAAAAAAAGGCGCAAAGGAAGGAGGGCAAAAAGATAAGAAGTATAGAGGGAAAAATACACTTGTAGGCAGACGAAAAGATTAATAAAGTGATAGACAAGCAATCAGATTCAGAATTTTACTTAATTTTATGTTTGTCTCTGTCTAGGCTTCTACCTCTCTCCAAATCAGAGCATGTGCGCTGAGTGTGACTGCCATCCCATGGGAGCATCGCAGCGTGGTTGTGAGAGCCAGACCGGACAGTGTGTGTGCGCCCATCCCTCAGTGGGAGGGCGACGCTGTGACCAGTGTCGTGAGATGTTCTTCGGATTCAACCCTGGCCTGGGCAGGTAACCCACATAAAGTCAATCACACACACACAGATGAACACCATATCTGTTGGTTGTATGTCCTGAAAAGCCATTAATTGCACTACTTGCACATACACACACACACACGCAGCTACACGTCTGAGCAGTGAGCACACACACCAGCAGGTGCAGTCTCTGTAAAGACAGTTTACAGATTGGTTGGCAGACATATGACTTACACGAGTTAAAAGCTGCTTTGACCTTTACCGCTCATGTCTCTACCTGCAGGCTATCTCACACACACAACTTAAAACACACATACACAAATTAACTATACACGTTTCACCCGGTGCAATTCTGGTACACACACACACCAAGTTCCTCTCAACAGGGTGTCATAGCAGATAGATGATCCACAAACTGTTTGACTAGTGGTCCACTCTGTGTGTCTGCGTGTGTGTGTGTGTGTTTGCACGTGCGTGCGTGTTAGCTGACCTTGCCTGATAGCTATATTCCCCAGTGCTCAGGCTGTGGCTGAGATCTCCTCACAGCAGCAAGGAATGAGATGATGGAAGGATAGAGAAAATACAACAGAGTGATAACGAGTTTATTTTACAAAGAGATTAAGAAAGGAGAGAAGAAAAAGAAGAGGGAAAGAGTGGAATAATTAGAATATGAGAGAGAAATAGCTGGGATAAAAAAAAGAAAAAGATAAGAAAAGGTGGTCAGAGGCATAGATCAAGCATTAACTTATAGTTTGTACCAGTGCAACAATATTGTACCTCTGTCTTCAATTTTTCCTGTCTTATTTTATTTCTTTGTGCTGGAAAAATGACAAATAAAGTCTTCGGTTATTACTGCTGAATGCTTATCCTGTGCCCAGAGTCGCTCCATAATAAGGATTTCTTCATCTAAATGTCATCAAGTAATTTATCCTCCCCCTTCAATCAATAGGCTTTACACAAATGAATTTACACACACAAATTGATGTGTGAGCAGTTGGCTGAAGATATATTCCTGTGTCTCTGTGTATCACCATGGAGAACTGGGTCGAGAGAAATGCTGACCGTTGTTCCCTTCATCACAGGAAAATATGATGGGAATTCTGATATGGGAATATGATGTTAAGTATTGGCACATTCATTTACACACATAATTTTGTTTTGAGTGATTACATATATTAAAATACTCTAAAACCTATATTAACTAAAATGTGTGTTGTTGTGGCCTAAACATCTTTGAAAGTAATTTCTAAAGTTATTACAAATTTCAAGAGTTGGGACAGCAAAAGAGCAAAAAACAGCACTGAAGGCTTTTCTGGATGGAAAAGATGTTTTCACTCTTTTCCCGACCAGCTTCATCAAGAGTTTGATCTGATTGTGTGAAGATGTGCCTGTGTTAACATGATCAACAGATCGTTTATCCAATCATCTGCCAGTTTTTTTTTTTTTGTTTTTTTTTTTTTTTTCAAAGTGCATGCCCCTTTCCAAATAGTTTCCATGGATGACTTCCCAGATGGTTCTGTGTAACAAACCATCTGCCCTGTCAGGTTACCGTTATCCATGATTAAGAAAAAAACCTGAAATGTGCATTTGTCAAGTCACGGCACACTTTTCCGTCAGTTCATCACAGATGAGCTCGGGCCCAGAGAAGTCGGCGGCATTTCTTGATGTTGTTGATGTATGGCTTTCATTTTGCATGGTAGAGTCTTAACTTGCATTTGTTGCGCAATGAACTGGTATCGACAGCGTTACAACTGTTCAAACCCTGTGAGATTCCTTTTCAATCAATAGTTTTTTATGCAGTGCTCCTGAGGGATCAAAGGTCACAGGCATTTAGTCTTGGGTTCTTCTCTGAATTTTTCAGTGGCATTATGAATTGTAGATGGTGAAATCCCTAATTTCCTTCATCCTTCCTTTTCCCACACAGTGAACCTTGCCCATCCTTGCTTGTGGACAACTGATCTGTCAAGGATGCCCCTTTCATATTCAATTGTGATACTTTCACCTGTTACCTGTTTACTTGTGAAATGTTTGTTGTGGGCATCAAATTCAGAATGAGTGTTTGCAAGAACAGTTTGAACATTATAAAATCCTGTCTTTGTAGTGTTTTCAACTGAAGAGAGTTCAAGAATGATTTGCAAATCATTACATTCTTTTTTTGTTCGCATTTCACACAATGTCCCAACTTGTTTGGAATTGGGGTTTGTACATGACACATGACAATGTTGTGTCAATTTGCTCACAATTCCTCGCATGTCACTGTTAAATGCTTGTTTGTATTAGCATGTTATATCTAACTAGATACACACAAATTACTCTCTTTCACACACATACTGTACTCTGAGGCTGATAAAAAAGAGAGAATGGGTGTGATGTTAGTGTTTTCTTTCTCCTTGGGAATGGAGTGAAGGTCGAGTCACTATGGCATTTGTGAGTATGTGTGTATTTGTGCTTTGTGTGTTTTTGAGTGTTGGTGTCTGTGTGTGTGCGAGCAGCAGTTGACAGGACAAATTTGCGGCTCGTTAAGAGGCTGTGGCTTTTCACATAGCAATAAAGAAGGTGTAGCTGAGTGTGTGTGTGTGTGCGTGTGTGTTTTGTGTGCGTGTGACTGTGTGTTTTGTGTGTGTGTGTGTGTGTGTGTGTATGAGACAGTTTTAGGGTTTATTCAGTGCTATTCTCTGTGTCAGTGTAGTGTCTGCGTGTGTGTGTGCGAGTGAGTGAGTGTGTGTGCGCGAGCGAATGTGAGATGTGAGCCAAACATCTTCCAACAAGCAGATTGTGTTGCACATGTGACCATGTGTGTGTCTGCGTGTGCGTGTGACTGTGTGTAAAGGTGTGAGGTAGCTGGCCGGATGATCACCCGCTGCCCAGTCCCAGTGAGGGTAACACCACACTGGTGACCCAGACACATACACCGTCAGACACACACACACACACACACACACACACACACACACACACACAGTTGCAAGTGACAACTCTGAGGGGAATGCAGTTTCTGCGAAGTTAGTTTCACAGCTAGAGGGTGGTGGTGGGTGGGATAGACAGTAGTGAGGGTCTCCCTCACAGTGTTAAGGTGAAGACCCAACACCTTTCAGATACACATACTTACACACACACACACAGTTGCAAGTTATCTTTGAACATTTGCACACTAGTGCACTATCTTTCTCTATTTTTGGCTCACCATCCACATCTAAGCAATAACATTTATTGCATGATCCATGTGTCTCTGTAGTGATTGATGTATAAACCCCTACAAATCTCATAGGAAGTCTGTAGTTTGTTTAAAAAAAAACATTAGCTCTTCAAATTACTTGCTGTGTAATTTCTCTTTATATTCTATAGGTATAGGTTTTGTGTGTGTATTTAAGTTGGTGGTCATGGTCTTTTTTTGTTTGTTTGTTTGTTTGCTTGACCAGATGTCAGCCTTGTGCATGTGACCTGATGGGCAGTGTCAATGGTTCATGTCATCCAGACTCAGGGGTTTGTGTGTGTAAGCTGCTGGTAACTGGAGACAAGTGTGATGTATGTCAACCTGGAGCAAGTCATTTCAACCCTGAGAACCCATTTGGCTGCAGTAAAGGTCTGTTTTACATGCTAACACACAAGCACAAATCCACACACTGACTTAAAGGCTAAATGTTTTCCCCAGTTTTAAGTCTTTATGCTAAGCTAAGCTAACCAGCCACTGACTGCAACTTCATATTTATCTCACAGACTCTTGGCAAGAAGGCAAATAAGTGTACTGTTGAGGTATTTCATAGGAGGTGGCTTGCTGACTTATTGTTGACACTAAGAGAACAATTTCACACAGTCAGCATGGTCTAATTGTTAACTATTTGTCCCCATAAAAATACATTATTTAATACATTTAGTCAAAGTTTTTTTCTGTCTGTCTGTCACTGTTTACCTCTTTCACTATTTTTGTCTCTGTGCAGCACCCTCCCAGCAACCTGCACCAGTAGGTTTTGCTCTCAGTTATTCTTCCATTCGGCTCTCTTGGCATCCACCTGACTCCCCAAATTCAAACAGACTTAACTACACGCTCATCAGGGATGGACAGTCCGTGCATATCATTGAAAGTTATTATCCTTTCAGTAAGTATCCACACTCTTTCTTACTATTTCAGATACACATGAAATGAACATTGTTTTCCCTTGATTGAATCTCCTACCACCCTAAACTCATTTCCCACCATACTCCTTTCTTCTTTTCTCTAATCTGAAGGTCCTGAATCATTTGAAGACACTGGTTTGTTTCCCTACACCAACTACTCTTACTGGCTCATAACAGCTAATGTGGCCGGTGTGACAACAAGTGCATCAGCCTCACACCAGACTTTAGGTGCACCACCTGACGCAGAACAGCTTCATTTAAACCTTGTGGGACGACCTGGTCCAACCACTGCTAGCTTTAACTGGAGCACACCACGAAACGACACAGGCCCAGTGGAAAGGTGAGTAAGGAGGGAAAAGAGGTGAAGACGTGGAGGCAGAGCATTCTGTACTCCAGTCAGTAGAGATGCAGAGACTATTAATCAACATTCAGATTACACTCCAACTTTAAGGTTTTCAAAGTGAGAAACAACATGCCTACATTTAAGGGTACTAAGCTGTCTCTGGTGGAAACAGAACAGAACAGATCTAGTGTTGTAGGCACATGTAGATACAAGCCCATTAATAATTATAGGAGAAGAGAGAGATGGAGAACATAAGATCTAGAGAGCAACCAAGTGAAGGACTTGTGGGTACAGGAGGAAAAATGTACTCTTTGCTGGAAGTCAATGAGGAGCGAAGGATGTGCAGAATGCTCAGTTGGTGTGGAGTTTTGTTGGAGAGGGGAATGAATGGAAGGAGGAAATGAAAACCATTTTATTTGTCTCAAAGCCAGTTTACTTCAGGGTGCTGGAAATATTGAATTTACGGAATATGGAAAATGTTAATATAGATGGAGTCGGGAATATCAATAAGTGGTATGATAGAGGAGGATAATGAGTGAAGTGATGACCAAGAGGAAAGGATGGAGGGTAGATGTATTACAGGATAGGATCTGTCGAATTTGAAGTTAAATATGAAAAATGTGAAACAGGGTGGGTGAGATAGACCAGCACTAGTTTCAATTTATTTCTATAATTTTTGTATTATTTTGGGGGCATTTTTGCTCAGAAGTGGGGAGAGAGAGAGTAATGACCTGCAACAATAGCCTGTTTACATGGTACACGTCTTAGCCCCTACACCACCATGACATCCCAGCATTAGTTTTTTAACTGAAGCACATCACAAAACCATGTGGCCTAGTGGAGGGATAGGGACAGATGGAAAATTAAGAGGAGAGGAATTGATTATCACAATTTTTTGTCTCCTACAGGTTTGTGTTATCCTCCACGGAGTCATCTAGTGGAGTGGAGCCAGTTATTCACTACACAGGCTTATCTACAGAGGCTGTGGCAAGTGGCTAAAGCCCTTCACCCAATACACTGCAATACTGGAGGTAGGTAGGGCAAACAGCCTGTGTTTTTGAGCCTGCAAAGACAGAGTCTCATTTCCAATAAAAAGATAAATATGTGAAGAAACTGTATAAGGGCTGACCGATATGGACAAAATAAAATATCACAATATTAATATTTTTTGACCAAATGCCTTGATTTTGATATTGCAGAAATATTCTAAATATGACTAATAGTGCTTTCATAAAATATTGATACAATGAGATTTTTGATAAAAAATTTAAGAATTAATGTGGATATAATGACTAAGTGGGTAAAGGCAAATAATAGAACAGTCTGGTTAGTATCATGATATAATGCTTTCCAAAAAGACAGTATCTAGTCTAATATCATAATATTGATATATCACAAAGCCCTAAACTGCATCATCAAAAGAGTATACTTGAGACACAATTTTTGTCCAAAGTATATTTTCAGCATGTACAGCCTACAAAATAATAATGACAAATCCTAACTTTGTCTACAGGCATGCTCCTCTGGCGGGTGCACTTCTACCTCACCACTGTCTTTTCTAACAGCCTCTGCTCCCCCACAAAACCAACCCCCACCCAGAGTCACTGCAACAGGACCTCATACACTGCATGCTTCCTGGGATCCCCCCAGTCAGCCAAATGGTAGGTAACATACACATGCATACTATACAATTCAAGTAACTTGTAGGGATTTAATGTAGAACAACATGCACAAATATATGCTGTGCACACATCCATGTATGTTTGTTTATTGTAAGTATATTACAGTTACACAACTTAACAAATATATAAATTATTAATGTCCATGTTAGAATTAATCATACAGTTGAATAATTCCACATATGACACACATGTTTAAATAACATGAAACACAGCCTAGTAGCATGGCTTTTAGGCCTTTGTTACTGAAGAAGCATGAGAATCACAACACTACACACACACACACACACACACACACACACACACACACACACACACACACACACAGAAATACACACTGAACTGGAACTGCCTTTGGTAAATCCAGAGAGCTTTGTAATGGCTCTAAGGCTCAGTGTCATACAAAGCCCTGTAACCTGGGTTTCTCTTTCTGTTTGTGTCTTTCGTTTTTTTTTTTCCTCTCTCTCTGTTAATCTGTTCCCCTCCCAGTGTCATAAAAAGCCTTGTTACATGGGTTTCTCTGTGTCCTCTTCCATGTTTTTTTCTATCATCAGTTCATTCTTTAAAGAATGGTTGATATTGCTCTCAATCATTTAAAAAAATACAATACCAGTACCTTTAAAGTGATACCAATACCAGTAGTGTACTTAGTTCAGTGCTTTTTTGACTGCCATTCTTTTGAACAGTTTGGTGGGATCTCATGCTCAACCTCACCTCCACAGACTTGCATAATGTTACACTTTTATAGAATGAATGGCCATTTTTTCCTCCCGGCTTTTATTTTGATATAGTGACTTTTACTTCTGTGTCAACTGTCTGCCCCTTCATTCTCCAATTCAACTAGGAAAAATTCAAAAAAAAAAACAAAAAACCCACAACACCACCCTTATTTTTATTATTCCAATTGCCAATTTGATGACAAAGATGAGAGAATGAAAATGATTTAATGCAGATATTGTTTGACTGGGGAAGTTTTATACGACTTGGAAGTGGGTTGTTTTTGGTTGTTAGCTTAAAGGTATTAAGTACCAATACCTAGCCCTAGCTCTCACCTGAGCTCCACTTAAATCTCAGTCCTGACCTGTGCGCCTTCACCTTTTTTCACCTGGATTAATCCCTGACTTGTCCAGCCTTGTCATGTTTATTGAACTTAGATGAGGTAATTTCAACTAAAATTTAGAAATTTTTAATTTAGAAAACCTGATGTATTAAAATTAAAGTCACATTTGTGTTTCTTTTGATGCATGTGATCAAGTCTTATGTGAAAATAAAGACAAACTGAAGAAAATATGGCCTGTGAGAGAACAATTTTAAATGCAGTGCATCTGCCAATGGCAGTTTTTGTGTTTCCTGGTCTATAAGCACAGTTTATGGCTGGTTGGCACTATTGCTAACCCCTTCTCAATTCTGATTTGCAAATATGGTTATCTCTCCTGGTAGCCCATTTGTATTTTAGTTTTACATCATCTGCCCTCAGCTTTTCAGCACTACCTTTCCTGGTCAGAGACATTAAAGACATTTTTGATTTTATTATTAAAATACCATTCACAGACATCAAAGAAAGAAAAATATCATTACTGCTGTAATTAATACATCAGTATCAATGGTTGCTGATGTTGAATGGGCTTTCAGAAGAACAGATACACCAGCAAATGATTGGATAATGCAGCATCTGTTATTTTTTCTCCATTTTCCAACATTTAATGTATTTGGTAAAGAGGACTGTCAGTAGTTCAGCAAAGTCAACAAGAATATTAACAGAGTATTTTGCTTCCCTTAAGCTAGTTTAGAGCCTTTGCATAAGGATTCACGTAATCTAATGTAAGAACAACTTTACGTGCACTCTACTAATATTAGAGGGGGGGAAAAGGCTTAAAAATAACTTGAGTTAAGGAATAAAGACTGTCATGAATGTAAAGGAAAGGAAAAGAATAAAAAGAGCAGGGTAAAGAGAGGGGTCTTATAAACAAAGGTTATATGTTAAGCCCTGCCATATTATTTGATTTTATTTGTCTTTTATACTTAAAACAACATTTGAACACTCATCTATTCCATAGTGTGTCTGTAAATCTCTCATTGTATTTTGCTGCTGCCTGCTCTGTCCTCATTCTAACCCAGCTCTGTCATTTTCCTATTAACAAGTGGAATAGAGCATGAGAGATTAGGACAATAGCCTGGTTTCCACTAGAGAGCTAAACAGGACTAGCCAGGACTTAGTCATTATCAGCCTGTTTTCTACGACAGGGCCAAGCACTGGCCAGGGCTTTCTCATTATTTGTGGTGTTAAATTTTCCTCAAAACAACATTACTGTATTGAAAAAAAGTACAAATTTAAGCATCCTGTTGTCAGTAGGGATGAGTATTAAGCAGGGCTGCAGTTTCTAATACACACTTGATGCTGTGATTCTTTTATCATAAACAGGCTGAATTGGCACTGGGACGCTAATTCAATAAAAAGAGTTGAGCTAGCGTAAAAAAGAGAACTGGTGCTCTATTTCCCTGACAATTCCTGTCATTGCAATTGTTGCTTCCCTTTTTTCATTTCAGAAATAAGTGTTTAGTAAGGACTTCTTTCATTGAAAAACACAAACACTACTAATCTCTTGCACTCTCAAACTTTTCCAAAACTATTTTGTTTTCTGCACAGGTGTCATCACAAGGTATGAGGTCTTTCTTCGTGGACCGGTGGTATCACAGAACAGAACAAATCCTAGTGTTGAGAAGAGAGTTTTCTTCAGTTCTGGTTGGCTGGATTCAAGTGATATTCCAGAAGCACAGCCAACCAACAGGAGCACAGTCCCACCCCCTGAGAGCAGTGCCATTGTAGAAGGTCTGCAGGCGTTCTCCACCTATCAGATTAGAGTTGTGAGCGTCAACGTGGCCGGAAGTGTCACATCAGGATGGACCACAGCACGCACCATGGAGGGAGGTTTGTATAAACAAGGTTAAACATGGCTTAGATGTGTTGTTTGTAATCCAAGTTCAAAGAAATAACCTATGTTAATCAATTTAATCTTCAAATTTCAGTCTAGGTAGGTAATTATGTACAGTAGGTAGTAGGGCTGTGTTGATATCTTAATTAGTCTTTTACTAACAGTGATTAGCCATCAAACAAAGTCAAACGACTTCATAGTCAATAGAAAGGTCAGTGGGCTTTCCCCATAGATAACAAGCACAAAATTGTTATGTATTGGGTTTTCCACATAGATAATAAATCTGTTTGTTTTTGTTGAGTGTTGTTAAAGAATAGACTCGTTGCAAATTGGCAACCATCATTGCTGAATTTTGAGGCCAGTGTGGAAGCTGGAGTTTCTCTCATGACCATTAGATGTTGGCTTCATAAAAACCCTGTACTACATCCATCTTCCTATTCAAAAACCACCAAGGTCTCACCTGAAAGTAAATATGTTTTACTTTATACAAGAAGTTAAGGCCCAAATGTAAATCTGGTAAGCTGTGGTTGCTTCTTGGTGGTAAGGTGGGTAAGGTAGGTGCACTGTACAAAAAACAAAAAATAGAGAAAACTCATATTATTAACTTAAGGTTTTATAAGCTAGAAAAAAGCTTCCCAACCTATAATAATTTCTTGAGATTTATTTATTGAGTTTTAGAATTAAAAAAGTATTTAAAAATTGTTGAGTAAATTCATTGAAGTGAAGTGAAAGTACATAATGGTTAATATTTTCATATTTTATAATGGCAACCGCTTACTTTTTAAGCACCCAAATAATGACAAAGTGGGCTGACAGCTTAGTGTGAACAAATTTTGAAATACAGATTTTTTGGGGGTTTCTAAAAAGATTTAACTTAATCTGAAGAACAAAGTAAATTATCTTATTCTTATTAACAGTCGATTATAAATAGGTAAAACCTGTTTTATTTCTAAACATAAGAGTTTGAGAAAAAAAACAGAATGTGAAGCCAGTTGCTTTGAAATTTTTACAGTGTGAGTCAGCAGGCAGGACAGAGGGTAGATGAATCAGAAACATTAGAAAATGGCTGTTGCTGTAATCTGAATGTTAAATTTGATTTCTGTGTCGCTTAGCGTCAGAACTTTTAGCCAAAATGCATCTGAATGATGTAGTGTTGCAGTCAACATGGAGGTGGTTGACCTTTCCTCAAGCAGCAAGTTGTGGGCAAAAAACTATTAAACTGATTTAATCAGAGCAGTCTGAGATCTGAGTATCCACCACAATGTAATCAAGTGATGTTCTGGTCAGAATCTGTCCACCAGGCAACTTTGCTAATGAATGCATAAAAATAAATTGTATTGAATAAAAAACACAATCATTTGTCAAAAGGAATGAAGAAAAAGGAAGTAGGGAAGGAGGGACGAAATAAAAACTGCACGTGGGGGAGGGGGAACTCATTAAGGTATTTGAATTTCAAATAGATGATATGGCTCATTAGGACTAAACGATTGCCTCCAACATCACTCTAAGCTATGTGTCTGGATAACAAGCATATGATAACACCATTTTAAACGTGGAGTGTGTGTCAGTGTTTGTGCGCATAGTTGTGCTGGTTAGAAAGAAAGAGTATGGTTATGTCTGCAAAGAAATCACATTTCACAGCGTATTTCACAGCTTGATGCCATCAACAGTACAATAAAAGAATCCGCCTCTCTAATCTGTCATGTAATAGTGGCTCTCACAGCCGTAGAATTACAGAATATTTAAATCCATTAAATCCACATAATATCCACTAAGTCTCAATTTTAAATGTGTGACTAAATTTGTATTTTATTTTTAATTAACTTAGTATAAAAGTTCATTTTAATATATTTGTTCAGAAGTTTAAATTATTACATCTCATCAGCTTGTCATGTTACAGTGTCAACACACAAATTGATAAGAGAAAATACATATTTTTAGACTCACCAGTGATTTTTAATAATCAAAAAGTAAATTCATTGTAGAAGCTAATTAAACAGATATTAATCTAGATAGAATGTAGTCAGTAATTTGAGTCATATTCTCAGTTTCTCAGTTTTTACCTCTGCAAACTGGCTTACTCTGTTGTTATTGTTTCTTTGACTGTACTGATTAATATGCACATTTTTATCTACAAATACTATACTGAATGCAAGCTAATGCACTGTGGGAAATGTAGCAATTAGTGACTAAAGTTGAAGACAAGGCACGTTGACATGCATGGGTGCACCAATTTAGTGACTTACAAAGCTTTATTACTTCCTGAAGATGTACAGTTATGTAAGTATTGAATTTTCCTTTAATTTTTTTAAATGATCACTGTGAATTCTGACATGAGTTTAATGTTTTAATAATTCACTATTCAAACCCAGAACATCATAATAAATTTTAGTGAAAATTTCCATTCACTGATGTGGGAAACATTATGGTGAACTTTAGAACTGCAGATTTTGTTTAAATGTTTTCAGCAGGGAAAGAAGTTTATATTAATGATCCATTATCAGCTATAAGTCATAAAAGTTAGTGATAAACTATTTTCACGTCTTACATGTATTTTTTTTCTATTAAACTGATGTCATTTATGAACAGTAACAAGCTCTGAATCAATCCCACCTGTTGCCAACAGATGGCAGCAGCCACGTGATTGATATCCAGGGCAAGCTTTACCGGTTTAATCTGGTTTTAACTGGTTTTAGCAGTGCACAAAACAATGTTTACAACATTCATATAAGTGAAAGCAGCTGAGAATTACCTGTGTATTATCCTTAACTTTAGAGTGTAGTTTGGTGATTGGAAAGCAATAGTAGAAATCATGTAGCTACCTGCTAGCCTACCTTGGGTCAACCTGTAGCTGGCCCTTTGCCCATTAATCTCTCATATGTAATACCTTGTGGTTTGGCGTTGCTTATCAATGCTAAATTGGGTATACGTTTTTTGAAGTCATCATGTAACTCTTGTATGCAAAATTGATTAAGCGTCTGTGTGAGGTGCGTTTAAGTTTCTTCTTTTACTTTGGGGTTCTTATTGTCTCAACAGCATACATGTAGCTAGAATAAGAACTTGTCATTTGAATGTTTATACTTTAAATTTGTGGCTGTAAAACTGTGCAAAGAACTGTTGATGATGCTGTTTGCTATCATAGTGTAATGTTAGTAACTAACATCACTCCTACCTTTTATGTGTCTCAAAATCCTGATATATATAAATATTTAATGATTTGTTAATACTACTTACTATTGATTAAATAATAGTTCCTCTGAACATCAGTACTAGAAAATAATTTGTCATTCACAAATATGTGAAATGATTTGTTTGTGAATTAGTAATGCTTAGGCATCATTAATCAATGGTAAATATGAAAGATGTGTGTATTTCATGTGCAAACTGTATGTGTGTGGCCATTTTTCATGTCCAGAGTTGATGGCTCCTCCAGAAGTCTGCATGTATCACATCTCAAAGTTGCGTGGAGCTCCACTGAGGGCCAAGGGATCATCGCAAGAGACAGGTCACAGAATATCGGGTTCAACTTGCTCATGAAAGTACCATCAATCCTATGACTCTCGCTTATCATCAGGTAAGACACACACACTCATGCATGCACTTAGAACATAATGATCAGGACAGCTATAAAAACTTTCATAGCTTATCTGTATATCTTTTGTATAATCCTGTTTCTGTCTTCTGTTTCTGTTATATTTCATAACTTTATTTTCTTATTAAGTGTCAAAATAAGTATTTATATCCTTTGCTCTCTATTTTCAGTCTTACATAGGGTGGGACATCGTACACTGTTTATGTAGTTAGAGGATTGAAGCCTTACCACATGTACAACTTCATGTTACCTTGCACAAGGACAGGTTGATAACTATTGCAAAACAGGACGGTACTACTAGCAGGTAAAACGAAAAATGCAACAAACACGCATGATGCAGACAAACATATACGGGTATATGGCAACAAACATTAAGCGAGGAAATGCCGACACAGCCAGTATATGTCAGACATTAAATTACTCAGTGATATGCACAGTACCAGTCATAGTTGCAAACTGTGTAGGCTTGATGTTGTACAGTACATAACAGACCTTAGTGCAGAGTTTTGGAATTTATAGGATGCCTGTTTCTCTCTGGTATAATGGAACTTGTTGACTCCCTTGTGGATTCAACATGGTAAAAAATACATTGAAATTCAAAACAGTGTCTCTTTGAGCAATCATGACATGTTACTTAGATAATTCCAAGACTTGTTGTAAGCAGATTCTGTTGGACACTTTCTAGTAAAAAAAAGCAGTTTGGTAGATTTACTGGAGAAGAAATAGTCTTTATTATTTTTTATTTGGATGAACTGTCCCTTAAAGTGACTTTGATACCAATAGAGTATTTAATCAGTACTTTTTTGGACTCCCATACTTTACTCGGTCAAATACAACGTGCTCAACTCACCACTACAGACTGCATGTAGCTGCTAGCTGAAGCTGCTGTAGTGGGCCAATCACACATCACATTAAATTGGGGTACAAAAAAGGAGCGAATGCAGGTATTATTTCACTGGAGAAGTTTTGATACTACTTGGTACTGGATTATATCGGTTGGTACCCTAAAGGTATTGAGTACTGACACCCGGCCCTTAAACTGTGTGTAGTATTGAATCATTAGTGTGTGGTATTTTCCTCACAACAACTGCAACACGAGCCTCTGAGATAATGCACACACGTATCCAAAAGCACACAGTCAGTCAGTCACTGGGTACTTGAGTGGCGACAGCATTGGTCGTGTTAACCAGAGGGGATATTCATGGCGCGCTGCAGTAAAAACAATTTACTGTTCATTTCAAGGAGAAAAATGTGGTGGAGCACACACTTCCTTCTGGCCATGAATCAAATGCACACACACAGAGTTACAGAAACACACACACAATGTCTCTGTCTCTCTCTCTCTTCTCTCTCATTTAGATTTATAACTATTATGGACATAGAATGAATTAGCTGTGTTTAATAGCTCAGGCACAAATCTATGGGACTGAGATGAGCACTAATTGATCAGTACACACACACACAGACAGGATTTTTATTCAGTGTCTTCATCTGTCTGTTTCTCTCTGTCCGTCTGTTGCTTTCTCACTTTTTCACTCAATCCATCCGTCACTTCTGTCTCTACCTGGCACTTTCACTTGAACACAAAATAGCACATGGCAGCAGAGGAACATGAATCACTCTGCAATATACATATTGCAAACACACGCACACTTGACCCTCAAACACACTTTTTCCATCTGTTCACTCATGGTTTCTACTCTTGCTGCTCATTTTATGTTTTTTTCTGTTTTGTTTTTGGTTTGTTTATCCCTTTAGGTGAGTAGACAATGGGTGCTCTGAGTGGTTGTGAAAAAAAAAACCTTTCATCTATAAATACTTGCTCAGGGATTTGAGCTTTTGAACATACTCTAAACAGCTACATCTGTTGACATAGCGAATATTTTCATTTCATACAATTCTCAAAAAGTCCTTCCTTGTTTTTATTGTGATGAATGATACTTCATATTGTAATCGGTGGACTTTTTAAATGTATTTTTAATGGCTACATCTGTTGACACAGCGACAATGTTTATTTCAAGTGATTCCAAAGACTTCACTTGACTGTAATACAGTACAATACAATATGGCTTATTGTACCCAGTTGACTTTTGAATGTATTTTTAACAGCCACATCTGTTGCCACCATTTTGTTTCATCCAACACCAAAGATGTCCCTTGTTTCAACTATAAGAAATGATAATGGCATATGCCGTTTGGCAGATTTTTTTTTTTTTAATCTCAAAACAATTTGCATAGCATGAGCTATTCCACTGGGTGTTGAGCTTCTCCATCACTCATATTACTTTTCCTCATTCAGTTTAAAAACTGTCATCTAGAGAGTTCATAGAATCTGTTTAATACAACAATTTTTAGAGCATAATCTAAGCTTTTGGGAGCTGTGTACCTCCTTAGTGTTGTATTAAAATGGTTTCTCTTCTGTTGCCAATCAACAGTGAGGAACAAATGAGTTGTAAAAAAGATGACAGAAAAGCTGTTCCTTTTATTGTTTATTTGTTTTTGTCACCATTTACGTAACCAGTTATATGTGTTGTATGAGGATGTTTGAACTTTTATAAGCAATTCATTTACATTTTCATACCATACACGATTTTGCATCCTCTTGCTCATTTCTACAGTTATTTAGGTTTCAGACAACCATATTATAAATATATTACAGTGTTTTTAACTTTTCTCTAATGTGGATTTTCACTATTACAGGCAGCTTCATCTGAATTTGTCTGGTCATTGTTTTACTGTACATGTTTAATTTTATTTAAATTCAGCTAACTTACTTATCTAATTCTACAGCATCAGAATCAGCCTGTACAAATCAAATCAGCCCCACTTTTCTTCTGTGCTAAGCCATTATTTTTTCTAAAGTAGTCTATATTGCTGATGTAAAATTCATGGAGCTGAATGTATTATGATAGATATGTTATATGTAATCTTGCAAGTGTACTCCTCCCAACATATTTTAGTGTATGTGGACCCCCCCCCCCCCCCTTTTATTAAGAAAAGAAAAACTGAAAATGTTTGCATGATTTGTCTGAAAATCTGCCCAAAAGTTCTTTCAATTTGGTCTCTGTTTGTGATCCTCATATCGTAGCACTCCTGGTAAGGTGTGCTTGAGTGTGGTACTGATGCACTGATAAATCTGCCACACATAAGGCTGGGCCATTAGAGTCAGCTACCATCTGCTGTAAGTGAGCAGGACAGCATCTGCGAAACCACTGGAGTTACACCAAAGCACATGACTGAACATTAGCACGCACACTGAGCCAGACGTAACGACACGAGGAAAGAGCGCTCTGTCCATGTGTGTGGATACATTCATGATTGTTTCAACGTGTGTGTCTTTCCACAAAGTTATCGATCACGACGTAAACTGAGTGGCTAATCAGGGGCTGATGGTGATGTTTTATGTATCCTACATCCATAAAGGCTTGTTCTACAAGACATACACAGAGAGAGACATACACACATACACACTCACACTGTAACACCACTCAACAGAACAGGAACTTTATTGATTTACGCATAATTGGCCTGAGGCCCTTCTTGAGGAGAGAAATATGCATGGCAAGGGATCGCCATGTCAATAAGTGGTGTGCTTGTGTGCGTGGTGTAACTGTACGCTAAGAGCCTGTTAAGACATGTCAGTCGCTGTAAAAACAGAAAACACACACACATGCACAATTGCTCCTGGGAGCTGGCCCATGATTTAGCTGCTTCATTACCATGTCGGCAGCTAAAATTAACCTTTCTGGTGGACTGTTAACCTTGTGTGTGTGGGTGTACGTGTGTGTGTTTGAGCACACACATGATAAGGCAAGTGGCTTTTGTCAAACTGAATGTGTCATAGTGTTAAGTACATTTCAGTGAATTAACAAGGAGATACAGTAAATTAATACATGACATGCGATGAATACAGGACAGCACATTAGAATCTTACTGATCACTGGGGAGAAAAACTTGTGTAATAATAATAATTTTCATAATTTTATCCAAAATCAGTATTTGTTTTTTGCCAGTGACACTTGCTCTTTCAGATGTTCACTACACACTTTTAAAACTTGTAAAGTTTCAACAAGTTCTGACAGCGCACAAAGAATACCTTTATTACATTAATATGTTAAGGCACTGACATATAGTTAATTATTGGGTGCAACTGCCAGTGTTCCCCTGGACAACAACTTGCATAAAGTTGCAGTTATTGGAGTGTAATAATAGAGTCTGTAATATTAAATAGCATAATACTTAGGGATGTCATGATTCTCCAAATCCATCATTTGACTTTTGATTTTATGGTCACAATTCGATTTTCGATTGTAACTTTTTTTCAGCATTGACGGCTATGCTATTGTTAGACTATCAAGTTCTCAACTCCAAAAACCCACCAGCGCTGCTTTAGGGAAGGTGGCCTTGCACAGAAAAGTGCATGCTCTCAGGGGTACATCAACATACTGCAATGAGTTTTTAACTGGTTATGAAATGGTCTCTGTTTAATACTGATGCCTCTATATGACCTACACAAGCAAACAAGACCATCAGAGAGAAGACTGGCTATTTCTGCATAGTTATTCTTAATGTCTGCCATTGGGTCAACATGCAAAAAAATACAGTGAAAATTGACAGTCCTACTTTTGATTGATAATAGTTTAGAAAATCACTTTCACAACTTGTGAATTTTCAATTGTGCCTAAAATTTCAAATATGCAAGATACATATTCACTGATCCCATGCAGACACAAAAGTCTAATAGAAAGAACATTTACTTTGATTCTTACGAAAATATTCTCAGTAACTTCACCAAAATTGTAGAATGCGAATTGAAGTAATCTGGAAAGTGAAGACAAATTAGGGCTGGGTGATCTATTGATTATATTCGTTATATTTGAGTATGAATTAATGTGCAATATAGCAAATGACCGTAGATCAGTGTTTCTACTGGTCTACCGATGCTGTGGGGTAGTTACTTTACTTCAGTCAGCCATAAAGTGTGTAGATGGGCTCAGGTCGCAGTATAATAGTTACTGAAAGGCTGTGTGTTGAGTTTGCTGCAACAAAGAAGAAACAAAAAGACCCTGTTTATTTAACCTTACTACAGCATCTTCCTGTACTCTTTGCAGCAGAGCCAGTCCATGAAAAGCTAACCTAGCTAGTTAGCAGCTATGAGTAATTGATATTTTTCTTTGCCATGGCAGAAAAAATGTGACAAAATGTGATCAATCATCTTATGACATTTGCTACTCTACCAGCAGCCTCCAGCTCCAACAAGTATCTGGAAAACCTTTGGTTTTAGGCTGTTTTAATTGTCTTTAGCCTGACTCGTAGCTGCTAACTAGGTAGCTCACTTTCACAAGAATCCCCACTAGACTTCCATCACATGCAGAGCTTACCCACAAGCCCACCTTCCTTACACAGGTGCAGTGGGTGTGTTATTCACATTCATTACCTAAGCAAAAGTACTACTACCCCATGTTGAAAATAGTCCATTACAAGTAAATAAACTTAGCTACTGAGATATTGAGATATTATTTTTAAGCCATATCGCCCAGCTCGAAGACAAACTATCTTTCCTTATAGTTTTAAAACAGTGCAGTCTAATCTTCCTTTGTGTAGTAAAGTGCACACACTTCCTTGTGTTAACTGGTGTACAATGCTGAGTGAGTCACTTAATATACTCTCAGTAACATTGAAGTCTTACAGTCAGATGTCACTCAGGGACAGTCCAATTCAGTGAGGTCAGTCCAGTTTCATAAACCGTCAAAACCAGCAGAGCGTGGTCCATTTTGCCACTGGGTTTCACTTAGAAGCCCAGGAAGCCAGGGTTGCCCTCTGATGCAGTGAGAGACTTGTGTTTCCTCATGTAGGGATAGTACAAGGATTAGTTGTTCATAATAAAAATGTCTCCAACATCTACGTCTACTTCCCATTTTAAAGATTCAATGCAATAACAGTTTCTCTACTGTAATTTTAAAGCATTCCCATTTTTGCATTTTCATCTACCTGCCCACTCTCTAACCATCTGGCTGTAGTACACATAAACACACGCACAGAATTTTGTTGAACAAAAGGAATAATTTGTTTTCTAGCACTTCACACGTGAAATAAGTACACCACTGTTTAATACAAGGTGTGTGTGAATGTGTTTGGCACAGTCAGTGTTCTAAATGTCACCATAGCTCACTTTCAATAGACTGGTAAGCTATCGATTGGCAGTAATTTATGGTTTGATGTGGCAAGATGAGCCGCCCAAGACAAGCTGTCCACTTCCCTTTTAAGAGCTCTATTAGAACTCACACTAAAGATGGTCCACATGCGTGTCACTGAGAGCTAATTTACTCCTACCACACACCATTTAGACCATTACTGAAACACATACACACACACACACACGCAGAAACACAGCGATGGAATGACACTTAATGCACACACATCTTTCCCATCTCTACACCAGTCCATCACTTGCTATATTTCTCTCTCCATTCTTATATATTTCCTCTCACCATATCAGCCCGTCTCCAGTTGATTTATTTATGATCTGTGTTGAAGCTGCAGCTCCAGTGGCTCCAAGTATGTTTCAGAGGGACATTTAATTTAACATCTAAAGTGAAAGAAGGAAATTAAATTGACCCTCTGGTAAATGAAAATGGGACTTTTGTCAAGTTTAGACATATAGAAGGTATGAGAGAAATGAGCTAAAGACATATTTCAGAAATCACAAAATCATTCTATTAATAATGATTACAACCACAATATCACAATGTTTTTGAGTATGTTAGGTGTGGTACATTGCTAAAGTTTTTGCACTGTATATGCTCACATTTTACATTTAACAAACAAAACACTGTGATTTAAAAGTAAAGAAACAGCTCACAGATCCATTTATTATTAAAATATTATTAAAATATTGTGAAAACTTTTATATGCATTGAGGTGACATTCAGTCACTAATTTTCTACCTTTCTCTCCTCAGCTCCAACAGGACTGTCTCCACCTCAGTTATATCCAGTAAATGAAACCACCATTCAGATAGACTGGGACCCCCCAGCCCAACTCAATGGACCACAGCCACTATATCAGGTCTGTAAGAGCTTACATACATATGTGATTGTCAGCAGGTCAAAGTTTTTATTTACCCATTGAAATATCTCAACATCTATTAGATGGATAGTCGCAAAATTTGGTATTCATGATGTCCAGTGGAAGAATCCTAATGACTTTAGTAATCATCTGACTTTTCCTCTAGCACCAGCTTGAAGTTGAAATTTGTGGTTTTGAGTGAAATGTGTCAACAGCTGTTGGATACCATTAAATTTGCTACACACAATCAAGCTCCCGTCAGGATAAATTGTAATTTCTTTGGTGAACCCTTGACTTTGTCTAGTGCCATCATCAGGTCAGAATTCCAGTTTGTCCAAAACTTTGGTTTATAACTGAATACTATCATGTGACATTCCCTAACCCACCTCGACTTGATACTTGAACAGTTTAACTGTAATAGAATATCATATTAATCACAGTTAACCACAATTTATGGCTGTAATTTTAGTTAGCAAATTTAACTGATCTGATAACTCAAAAACAAACTAAAAAAAATTTGAATAATGATGATGTCATAGGTACTGTCATGATTGTTGTATAATTAATATAGTTGCATACCTGCCATCACTCCTGTTGTTTTTCATGTCTTTACCATATTTCAGAGCCATATCCTAGCGGCCTCCTATTTAGTTGTTTCTCCCATACTCTCATTAACTATGTTCGTCTGACATAACCAGTGTTGTCATGTTGAAAACACTCTGCACACACAAGCCACATGTTACCTACAGTTTTAACCTTCTTGTCACTACAGCCTGGCAACACACAACCCACACCCCGATTTAAGGCAAGTGTGTATGTAACTGCTCTCTGAGCTGGCAGATGGGCCAGCTTGTCAAAATGTCAGGGCATGATGGCTTTCCACCTAAAAAGTCTAAATATATGTCCACATTTAAGCAGACTGAACAGTTTCCATTTTAATCTGCAAGTCACCAGAATAGTGGCCATGCCTTTTGCAAAGCCTTTAGGGTTGATTTTTTTTATAGGCCAGGGTAAAGAAAAGTGGTGATGATGAAAAAAACATATGTATTTTGAAACCTAAATGTTAGAAGGTATGTTATTTTTATTGTATATTATTTTTTCTAGGTGGAGAGGACAGATGTCTCTTTTTCTGACCCACAAGATCCTGTTGTCAGAGGAACCAGATTCCCAGGAAACGGTTACCACCAGTTTCCTAGTGACACTCTTCCAGTAAACACGGACTTCACAGGTAAGAGAGTATGTCTCAATACATGCAGACGTGTGTGCACATGCATACACACGTATGTGCTTGTTGTTTTGTGTTGCTCAGTGATCGCACTGCAGTGTCTCAGTCTTCTAGTGACATTCCTTTAGAATGACTTACCCAGTCATCTTAAAGGACAATTATCTTTCTGTTTACCAGCATCATTAGAGGGTTGAGCTGCACAGCCAAACATGTTCTGCTTCATCTGAGAACATCACCCAGTCTGACGCTCATAATTAATGACTGCTGATACTAATCAGTGGGATTTGAGCGGGCAAAGCTCTTCGATGCCACTTGAGATTACTTCACTGTCCTGCACAAACCTTGTATCACCAGTTATGTCTTTCTGTGTGAACATGGTGTTTAATTTTGGTTCATAGATAAAACCTTTCCAAGCCTTGTTAAAACTGTATGATAGAATGTCAAAAATGAATTTACATCTGTGGGCAAACTAGTTTTCTAAAACTGGCAGCAAATTCCAGACGTTCTGCAGATAAAAGTTTTCATCTGTAATCCTTGTGTGACCATGATCAACCGTAATTGAGTCAACAGCTCTCTGTGTTGGTCACATAATCTTGTTCCATCCAAAATACCCAAATATGTTTGCCACCCACAAAGTGGGGTTCCATGTACCGTTCATTTTACATCTGAAATATTCAGAGCTCACAGCCCAAACACTGATTCAGTTGCCAAATACTGAAGAGAGCCACAGGATTTGAGGGTGACCTTTTCACAGCCTTTAGGATGAGAAGGTGCAAAAAGAGAGTTCAGAATCAAAAGAAGGAAAAGAAACAAGCTGATAAAAATACAGGAGTGTCCACTTCCTTTTGTGTTTTTGACTTGACTACAACCAGTCTGTTTTAATGAGGGATTAACAACAAGTCTTCACACACACACACACACACACACACACACACACACACACACACACACACACACACACACACACAGACACTCACAGCATCTGAGTGGTTATTAAAAAAATCTGTTTATGTAAAGGCCCTTTTGAAGTATATGTGGAGAGCTGTAACACCCTAAAATAAAAAAATAACTATTCAAATCACACTAGTGACCTAAAATTATAATAAAAATGTTCAATTTTTTTGAGAGGTGAAAAAACCTTTTTTGTAGTTCAATGTCTGATGATTTTGTTGGCAATAAATCAGTTATTTAAATTAAAAAGAAATGTACATTGCCCACATTAGTTAAATTCTTATTATATTTGCTTTATATTGAGATGATCATTCTACGTGGAGCATTTAAGTAAAGTTTTTTTTCTACATGTGTTTTCATTCTGTTAAACCTGGTATTTCTGTACAGTTGCAGATTAACATATATGTCAGAGAGAAACATTACATAACACAGTCAGAGAAGAATGGAATGAAAAGAAAAAAACATTCTCTAACCTGGTTTTGCTGTCATTTATGGTCACTGCAACTTCTCTGTGTTCTCCTCTGCTTGTTTGACTGGGCTCAGCTCACACACACACACACCAACAACAGAGCAGCGGCTGAGAAGTAGAAAAGCTGTATTTCCATCTGCTTTGTCCGCAGTTCTTGTTTTACACAACCACAGTGCTCTTGTTAAGCTAATAGCGAAGTGTTAGAAATTGGCGAGATAACAAAATTAATGTGCAGCATTTTTTTCTCTCATCGCACAAAACCAAACTATGTAGCATTTCATTTAAAAACCTCAGTAATAGCTTTGAATTAAAAAAAAATGCCATTCAAATTTATAATTTAAAAGTTCAATTGCGTTTTTTAAAATTTTTTAACAGAAACTTCATTATCAGATGGTCATTATTTACTACCAACACTGAGATGATGCACATTGTTGCCTCATCTCTAGACTCGTTTCTCCACAGAGGATAACTTGTGTGTGTTATGGATGCAAGCTGCCTGAATGTGTAGACATTTGAGACAGGGTGTGGCTGAAATGGAGCATGCATACTAAGCAAGTCTTTTCTGGATTATGAACATTATAAATATTTATAAACATCACAGATCACAGTTATAATGATAGCACATTTCTGACCTTATCGTTGTCCTCTACAAACTTACTTCCATAAAATGATGCGGGTCACTTGATAACTAAATGTTATCAATCCTTTGTGTTCTTTTGGAGCTGATTTGTGACAGTGTGTGGTTGTCTGAACATTAATGCTGAGGCCTAATTGAAAGGAATCCCTACGTCCCTTACCTCTTAGTTTTTGTCGTTACTCATGATTCTCAGTTCTAGTTCATTGCTCTCTCTGAACTCTGTGTATTTATCCCAAATCAACAAATGATTATTTTTTTTGTGTTATCCATGCTCCTCCAGCACAAAGGTAAATAGATGTCTCTGAATGCTGCCAGCTAATAGATGATGATTTTTGCTATTGAGGGGTGCCTCTCATCTCCTCCACTCTCCTCCTTCATAAAGGGTAATGGATCAGACAATCACTTTCAGACCGGATCTATTCTGGACCATGAATGTGTCGGCAGTCCTCAAACCATCGCCCTTTTACAACCATCAATACTAATAGCATCATCTACAGACAATTATTCCCATCGAAGCGCATGGAACAGCGAACAAATCAAAGCCAAATTGGATTATGAATGTAATGCAGTGTAATGCCCCCTCGAGAGTCAATTGATCACAGAGGAGAGACTCGTCAATCGTTGATGTCTTGTGGAAACCTGGTAACTCCGACAATGACAACTGTAAAATTTTTATGAGTCAAATCTTTGTGCAGTCTTTTTTTGTTCATGTTCATAAAGTTTTCATTCAGAAAGCAAAATTTTGATAATACATTGCTAAGAACTGAGGTGCTTTCAAGTCTTGAGAAAAGTTAACATATGAGGACCTTTTTTTTCCCCCAACGGCAGCATTGATGGAGACAGCAGATCATCGTTTTTCTCCATCGACATTATGCGCTGTTCTAGGAATATTAATAATTTGTTGTTTCCATAAATCGTTCATTCAGGTTCTTAGTGCAGGCTGTCTCATTTCCTGAACGTGAATTAAGGGCACATCTTTGAGCAGGGCCATGTAAAATCACATGATATTTGGCCTTTCATCTGTAATTTTATGGCCACTTTACTTAAATTATTTTTGGCTAAATAGGTTGTTTTCCATGTTCAGATATTGTGATAGAAGTTAATGTTTCCATATATGATAAGTCTGCTCACTTGTGATTAACGATGCCTTTTAATGCTGAATGAATTTAGGGCACTTGAGGTCAATATTTACCACACTGAATCTTACTTTAGATAAAACAGGATTATAACCATATGCAATCTTGCTGTGATTATGAATACCCTGTAAGTGCTTGTTTCCATAAATGCATGTTAGTCCATTTATCTTATCTGTAATGCATCTGTATCTAAAGCCCTACAATGTGACTTCCTACTCTCCTTGTTCATCTTTGAATAAAGAACTGAGTTAAGAGTGGAGTAGGATATTATTCTATGATCTGTTTAAATGGATACCGGTTGAAAACAGATTATACAGTCCAGTCTCCCCATTTGTAATTCTTCAGTATTTGAGCATGAAATGGGCTGATTGGAATGAGGATGATGGCCTGCTCAAATTTTCACTAATCCAGATGTATTTCTACAACCCACAGTAAATTAAGAGAGATGAAACATCACAAACATAGTTTAAAAAAAAAGAAGAAGAAATAAATGCACGACCAAATAGACTTGGATAATTTCCAGACACGTCTAATACAGTACATCGCTGCTGCAGCACCATTGCAGCAACTGAGCAGGAAAGAGGGAAATGTTAAATGATACAAATTATTTTTCCTTAATTAATATGATTGATTGCCAGGCATTGACGTTGAGAGGAGAGGGGGAGAAATGTGTGAAGGGAAAGTTTGCACAGACATCATTAGTTTTTCCCCATTTAAAGATTAATCAGAAGAGGCTGGGCTCTTTAATTCTGTCATTTGTATATTTAATGGGCTGCTGCAGAATCTATGGGTGTAATTAGCTAGCTGCCGCGCTCTCATTAATACGCCAGGCTCTGATTAATGCCAGCACAGAGCTAACATGACTGGAGTTATTCAGGTTATGTTGTGTAGATGATTGCACACAACCTCCACTGTTTACTGAGACAGAGAGAGGAGAAACAATACAATAACACTTGAAACAATACTAACTAATAAATAAGACTATACTTAAAACTGTAAATGGTTGAATATTGCTGCATGTTAATGTTACATATTGTGCAATATAACATAAATCCTCTTAGGCACAGAGAGAGGGGAACAGTACATTACGGATGAACAATAAACTCAATTTAAAATAGTCCTTAATCATTTTTAATTTACAAAAGACTCAATTTAAACAATATAATTCTCTCTCTTAACAACTCCAGAGTTGATGGTGTGGGTATAATTGGTTTTATGTGCTTGTAGGTCATAAAATGTATTCTTTACAGCACATTAAGTAATATATCACTTGTGAAAAAAACTTTCCTATTTCACACAACAGCACTGTGAAACAACACAGGTTATGTTTATTGATGGTTTCTGAAACGTCTCTGAAAGTATTCTTTTTTCATACTCTGTGCACTGGCTAGAAGAGAAGCTGGTCTGACTTGATATCCTGCATTGCAGGCTGTAGATTATACACAGCTTAGTCCAGTGTGCTGTCTCTTATCATTTTACTATTGGTTTATAAGAATTCATGATATTTAAAATGTTTAATATAGATTATACATGTTTTTGCATCACAAGCTGTGAGGCTTAAGGATGGTGATGTTTGGTCAGTTGGTTGGTTGGTCAGTCATCCTTTTCAGTGCTTTGCCCCAGAGCAGGATATCTTCACACCTAATAGCCAGACTGCCATAAAATTTGGTGTGTATATGTACGGTCCCTGGCCAAAATTTCCATTATTGCATAAGAAATATCAGAATATGATGAGTGCATTGTGAATGCTGGGGTGCATCAGTGTGTTCTCCCACTGGCCAGTGGTTTAAAATGCTCACTTTAGGGAAGACAATTAAGTGATACTTAAAAAGTAGTTAATTAGAATAAATTAAATGTAAATAGCATTAAGTGATCAGGTTGTCTTTACATTTTTACGGTAAAGCACTGACAAATATAGTACTTGAGGATTGAAAGCCTGTTGTGGAAAAAGTTAATGTATGTTAAATGTATGTGTTTCCATGAGGCTTTGATGTGCACTCTCAGGTGCACAAGTGCATGCTGGTGTTTTGTGTGATTGCGTGTGTGTGCTTGCATGTACTCTCCGTGTGTAACAGAGACACCTGTCATTATGTGTGCTCAGGTTTGTCTGTTGATGGCTCCAAAGTGGTTGTCAGTGTGAAGTAGCACAAGTCCTGTGGGGAAATCTGAAGGAAGTAATGCTGAGCATGAGCAGTGTCACTTAGATGCTGTACATTTGGACCAAACACAGTGGCCAAGTATGTGTTGACAGTCTGTCCTTCCCTATTACAACAGATTCACACAAACATACTGAATATTATATGCAAACACCAACAGTTGTGTATTATTACCTTACATGTATCTCTTTTAGAAGTTATTATAATAATATACAAAATGCTCTCTTCCTTATGAAACAGAGATCATAGATTATTATACATATGCTGTATACAGACACATTAATAGTCACATTATTTCTCTACCATTGCAAATTGGCCAGAACTATGTCAACTATCCATAATACCATTACTTTTGTTTGGCTGGCTGGTTTTGTGTGGCTTGGACTGGACCTCTTGAATAATTTATTCAAAGTGGTTTCCTTATAACAGTGTTTCCCAATCCTGGTCCTCAGGCCCTCCTGCCCTGCATGTTTTAGATGTTTCCCTGCTCCAGCTCACCTGATTCAGATGATCAGCTCATCATCAAGCCTCTACAGAAGCCTGATAACAACCTGATCATCTGAATCAGGTGTGTTGGAGCAGGGAAACATCTAAAACATGCAGGGCAGGGGCGCCTGAGGACCAGGATTGGGAAACACTGCCTTATAAGAACATGACATGAGGAAACATTCTGGAGTACCATCTTCAAACATTTGAGAGACGCACAAAGCATTTCAGCAAAGCTCTGGATATTTCATAACATTCCTTTATATGAAGATACAATGTGTTATTATTCACCATTTAATGTATCTGACCATTGCACACAGCTGTTTTATATGAAATGTAGGGATTGGGAGAAAAAAAATGGTTAGGATTCTTTTTGTAAGATTCTTGAAAACAATCCTTTGAAAATCAACTTTTTTTCAAATATATATATATATATATATATATATATATATATATATATATATATATATATATTATATATATATATATATATATATATATATATATATATATATATATATATATATATATATATATATGTATAATGGGTTTAAATATACACCCACCTATTTATATATTTATATTGTTCTATTTATTATTATTTTATGGTATAGTGTTAAAAAGCAAGCAAAAATTGCAATAAATTGTAATATAGAATCACAATGTGTGTTGAATCAGCACAAGCATTGTAATATTGAATTATCAGAGCCAAGTGTATCATCCCAGCCCTAATGAAATGTATATGAACTCTTATCCTGATAAGGTAGGAATAACAGTTACTACTTCTGCATTGTCAAATCATGTGATCGTGTGTTAGGGTTCCCTGGGCCTGTCCCTTGTGTACAGGGCTTGTTTATGAGTTTGTATGCATGTGATAGAACGTGTACGTCCCATGTCCTCGTCACCATAAAAAAGCACAGTTTTATGTTATCTGCAGTCTGTTTTCCAATAAATAACTGTTTACACCAGAGTTAAAAAGGTAAAAGGGAGGGAAAGTAGGATACATGGGAAGGAGCAGAGTTGAGAGTGAAAGAGGTAAAAAGAAAATTGAAGATGCAAGGATAGAAAACATTCAAATGCAATAGTTGGAGAAAAGGAGAATGAAAAGGTCAAGAGAAAGAAGAAGAAGGTTAAAAGCGAAGGGATGAAAGAACGAAGGTATGGGAGATCAGGAGAGTATGACACAGAGAGAAGGTTAAAGGGGGATAATGTAATGTCAGGTGTCTGTCATGACTTCACTCATCTCTCTGGTGACAAGGTCATGAATGTAAATGACAGATGCCTGCCTGATTTACAGAATGCAAGTCCAATGTAAAGAACATCTTTGTCTTGTCTTAGCTCTCTACTACTGTTACAGATATTGTACATTTATTTCCATGTAGACATGTTTATAAATCAATAAGCAAGGTAAAATTATTGATTGTGTGCACTGTTGGTATTCACTGCATTTGTGCTGTGCCAAAATGGGACAGTTTTACTTTCCTTTATATCAAAGAGACTTTTCACTCCTCAATTTTTCCCTGTCATTCTGTCACATGTGCAGTATGCCCAGTTCGTCTCTAAAGAACTTGTATCCTAGACTGAAATGAAAATGGTAAACGTGTATGTAAAAAGAATCATTCTTAAGCCCCATAAGGACTGGATTTATTTCTCTAAGGGAGGTGGGGTGATTATAGCATCACCTACACTGGTCAGTGATTTTAATCCTGTCTTGAGCATGTACAGTATGAGGATAATTTTCCTCCCCCAACACAGTAATAATTATTCCCACAATTACCGACAGTTTTTCTGTGAACTCCTGGTCTTCCTGTAATTTTAATCCTGTACGAAGTGATGTCTTACTTTTTGAAAGAAGTTCTCTGGGGTTATTCTACTTTTAATCAGTTCAGTGAAATTTGACTTGTGTGAAAATAGAGGAAATATATATACATATATGATACCAATACAATATAAGAGGAAAATAAAGCCATCAGCAGAGCTAGAGCTCATCAAATGGGCTGTTGTAATGCCAGCTACAGTTACATACTGCCACTCAACTCTGAGCCCTGTTGTTAAAGCTTATATCTGTTTACATTTGGAAAACTGGCAGCATTAAAAGTATGCTGAATTAGCTAGTGGAAGTTTGTTTGCAATGTAGCCATGGATTTGCAGATAGCTATCACTGGATTACTTTGATATGAAGAAAACTTAAAAATGTGGTGATTCTCAGGCAAGTTTTGAAGGGTCTTTTTTTTACGATTTCCAATCAGATGTTTGTTTGTGATTGAAGATATCCTTGCAAAGTGTAAAGCACACTGAATAATATAATATGTGTTAGATGTCTGTGTATTAAGATTTGATGGAGCTACTATGAATTTACCTTATGTTATATTTTCTCTCCCACTGTGCCTCCCCCTTAACTCCTGTGAGCTCCCCTGAGAGGGCTTTTGGCTTTCATTTTTGCCTTTGTCCCGCTGAATGTCCACTCTCTTACATGGTTTATCCTGTAATTTCCTAATGGTTAAAATGCCATCTTAAAATGCCATCTTAATTAAATGACTTAAATTACAGAGCACAGTGAATATTTCAGTACCCACCTCTCTGTGCTGTCCAATTGATATGTCTTATACATAAAATGTGCATACATTGAATTAGCACTCTTAGTTAAGATCAGTTTAAATATGCGCCTCTGACCCATGTAACTGCTGCTGTTGCCAGCACGTAGAGCACACATTCAGACAGAATCAGGCATCATGGCGAAAATGTCATTCAGTGTGTTTAAGCTGCAGAAGTTGGGAATGCTGGGGGAAAAAAAAGCAGTGGAATGCAGCGAAGAAATGACATATTCAACTCAACAGAGAGAAAAGAGAGGGAGAGAGAGAGAGCACACAGCTGTGGTCATGAGACGATGGAGCGTTGGTAGAGAGAAAGCAGGTTAATCAAGAAATAAAACATTATTTTCTCATCGGCTCTAAGCACAAATAAACACCCCTGGACACCCCCCACACTGCTGCACAAGCCTATGGCTAGTCGCTGCAACACCTGATTATGTCTGAATACAGCCTTACTGTGGCTCTGCTTGTAGACCTACAGGCTGTATATCAAGAAGGGCTGGCCTGAATCCTGATCCTGAAACTGTTGTACAAATTGTAAAGCTGTCTGAGATAACTTTGAGATTGTGGGCTATATAAACAAGTTAAATACTTGAATTGACTTGACAAATACACGGCACTGTCTTTTGTTATATGTAAACATCTAGCATAACAATAGATCTAGATACAAAAAAGACCCAAAGTAACATCACAGAAAAGGTATTTTTCATTGAAAGTGGTGTGAAAACTCAGAGCTTTGAAATCTGTATTCATCTTGAGCTTTCCATGTAACTGTTTGACTTTTCTCCATGTTAAGTGAATTCGCACACTAATTATTTTGCTAACACCGGCTTCTGATGAACCCTGGACTGCCTCCACTCAACTCCTCAGATCTTCCCACACTTCTGTTCCCTTTAGAGACACACAGAGCGGAGGAAAACACACACATACTCACAGACACACACATAAAACCACATTCTCTGTGTCGCTATGTGGATCTAGTAGTGGATTAAGATCCAATCTCTGATCCATAGTAACATGACAAGACAGCAGACGCTGGAGTGTGTGTCTGTGGTGTGTGTTGTGTGGGGGGGGGTGTGTGTGTGTGTGTGTGTTAGAGGTCCTGCTGGTCTAAGAACCCACAAGTTTCCCACATTGCTGAACCTTTGATTCACAGTATGCATTAATGAATGATGCAGGACAGCTTAAATGACACTTTAAATGCAACGTTTTGGACAGTTACTGCCCTGCTCAAAGATTTAATCATTACTTGTAAATGTTTCTTCACATCTCAAATCCATACTATGGTTTCTGTGATTTATTTAGCAAGTCCTCTTGAATTAAGCCCCATATCTTCATATAAAGGTGTTTTAATTGAAAATACAAGAGAAAAATGTGCAAAAGCCTGTCATGTTTTTCCTAAATCAGTTAGCACTAGTATATTGAATTGCTCTGAATATTTTTGGCCTCTCTCACGTGCGCTTTACTGTAGCTTCTAAGTCAGCAGCAGTTGTAGCATGGTAAACACTGTCTGATTTCTAAATGGTCAGGTTTAATACAGGGACACAACTATTCCCCTCAGTAGGTCTGGCAGAATCTAAGAATTTTAAAACTCAGAAGAGACATATTATGTGGTTCATCAGTTTTATTATATTGTAAATTAATCATTTTTCAACAGTATGTTAAAAGTTGACAAGTACTGAAGGTATTGTTTAGAACAAATGAAATAAAATTCAATATTTACTTCTCTCTCTCTCTCTCTGTCTCCCACTCTCTCTCTGTCTCCACACACCCATTTGTTTCTGATCTTAACTGGTATCAGGTGTTGAGTTGAGTTTCAAGACTCGGTCCCCAGATGGCCTGCTGCTCTGTGCCTTCTCTCCGGGAAATCAGGAAGAGTTTCTGGCTATTCAAATCAAAGATGGGCGCCCTTACTTTTTATTTGATCCACAGGTATGTAAAGTTTTTTGTATATTT
Source organism: Lutjanus argentimaculatus (assembly GCA_034769285.1). Lineage (NCBI taxonomy): Eukaryota > Metazoa > Chordata > Actinopteri > Lutjaniformes > Lutjanidae > Lutjanus > Lutjanus argentimaculatus. The sequence continues at coordinate 20,981,063 of JAWZSL010000002.1, forward strand.
TTTAAGAATGAGAGGGCAGAGAACTGATATTCAAGACTGATATGCATAATTATATAGTTACAATATTTTTTTAGTATAGTTTTTTTACTTTAAAGTAGTTTGAGTATTACTTTTTATATCTTTTTTGAGGGACATATACAGCTGTTTTACACAGTGTACATACTTGCCTACCTTTAGACCAGATTCCTGTCAATCACCTGTAACTAACAGCTGGAAAACAGGATGCGACTACAGCATTTCGCTTTTTCTCATCCAGTTTCAATTTTGATTACAATAACACAGAAAATAAATATTTTACAAATTGTTTTCCTTAGGGCATGTTAGTTAGGCTGCTCTTGGAAAAAATGTGCCCCTTTCCTTTAAAACTTTCCAAAAGAAACAGGAATTCTTCTTTCCAGGATGTCTGAACTTTGCTTGAGTATTTTGTTCTCTTAGTACTTCTTCATTTCTCTCTCAGTCTCACTGAGGGTGACAAGGTGTGAGCATGAATGTATGCAGAGGACTGGATACAGCAGGTGTGAGCAGCTCTCTTCTGCATCACATGTGGCTTGTTGTCTGAGTGGAGAAGTAGACTTTTAAAGTTGTAGGGCTTTTACACACTGTACAGTGCAGAAACACGTTGTGATAATAAAAAAGAAAAAAAAAAGAAAAATATGGGAGAATTGTGACCCTGCGAAAAAACCAGGAGAGGGAAATGAAAAATAGCACTATTCCTGGCAAATCAGAAGGCTTGGCATCTATGCTGTAATTTGAGTGTGTGTGCTTTTATATTGGACTGAAGAAAATGCCAAAATTTAATTTATAGAAGTCAAGTGTTCTGCTCTCCTTAGTGTCTGTTTAACCTGTTTTGTTTTACCGCTAAGTGATCTTTTTCATAATTCCAATCCCTCATTTGTTTTCATATCTTACTTTATTATTCCATTCTGCTCACTTTACTTACTTGCTACCCTTCACCTGTCTTTTTCTCTTTTTTTCTTCTGATCTACCTCTTTCTCTCTTTGTTCTCTCTTTCTCTTCCCCTCTGTCTCTCTCCCATTTTCTCTCTCACTTGCTCTCATCTAATAAATGTGATCTGTAGCCCCTCATTGGTTTCTGTCAGGGAGACAGGGAGAGGGGAAAAAACTTTGAAAGTGTGTCAACGTTTGAATTGGACTGCAATTAACTCATTCCCTGCAGTCACCACGCGTGAATACCAATTGCAAGCTAATTAAGCTTTGCACCCTTGCACACACACACCATACACACACACACAGCCCTGCTTCCCTTATCCATCCATACAGACACATGTAGAGGGGTTAAAGAGTCAACGACTTCGATGATGAAAGTGATGATGGGAGATGATTACACATACTTCCATGAGGCCACCAACTAATTACACACTCAAACAAACACACACACACACACACACACACACACACACACACACACACACTCTTAGACTTCCCTTCCTCATCACTATCACTATCCAACTCTTGTTATCAAAAAGACTTCATCAAAATGTATACATGGGACGTATCTATGTGTGCAGAGGGGGGTATGTCACTGAATACATCCTTGGTTGACTTGCAGTGTTAATGTGCGTGTGTGTGGTTATGCGTTATGCTGGATGTGTGATGGAGTGTGTGTGTGTCTTCTCCAACTGGGTTGATTCCTTTGTTTAGGCTAGTTTGGGGTAATTAACAGTGGGAGTGGTGTCACGGCTTATTAGTGTTCCCCTAGATACATATAGCTGGGCCCATTACTTCCCCCTATTAGCCTGTTGAGCTAGCCTAATGGGATTACTAGTGCAGGGGGGGTAATTTAGCATGACACAGGAAAGTGATATGCTCATAAATATGTGCACCACACACACATACACACAAAGTACATTGAAGCACATGAGCACTCAAAAACATTCCCTGTCACACATAGAAGAGATCAACCAAAGCATTGGAGTTAACTTACTGTCACAAACTACTTAATACACACATGGTGCAACACACATATAGTTCACACTCAATTGATGCAAGTGAGTGGTGTTGTATGCACCACTGGCTGTCTCAGTATACAGAGGTATATGTAGCTACTGGTAGCTACAGTGTCTGTCAGGCTGCAATACTGTAATATACATGTAGACACACTCAGCACATACTCTAACACTAGCTAGTTAAGTGGCTGACAAATGGCTAACAACACTAAAAGCCACACATCTTGATTCACTCTTAGTTCCATAACACTGGTGACTCTTACTGCAGTTTAGAAAGTTGTAATTTCACATTTCCTCAACATGTGATGAAGAAAACATTGTAATTTTCAATAATAGATGCTGAACCCGTATATTGAAATTGGACTGGAGAGCCACCTTTCAACACAGACAGGTGGATTTTAAGCAAACAACCGAACTCTGTCCAGGGAGGTATTCACAAAGTGAAGTTAAATGACATTGCCACTAGTACCTGGTAGCATAAGGCCTGTCCCAGGTGCAGCAGCATTGCATATGAAAGCAAGTAGAAGTTAAGCGATAACTCCAGGAAATGGGACTGTGAGAGTCCAGAGAGTGCAGAACTCTTTTCAGGTTTATTCTCTTCTACTGTCTTTAGTTGTGAGCTCAGCAGAGGCATTGGGCTGGTTTATAAAATTGGTCTTGTCCATAAAGTCAGCTTTATTTTTAATTTGTTATATTGCAAATAACAAATTAGCAGATTTGAGAAAGAGATGTCCCAGGATGGCTGATGATCCAGAACAGAGAAGCCTGAGTGAAAAAAGAGGAGGAAGAGCCAACTAGAGAGAGGGACTCACAGCTGAGCTTGTGGGACACAAACAAGCAAATAGAGGGTTAGAGAGATGCAGTTGCTTCAGAAAGTTTACAATAATCTTGTCAGCAGGACAAACATGGACGGCAAGTACCAGGCCTAATAAATACACTGAGACTAGCCACTGGAAGAATAATGGTAACAGGTGTGAGGCCTGAAGTAACTGAAGAATAAGCACTGATTTTAGGAAACAAGATGAGCTTTAAGTTTGGATTTAAAGGCTCAACAGAGTCATCTGTCTAATGTCAGCAGGAAGGTTATTCCAGAGGAAAGGAGCACAATAGGAAAAGGCCCTGCAGCCTGCTGACCTCTTTTAACTCTGGATACAGACAGGAGCCCTGTATGCTAAGAGCGTAGTGCACAGAATGGAATATAATGTATAATGAGATCAGACAGATATGAAGGGGCAAGCCCGTTCACAATTTTATAAGTCATGATGAGTACCTTAATGTCTGATCTGACATGGATAGGGAGCCAATTAAGTGTAGCTAAAATTGGCGTAATATGGTCAAATTTTCTGGTTTTAGTTAAAATTCTAGCTGCAGCGCTCTGAACCATTTGAAGACTTTTAGTACTGGTATGTGGCAGACCAGACAACAAAATGTTGGAATAATCAAGTCTGGATGAAACAAAACTTAAATTAGGGTCACAGACAGAAAAGACCTTATTAATTTTGTAGGGGAAAATAAAAAGATCTTGGTGATTTCTTTAATATGCAGATAGAAGGAGAGGGCAGGTTCAAACATAATGCCAGGATTTTTGGTTGTCAAACTCAGAGAAATCACACAGTTGTCAAGAGTTAGTGTTTCTTTTTCAAGTGGTGTCTATGTCGAGTGGGTCCAATGATCAGCATCTTAGTTTTGTCAGAATTTAGGAGCAGAAAATTTCATGAGGATCTCACAGTGGACAAGCAGGTCTCTAGTTTAATAATTTGAGAATAGAAAAATACAAATAGAATAGAATATTCCTTTATTAGTCCCACAGTGGGGAAATTTCCAGTGTTACAGCAGCAGAGTGGATAGCAAAAATAGAGGCCATCAATAAAAAAGACAATAAATAGTAATCAAGCAATATAAACAAAACCTAAAACAATAACTATCTGACTTCACAGTATCATCAGCATAGCAGTGGAAATTGATTCCATGACTGCGTATAATTTAGCCAAGAGGTGAAATATATAGGATATGCTGGCCAAGAACGAGCCCTGAAGTACTCCATATCTTACATCATGTGGCAACAAATGACCATCAGAGCTTTGAGATGACACAATGACTTTCTCTCTCTTGACCACCTCATATAAATTTATCTACAGGTAAATTCAAAGAAAAATAAAGGTTGTAAATGGTAGTTTTGTGGTCAGCACCATTATAAAATAGATTTTAAATTTATTTGCACTGGTGAGAACCTGGACTGAGATTTTAATATGTTACTCTGAAAGATATAGACAAGAGTGAAAAACAGAAACATCAGATGCCTCAGTGGAGACACTGAGAGAAATGAGGACGCAGAGGTGCAAACGAGGATCTGAATGTCATCTCATGTAGGAGTATCAAACCACTGGTCCTTCTGGTTCCTTCTGTCTTCTGTGTGTCCTTTTCCTTTCTGTGTCCAAAAGCGATTGCCTTATATACACCTCTGCAAAACACACACACACACACCACATTTTAAGCACATACATTTTTGTTCATTCTGTTTCCTATATGTATACAATATATATTCACACACACATAGATATGCTTATATTCTGAAGCAGGCTGCCAAATATAGCTGGGAAACCCGCAGGGGCAGCACTTTGGATAAGTGATATTTTGTGTGTGTGTGTTGTGTGTGTGGTGTGTGTGTGTGTGTGTGTGTGTGTGTGTGTGTGTGTGTGTGTGTGTGTGTGTGTGTGTGTGTGTGTGTGTGTGTGTGTGTGTGTGTGTGTGTGTGTCTGTCTTATCAGCTTCCATTATCACATACTGTATATTAAGGAGATTGGGCATTTGGGCATTCTCACACAACAGTGGACGCACACTTCAGTGGAGTGCAGGCTACAGGGACCACCACCATCACCAGTGGGCTGGGTATTTTCCCACCATTTATGTTCTAAATGCCTTGCTCAAGGGTGCCTCAGTCATAGTTTGTGGGAGAGTTGAGTGTTAGTTGCTTCCACTGCCAGTATCTCTCAGGCGAGGGATTCAAACGAGTGTGTTTGTGTGTGAAGAGAGTGAGAGAGAAAGCCGTAGAGAGACTCCTCCCATGTTGTCTTGTTAAGTAGAGCTGTCTAGCAATGGTAGTAAAGATGTCAGAGGCTGATATACTCTGGCATTCATACATTTATTGATCTCATCATTAAATCTTCATCACTGTGTGTGTGTGTCTGTGTGTGGATATATGCTGTTTGTGTGAGTGTGCAATACCCGTTACTCTTGTTTTACTACATTACTCTTTGCCTACTTGCTAAAAGCTGATCACAACAATGATGTCATACTTAATAGGTAGCAAAAAGCCCTGTAACAACACTTTGATGATTATATGTGCATGTTCGTGTCCTTTTGAGGGTGGCTTTGTGTATGATATGTGTGTCATCGATCCTTAATGTCTAACCTTGTTCTCACAACAGAGGGATAAAGAAGCGATAATTTAAAATATTACAAAGTAAGCATGTTTGATTGCGCTGTGATTTGAAAAGTGGTCTTTTTTTAGCCAGGGGTCATAGCTTTACCTCAGTAATTATTGTAAGACACAGTGGCGACACCAATGGTCAGAGTTAGGAAACAAGAAACAAGTCAGCTGGATGTCTTCACAACACCATTCATGTATATGTATTTAAAATCTTCTCTGTATGGTGGGTTTTTTGTGTATGTGTTTGTGTGTGTAGGGCTCAGCGGTGGCTGTGAGTGTGCAGGGTGATGGAGGCCGCCGCTACAATGATGGACAATGGCATAGCATCATAGCAACAAGGCGAGGGGCCGTGGGAACAATCGTTGTAAACAATCAATACAGAGGTAACTCTTCTTACATTCATACTGACCACTGTGTGTATCTGCACAGTGTGTGGGGTGTGTGAGTGTTAATGCGAGTGTATTTATGCTTGTCTGTACATGTGAGGTTGTGCACATGCAGTGTGAGACTAACATGGACTGTATGTACATGTATGTGTGTTTCTATGTATGTAAATCCCCCAGCTCTGCATGGAGGCATTAATCAGGTTAATCCCAGCCACTCTGTGTCTGATGAGAAAAGTACTGCTTCACACACGCAGAAACACACTCAGTTGTTCTCAGAAATGTTATGCATTTTCTGGGTAAATCTTGATGGAAACTGCATGAGTATAACCATTCTTTTACTGAGTCTTTTGTTTGCCTTTTATCTTCTGTTTACTCTTTCTCTCCTATATTGTCCATCCATTTATTCAAATGTATAACATCCCTTTTTGTTCCCTAAATGCTCTGATTTAATATTTACTCTTTCCTTCCCTTAATAACACACTTATGCTTTGCCACACCACATTTATATGTAACACCACCATCCTTCCTCCTTCACCACCACCAGGAAGTGCGTCAGCTTCCAGCGGCAGCACCATTATTGGTGAAAACACAGGGGTGTTTATTGGAGGGCTGCCTGAAGACTTTACCTTGCTAAGAGAGGATTCAGGTAAGTTCATCATCGCCCACTCTCTTTTTAATAATTATTATGAGTTATTGTTTATAATTTTAACATTGAAATAGATTTGATAAACTTACAACTTATTGATTCCCAAAGGAGGAACTAGTACTGTACTTCGCCAAAATTCTTTTCTCTCTTCTCCCCTCTTTTTCATAAGTCAGTTAGTGCTACAGCCCTGAATTACATGGGCGTATGCTATCCTCCTCAAGTGTAATTTAGGAAGGGACATAAACCTTTAAAGTCACCACTAACTTGAGCCTAAAACTCTATGTTTTAGGCGATTTGGAAGCATGGAGTAAAAACTTTTCAAGTCATGTCATTTATTCTTGCCTGTGTCACCAGATGATGCCCAGCTAGTGCGACAGGGTTTTTCTGGTTGCCTGAGAGACGTGAGTTTTAAGATGACTGACAGCCCCTCGGCGGAATGGAAATCTCTGGACTGGTCAACAGCCACAAAGAAAGAGTCAGTGTATGAAGACTGGGAGGGATGTCCTGTTCAAACTGTGGATGGAGCCCATTTTCTGGGTCATGGTAGGATTGTATTGATTGTTATTGATGACAGAAATGGTTATTTGATTAGTTATATGATTTCTTTTTACTGTATTTTACTTGCCTGTTTTAACATTACAGAGAATTATGTCCATCAAGGTTAAAAGCATAATATACGTTATAGTGCAATACTGTGTGCTATGATATAGAAATATTCCTGTATGCAACAGTGTAATAGCATTGCAGAGACTCTTTTTCCATGAGTAAGCAGTGTTCTGATGAAACTTGAAGTGAATGTTATCCTTCCTAATACACTGGCAACACTGTATATCTTAATAAGATGCTTGCTGCTGATGTTGGTGATAATGAGGTTGTTGTTTCATGTTGATAAATATGATGATGATAAGTTAATTGGTCTCTGTGTGAAAGATCAGGTTCATCAGTGTACATTTCCTCCATTATTGCTTGGCAAAATGCCTCTTCATCTGATTGTTTATTTGTCTGTCACTTTTCAATATATGACAGAACATTTTAACCTTAAACTTTCCACGTTTTAAGTGGGACTCAAACTTAATTCTTGGAAAAAAAGGCACAGAACGTCTTTACATGTTGAGCACAGTCAAAGAAGTTGCTTCCTTTCTTTGCCCTTTGCCTTGTAATAAAATGGTATGTAGTAGTCATTTTTTTCCTCCTTGTTTCAGGTTACTTGGAGATGGACAGAGATGTATTCAGTGGAGGACAGGACTTTGACATTTCTATGGATTTCAGAACAGACCAGCTCAATGCTCTTTTGCTCTTTACATACAACACACAAACTGAAGACTACATGCTGGTAAGGAGCACAGACACGTTTAAAATTGTTATTTAAATACTGAAAAAACTTTGGAAAAGCATGACAAAGCATCAACTCATGATACTTTGTTGGTGTGTATTTTTAGGTGGAACTAGAAGCTGGTCTCCTGTCCTTCATTGTCGTCTCTGAAGGTCATATGACTGAACTCAGCATGTGGGCGGGGCTTAGCTACTGTGATGGAGACTGGAAACAGCTTTCATTGGCAAAACGCGGCTCGCTCATCTTTGCTTCAGTGAATGACTGGGCAGAGGAGACAAGGGGAGCACGAGGGGCAGTGAGGCTGAGAGTTGATTCGCCATTATACTTAGGGGGTGTGCCCACGGAGCTCACACATCCTGCTCTGGACATCCAAAGTCACAAACATGGTGAGATATATCTACGTACAACACTACTGACAGTACATTCCCACAATCAAAATGGCAGATGTTTGAACAAGAATAAGTGTTTGGTGTAGTATACACAGGTTGTGCAGCTAAATTCTCATAAACTGTTCTCTGCCACTAGTCAAACATGGCAGTTCACATGATTGTGGGCTCCTTGTTTTGGTTTTCTTCTATGGAGTTAAACAAGGGAGAGTCATTGGTATTTGCAGGCCATGTTTGCCTCATCCATAACATGCTTGCTGTATTTGGCCAGGGCAGTATCTTATTCAGCTTAAGTTACAACACTACAGAACATGGCAAATTCAGTTTAATTTCAAAATAATGATGGCCTAATTATCTTAAGGAGATAAAAGAAAGAGTTTGATGAGAGAGTTTGATATTGTAAAACGTGTTATTATGAGAGTGGAGGATGATAGTGCTTATTTAAACAATTTGAAAATGTAAAATGGAAACAAGCATTTAACAAAGTTTTCAGAAAGATGCACTCTTCTCACATTTTCCTCCCCTTTCTCCTTTGTTCTCTCCTCTCCCCTTTTCCTCTCCCTGCTCTGCTCTCTTTCTCTTCTCCTTTGCTCTTTTGCAGGCCTAGGAGGTTGCATAAGGGGTCTTACCATACGAACTGATGAAACAAACCCCCCTGTCAGTCAAAGTGTTGATCTCGCTGTTGCCTCCTGCCGTTCTGTTAGAGTCTACTTAGATGGTTGTCCCACCAGTGAAAGCCGGTACAACTGCAGAGGCAACGATTCAGTGTTGGTGTATAGTGGAAGGAAGACACGTGCCACAGATCATAGTCTCCAGCCTTTCACTGGTAACAATGCACAGTATACACATACATATACATAACTAGATGAACACAGAGACAGCACTCATCTGAAAAGGAAATGTGGAACTCTGGCACACTGCCAACACTAACACAACCTTTAGTGATAGACCTGCGTCAGACATGGCACACAAACAATACAAAGAACATGGCATTGATACTCGTGTCTCTGTTACAACAGCCAATTAAAAAAGGGCATTTAATCAAAGGAGCACCCAAGTCAATTTGCAATCAGCAATCAAGCTTATTACTAAAGGGCAATTACAAATGAGAATGACAAAAGTATAGTATTTATCAGTAGCTAAATTCAAATAGGGGGTTCCTTGTGCACCACTTCATATCCAAAATATCTAGATTGCAGCACAAGAACAATTCTTCAGATTGAGAAGGGTGTGCCACAGTGACATTTTCATCACAAGTGCACCGCTTCCTTTTCTTCTTTTCAGATGAGTTTATACACCTGTTGATAGGGTGTGCATTGGAGCCCTCTGATTTAAGCTTACACTGGGGATATTACTATGCTTCAACATTGTTTTGACTGACATAGACGTGACCAAGAAATGTAGATTTACAGTTGGAAATTATGACTCTTTAGATTAGATTAGATAAGTCCTTTATTGTCACAAGTGAAACATGTGAAATTAACAGTCAACCCGTCCATACATACAGAACAGACCAAATTTGAATAATATTGATATATTCAATAAATTAATTCCTTCATACCCACTCCCTCACTCTACTGGGTTAAGGTTTAAGGCATAAGGCCGGGGTTAAGTCAGAGCAAACAACTAAATGTTTGAGATAAGCAGTGGTTTCAGATGATAAAGAGCTGGCAAGCAAAAAATATGTCCTACCAGTCACTAATAAATAAGTCGCTGTTTATTAATTGTTACTGAGGTAATTGTGACAAATTTAACGTGATATTCATTTTTGGTAATACAGAGAACATGTGATTCATCTTTTTTTGAGCATAATTTCAAATACATTTTCTCTTAATATAAGAAATCTGTATCTCCCCGTTCCCATGTCCATCCCAAACCCCTCCTCCTTTGTGCAAAAACACACATACACACCTTTTAAGAGTACTTGTACAGGTTTGTGGCCTTGGCTGCAGGAGGTTGGGCAGCTGGACCTTGGCAGAGAGGACGCAGCCGAAGCAAAGGTAAAAAGTCGCTCATCTTTCTAGCAGTCTTTGGCATGCACCAGCCAGACATGGTAATGATGATGTCATAACTAATACACACTCACATTTATACATGTCTATACACACATACACACACACACACAACACACACATCCCCAATCATACAAGAGAATGGTGAGACCGTTGAGTATCCAAAAGCCTGATGTATTAGCATGTTGTGTGTGAGTGTGAGTCCCTCTTTACTTGTATGATTGTTCATAAGCAGTTTAATTTGTGTTTTTATTAGCATTTCATTTATAAAGTCACTAACAAAATGTATGATTTTCCCCTGATTGACTGAAATGAAACATCTTTTACTCTGATACATTTTGGCACATTTGATAAGGGGTAAATATTCCCTCCGGTAGGCTTTGTTCTATAGAGTTTATCTTTGTACGCAACAGATTTTGGATGTAAAACCACCACTATGTTGTACAGTATGTGAGACTTATCCAAAGCCGGTGATATTACATGTGCCTGACGGTATGAGAGATTGATAAGGCCTCTATAAAGGGCATCCCAGTAAAAGGCTGTTAACCCAGAATGGCCTGTGTGGTCCCTCGTGTAATATAAAGCTGCTCGTTAGTAGTGAACGATACACTGGCAGGTCTCAGTATACCATGCTATGACCAGAGAGAAGAATGAAGGAGAGGGAGGGAGGGAGTGCTAAAACATTAAGAACTGAGGGTGAAAAGAGGAGGATGGAGGACAATGACTGAGAGGAAAGGTGGGAGGTGGTAGAAAGAGTAAAAACAGGGAGGAAAGAGAAAGCTGGACAGCAAGAAGGGAGGCGTTGGGAGAAGATGAAGCAAGATGCAAAGTGAGTGGGTAATGACCGAAGGAAGTAGAGGATAGATAACATCTGGAAGATGTGAGAATAGTTGAAGTGAAGAATCAAAGTTGTGAGGAAAGAGGAAGTAAATGACTGACAGAAGAAACACAAAAAGGTTGCAGTCGATACAGGATAAAGCACCTCAATTGTGCACTTTTTTCAATTCTGTTTTATGTCCTAAAACACTGTGCACAAAACCAAATAACATGGGCTGGAAAGAGTGAGATTAATGTGATGAAATATGGACAAAACATGCATTGAAAACATTAATAAACATTAATTGTAAGATGTTTATAATTGTTTGCTACACAAAAATGTCTGGTTTGCAAGGCTGTACCTGTAATTTCCTCGTTTTGACCATTTTAAGGGTATGCACTGACAGCCAGTCTGCTTATTGGCTAAGTCCAGAATAAGTGAGGGAGGGGACAGATGCAAAGATGGATGGAATTATGGATGGAGACAGAAAATCAAGGTGGTTGCAAGGCAGCGATATAGGCCGAGAGCAAGGGAGGAAGGGTGGGAAGGAGCTGGACCATCCTGAACTACTGAGGGTATCAGAGAGAGAAAGAAGGGGAGTGCTATAGAGAAGGAGGGAGGCTGATTGCTGTGAAATATAGCCCAGAATGAATGGCTGGCTGTATTAAATCAGTGCTGAAAAAGTTACTACTCTCATAAATACTATTTATGCTAATGGTGAGGTATGATTTACTGGGCCTATTAAAACACAGAGAGATGGGGGATGCTTTTTCTTTAACCTCATGTGCTCTCAACCTGTTGTTTTGGTTTCTTTCTTTTATATATTCCTTTTTTGCTTTTATTTGATATCTTTCTTTTGACATTTATTATTCCTAACCTAATTTCTTTTTTATTTTTCTTTCGTCTGTATTATGTATTGCTTGGGTTAATTATAGTATGTGGCTGTATTATTTATTTGTTTTTTTTTTTTATCTCTTTCTTTGATCCACAATATTCTTCTCTTCTCTTCTTCTCTTCTCATGTTATTTTTCCTCCCTCTCTTCTCACTAGTACCAAGTTCTGTGCCACCTCCCACCACAGTGCAGAGCTTGAATGGCTTCAGTGCCAAGGTGAGCTGGTTGCCACCCGCTGGCGACATCAGAGGGCTGATTGACAGATATGAGTTGAAGGCCTACAATAGAGACCAGCCAGAAGAACCACCTGTCAAAGCCACATACCTGGCTAATGGAAATTTCACAGGTAAAGGTTTGATAGTCTAAAATACTTGTAGATGCTGGACATATATTAAATATATACTTTCACCACTCTGAGGTTGCCAATGACATGTAGGAGGGGTGCAACAAACCACAAATAGCATGATTTGAAACATGGATAATTCATGAAAGGTTTCATTTAAACATACTACAATGAGATTTTAACTAATTTGAAACAGTCTCAACTTAACCTCTGACCTATGACCTACATAAGCAAACAAGACTATCAGCGAGAAGATTGGCTATTTCTATATAGCTATTCTCAAACAAGAAGAGTTTACATTTCCCGAGGCATAGTTAAAGTGAGGTGTACGTTAGTCAGTAGCAGGAAGAGATTTTTCCTAAGGGAATTTTGTTTTTGATGTTTTTTTTGGTTTTTTTTGCTTAAAGTGGTGGGAACACTACCGTATTTGTCCACAGGGGCCTCCAAATCAATACGATATGAAAGTTCCTTGCAGCTGTTTTAATTTGCAACTGTTGTCCAGTCTACGTTACAGCAGCTGGTTTCCTGCCACCTTCTTATGAGACCTGTAAGGGCATTTTGGCTCTTACTGAAAACATATTCACACTGCCGTTTTCACTCACTTTGCTTCTGTGTCTCATACAAACACACATACACACACTGTCCTAGGCAACCCTGTTAATGTCTCCTTGGCAAGTCCCCAGTTTCAGAAGACTGTCTCCATTTGGAACAAGACACTCAGGACTACCCCGATGATGTCATACCCTGGCATTGCTCCTTTTTTTCTCTCCCTCTTTCTGTTGCTCACTTTTCGATCTTCCCTCACTTCATCTTTTATGATGATGATGATGTCTGCGTCCGCTGCTGCTATTCGTCCCTCCTCTCATCCACTCTGCCATGTCTCCAGGCAAATATGAAGATGAGCTCTCTGTCTCCGTCTTTCTCGGTGTCTCTCTCGCTGCTCCCCATTCCCTCCCTCTCTCTTTGCCAGACATTAAGTCCACCGTGATAAGGCTTCTTGTTAATTTATGATGGCCTCGACACCTGACTGCAGAATTACACCAACGGCTAAAAAACACAGAAAGCAAATGAGGGTGTAATGGCAGCGGAGTGGGGCCCTGGCCCCTAATTGAATTAAAAGACTGGGTAACAGAGAGAGGGAGAGAGAAAGGAAGAAAGAGACAAGTACAGGGTGACTGGACACAGAGGGTGAGGAGAGTTGGAGGGGGCGGAAGAGACGAGAGGGGACGTGAAAGAATGACTTAGGAAATACGGTGAGGAGTGGAGAGGGCAGAGACGGCGAGGACAAAAAACATCAGAGTGGGACGACTGAAGCTTTACAATTAGAAAAGACTTGTGTTGTTTGCCAAACGCTGTAAGTTTGCTTAGCAACAGCGGCGCATGGAAACAAGTAAAGCATTTAAATTGCACCGTTGAAGAATGCTGATACATACTTCAGTGACAACGGGTTCACACTAAAAGGAGACAGTAAAAGGCACTTAGCCAGGTAAGGCGGGGTTGGCATGAAGAAGTGTTAAAAGGATAGGTTCACATTTTTTCATGTCTATCTTAAAACAGTGCTCACATGCTGTTTTGGGGTGTAGTTAACTACATGTAGTTAAATTACTAGTTTAAATACAGTTTGCAGTTGTTGGGTCTTAGTTTAACTACATTCCAATCTCAGTAGCTTTTTCAGTAGTTAGGTACTTTGGGTCATGTAGTTTAGGTAGTTCATTACAAACTACATCTTGATAGTATTCCCATGATGTTTTTTAACATACAGCATGGCACTGTCCCACAACTTATCGGCTAGGATTGTCATTCAGTGACAGTCACCTGCTATTTGAGTCAAATCACTTGTGGTTTGCAACCAACATGCTTCCCTTGAAATTTATCATTTTTCTAATTCCAAATCAACAGTTGCTTCCGATCCTCTCCTCCAAAAATATCCTCAGGCTGCCTAAGTGAGGACTGTCCTGCCCTAGTCCCTAAATCAAACACAAACAAAACCTTACTTCAGTTCAGTTGTTGTAAGTAAAACAACAGCAGTTTACATTGCTCACAGGCTGATGTATTTACAGTTCATATTTACAATAATCCAATAAGTTAATCTTAACTTATGGTAACTATAATTGTTGCTTCTTAGTATCTGCACACCTTTAATTTGCATTTGATATCCTAAGAAAATTTTGGGGTAACCTGGGGTCAGTCTGGCAAGCGGAGAGTGGAACCACACAGTTTTTTTGACTTCACCCTCCTTTTCTCTCATTAACAATGCTTGCTTGGATTAAATTGATTACTTTTGAAATGGACTATACCACTTTCTTTACCGAGTGGTCCTGTGTATTTTTTTAATGGCACGAAGGGAAACATAAGAGCATCAAGCCAAAGTTTTATTTAATGTAAACCACATAGTTTAACTACTTCTTATTTTGAAGTAGTTAGCAAACTACAGTTTTAACCTAGATTCTTCCAACAACATTAACATGCCTGTGTGTGCTCTACAAAAATTCATTCTGTGGTTCAGCCGGAGCTGATATGAGGCCTCAGCAGTCTGAGCAAAATCAACTGGTTATCTTCAAAAGTTACAGGCTTTTTTGAACAAAGTTGCCTCTATCTGTGCTATCTCTGTCTGTGCTCTCTGCCTCACTCTTCTCTTCTTCTCCTCCTTTCCAGGTGTGCTGCCGGGTCTCACTCCATCCACTAGATACATTATCACTGTAAGTGCCTGTAGTCCCGTTGGCTGCACTGAGAGTCTTCATAATGACAATGGTGATGATAATGATTTGAGATCGAGCCTCACAACCCCAGAGGAAGGTAAGACTGCATAGCACAAACACAGATATGTATATATGCACATACACATGCATCCATACACCCATGAACAAAACACCTGTCTTTCTCCATTTCATACCAGCAGCATTGATTTATGTTTCTGCATCTGGACACACACAGACGCACTAGGAAACACACTCAGACACGGTCATCCTGTCTCCTCAGTGATGGAGATTTTTAGCTCCTAAGAACAGAGAAGGAGAGAAGCAAGACAAGAAAGAGGGACAAATCAGAATTAAATAAACGGCAGCTGTGACAGGAGAAGAAAGATTATAATATCTGGATGGGGCAAGACCGAAATTGTTAAAACAATAGAGCACATTGCAACTGACTGAAAGGCAGATAGTACATAGTAACATTTTTCTTATCTGGGAGGTCATGGAGGGAAGATTACGTATATAAGGAAAGAGGAAGAGGAAAAGAGGGATTTTTCTTCATATGTTAGTCGCTACATTAATCTGTGTTGGACTAACTGGCCTTGTTGGGGAGATAATGTGACGGCAGGGGTCAGTGCAGAGACAGCAAAAATCAATCTGAAGTAAAAGAAAAAAACAGATTACTGTATTGATTCTCACTGACTTAAGACACTGAACCATGTTACAAAGACTGGAGACAGAACTTATTTACAACTCTGTTTTGCCAAAGTCTATTTTTCAAACACACAAAACCTCATATAGACATAATTTGTCCAGTACATTTTTTTTTTACCTTCTTAACTGGGTCAAGGAACATAAAATCGTCTCTTTTTCCTCTCCAGTCTGCAGTTTTGATTAGTAACCTGAACATTTGCCAAACTCATGCATCTTTTTAAATGGAATTAGGATTATTCTAACATAAAGAGCATTTTAAATCTGTCACATCTGATGTTCAAGAGTAATAAGTTTTTAAAAAATGACTCACCACAGTTTATTTCATTGTTTAATTTAATGGCTTTAATATAGTAATAGTTTAATATGGTAATTTTGATAATAATACTCATATTTTTGTACTGCTAGTAGGTAATGACTGTTTTCCCTTTAAGTATACACATAATACTGAATGTTCAAAATTGAATTGTTAAAGAAAGTGTTGGAAATTAGGATAAAATAATGTGTCACTTACTTTGCTCATACCAACCACAATGATTGTGGTAACACACTCAGTATAAACAAATATCTTTATTTTCCTAAAATTTCAGCTCCAGATGCTGTCTCTCCTCCAGCTGCAGTCTCATCCCCCTCAGCGCTCTATGTTACCTGGGAGCCTCCAGCAAGGTAACGTCACAATACACAGTTTCACATCCAAAACACTATTGTAGTTGGTCATTGTTATGTTGTTTATGTGCAAGTTGTAAGTTGCTTTATAAGTAAGTATACACCTGATCTTCTGTCATAAAGCCTTCACTGTTATTATAAGGGGCCTCAACATCAAAAAGGATAACTATAACAATAAGCATAATGCTGGGAACATCCACGCTGATGAACAACAAAATCCTGTAAACAGTGCTACCAAGCACTTGCTGTGCTTTCAGCTCAGGTTACTGTTGCACGTTGTGCAGAAAACAAAAAGAAAACGGATATGGGTTCATGAAATTCTTCAAAGATTAGAGGAATTAGGAGAAAACAATTCTCTGTTAAGAGAGTCGTATTTTGTAGATACATTTGTTCGTACTTTTAAGTCATTGGTGAGGCCTGTTTGGCAGTTTGTCTAATCTAAAACTATGTATTTTGGATGTAATTTGCAGCCTTATGTTATATAAACGTTTAATACATTGTAGGCTGTTATGATAATTTGGATGGAGTTTGCATAGCTGTCAGTGTTTCTTAGAGCCTGACTGATATATCTGTTGACTGATATTATCGGCCCGATATTTGCCTGTCACAGCTACATCAGTATCGAAATATATGTTGTCCAATGTGCACCAATATGACAATTTATTTTCTAACAGAAGATAATAGAGATTGTTTTTATTTGTTAGCTTTATAGACAGCATTCTATGTATATTTGATGCTTTTTCTCAATTTAGGTTTGATTTATACATCTATTTTTCTCTATTTGTTTTTTATTTATAATTAATCAAATGTAGGTGAAAGTCTACCATTTCAGAGTCCTGCTATCATTTTGGACAATAAAGTTTATTGTTGAGGGATTGTTGCAAAAATGCGTGTGTACATATATACTCTATATTCTGAATATTATATTCTCTATAAATAATATCGGCTGATATATCGCTATCAATATTTGTTTTTTTTTTACACCCATCACCAATATCATCATGGGCCCCAAAAATCGGTCAGGCCCTAGTGTTTGTATCTTTCGTCAAATCACTCTGAAAGTAATCCCAGAGGTTCTCATTCATCATTGTTGTTGTGTTAATAGTCTTTAAAAGTAAGAAAAAGTCAGTCTTTTCTGACCAACTACTTTAAGAGAATAATTATGAAAGACAGCAGTGAGGTGATGTTGTGTATTTTAGTAAGATGAATCACAAAATAAACAAACATACTGTTGTATCTGCTTTTATTTAGCATACATATTTTCACTGTGATTAAAGATGCCCTGATTGAACACAACAAAGAGTTTAACATCAAAATAGTATGTTAAATATAACATGATAATATTACCCTCATTTAACTTTTTTGTCCCAATGATAGGCCCAATGGAGGCATTACAGAGTACCTCCTCTATCACAACAACCGACTGGTCTACAGGGGGAAAGACAGACAACACAACATCACTGGTAAAGAGATGTGTGGTAGTGTGTGTGGTGTGTGTGTGTGTGTGTGTGTGTGTGTGTGTGTGTGTGTGTGTGTGTGTGTGTTGCAGCATAGCTGTGACTGTTGAGGGATGGGGCCTCGGTGTAAAGAGAAGGGGAAGAGTGAAGAAAAGCAAAATGGAGTGGGGGATTAGCATTTGAAAGAAGAAAGAGCATCGCAGTCCTCACCAAGGGAATAGCACTTTGAAAAAGAACGCTAAACACACACACATGAAAATGAAACAGCGGAGAAACAAAGAACACTAAACATTAGCACACATGCATACACACACTTTGCTTTGAAAGCTTTCACTAAAGAGACTTAAAGAAGGTACGAAACACATGTCACACCACTGAGACTAGAGTGCTGCACCAGGATGCAAATAAATATATGCACCACACATACACACACACACACACACACACACATATATGCACACACAAGACACACTTTCAATGGGACATGTGCACACATACAGTATGCAGGGATGTACACAGACTCACATACACAGGAGAGTCATCCTATATGGCATTTTATATGAGCAGAATAGATTATCACTCATTTTGAATTTACACACACACACAGCAAAACATCACACTGCCCAACACTGTATGTGTGTGTCTTTGTAAGTTAATGAATGCATGAGAGCACATATCATCCATGCTGGGTTAATAATGCCGAGTGTCTGATGTTCACAGTGATTGGAAGGATTATGGACGTAGTAATTATACAGTATGTGCAAGAATAGATCGTGTTACAGAGGGTGAGATTGCAACAGTGAGACAGATGGAGAGGAGTTTTCAGGCAAAGATAGACACTGAAAGAGAAACAGAGCTAAACGGAGAGAGGAGGGGGCCCAGAGGAATGTTTCTGTAAAAAAGAGACAGAATTCAGAGGTCGGGGGTTAAATGAGGGTTTAATCCCCTCACAATAACAAATTGTGAGAGCAGCTTAGGTTTATGATGTAATTCAATGTTTTGTTTTATGTATTTAAGCCATAGACTATGTATTGAGCAACCATTGTGGTTGCACTTACTTTTATGCCTCTCTGCCTCTTGCTGTCTTGGTTTGTGTGTGTGTGTATGTGTGTTCCAGGTCTTGGTGTATATTCCACCCATGTCTTTGTACTGAGTGCATGTACTTCAGTGGGCTGCACCAACAGTTCACAAGTTACTATGCTGACCTCTCAGCTTCCTCCTGGGCCTCTACAAGCACCAACTCTTACCCTGCTTGACTCACGGACTATTCTGGTGGAGTAAGTGCACACACACACACACACACACACACACACATACACGTATGTACTGTAAATATATGCACTTAAAATGTGTTGTGTATATGTAAATACACATATTCTCAAAGTTCTTTCATCAGGAAATAATAGTGCCAGGCCCATGTCAAGGGGTAGGGACAGAGACACAGACAAACAGACAGACACACACACACACAGACACACAGACACACATTGAAGGGCTTATAAAGCTTCATGACACACCAGATAAAGTCAAGTCAAATGTTATTAATATAGCCCAATATCACAAATCACAATTTGCCTCATGGTGCTTTACAATCTGTACAGTGTGTGAAACCCCCTGTCCTATAGACCCTCGAAAGAGTAAGGAAACATCAGGGAGAGCCACAGAGGAGAGATTCCCCTCCCATGATGGACAGACATGCAGTAGATGTCGTGTGTACAGAAGAGAACAGCAAAGTCACTTTACATACAGAGTCTGAGGGCAGAATAAATGATATGCAGAATTATAATATATATGTGAAGAATGTGGATCCACTTAACTTGGTAAATACTCTGTTATTTATTAAGGACGTTGAAAAACTGAACCTGAGCCATATGACCTGCTCTCCACCATGGAGACCTGGAAGAGGACAGACCACAAACTAAACAAAACATTAACTTTCACTAAAGCCACTAAAGTCTCTCTCCATCCTCTACTAGCAGAGGGAGTGCAGGAGCAGAGGTTTTGTTTAGTTGAACATGTTAGTTTAGTCTGTCTGACTCATTGATCCTTTACTGGACTGACATCTGTGCCATTTAGAATCTATGACCCTGACCATGGCTCTGAAATATCAATAGTGTAACGGTACTGTGTATTGATAAATCAGTGCTGTCTGTGGTGCTGAATATGGGTTTGTTTGTTTATTTTGAAAAGTAAGTAAGTAAGTAAATAAATGAAAAGAGCCAAAATAGTCATTCATGAGTCGGTTTGCTACTGGTGGGTGAACGAAACAAACTGGGTTACTGAAAAGAACTGGTCTTCTCTTCGCTGCTCCCATTGGTCCATCCCCCACCCCGTTAAAAATTCAAAAACAAATCAGCTACTGTATGATTACAACAGGAATACGATATGAGCGTGTGTTTTTTGTACACATGCAGTCTATCAGGGTGGTCACAATAGCAGAATTTTAAACTTAGAGACTTAGAAAAGTACTAGACACACCAAATAGGATAATGTTTTTATTTTAATTAACAACCTGCACATAGTGCTGGCACAGAAAAAGTCAAGACTTACTTGTTTTGCTGCAAACCAAATTTCAGGCAAATAAGACTAAACTGAAGTGAGGTCTTGAATGAGCACTTAGATCTTTTTTTAAGTATTGTACTGTTTTAAATCATGTGGTATTGAAAAAGTATTGAAATATTGATATTTTTGACAACCTTAGTCTATATGTGTGTCACGGATGAAGAAAAAGAGCGTTCACTTATTCAGCATCACTGAAAAAGGACAGGGTAAGAAAGTTATTCTGTGTAAAATACAAAGCGATGGAGGCAGAACCAGTGACCTTCTGCAGTTGTGTTTACTATGCAGAATATTCTTCTGCACTTGACCCTTCACCTCTAGAGGGAGGGGACAGAGGAAGATAGATCTCTGCACTTTTTCCATCATGTTCATGTGCAAATGTTCCTGTTTTGTGTGTGTGTGTGTGTGTGTGTGTGCGTGCATGCATGCGTGTGTGTGTGTGTGTATGTAAGAGTCAATCTGTGTGAAAGCCATTAGTGTCCTGACTGTCACTTACAGTGGGACTCACCGCAGGAGGGCACAGTGCCACTCCTGTGCATGCGCACACACGCACACATGCACACACATACACATACACAGGCATATCCACATGCAGTTAAACAATGGACAGAGGGTGAGTGAGATGATGGAAAATACATAACATGAAGGCTAGCACTGGTGAGTGTGTGTGTGTGTGTGTGTGTGTGTGTGTGTGTGTGTGTGTGTGTGTGTGTGTGTGTGTGTGTGTGTGTGTGCGTGTGTGTGTGTGCGTGTGTGCGTGTTGTGTGTGTGTGTGTGCGCGCATGCGTGCGTGCGTGTGTGTGGTTAAGATGTGATGATCTTGGTAATGCTTTGATCATCTTGTGTTAACAGGATGCAGTCTGTCATTGGAGGTAATGGAAACAGTAGAAACTACTTTACCCCCACATGTTGATTTTTTCAGCATTGTGTTTGCTTTAATGTTTAAAAATCAATATTGTTAAACTTAGTAACTTCATTGGAATAGGTTATATTTACCCAGAATTTTTCATCATCATCATTTCAACCATGAATGAGGCCTGAAATGCCATTTAAAGTGAAAAAGCTTGTTTTCCTATCTGTAGTGTATTGACAGTTGACAGCATAAAAAACAAATTACTTGGTGTAATACATCATCCATGAGAGTACTGCTGTCTGCAGAACAGGGGTATGTATCATACCCTGAGCCTTTAAAATGTTTTTCAGCGATATATTTGCCAGGTGTGGGAAGGCTGCATATTGCCTTGTTAGCACATTGGTAATAGGCAGAGGTTGAGAGATCATACTTGGTCAATACTGCTGTATTGTGTCTGTGAGAAAAGCTGAGAAAGACAGAGATTGAATAAATGTGAAAAAACATGAAGAAAGATAAAAGTGAAGAAGATACGTTTTGAGTTTTAAAGGAAAGATCGGAGGAAAATATAAGACATATTTAAGAAGAAACTGAGATAGAGTGTGTGTCTCTGTATGTGTGTGTGTGTGGGAGAGGACTGTGAGAAAGGTTTCGGGAGGCTGCAGGATGCCAACAAAACAATATCAGCAGATTTATTCCCTGACCTCACCTAACACTACCTGACACAAACACATTCCACACACACACACACACACACACACACACACACACACACAAGCAGGTAGAACTGCAAAAGTACCCACACTGTTAGACATGTTCACAGTCACATTACACACAGAAAACCTGATGGGACACATGACAGAGGTGGAATTCACTTTGCCTGGCTTAACTGAAACAATCCTGTTTGTTTAATTACAATGTGTTTTCTTTTTCTCTGATTTTTTTTTAAATTCCCAGTACTTGAACATGTTGTTAGTAATTATTTGATGACTCCAGTGATGTTTTTTGTTGAGAGCATGATGTGAAGAACAGCAGGGAACACAGAAGGGAGGGAAGGTGCTGGAGACAGGTTGACACTTCATGGATTTTGATTGAGAATTTGAACAAACTGCATCTCAAATACATGGTTTTCAATTTAAGGTGCTGAAATAGCACCCATCTGTTTCACACTAATTTCATAACACACTTTTAAGACCAATGGTTTTCTAAAACCATTACCATAGTGAATTATGATACAGATTATTACAACTCCCCTTTGATTTAGTTTTTCAAAAGTGGACATACATCATGCAGCCAATCGACAGCATATAAATCTTATAATAAATGTGATAGATTAGCCACAGTGGCTAATTGTGTGCTAACACACACTCATCAGTCATTCAAAAACTGGCTTTTAATGGGAGGAACCAAGAAAGGAATCCATCACTTTTTAAAATGGCCTCCCTCTGCTACCATGCAAGGAGGGTTGGGTTACTCTCAGGGATTTGTAAGAACTGCAGAACTATTTATAAAACATGTTTAATGCTCCTTTATTGAGGAATTGTTTACCTGCTGTGTTATTCTTAAAATCTTAGGGAAATTATCAGATACTTTGGATTTTGTATGAAGTGAAAAGTGTATCAAGGTCTGTTGACAAATTTACAAAACACATATGTAAATCACTGGCTCTCCCCTGTTTCCCTGTATAATTAAAAGCACTGTAATTTACAAATTTAGGATGAAATTAAACAGCCCCGCTCCTTAGGAGGAACATTTAAATTTACATCTAATTTTCTCATTACTGTACAACTTTTTACATTAAATTATTCTGTCATAGCTTGACTATCTCTCCAACATCAACAACGGGCACAAATCACATTCAGCTCCTACATTCGCTTATTAGAATACATAAAAAAAACAATAGTACAACAAGAGTTTAGCATTAATGAAGCAGACAAAAATATTTAGAATGCATAGCTAACATTAGGTCCATATCTCCCTCTCTTACATTTTGTAATGGAGAGTCAACATGTTTCTATTTATAAATTCTGTCTCCTGTCCTCTCCCTCCCTCTCTCTCTGCTGGGGATGACCTTCCTGCTCTAAATATAGAAAAGGAGACACCTCTGTCTTACAAAGGAAACTGTGTGTACAGTAGACGTGTGTGTGTGTGTGTGTGTCTTGTGTAAGAAACCTCAACTCTCAGCATTGTGTTTTGTATACTTGCAGATGGAAACACAATGAGAAAGGCTCACACGTGTACATACACTCACACATGCAGGTACAGAAGCAGAACAATTTTTTTGCAGTCACAGGACAAAAACATTGCCAAGGACTCCCGCAGATCCTCTCTCACAACCTTATTTTAATCTTTCAGTCTCAATGGTGCTGTTGTACAATAAATACCTGTGCACTGTGTGTCAATATATAGACACAATTTTAGGTAGGTTGGTAGCTCTTTATTCCTGTGGTGATATTTCAGTCTCACAGTAGAGAAAAAGAATAATAAATAAGGAATAGCTAAGCAATGCAATGAAAAAATGAATATAATAGAAATACTAATAAAAGTATGTGAGAACTGGGTTTATCAGTACGCATCAATTAAGTATAAAATCAAGTGTAAAATGTGTAAAACAGTGGAAACGGTGCAAATAAACAATATGGATCAATAAAATATAATATATGAAATGTGTAAAACCATGCAAAGACATAATAGTATTAATAAATAATAGAGTATTTACCAAATTAAGTTCTGCATAAGTAACAGTCAGTTCATATGTGCAACCAATGAAATTCAAGCATCCCTGGTAACATCTTAACATACAGTATACTTAACAATAGCTGTCTGTTAAAAAAGGTTGGCCATTCTTTTGGAATTATAGTATAAATAAAAACATAATTTTTAAATATTCATTATAAAACAATTTAGAAGTTTTCTTCACAGTCACAGCCAACATTTTAAGTACACTGGTTAAGTTCCTGGTTAAACAGGAAAAAAACTTGCTTGTAGATACAGATAAAATATTTGCTTTTAGATTAAATATCGTTGCCTTATTTTTTATCTGTAAATTGACACTATGGCTCTATAATGTGTAAATATAGTGGCGGGAAACCTCTGAAATCCAGTAAAGGTATCTCATAAAAAGGGTCTTAATTGGGATATTAAAGTTTTGTTTTAATCCTTGAAATCTGAAGTACACTGAAGTACAGTACTGTTGTAAATATATTTTGAATCTTCTCTCCATCTACAGGTGGTCACGTCCCTCTCAGGTCAATGGTGCTTTGGAGTACTATTCCATTTTCCTGTCACATGGTGGTGCAGAGCCTGTGTTAGCCTATAACAGCTCAGAACTTTTTGAGGACCACACACTCCGCAACCTCACCCCTGGAACAGCTTACACCATCATAGTCGCTGTGAGTCACTTTCTTTTTTATGTTTTTGATTTCCAACGTCACATCCATCCACACATTAATGTGTTGGTATGTGTGTGTTCATGTCAAGGCCTGCACAGGAGGCGGGTGTACCTTAAGCCCTCCCAGCCAGGCTCAGACTGAGGAGAGCACCCCAGAGGGTGTTCCTGCTCCGCTGGTCACCCCGCTGTCCCCACATGCGCTCAACGTCAGCTGGACACCTCCTGACACTCCAAATGGTGAGGGGAGACACACTTAATCTGGCACATACAGACAAATACATAACCAAAATCACTGAAATATACGTAAACATTTATCAACAGTGATATTTAGAATAATGTTAGATTTGAGCTAAACACATACAGGCTTTGAATTATCATAACAATATCACAATAATTTTTAAATCATTTAAATGTTTATTTTTTGGAACATTGATTATAAATTTGTGAAAGTTCAAACATAGAGAGGGGAGACATTAACAAGAGTCATGATTCAAATGACAGCATGTGATCATTGAACTGGTGAATTGAATACAAATATTTATCCTAACCCAGTCTACCACCGATTTGATGTCCTGTGCCGTTGCACAGGTATCCTGTACATGTGGCTACAAAACGGAGAACATTTTGCTTTGTGCGACGTGAATCAGATGAGTGTGCAAGAGATAGAGATAAAACGGTTAGATAAAAGGAAAACAGGAAGAGAAACCAAAAGGAGAGGGCATAAAGGACTTAGAGAGAAAGGGGGAAAAGACAAAGACGAGGGAGAGAACATACAATTTGAGACAGAGCCTAACGGAGACTGGGAGCGAGAGGGCAGTGCTTCACCAGCCTTCTTTAAGTGGATGAAAAGTGCTCCCTTTTGACTGAATAGAGAACTGCAGGCTGGAAGCGCATAGACTCACAGTGACTGCCTTTCTCTCTCACTGTTCTCTATTCTTCTTACCTTCAACTAATTTATGTGCAGCCAATTAGAATCCATTGCACAGACCTGGACCAAGAGTATTTGTGAATTTGAAATCTGGCTATTGGCTTGAATATTTGTGCATAACTGTTTTCTGTGGGCAGATGTTTTAAAGTTGTCAGCAGAAGGATTTCCTGCACAGTGTATTTTTGGTATTGGAGTGGATGAATTAAAATTTCCTCAGCACTTAACTGCACAATATACTGATGTGTTTGAGTGTAAAAGAGCAATGAGTCCTCAATCAGTATACTTCTGTCTTAAGTACTGGTTTTACATAAACATTTACAAAACCTTAAAATATTGCAAATAGTCTAAAATAGTAATAAGCAACTGCTTACTCCAGGCTAGGGATGGGTATCAATAGGTTTTATTGATATCGATATTGATACTGATACTGATTATCAATACGATACATATCAATACAATACACTACTTGCCATAACTTGGTGCAAAAAATAAAAACATGACCTGAAAAAATCTGACAAGATACAACAGTTGTGGTATTAATCCTTTTTTGTAAAAGAAAGAAGTTAAGTTGTTTCCCGGGTTCTTGCATTTAGCTGCATTTTCATCAAATTTAGTGAAGTGTGGCCAAACTTTCAAATGATTTGCCCTGTCAACTGCTTGTGTAACGTTACATAAATACCGAGAGCAGTATTGTTTGTCCAGGAGCGTATTGACATTTCAGTACCAACTGCTAAGGAACCATTACGGCTTTGTTCCAATTTCTGGATACCCATCCCTACTTCAGGCCACGTCCTGTTCTCACATCATTTCAAAAGCCACATCTGTTTTTTCCGTATATTTCAATTTATGTCACTAACCCATTTAGCATTCAAGAATGTACAGTATGCAGTTGTTTATCTTCATTGTCAATATTAACCAATAATTTTAATAGAAATGTACAAACCAGAGAACAGGACAGAGTAAATATTAAATCTGAGCACAGAGTACACGTTTTAAAAATACACAAGGTTTCTCCATATGTGAGGGGTTAAAACGTTGATCATGAACTGCAACATGTCCAGTTCGAGTCCTGCTGGGGACCACTGTTGCATCTCTCTCTCCCTCATTTTCTGTCATCACTCCACTGTCTGTCATAAAGGTTCAAAATGCTCCAAAATACTTTAGAAAAGCCAATGAAACGCTTTAACATGAAAATTTCCACTTTATAAAATATCATTATGTAGATTATCACATCCATGTAA
This sequence comes from Lutjanus argentimaculatus, assembly GCA_034769285.1. Lineage (NCBI taxonomy): Eukaryota > Metazoa > Chordata > Actinopteri > Lutjaniformes > Lutjanidae > Lutjanus > Lutjanus argentimaculatus. The sequence goes on from JAWZSL010000002.1 coordinate 21,007,768, forward strand.
TGAGAAATCCTTGTCTAGGTACATACAGCTCAAGTAAAGCAGCAACTAATGGTTATTTTCATTAGCGATTAATTTGACAATTGTTTTCACGATTAATTGATCAATCAATTATTTGTTCAGTTTATAAAACGTCAAAATATGTGAAAAATGTGCATCATAATTTTCCAAATCATCCAAAATGATGTCTTCAAATGACTTCTTTTGCCCAACCAACAGGCCAAAACCCAAAGATATCTATTATCATAAATGACAAAGAAAAGCTGCAGATTTAAGATGCTGGAACAAACAAATGTTTGGCATTTTTGCTTAAAAAATGACCAGAACAATTAATTGATTACAAAAATGTTAGCAATTAATTTTCTTTCATTCAGCTAATCGATTATTCTACTAATTGTTGCAGCTCTAGTTTTTGCCAACGTTATCAGCTACATAGCACACTGAAAATATTGTATATTTTTCAGAAATGTAACACTAACAGAAATGATCAAGGACTTGATTAACAAGCACACATCTTATGAAACCAAATGAATTGAGTGATGAAAACCATCATCTGAGGATTTCCCACCCCATTTCACAGTCTCTAACATACAACGCACTGCCACATATTATCAAATGTTACTGCCATGCTCGTTAAAGTATGTGTAATTCCATAATGCATGTGTGTGTAATGTGAATCGTGTGTGTTTTACGCTTAATGCCACATGAGTGCATTTCGCACCATAAACCCTGTGATGTGTGTGCATATTAGCCTGGATAAATTACTTAAAGCTTTTCTCATCTGATGACAGAAATTTATAACAAGGAGACACTTAATCATGATTACCCGATTATCTCATGCTTAAAAAGCTTTAATTTTTGCTTAAAAGGGGAGAAGAGCTCAGTGGCTTTTTTTCCATTTACTCTTTTTTCATAAACGGACGGCAACAATGACGATGATGATGGTGATGGGTTCCAGAGGAGTGAGATTCTGTGTCTCTCTCTCCTCCCCTTCTCCCCAATTCCACAGGGATTTGTGGGGGATAATCCTCTCGGGGATTAGGTCGGGGCAACACGCAGACAAAGAGGGGAAATAAGCCTGTTATGCATTCGCTGCTTCATTTCCCAACCTGTCTTTATTACAACCTATACTGATATGGGCTTATTCACACACACAAGCACACAGAGACGTCCGCACTCAAATACGCACACACGCGCTCTCACATGCATGTGATTGGCCACATTAAGAGCTCCCCAGATGTAGTTGGCGTCCGTGGGGTTTTTGTGTCTTCATTTCCCTGATAGGTGTGTATATCTGTATTGAGCAATAATAAAACCCACACATGATTAAAGCAGAATAGACTCTTAGTTCTTAGCGCTGATCTTTTGAGCCCCCTGTATGCATTTTTATTAAGGAAAAGCACATTTGGCACCGTACTGTTTCATTTTTTTATTACGTGGGTGTAATGTAATGTAATTATTTTGTGTGTGTGTGTGTGTGTGTGTGTGTGTGTGTGTGTGTGTGTGGACGGACATGTGTGACTTCCCATCTAATTGTGTTTGTACCTTGTGTGCGTGTTCATGTGAATGAGTTTGTGTGTGCTCACCTATTTGCTCCCACATTTGTGTGTGTGTTGACTCCAGTACCACTGTCCTTCTGAGGGCCTTTATCCTTGTAACACCTATGGTTACATTTGTTGTTTCAGTGTTGATTTCATCATTGGATCACACTAGGGCAGGCACTTTGACTGACAGGTCTGGTATCCCCAAGTCAGTTTTCATTTGCATTGTAATCCAGTGACCCAGACTATATCCCTGCATAGCAAAGCTCACATTGTGATTGGAACTCCTTATAGTTTGGACACATTCCTACAGTGTATGAGTGACCAGTGCCAACGGTGTGTGAACATGCTCACAGATCAAGACAAAAAGAGATGTGTCAAACTATCACACCCTTATAATCAGGAAGGATTCCTGATTATGTCCTATTTTTTTCCCAGTTTTCCAAAAGCACCCAATACGTTGTTCATCTGCTGTTGAGTACACAGAGCAACCGGTCATCTCTCTTCTTTTACCACACTATCATGTTTAAATAAATGCGTTTAAAAAACTCATAAGCGACATTTACACTGCATGGTACAGCTCGACTTGACTCTACTCGCTCTTTTTTGTTTTTCCATTAAGGTAGTGCCTGGTATTTTTAGTTCCAAGTGAGCTGAGCTAATACTGAAAGGCAACGTGAAAACAGTTCACACCACTGATTGGTTGCATGACACAGGTCGTCCTACATTAGTATTTTTGAGGAGCCAAGTACCATCAATAAGGACCACAGTCTCTTTTTCAAAAATGTCAGCCTACAAAACCTGATCAGAGTAGTGTAGCTCCTGTTTGTGCATGTAGTGAGAGTGTAGTTAGGCGAGCTGAGAAGAGTAAAAGATGAGCAATAAAGTTCTGTGTCTTGCAGTAAATGTACAGTTTAAGTTACAGTTTGTCAGTGAGTAAAGGCTGCAGCTTTTCAAGACCAGAGAAAACCACAAAAGAAGACCACAAAAAGTGTGTGTATGTTGTTTCTCAACTTCTTTAATAGTTACAATCAGCTACGCCTACATTGAGGGAGAACTACATGTACTGGAAAATAAAGTTGAAGTATTAAAAGCAAGTTGAGTAGAGTCGAGCCACATCATGTGATGGAAATGTAGCTTTAAAGAAAGGTTTTGTTTTATATTTTACAACAAGGTTAAGTCAGGGTAATGATGTTGTGTTTTGAATGTAGTCATGATGGAGGTGATTCAGGGCAGCAAATGAATGCGATACACTAGTCACGTTTACGTGAAAGGAAGACTATGTGCTGTACAGAGATACTTTTGTACCAAAACTTTTCTGGGACAATAAACACTGAAACTTGTTTACTGACTCAGAAAGGTTCTGGTCATTAGTGGCCTGGCAAAGATGTCAGGCTTACTGTGGCATGAAAACAGTTTGCTCTTGTTGCTTTTATTTTTCTTCTTTTTGTCATACTTGTCATAATCAGATGTGTTCTTTTGACAGGCATTATAACCAGCTATGGACTGTGGCTGGATGGAGTTCTCATTTTAAACTCCAGTTCCTCCCTGAGGTCCTTTGTGGTGAGGGACTCTCTGCATGGAGCCGACACATACTGAGGCTACAGGCCTGCACAGCGCAGGGGTGTGGCAAGGGACCAATGGTCAGTGAATTGCTTATTAGAAAACACATTAATTATTTTATTAATTAATATGATGAACTGCAAGATCTTTTGTGAGATCTTTGAAGACTACGTAGTTTATAAGCCATTGCTGTTGTGTTGCAGCATTGGTAATACTAGTCCTTGAAAGTCCTTGAAATTTCTCTTGACAGTCTGTGCTTAAGTGTCAGGCTCTCACTGCACAATATTTTCTCCACACATAAAACTTCAGAACATTCTCTGTTGGATGAATCTTATCACATCAGCTGAAACAAAACTGCTTAAACAGCAAAACTGATATTTTTATGATGCAGATTATTGCTGTAACGAACCAACACACAAAAACATAGGTATACGTGTGGGAATGCCTGCTCAGACATTTACAAAGTGTATGTGGGTTGTGTGTGCGTGTGTGTGTGTCACTAGGCGTCATAAAGGTGATCGATTCTCTCGGCTCAATAACGAGGGTTGGTGTGGCGACAGTGACATTTGGTAGGAAATGCCACTCCATGCTCAACGATGTCTCTGACGACAGGCCATATTTTGGGGCATTTTTCCAATACGGACGCCATGTTTAGTCAAACACCAGGAGAACGGCTGACACTGCAGAACAGGAGAAAGATGCGAAGGGGAGGGTAAGAGCAGGGTGAGGGAGAGAAGAGGAGGAGATGACAGGACGGACGGGAAAAGGAGAAGAAAGAAGTCAGGGAAGGAAGGAGTTTAGGGATAAAAGAGTGAAATGATGAGGATGGAGTAAATGGTCAGAGCAAAGTGAGAGATGAGGTGGAAAGTGAGGATGCAAAGGGCAGCAGAGGAGAGGGTCACAGAAGAGTGAGACAGGAGGAAATGAGACAGAAGAAGAGAATGGGGTGATGGTGGAAACAAAGAGGGAGAAGAGTGAGTAGATTGAGAGAAAAGATGGCAGTAGAGATAAAAGAAAGAGGACAGAAAACTAGAGGCAGAATTAATGCAGGCCAGATGTGTAGAGCAGTTTCATTTAAACTAAAACTGGCGTTAATTATTATATTTAACACCTTAATTAATCCAGTCAGTGAAATATATCACCACAACTATGATCCTTATCAAATAGGTGCAGATTTTGTAATATGTATGTATGTATATTTTTTCTTTTTAGATTTCAAAATTACATCTACAGTAGCTGGATGGATGAATGTGAGTGGAATTATAGTAAAAACAAAAAGGGTAAAATAGTATGTGTGTCTGTTCTTATATATCTGTGCAGTGGAAAATAAGTGTGTTTTCATGTCTTTTCTTTTTTCTTAAAATCAGGTGGAGATGCGTACATTAGAGATGGCCCCAGATGGTCCCTATACTACTGGAACTGACCAATCAGAGCTCTCGATCACTCCGGGCCCGCTGGACAGCCCCTCCTAGACCAAATGGGAACCTCAGCTACACACTGTACTACAAAAGCAAAGGTAACACATCAATCTCTCTCTCTCTGCACACACAGACACACACAGACACACAAACACAGATGTGATATAAATATTAAACCTGAGTATACACACCAAGCAGTACACATATAATCATATTATATGTGTATATATTCATATTCCTTTCCACATGTACAGGTAATACACAGCTTCACATATTGACCAGGTAACAGATATTTAGAGCACCATAGTCTGTCTTAATTTGTTTTGATTTGACACATTTGCAAACTAGGCAAACAAAAATGCATATTATGCCTTGAAGATTGCCTCAATTGCCCCTGAAGCTTGGCCACATTTTCTGTGTAGCTTTACAAATGCAAGTATACTGTACATTATAGACATTGTTGTTAAGTTAATCATATTAACCAGATAAGATTTAGGGGTTGTGTAAGAAGCCATACCTTAGCATTGCTCAAACATCAAAAACTGAGCTTAAAAGGTCAGGCTGTCCTGGAGGTGACATGACAAAAGAAAGTCAAAGCATTAAGAAATTTTTAACCATTACTATTCAGCTCACAATCAAAAGACACAAAGATTTCTTGATTGGGCCTTGACATTTAGTGTCATGCAGAAATCCTCACTCTTGCTTCAGTACATTTCATTTATTATATAAATGCTTTATGGGCAGAACCTCACTACTGCGGCTTCAACCCCAGTCACTGCTGCACAGACTCTGGCTCCAAGTAACATCACCAGGCTTCATTTTTGTAATGTAGGAAAAAGTGGAGACGCATCATCCATTTTTATATACAGTCTATAGGAGGGACGATGAAAATGTAAAGCAATAAAGGTATAAAAATCAATAAAAGGTATCTTGAAAAGGCTCAACAACATATAAAAGTTATTATGTTGGTCACTGACAGAGACAATAGACCTTTTTCACAATGAACATTTTGACGTGTCAGGACAGGTAAAGCCAGCCGTAATCAACAACACAACCAGGGCCCTGGTATTGTTCGTGCTGTCTCACTGTCATGGCTGACTGGGACACTTAATGGAATTGAGATATCCTCAACAAAATGTGTTTCAACTGTGCTTTTACTCCTATGATAAGTCAAAATGCCTGCTGTGAACAAGGTCTGTGAAACACAGAACTGTGCTTTGATTAAAAACATTAAAAGCAACGCCAAAATCTCAGCCTACTAGAATTACAAACATTTCATGTCATCGGTTCTCAGGTCATTTGCAGCTTACCTGGAGATATCTTAGTGCTGTGGTGAATGAAAATAATGGATGGAAATGTTCCTAAATAAAACTTACTTGTACTGCTTTAAGAAAAGGATTTTAATTTTAGAAAACTATTTGTTAAATAGTGTTTGATCAAATAAAAGTCATTTAAAATATTAACTGTAAGAAAAAATAAAAATGTCTTTTACTTCCTCAAGGCAAGATTCAGATTAATGCAAATGCTAACTGCTACTTCTTGAAATGCTGTTTCTGGGATTACGACATCATTGTACCCTATAATAACTTATCATTTCCTCACAACCAAACAGACAGCTAGGGCTGTATGATCTACTGTTATTGACAGCACTATTGACAGTTTGTTTTCTCTGACAAAAAAAGTGCTCACTGGGGGCAATAAATGTATATTAATTTCCTCCTTATATAGGGATCATTATGATAATGTTTGTTTTCCCAGAATCATGTTAATGTATTAATTTATTCATAATTCAGTGCTGCTTTCCAGTGAAAGTTTTTTTAAAAGTTGAGTAGAGACACTTCTTGCCAACAGTGACAACTGGACTGAAAGTCAGGCATGAAATGGGAAAGTTAAAGGAGTAATCAAACCAGAGTGGGTTAGAAAAGATGAGATTTTTATATTGCCAGTGACTTAAGAGAGGAGATGATGTAGTAGTCCAGAGCAAAACAGAAGTATGAAGGCATAAGGAGGAACAAAGACAAGTAGTGATGAACAATAGTGTACTGAGAAAGGAGAGATTAGAAGCTCGTATTTCCATAGATGTATTAGAAGAGATTGCAGGTAAAAAAAAAAAAAAGCAACAAAACAGCAGAAGAGACTAACAAAATAGAAGAGGAGAACTGGACATGGAAAGAAAGGGGCAAAGAAGAAAATTGAACAAGATGAGAAAAGGAGCAGAACACACACACACACTCATCCTTTAACTAACACATATTCACCAAGCGCTCTCTCTCTCTCTGTCTCACACACACGTAACACACACACACACACACACACACACACACCACACACACCCAGAGTCAGGGACTTTGATCTGCGCCTCACAGAGGAACAGACAGATTAAAATGAGTGGAGAGAAGGATAGAAGAGGTGTGGAAGAAAGAGAGAGAGATGGTGTTTCGCTCTAGTTACCCACAGCCCCTTGTTTCTTTGATACACACGGCCTTCATCAGCTCACACAGAGTTGGGGTGTGTGGAGGTGTGGTGTGTGTGTGTGTGTGTGTGTGTGTGGTGTTGTGTGTGTGTGTGTGTGTGTGTGTGTGTGTGTGTGTGTGTGTGTGTGTGTGTGTGTGTGTGTGTGTGTGTGTGTGTGTGTGTGTGTGCATGCATCCGGCCATCTAAATATATTGGATAGGCTTACATGGTGTAATTTTCTGATCCCTTTTCTTTGACTATCCTTGCATAACCTCAATATGGAGACCTCTCTTTTTTGATCACTCTCAGTTAATCTCAGTCAGTACTCGTCTTTCTTGAACTCTCTCTCATTCTCCTCTGTTTTCCCTCTGTTGTTCTATGTGTCTTTTTGAACCACTTTTCTGCCATCACACTGATGACTCTAATAAATAAAAGTGCCCTGAAAACAATCTGTGCAAGACATTACTGTCTTACTCCTCACCAGATATATGCATCGTGCTTGGCCTAAAGCCTTACATGTCTGTTTGTGTGACTCTCTCTTTGCTTCTTAGATGGAGATGGTGTGTTGGATGGAAGTACAGCAGCAGGCAGCTGGTTGTCTGTGACTGACCTACAGCCTTACACCAGCTACAGCTTCTGGATCAGAGGCTGTAACACACAGGGTTGTGTTGAGAGCATGCCACTCAATGTTACTACGCCCCCGGCAGGTACACACACACATACACTCAGAACAAAAATACAGATACAATTAAGGTTCACTTCCCATCATCACACTACACTTTATAAACTTGATTTTCACTAGGAATCTAAGTCTGCATTCACACTTAGCTCTCACTGCTCAATGCTGATTTATTGCTCAGATCTGAGTTTTTTGTTTGGTTGTTCACACTGTTATTTAAATGTGGCCATTATCAGATTCCAGTGTGAACTGGTCACAGTCCTGAACTGAACAAAGAGTCACATGCAGCACTCAGTGGAAGTGGAAGTGCACTGGAAGCCAGCAAATTCATGAGCACAATGGCTTCACAGAAATAGATTTCATTCAAAATTTCAGGATGCCAAGGGTTACTTTTCACTACATCTCTCAGTGCCTCCCACAAGAGTCTTACGGCAAGACACTTAGGGCATGAAAGTTGCATGAATTCTGACGTTCATACTGAGGTCACATTGCAAAAAATCCAACCTATATCTGATTTTGAACCACATCTGAAAGTGGCTCAAATCAGAATTGAAAAGATCAGATTCCATGTGATTTATGCTGTTCACACTGTCATGAAAAAAATCATATCTGAGTCATATTTGAGCAAAAAAAAAAAGAAAAAAAAAAAAATCTGATTCGGGTGCTTTTGGATGCAGTGTGAACACAGCCTTACTTTCTGTCACAGCCACTATATAAATCCAAATGTCTTGAGATACATACTGATATGATACTTTATAAAGTGACTTATCAGCCTCAACAATATGAGGAGTTGTATTAAAGGCATAGTTTGGATTTTTTAAAGTGGGTTTTTGTGAGGTACTCATCCAAAGTCAGTGTATTACCTACCAATCGGCACACCCCCATTAAAGAGAGGCAGCAGGAGGACTATGATGTTTTAAAGGATTAGCTTGAAATCTCAGAAGTCATAAAATAACACTATTTGATCGAGGCAGCGGTAGACCAGCAACTTCCATGTTCAGCAAGGAAAAATTACTGATTTTTGGTTGCTTTTGAGACAATGATATTTGTCTCATATAACAGTAGTTTCCCCTCAGAAAAGGCTATCTGACAGCAAGGTTAAGTGGTTCAAATATAGCGTCACACTTAAACTTTTTTTAGATGTCTGAAAATTAGCACAGTGTTTAGCTTCCTACACCAGTACTCCTGCTGCTTCTCCAACCTGCTGGTATGCCCACTGTCATCTTCTGTAGGTAATACACTCATTACCTCAGACAACCCCACTTCATAAAATTTGAAATATCCATTTAATGTGCAACTGCATGACATAATTCTTACTTCAAATGTATTCTGATTTTGTTAAATTGTTGGGGAGAAATGTGATATTTTCAGAATATCTGCCAGTCAGGTGTAGGAAGCGTAGGGACTAATACAGTATTGTACAGCCACCATCACCACCATTTATTTCTTAAGCTAATTTATCAATGACCTTGGAAGACCCCACACAGCTAATAATAAAAATGTGGAATGTGTTTTGCCATGCTAAATAAGCTAACAATAGTTGCCAAACATTTTTTTATTTTTAAAGTTTATATGATTTTAAACTGTCTAAACTAACTGGATTTAAATTTACAGCTGATGTTTTGCACTACTTTCAACATGATACAGGCCTCTGTGGTAACTGTTTACAAAGAAACATCCATATCATCATGTTACTGCACAACAGACACATCGCTAGGGATAGGAGTTTACTTCCTTATAGTATGGCTGTAGCCTCCATCATAATAGTTGTCCTCCACTAAATTGTATGTGTTATGATTTAAGTGGCTATAATTGTAGTTTTGTTTCTGACTCTACACACAAGGCCAAGTGCCATTGTAACATTTTAACTCATTACTTTGATTTTAATTGCTGCTCCTGTGAACTGGAAATGTTCATTTTTATAGCTTGCAATGCAAAAGAAAAAAAAAAAACAATTATTCAATGAGTAGCTGCGACACAACACACACACACACACACACACACACACACACCATTGACTTTACTTAATGATCTGAACACATATTTCTGATTTACACGGCATTTGTGTGTGATGTGTGTGTTAGTAATTGTGTAGAATAGAAGCTGATTGTGAATACTGATAAATGTCAAAGCTGATCAGAGCAGGTCTGAAGATAATGATAACCAGGCAGCAACACAAACACACACACCTACAGTATAGTCACACATTTTACACTTTAGCTAATGTTCACAAAAGTGTTGGAATAGTACGCATGCACACACACCTCACCACACCCATGTCTCAGTCAGAGAACAACAAAAGACAGACTTTGGAAAGTTCTACTGTTCAAGTTCAAAACAAAGGCATAAGAAAGTATAAATTTTAAATACCAGACGTTTCCTCTCTTTCTATCTCTCTTTCTACCTCTGTGCCTCTGGCATCTCTTTAGACTTCTTTAAGGCAAACTGTCTTGATGCGTCCTTGTTCTATGAAAGAACAGAGAGGAGATAGTGGAGCAAGAGACAGAAGAGCAGAGGAGAGGAGAGCAGAGAGAGAGAAGTGAACATAAAAGTGCATAGTTTAAAACGATTAGTGACACCTCTGATATTGTACCTGCTAACACACCATGAAAGAGACACAGGCTCACCAACAGTGTGTGTCTTTGTGATGTATGTGTTTTGTGTGTGCGAGTCTCGTGTGTGTGTGTGAGAGAGAGAGAGAGAGTGTCAGAGAGGCAGAAATCAATGTTTCAAGAATTACACACACACACCCACACACTCGGGGAATGACCATTTTGCTGATCTGCAGTAGGGTCTTCTTTATTAGAAGGTAAAAACTAGGTGTAGGAATCGAAAATATTTTATTAACTAATGGATGGGATGGATTTATCTCATTGATCCTATAATTTATTTATATTAAAGGTAAAATACACAGCATTGTTTGTAAATGCACCACTGAAAGTTGGTGCCTCCTCTCCGGCTCAATGAACCAGAGATATGGAGATTGACATGTAAAGGGAATTAAGAGAGCAAGCGGTGTTCGTGAGAACAAAGCTGAGAATCAGAGAAATAAAAAGTTATTTTCTGAGTGTTTCACTGTATTGTTTTAAAAACACAAATAAACACAGCCATACTGCTGCACAATGCTAGATTTTGTGTGAATACAGCCAAAGTGATCCTCAATCTGTTTGGTCTGTGTGTCTGTGTGTGTAAAACTCTCTGCAGCTCTCACAGACAGAGAGCAGTATTGGTCGCTACGTTATTGTGGAGACCACAAAACCTGTTTTTGGCTGGGGGTTGCACACCACTGCCAAACTGGCTGAAGCCTAAAAACGTTGCAAACAACAAAACATGAGAAATATGAAAATACAGACAGCGTCTCTGATGCTGCAGATACAGCCACCGCCACACACTTATACTTGCTCATAATTAATCATTGAAAGGCATTATGTTTGTATATGTTGTCATTTTAGGAAAATGCTACACAGTATGCCTTTAAAGAACATCCTAAATTAAACCAAATTAAAAGAAAAAATAACATAACAAACGTAACAAAATAACATTAATCTTAATTAATCTCCGTTGCCTTCATTTTTTTTTTTTTGTTTGTTTGTTTTTGTTCTTTTGTTTATACATTTTTGGTTGTCCAAGCTATCCTTCTTTAAAACAGATTGATATAAAATGAGTCAGGAACTCTTTAGCCCTAACAAATTACATAGGCACAAACACAAATGCACAAAAGAGAGAGCAAGTGAGGTGGGGACAAAACTTCAAACAGAGTCACAGGAGGGCCATAAACAAAAAAGCTCACATACAGACATGTTCTTAGATGGGTCTTTGGTTGTGGTTGGCTAGTGCTTGTGTCACATTTTAAAAAAATGTGTTCTTCTGTGTATGTACTAAGATAATGAAGGATAAATGATGATTATGTGGGAACCAAACTAAGATTCTCAACACATTTGTGTGTGTTGTGTGTGTGGTGGTGTGTGTGTGTGTCGTGTGTGTGTGTGTGTGTGTGTGTGTGTGTGTGTGTGTGTGTGTGTCCGTGTGCATGTGCACGTGTGTGTGTGTGTGTGTGTGTGTGTGTGTTTGTGAAAGCCTTCTTTAGGATAAGATGTCTTCAGCAATCAGTCTTGTTGTAGTGGTCAGAGAGCAGTGTGTTTGATTGAAGGGTCACTTTATACATCGAAGGGCCTACTTTTATTTTGCATAGTCAACACTACAGTCACTCTCATTTTCTCCTTCTATTTGTTGTCCTTATCTCTCTCTTATTCTGTCTTTCCTCACATCCTCTGTTTCTGTTAAGAGCACGACTATCATACTGAATCAAGATGTTTTTACTGATTTTCCCAAAGCTAGCACTATGCTATCATGTTCAGCTGGGAAAGAGGGGCACTCTTGAGAGAGTGGGGTCATAATGCTGTGCTTGTATGCATGTGTGTGTGTGTGTGTGTGTGTGAAAGACAGTTGTTGTAGTGGTTGCATATCAGTAAATCTGGCGGCTCTTTGTGGCACTCTTAGCCTCCCTTACGATGAATATTTTTCTTTTGCTGTTATGTTTTTTTTTTCTCTTTTGTTCTCCACTTATCTCAGATCACTAATTTCTCCTATTTCCTCAATCTTATTTTTATTCTCTTAGCAGTAGAGTTGGGCCTAGTACGATCTAATATCAATATTGGGTGATAGTGATGTAATTTACTTATCGGATGTTGAACTGATGTCATAGATCCATGTACCAATCCAGATTCCATGGTCCTTTTGCTGTTTTTATGAATCATAAATATGTAATAATGCAATTGAACCATTCTACAAAGATATCCAGTAGTCCACATACTTTTTTGTCTTCCAAAATCCTAGACACACAGGCAGACAGTCTGCAAAGGAGTTAGCTAGTAACACTTGGCTAACTCAACATGTCCTTAGGTTTTGAGATGTTTTTGTCTCAAAACACAAACAAAACACAGAAAAGCTAGACCTGGGGGTAATAACATATTGGGGGCCATGAACACCAATATTTCTGGAGGTTGCAACTCTAAAAGGTTGAGAATCATAGTGTTAGGGTGTCTGTATTGGCAGATATTCAAATTCAGGTATAGGATTCAGTTGGAACTGAAAAAAACGTATTGGTACATCTCTGCTAAGCAGAGCTATTCCTAGATGGAGGGCAGGTGTTATTATTTTAGGATGCAATTGATCAATGAGATTAACAATGTCAACTATATAAAGTTGACATACCTTTTACAATCTATTTTTCTGTTGTTTTTTTTTCTTGCTGTCTTGCTTGTTTTACTTCTCGACTGTCCTCATTCCATCCCTTCATCTCCTTTTCACCACCTCCATCCTTACCTTCATCACCTGTTCCTATCTCCTGTCTTCCTCTCAACATCTCCTCTCTCTGTCTTCACAGCCCCAGATGGGTTGTCACCTCCGATGTTGGCACATGCAACCAGTACCAGTCTGAATGTATCCTGGTCCGCCCCTGCCCACTCCAATGCACCAGGCCCGCTCCGTTACAGCCTGCAAATGAGGACATCCCCACAGAGGCCTGTGATAAGGTGAGAGGGAGCATGAAGTGTACAGGCACAGTAGATAAACTAGGGGACAAGTTTGAAAATGCAAGTGGTCTGAGACAGAAACGTGATGATAAACAGCATTAAGAGAATGGCAGAAACACTCTCAGATACATATCGCATATATATGCACCTAAAAAATGTGTACACACATATGCATACACATGTACATATAGAGGGGTACATTATACAGCACAGCTGAATATGTCACATCAATATGACAAACCATCAGGAAAAGAGAGAGGAAATGAGCTGGAGAGACGGGGGTAGAGTCAAAAAGACAAAAAAATCAAAGAGCAGGGCAGAAGGAGAGAGAGAGGTAGAGAAAATGTGATAGAATAAAAAGAGAGAGAGGGTGTGCATCTGATATGTATTCATTACATGCTTCCTGACAACAAATTGCAATTTAATCCAAGAAGAGGAGGCTCTCATTCTGTGGTGATAAATAAATGACTAGCTACATGTATTATATATCAGACAGCCATGCCCTCCTCCTCCTCTGCTATGGAAATCTCATTGTTCCCTGATTTATTCATTCATTCATCCCTTCTATCCATCTGATGCTAAATGGTCAACGGTCCCTCATTTATGACAATATTCTCTTACTTTGTCCTAGATTCCTTTGTATGATTATATGATATGGGATCAGGTATGACATGGGAATATGATGAAAAGCCATGAAAATATTGTGCATATTGCCAAGATAGTCACTGTGCAGTGACCATATGAAACTTGTCCCTTGACAATTTTACAAGATCACACTTAAATAAAATTCATTTAGAAAGAGCACAGTAGAATAAACACATAAATACATAAAACAGATACATGTTGTTTTCTTGAAACAAGATAAACATCTTATGTTTGAGACACATTCCAGAAAAAAAAATAAATACAGACTAATCACGTTCCACACACAAAATGTTAAGTACAAAATGGTTCTGTGCAGGTAACTTTTTCCTTCTGAACACTAAATAACCACTTTGTGGTTGTTCAGAACTGTGTCGTCTTCATTTCCTCCTCTTTCACTTCTGTTTCCTACCCCATTTATCTGATCTGTATTTGAACTTTGTGTAACAAGAACATGCAGGTAAAACGCCTGGCTAGCAAATGTCATTGTAACCATGGTGATCACTACAGTATATACTATGTAGTCATTATATCAGCTGACCACAGGAACTGCTAGTGCAGAAAAACGCTCTCTAGGGAGCTGTCCAGTGCTGAATCTCTGGTAATACAACCCCACTTCAATTAATCCATTTAAGGTGTTCTAAATGTCAAATAATATTATAAAAATACAACATAACAAGAATTGATGTGGCTAGGACAAATTGCATCCATAGCAACTGTAAATGCAAGTTTTGCTAACTAGTGACTAATGGTAACAAATTTGTTTAAATTGTTGTCATTTTATCAAAACTTGTTTGGGAGTCTTCTTACAAAAAAAGCAAGGCACACGTATAATTAATATACAGTGTATGTATACAGCACATAACTGTATTTATGTTTACATCCATCACCTTCTAGGCTTCTGGAAAATGCAACAGACACCTTTTCCCATCACATAGAGGGCCTGTCACCGTACACACAGTACGCCTTTCGAGTGGTGATTTCACACACACATGGGCAAACAGTCGGCCCCTGGGCAACCCTGCTCACCGCAGAGGACAGTAAGTACGCATACTTATACACACAAGTGCACACATAAAATTTAACATGCATGCATTTACACACAAACAATGCAAAAACAGCAAAAGAGAAAAGCCACTGATAAATAACCATGAGAAAAGACATAAATGATTCCACTGGTGGTCTTGTGGTTGGGTCAGATGCTGCTGTTCTATAGGCTACCTGTTGGCAGTGGTTGTTGGCATCTTTTTTTCATACTGAATTGTGCTGCCTGGATGCTTGTGTCAGCAGTCCAGCCGAGTTTTGCAAGTGACTGGCTGGCAGGTGGCTGGCAGCAGCTGGTTGTTAGCTGGCCTCTGCTGTCAGTTGGCCGTCAGTGCTGCTGAGTCAAAGTTAAACTCAAGGAGTCTGACAGATCTCCTGGTTTTAGGTGATGATCTAAACAATGGCCTCAAACAATAAACATGGCCTGTGGTGGGAAAAACAGAGCCTCTGCCCAGTTTTCTTTTATTCCCTTAAATTCTCCAAAAATCTTTAATTTTATGAAAGTCTATTAATTTTTTTGGTTAACATAATCGCAACAATAAGGAAGACAGATAGAGACAGAACATAGTAAAAGAAGGTGGTGGAAACATGGGCACAAGCAAGATAGGCTGAAACACACTGACAGAGTGAGATTTGCATACTGTAAGGTGTGTGTCTGTGTGAGTGACCTAGCCAGTGTCATTGTGGGCTAATTGCTGTAATAGAATCATATTAGCCACTGGAACAGCCTCCTCAGTGCAAAGTTATAAATTAATTAGTACCACGCTATTATCACATACATTATCATTAAGCAGCTGAGATTTGCATACATTGGATACATGCACATGTACACACACAGAAATGTGTATGTACACATGTATGTGCTGTGTACATATACATACACAGTCACAGGAAGACAAGCACAGTTACACACACTGATGCACACACACATACTCTCATACAGACACACATACGTAACTGCGGACATTTAGGATGCATTAAATTATGGCCCTATGCTTTTCTCATTGCTGTTCTGAATTTAATTCCCTCTAGCAAACACACTCACACACACACACACACTCAAAGTACATATGTCCTCAACATTATAGATAAGTTGGACAGTATTTGTGTTTCTGTCTGTGTTTTCTTGTGAGTGAAAACGTGTGCGGATCTACCTCTCTGTGTTTTTGTGTGTGTGGACTGTAATAGATGTGTCCATTCGGTCACACTGTGCCCCATCATTCAAACCTCCATCTCTCTCTCTCCACCTCTCTCAGGCCCCCTCATACACACACACGCACACACTGAGAACATGTGTCATACACACACACCTGCTTGTCCTCCTTATCAATCACACACCTCCTCATGCTCACAAGCAATAAAACACAGTTGTGAAGTTTCATGCCGACAAACTCATCCCTGAAAGGCACAGACTGACACTGTGACAGTTTGACTTCAGTCTTTCTTTATACTACCAACTTCCATCTCTGCTGAAGTTGAGCATCTACAAAACAAGACACAATAGCAGATATTTGTCAGCATAAATAATAATGCATAGTCTAGAAGCATTTAAGTATTTTTGTGTGTGTTTCATTCATTCGTTTACTTATTTGAATAGAGTACATGTGGAATGAAACAATCTCTTTTCCTTTGTGTCCAATAATAAGTCAGTTTTTCGTACACATTAATTCCTTTTCTCAGTTCCTTGTGTCTTAATGGTCTCAATAAATTAGGTACAATTACATGTCACATCTAAAAAATTAATCTCACTGTACACCCATGCAAGGACATACAGTCCATAATATTGTTTCACTGTGAAATAATTTTAAAGCATGCATAGAAAATCTTTTCACATAATAATAGAATATATGATAGGTATGGAAGCTTTTAGGGATTTAAACCAATGATGGGAGAAAGCCAAGTGCGGCCCAATTGGATTTTTCTAACACTGATGTGTAATTTGTCACCATAAACCCATCTTCTCATCATCTTGGCAGTGACAGGAAAGGCTGCATTCCCCTCCTAATCTCCTCACCCACACGCTTCAAAAAATGACAGCCTTAGCGAGCACTTTTACATTTCATTCAGTATGATTTCATGTATAGTAAGGCCAACAGTCAGGCCCTGTGTTATGCCCGGTGTCCATATAGTGTTTTTGCCGGTAGAAAAGCGCTGGCAGGGTGCTGGTGAGAGCTGGGATAAAGCGTATGAGCGGTGAGAGAAAAAAACATTGCATGGATTTGACATTATGGTTGATATTAGCTAGGTAGCTAACATAACGCTGCCCTAACATAGGGTTAACTACTCAGCTAACAAAAGCTAAACTTACCACGCATAGGGTGGTAACATTCATAAAAAAGATTCATACACATCCTTAAGTGACATATACAGTAGATCTTAATATACATCTGTGTTTTTTATGGTGCAGATCTTTGGGCTTCAGCCCTTGTGGAATAGAATCCCCTAACCTGATATACATTTGTAAGTTTGAGCTGTAACCCTGTAAAGTCTCCACTTTGTTACAAAATTGTTATACTACTGTATACTCTGTTGACATGGACCTTCATTAACAACAAGGAACATTAACATATTCTCCTCATCGCTTTATTCTTTATCCTCCCTTTCTTTCTTCAACCCTTTTCAAATATTTTTCTTTTCCTTAGTCTATCTCCTTTTATCATACCTCTTTCTTTCTCACTCTTTCTCCAACTCTGTGTTTCTTTCCGTCTTTTCAAGTTTGAGCATAGAGTAGGTTTCACCTCTTCTGTTTGACAGACTAGCCCTTAAGTATTTGCGAGAGGGAGAGAAAGGGGGAGAGAGAGAGGAGGGGGAGAACTGAGGGGAAAAAAAGATAAGAAATGGAGAGAAAAGTGAGGAAAGAAAAAGGTGAAATGAGGAATTGAGGGAAAAAAAGAGGAAGAGAAGAAAAGAGGGCTAATGACAGAACAGAGAAAGAGAGAGACCCACGCTTCCTCCTTTCCTTTTTATCATTCCATTAAAGTTTTATATCCATCTTTTTAATGTAATTTGGTCCCTATGAATTCCTGCCGCTGCAGAACAGACAGACGGCTCCTGTGAACATAAACTCTAGCCGTGTTGGACAGCTCCCTTTCCTCTGTCTACTCCCATGTTCACACCAGCTAAGTGATCTAAGAGAGAATGTGTGTGTGTGCATGTGTGTGTGTGAGATGTATGTAGGTCTGTTATAGAGTGTTATAGAGAGTATGAATAAAGCACCGTTTTGACAAAATGATCTTAGTCAAACAGTCTTAGAAAGCAAGTATGTGTGCATGTGTTTGAGAGAGAGAACATTAAAGAAGCACTGTTTTACCAAATTGAACTTAAAGCAGAGAGTGAGACAGAGAGAAGAAGTGTGAAGGAGAAAAATACAACAGAAAATGAGGTTAGAGGTAATGACAGAACACAAAGAATTCATGTTATTTAATGAATGAGTGACTACATTAATAAAATAATACTCTACCTTATTTCCCAGTATTCAGTTCAGTTAGCTGTCCCAAGGAGATGTTGCAGTAATATGAGCATAATCCCGCGGCTGTTTTGCATATCAAGAGATAACTTGAATATTTTATGTACACTATTACAGACTCGTTACCTGCACACTTATTTACATGTTGCTTTTTGATTTGTTTTCTTTTAAATATACTGTCAGAAACCAGTGGGACAGTGTACTGCTGTGTTAATAAAAACTGTGGTTTCTCAGCAGTCATATGCCGAAATAGCTTTTGTAATATTTTAAGAATTTCTTTAGTAGGGTTTGGAATTGATAATATTATTTTGATACCAATGCCATCAGTGAGTTTGCTTATTGGGGTGATTTTCAGTGTTTCCGTTATTGATTTTTGATCCAATTTTCTGTTAGAAAATTTAGAAAAGGTTCTCAACTGGAACTGGTTCTTGATTCCCATCCCTATTCCGTAGTAGTCAGTCCCCTCTGATCTGAATAATCTGACACACCAACAGATTTCCACATTATATTTTAAAAGGCATAGTCTTTATTACTTTGGAACTTTTTTGTCCTCTTTCTGTAGCACATGAATACATCAGAAGGTCACCTGGAATTAAATAAATCATTCCAAATAGTGTCTGAAAAGGATATTTTGAATGATTGACATTTCATGTAGCATGATGGTCATAGTTACTTAAAGGCTAATATACATCTCATATACTCATGATGCTGTGGGTACAAATCAAGCTCATGACCTTGGTCATGCATCATGCTCTTTCTCGCTGCCTCTTCAGTGTCTCTTAAAGCAGCAATGACATTAAATAATCTGTAGAAAAAGTAAAGATATGAAATGCAATGTAAATTCTCACCGTATTGCTTGTCACGTTTTGACACCATGTCGTAAGCATCTTGATTACAGTAAAGCTCAGCGTTTGTCCTCATTATGACTCCTAGGGGCCTCGACTCACCTTCAAAAGCCCAGTCACCCACATACACTCACATGCCCACAAACACGCACATGCACATGCAGGACTGTGCACAAGGCTAAAAATAATTCCCTTCCTCTTCTCTTCACATGGAGACACCCAGATGTACACACTTAAACCTACACGGGCTCTTTCCTACACATAAACACAGACAGATAGGCACAAGAAGCTACATAACATGTATATCACACACACACACACACACACACACACACACACACACACCTTCCTTCCTCCCTCCCCCTCTCCCAGCCCTTGTCAGTTGATTGTGTTATTACTATGCTAACCAAATCCTTATAAATGTGATTTAAGGCTTGGCGGCCCCGCACTCCTGTTTTAGCCTTCTGCTACTGTGTTTTACTGGAGAGAGGAGGAGTGAGGGTTGGAGGTGTGGAGGGAGGGATGAAGCGAGAGGGGAAAGAAGGAGGGAAAGGCATGGGGGAATGAAGAGGTCGAAGAGGCGGGGGGGTAAGTGAGAGACAGGGGAAAAGAAGAGCAGTTGGGAAAGGGAGGATGAAGGATGGAGAAATGGGACGGAGAAAGAGAGATAAGGAGTCAAGAAACCAGAGAGAGAGGGGTTGCTATGCATTCCCCTAACACTCGTTCCCTTCTATCCAGAGAGCAGTAAAGCGTCAGTAAAATAAAAAAAAGGGAAAAAGCATCACCTGCATCTTAAATGAAAATTTCAATTGAAAAACTTAACAGCCCTTCAAATTGCAGAATTTTACACGCGCCAGTAAAGCCTAAATAACACTCAACACTTAGAGGGAGAGGGGGAAGGGAGGAGGAGAGGGAATGAGGGAGGAATAGGGGGTGACAGCGGGGGTTATTTTGGGGTGGTTGATGGGGGCTGGATCAAGGAGACAAGATTGTGTTTTGTGATAAAATTACTTACAATTGAGGACTTCTATCTACAATCTGTCTGTCTTCCTTTCTGTGTATCTCTCACCTGTCTGTTGTCGGAACAGACAAACATTTTTATCAGACAGACAGAAGGAAACAGTGAGGCAGACAAGAATATGGTCAAATAGACAGAAGCACAATATCTAATTAGACAAACAGGTAGAGAGACATCCCACCCGCCGCCAAGATGAACGAAGAGCGCAACGAGACACACAGACAGGCCGCCAGATATGCACGTAGACAGACAGGGAGACGGGTTCTTTGGTTATTCGCGGGGTTCAGTGGACCTTTGGTGGTAATTGAATCAGTGTGAGTGCTGAGTAGAGCTAGCATAAAAACCTGTTAACCCAAAAGGTCAACTCTCTGCATTGTTTATTTAGCGGGGAGACCGGAGAGAGGGAGCAAAAGAGGGAGAGAGACCACGACACAAAGCACGAGTAACGGAGAGATACGGAGGAAAATGAGAGAAAGGTGGTGGGGGAGAGGGAAGGAAGGGGTCAGAGAGAGGAAAAGAGAAGAAGAGGGAAGAGACAGAAGGAGAGATGTAGATAGAAGGAGAGATGGGTTGTTGATGGAATATTTGGGATCTGTAAAATCAGCCAAGCTTTACGTCACCATTTTTATATTGTTGTTTATTTGTGGGAGCTGGAAAAAGTGTGTGTGTGACTGGCTGGCTGCCATCTTAATTATCTTTGGGGCTTTACCTGTGATGTGCTTCTGTTTGTGTCGACTGCATATTAAATTATACATAGAGCTGCAACAATTAGTCAATTAATGGATAAGTTGATCTGAAGAAAATTAATTGCCAACTATTTTGATAATCGATAAATTGTTTCAGTAGTTTTCTGAGCTAAAATGTCATTTTTGCTGCTTTTCTTTGTCATTTATGAAAGAAAATGAAGAGTCTTTGAGATTAAGACTGCTAGTGGGAAAAAAAAAACTATCTGAAGATGCCACTTTGGGCTCTGGGAAAGTGTGATCAATTCAGTTTTAATTGTATAGCACCAACTCATAAAGTTATCTTGGGGCACTTTTCATATAGAGCAGGTCCAGACCATACTCTTTAAAAACTCAGTTGTTCCCCACAAGAACAAGTACTGAGGCAGCTGTGGCGAGGAGAAACTTTTAACAGATTGAAGCCTCTTTATTAAGGGTGGGGGTCATCCGCTGGAACCAGAAGGAAAAGAGGAGGGGTAGGAGAGGGAGGGAGGGAGAGAAAAAGAGGGGAGAGCATTTTTTCTACATTTTTTGAGACTAAGTGATTAATCGAATAATCATGAAATAATCTTCAGATGAACTGATAATGAAAATTATAGTTAGTTACAACCCTTGTTGTGTGTGTGCACATATGTGCTCAAATGAACAAACTCCATGCCAGTTTTTTCTTTATGTTGCCTAATTTATCAGTAAATATAAAGCTCAGAGAACAACAGTTGCCCTCTTAAAACACCAGCTTTTTACGATTAATGTCAACTTTTTAAAAGGATTAACTTCCTTTATTTCTTGTGTCAAATTACTATAGGATTAGTAGCAATCAGTATAATTTCAGATGATCAGATTAATTGATAAAAAATAGTGCTGCTTGGGCTATTTAAAACATGGGAGACATACTGAAAAGCATAATATCCAAACTAAATTTGCAGCAAAACATTTGAATTGTGATAAGCATCTTACTAGAGCTGCAACACTTAGTTGATTAATTGATTAGTTGTCAACTGTTAAATTAAGTGTCAACTATTTTGATAATCGATTAGTCGTTTTGAGTCATTTTTAAAGAAAAAATGTCCAAATTCTCTGATTTCAGCTTCTCAAATGTGCGTATTAGCTGTTTTCTTCAGTCCTCTATGACAGTGAACTGAATGTCTTTAAGTTGTGGACAAAACAAGACATTTTAGGACATCTTCTTGGGCTTTGGGAAATAACACTTCTTACCATTTTCTGACGTTTTATGGATCAAGCAACTAATTGAGAAAATGATCAACAGATTAATCAATAATGAAAATAATTGTTAGTGGCAGCCCTACATTAAACTAGTAGACATTTTAAACTTTTAGGAGAACTGGAGCATCCTGAGCCAAACACTGAATGTTTGTTGGCCTCTCAGTCTGTGTGAAGTGAAGCTGATCAGTTACTAGTCTGCAAAATAAACACTTTCGTACACAACCGCTGTCTTGCGTGCACGGATGCTGACAAACACATAAACATGCTTACACACTTTATCTCTCATACAGTCATGCACGCATACTCTCAACCGCTCATCTTCTTTCACCCTCTCTCTGTCTCTCTCTTACACACACACACAAATACACACACACACACACACACACACCGCCATCTGGGAAAGCCGTTAGCGGTTAGCGGTAGCACTTAGCGACGCAGCACGCTCCCTCAGTCCGCTCAGTCACCTTGATCTGCTTGCCCTTCACACAGCACCATTACTGCTATACTGCATCACTGTGGGTGTGGGCTTCTGAGTGTGTGTGTTAGGAAGAGTGTGTGTCTATGTATATGGACATGCATCTGTGTGTGTCCATTATAGAGCAGTACAGTGGGATGTAAATGCCGGGGGAGGAGGGGGGAGGGTGCATTACCTTCAAATGAGCTACCATGGAGTGAAATATCCCTCTGACTAGTCTTGTGTAGGTTCTTATCCGTGCATGGACATGTGCAAATCATGTGACCCTGTGTGTGTCTGTGCCCAAGGCCTTCTAATATACATCTATCTGCCTACATGCTTTTTACACTTGTGAGGATAATTTTGCCCTCTTGACTGAAGAATTTAAAGGGATTGTTCACCCAAAAATATAAATTCTGTCAGTATCTACTCACCCTCATCCCAATGGAGAATCAGGTTTATTTTGTTAGTCCGCAAAACACTGCTGGAGTTGCACAGGAAAACAGAATGTTTTATGCAGTGTATTTCATTAGATTCATTTAGATTCATTAGACTCAAATTAAGTAACATATTCAAAATACTTACTTTTGGAATACTTTGTCACTCTGAATGCAGTTTACACCTGCTTTTGGTGATGACCTCATTGCAGAGATCCCTTCACTGTCCTCACTAGGTCACAGACAGCACTAATGTTACTAAATGAAATTGTCCAGAAATAGTAGAGCAGCTTATACATGCCACACATGTCCAAAGAATATAACCTGAATTTGGTGTTTAATAAACAGATCGTATTTGTGGCTAATTAGAGATTCATATTGGTAGTTCAGCTAAGCTAATTAGCTAGTTAGTTAGCCGAATTAATGAGCAAGTCAAGTCAAATTTTATAGCTCAAAATCACTAATAACAATTTGTCAGGGGCTTTTACAGTCTGTACAGCGTTCAACGCCCTCTGTTCTTAACATTAGACCCTCATTAGCATGACAGAACATGCTAGCATGACAAAAAATAACTTAAAGTTACCTTAAGGTGCTTCTTCAAATTAGATGAGTCTGATGTGGAAAGCGGTATGGTTGATGGCAAGCAGGGCTTGCACTACACCCTACAACCTTGTTGACCACATGTATGTCTAACAGAATACAGTTAGTCATATTTTGTATTTTAAATATGTCACTTGTTTCTCCCCAACTCTGCTTATAATGCTGATAATGTACAGCATAGCACTTATACAGAACTAATGTCCCAGTAATGGGTCACATGTGTGTGTTTGCACGCATGTGTATGTCATGTATTTGTGCCTGTGTACAGCAAAGTCAAAGTTGGGCAACAATATTCCCATCAGTCCAGCCTGGCCTACACATCACTTCCTGAACTCCTCACTGAAAGATGCACAGACTCACGTTCAAACAGTCACAAGAACTGCGTAAATCCATAAATACAATCTTGGTTTGCTCTGGGGGAGAAATTGAGAGAGAGAAAGAGTTTCCATGTTAATCCCTTGGATATAGAATGGAAAAATCGCTCTGTGTCCTTCTGATGTCATTCTTGATGTTACTTGTCAAATAATTCTTTAGAACAAATCCCCCTCCTCTTTTTCTCTCACTTTTCTATAAGCACACACGTAAAGAGTATATTCATCTTTTGCTTTTTTAGTTTTCCTCTTTGTGTATTTGTATTTAATTATTAATTTCACTTTATCCCCAGGTCCAGGACCAATGGACACTCCAGCTGTATCAGGGCTCCATCCTCGAAGTGTAACAATTACCTGGGCACCTCCCTCCCAACCAAATGGCGTTATCACCAGTTATACCCTCTATCTTACCTCCAACTCAGTGTCCAGCACCAGCACGACCCTCAACTCCAGCTTAGGTCCTAACCCAAGCCTTCTGCCCAGCAATGAGGGGGCATATCTCAGCTCAGGTCATAACCTCAGACCAACCCCAGGCTCAAGCCACATCTCCATATCTACCATCAACAAAGACAGTAATGTCAGCTCAAGCACAGTCCAAGACACTCGATCCAACCTCTTCCCTAACTCTTTTTCTAGCTTGAGGCCTGGTATCACAGAAGACAACCAGATTGAGTACACTCGTGGAAGCAATACAAGCCAAGGTCCCAGTTCCATCTCATTTCACCCCACTTCTGCAAGTGTAAACCCAAGCCCCAGTCTTTTACTGTCAAACCCAAACTATGCAGCCACTCCTAACACTGAACATATTCTAAAACAAGACTCCTTCTACAGTTCCATCTCTGGTTTCCTTAGCACAGCTTCAGATTTAAGTTCATCCCCTCTATCAATCACTGTTCCAGGGAACACAACTAGCTACACTTTCCTCGACCTGCTGCCGTACCAGACCTACAGCCTCCAGGTACAATACATGATATTATGGTACAATGCAAGACTGTACCATAAAATATGATAGATTAAACACTGGACAATTAAAAACAAAAAAACAAAAATATAGTTAAAGTCTCATAATTAAACAGATGTTAGTCTCTAGTCATCTCTGATTTTGTTCCAATGATGAATATAAATACAGTAACTACAGTAGGTGTTTCTAGTCACTGAGGAGACAAAATTTTAAATGTCTCTGCACACTATTTTTTGTTGTTGTTTACACTTAAATACACATTGTAAAATAGCAGTTGAACGTGGCAGAATTACAGAGTATTAATAATACTGTTCTTATTACTATTAATTAAGATTTAGTGACTGAGGAAAACTGTTAGAAACACATCAGATTGTTACACAATTATTTTCCAACATCCAGGTGGAGGCATGCACCAGTGTGGGTTGTTCAGTGTCTGGGATTTCCCAGAGCTTTCGTACCCTCGCGGCTCCCCCTGAAGGTGTTCCTGCTCCTCACCTTTATTCTGACACCCCCACCTCTGTTCTCTTGTCCTGGGGTGCACCAGAGTTGAGCAATGGACCACTGGAGCGGTGAGAGATATTGTCATTTTTCACAATCATTTTGGCTCATTTCTCAAAACAGTCTTAACTTTCTCAAAACTGTAAGTGCAATTGTCACAACTGTTTCATTGAACATTACAACCCAAAACATTCCATTCATGTTTCAAAACCTAATTTTGTGTCAGGAAACTGGCCAATGCCACCAGAATGAAAAGTTGCTCTATCATCCTGTGACCTGCACTACTCAAAATGTTAAGCTGTTTTTTCACCATGAGAGTCAACCCTGCGTATGTTTCTTCTATACAAACCTATTTTTCATTAACACTGATTGCTCACTACACAATGCAAGAATGTCAGTTTTGTCTCACTGAATGCTGTTGCATATTGCGTTGAGCTTTAGATTGTGTAGGTAAAAGTTTACTAGTAAAGGTCAGTGATGTACAGTAAGAAAAATTATATGCATATTTGTATGTATTTGCTAAATTTAAACTCTCAGCCTCATTTCAAAGAGGTGATCAACTGAGTTTGCTACACCTGTGATTACAGTTACTGTAAGTAGAAAATTCACCTTTGATCTTATATTCCATAAACATCTATGACATGTAATGTTTGTGATGGCAAATGAGCTGCCAGGTGACAGTAATGAACAAATGAATAGGATCACATGGAGATCATTTTGTGGCAAACTTTCTATATATAAGTGTATGTCTGATAGATTTTGATGATTGAATGGATCATTTTGCGTGTGATGGCTCAGACGATGAAAGACTGCTTAGAAGTTGTGAAGAGTTTGACAGTTTCACCAAAAATCAACTCATCAGTTTTGATCAGCAAGCTATATGCAAGTGGTTATTGTGCAAATTTGTTGACAGTTATACTTACTTATTCAAACACATGCTAAAACGTGTGCCAATTGCTTGAATGAATGAGAAATTTTACTCTGTTGTAAACAACATACTAGATGTTCAGACATTTGAACTTAATGTTTTGAAAAACGTAACTCTGATTTGAAAATTGAGCCAAAGCAAATGAGGAAAAACTGTAACATAAACTTCAGTCCCTCTGTGACATGATCTGTATATAAACTCCATTGTGTATTGTGCTGGGAGCAGATGGCTGATTGAGCGCAGAGTTGCTGGGACCAAACAAGTCTCCACAGTGGGCCATCTCCCACCAGACCCTCCTCCGCTGTCCTTCCTGGACTCTTCATCAGCTCTCAGTCCATGGACTAGTTACCAGTATCGACTTGTACTCCGTAATCAGGCTGGCAACACCACAGGTAAGTCTGTTCAAGAGGTGTGAATGTTGCATTTTACACACTCTAGTGACAACTTTACAGAATTCATTACTTTGTGTCACACTTACATATCTTTCTCCCTTCACTGTTTTGCAGTAGGATCTTTAAGTATATATTGTTACCTACTTGCAGGACCCTGGGTTAATATCACCACCAGACCCTCGCGGCCAGCTGGTCTCAGTCCACCGAGGGTGAAGGTCTTGGGGCCAGAGTCACTTCAGGTATGGGTACCTTTTTTTTTTAGCTGACTTTACACAGACCTCTTGGAATATAAGAGCTCTGAGCAGAGGCTGAAGCACACAAATATAATCCAAGTCAGTCATACTGCTACTGATAGTGAATCACAATATCTCTTATTACATTCAACTAGGAGGTTTTAGAATCTCAGAATGAGCTTTTGGAATTTAAAAAAGTTTCTTTAAATGGTAAAAAGATGCAATGCAACTTTACTAAGAATCTCTTCAGTCAATCAGAGTAGAAAAGACAAAGCAATGTCACACTGATTCCTCTGTCTCTGCGTCTTGGGATTTAATGAGAAAGAAAAGCATTCAACTCAAGGTCCCCTTCAGAAAATGGGAGGGGCTGTGACCCTGTCTGAGGCAGCTTCCTTCCTGTCGGCCATTTTGAAGGAGGGGCCAGAGTTAAGTTCCACTACTGGCTAATCCCACATCAAGGCCTATCAGTGTAAGCCACTGAAACAATACTGTATCCATGCACACACACACAAATGCACACACACACAAATGCACACACAACACACACCACACACACACACACACACACACACACACACACACACACACACACACACACGCACACACACGCACTCACACGCACTCACAGCCCTGCACTAATGCTAACTGCAGAAAAATGCTAATGCCTGTCATCATTTCAGAACCGCCCTGTCATCTCTGCAGCAGCACAGCTTTAGGGGTCACAGGTCCGAAAAGGAAAGTGTTCCTTCCTGGTTGTTGCTAATTGGACAGACAGGCAGGCTGCTTCCTGGTTACCAATTGACCTTGGCAACACAGAGAGGATTTTGAGTATCTCCATTCATTCTCTAAATAGTTTTTTTTCTCTTCTCAACGTATTCCCTCTCTCTTAAACAATATCTCGTTTTCTGCTCAGTTTACTTGTTTTGCCCTTGTTCTCTTTATGTAGTCATACTCCAAGTCAGACTGAGTGTCTGCTTTTCTGATATTAGGATGGCATCTCTGTTATTCACAGACAGTGTCCTTTTGACGAGAATAGTTTGTGATTGAATGTGATGCAGTGAGAGATGAAGATCAACGCATTGATTGTTCTAATGCAAATTTGTATTGAACTATGATGGTAAAAAGAGATCTCTGTAATGAAGTAAAATGAGATCACAAAAAATGGAATGCTTGAGACGGTAACCGTAACGGAGCACCAGCACAGGAGCACCAGCACTTAAAAACATTTTTTTGCCACTTAACCTTGCCGTGAGAAAGCATTTTCTGATGGGAAACCGCTGTTATACAAACTAAATATTACTCTCTCCAAACCAACCAACTCTATAGGCAAAATCAGTAATTTTACCTCGCAGAACACAGTGGAGGCTGGTTGATTTGGATCTTGATCTTGATATTTGGCTTATGTAACAGTGGTTTCTCATCAGCAAAGGCTGTCTGATGGCAAGGTAAAGTGATGAAAATTGTAATTATGGCATACACCTAAACGTTTTTGTTGTTGTTGTTAGGTGGACCATTTTTTAAGTGGCTAGAGGACTTCTTGTTGCTGACCTCATCCACAGCTGTACATTGCTTTGTTTCTGTGCTGGTGTTCCTCCAAAATGGGGACGTGCAGACCAGCCTCCACTGTATACACTGACTTTTTGTAAGAACATCATACAACCCCACATCAATAATCCAAACTATGTTTTTTTTATCATGCTGAATGAAGGCATATTATTAAACTGTATTGAATTTAATCATTAAATTAATTGTGGACATTTTATAGATCTGTGCCCACCATAGCTACCATAATTTTCACTTTTTACCCAGAAATCAGAAAATAGAAAACTCACAGGGCTTCACAATTTGTTTGCAGGATGACAAAATAAATTTACCTAAATATGTGAGTGGGAATATTGATGCATGTTTGAATAAATTGTAGAATTGTATTGCCAGCTGCAGAGGTTGGCACTCTCTCAGTGCCTTTGAGTTTTTTCTGATTATAATAGCATAGATGCACAAAGACACACACACAAACACCATGTCCTTACACACATACACACACACACACACACACCTATTCTCTCTCACTACCAACTTTATCATCTGTCTGTTGCTCTCACTCATATGCACAATAAACACAACACACACACACACACACACACAATAACACGTACTGTACTGGCCTTAGCCCCAGTGCTCTGTGTCAGCCCAGGGTCTCTGCTGTCTTCACCATCTCTAGATTACATCAGGCTATTCAATCTGTAAATGACTTCCACCACAAAGCACACCCAACACGCACTTTGGGAAATGAGCTACCTAACTCAACATGACCCTGCCCATATGTGGTTGTGTGTGTGTGGTTCATAGTGTGTGTGTGTCCTGTATCACCTCACAGTGTCACTTGTCAATAATATCAAGGTTGCATGAGAAATAATTATTCTTGACATTCATTCATAATACTCTCATCAACACTGACCACTTAATCACCTGAACTCATAAGTCTCAACAAGCTGTGAACTGATCAGTTATTCTACATGACAGTTTGTGTCCATCAGTGTGTTAGAGCACAGAGTACGTGAGCACAGGTGTGTGCATGTGCTTGCACGCGGATTTGTTAAATTTAGATACAACTATGTGTTTCTTTCTGAATGTATAAAGTTAGCGTTTGACATCTGTGATTCAAATGTGTAGAATTGTGTGAGTGTTCTTGAGTACCGCCAGTGTGTATCACCATTTGCGTGTGTGCCAGTTACCTTCATCTTCACTCTGAAATGCTGACAGACTGAACTGTTTCCAAATCAGATGCAGTGCTCAACAACAGCAAGCTTTTGTTTTTGCATGCAGCAATTCCATTACCAGCCGTTTTCATTATTTTAGCATGGTGTTTGTGCATGTGCGCGTGTTTGTGTGTGTGTTTGTGCGTAGCCTGTTTTAAATTTGATGAAAGGAATCTTCTGCTCGAGTCAAAGTCAGGTTATCTTTCCCCACAAGAGAGCTGAACACGAACACACACACACGCACACACAGTGACCATCCTAACAGCGTGCATTCACGTACCCAGGTGACAGTGTATGCACACATGGATACTACCCACATAATAGCAGTGACAGCACTCAACTGACCACACATGTGCTCAGACTCTGATGCAGATATGTGTTTGTATGAGAAAACACTACACATGCACACACATATACGGTACACACACACACATGCACGTGCGCTATGCCATGACTTCCTGTAGTTCATCCATCTAAAAGCTTTCTGCTGTCCTCAGCATGCTGAGAACGTTCAGCATGCCCAGCCAACCAATGAGATGACTTTTCTGGGATAATGACAGGACAGTTAGAAAGGATCCAGTGAAGTGAGGCCTTTAGTTTTTTCTGAATACTGTATTTTAAACAGAACCTAAATCTGCCACACTTGCGTTTCAGGTCACATGGTCTCCTCCTCTAATTCCCAATGGAGAAATCCACGGCTATGAGATCCGCCTCCCAGAACCGCGCATCTTCCATGACAGTGGAAATGATTCTGAGCTCAACATCACAATAACAGACCTCATCCCATACACAAACTACAGCGTCACTGTGTTGTCGTGTTCCATGGGTGGTGGACATGTTGGAGGATGTACAGAAAGCCACTCGACTCCAGCTACCACATTACCTACAAGCCCAGAAGGCCTTGAACCACTGTCTGTAGTGGCAGTCAGTGAGTCTTTCCTGGCCATTTCCTGGCAACCACCAAGCAGGCCCAATGGACCGAACATCAGGTAACATGGATATTATAGACAAACCATGACTTTATTATTATGAGTCTTAAGCCTTGTACAGACTGCCACACTGCCAGATATGCCAAATCCATTTTTTGTCATATCCATAATTTATCCAGATTGATTTTAGAAGGTCTGGACAGCAGAAAACCAAATGAAATGTGTGTTTTTTTTTTCCCCAAATCAGATCCAAGCCACTTTTGGAGGTGGTTTGAAATGAAATTCCAATCGGATTTCAACAGAAGCATCTCAGTCTGGCCGCTGAAATTTGATTTCAAAGTGCATTTTTGGTTACTCACAACATGACACGTGATGAAAACATCAAATCTAGAATGACGGAGTGCATCAGAGCGGCTCTGCAGAATCCATGCTGCTGCTAACAGAGTGATGTAGAGGACAACACAGAGAACAACAGTCTGTGGACAGATGCTGAAATAAATTTTATGCTGGCACTTTTGGAGGAGATTTCCATACATGCTCTCTCCATTTTTCGTGCTTTCAAGTTGGAAAGCTGTAGATAGGTAGGAGATGTCTGGACATACAAATCTGATCACTTGCAAATAACAGTGTGGAGAGTCTGTCTTAAGGATCTGATTTGAGAAACAAATATGATTTGCTTTGCTTTGATTGCACTGATATGATAAACATCCAACATCACAGACAAATTTCCTTGTTTTTCTTTCTGATCAATATTGCAATCAACTTGCTGGTGACCAATAGTACAACTAATGCAAAAAGATTCTGAGGAATTTTAATTAACAAGCGCTTCAGAACAAATATTTGTTTCACTGTAATCACGTCACTTTTCCCAGTAATGCAGTGGTGTAAAACACTACTAATATTCTTCAGAAGTGCATTATATTGAGTGCCCTAGTGAAAATTGTGTTAACATGTTGGACATGTGTTAACATTTGGACAGAATTGTTTCACATTAAATTAATGCGTGCCAGTATCTACCAAGGAAAATGTGCGTATGCACAGAAAGTTCATAAAGTACAAAATGGCGGATGAGTGATGATACATTGTGCTTAAGTGAAAACACTTTCATTATTCATAGAATTTACATCATGTAAAAAATAGAGATGAAATAGTATAAAAATTTCATATCACAATTATAGTAACCAAAATGATTATGGTTATCAGTATTATCATGGTAATGTTAAAATGTGCTGAAAACATTCAGAAAGTACAGATTCACTCACTGAAGTCATTTTTAGCAAGTTTTACATTGAAAACCTCTCAATGATTTGAAATGGCATTATGTCCTTTGTGATGTGAGTGTTTTCATTGATGCAAAACAAACCAATGTTGCTGCTGCACCTGTGTCTGTGAAACTGCTGCTCACTTTGGTTGATGTTGGACAAAATTTACAGTGAGTTTTTCAAAGCATGGTAATCAAACATGGTTTTTATGGTATTTAAAATTTGAAAGGGTAATGTCAATTGTCTGGAACTTTATTGCGGTATATTGTCAAACCGGTTATCAATTTCATGCTTAGTGAAAACACAAATATCCCCATAAACTGTACATAGTATCCAGGTCATGTTTACCTGTCCACAGCAGACTTCTTATCATGATTCAGTCAACATTCCCACTATGGATCTGTCTTGCAAAACTGATTTCAAAATCCACAGAACAACTTCTGATGGTTATGGAAATTTAACCAAATGAAAGAAAAGTAAGAAGCAAAAAGTTTTGTAATAGTTCTCTACAAGCAAATACATATCAAACAACAAAATCTAATACTGATTATAAAGAGCTAATATGTGTGGACCCCAATCTGTGTAACCATCATAACTTTACATAATTTGAATCAACCCTCTATTTTTATGCATTAGCTATAGCCTGAAGTTAGAAACCAGGCAGCCAACAAATCTCAATACACTCAATACAAATCTACAGCATGATGTTATTGAGAGACACATGCTGGAGATGTTCAATTGTTGTTGAAAAACGGAAGCAAACAAGCAGATAGGAACACGTTAACAAGCTGCTAACATGAGCGCCCTGGTAATGAGCTAAGTGTTGTGCATTTTTTAATCAGTGTTTTCTCAGTCCTAATGCACATTCTGGTCCGTTTTGTTCTGTCCTGTTCTACTCTGTCGGAGATTAGGCCTAAAATAAAGGTCCATTTTCCTGGCAGGCAATTAAAATGCATGAGCCCGTCTCTCTGTTCTGCTCTGCTCAGCTCTGTGTGTTTGTCTAAGTGGGTTGGTTAAAAGGCGGCATTAAGCCCTTCTCTTCTGATTACAGCAGAAATTAGCATCACTGTGGGGAGAGGAAAACACAAACCCTGCAGAAAAAAAAACAACAGAGGGAGGGGCGTTGGGAGGGAGGGGTGAGATACAGTGAACGCAAAAGAATAGAGATGATGAAAAACAGCAGAAGAGGAGGAAATGAGCGATAAGGAGAAGAGTCAGTCGAAAACTGTCTTTATGCATGTGTGTATTTCCATGTGGGGGTGTGTGCTCATAATCATGCATTTGTGAATACGTGTGGTGTGTTAATGCATTCCTAAACATCCAACCATGTGTGTGTGTTTTCTTTTATTCAAATTTCCCCTTCAGATACAAGTTGCTCAGACGTAAAACCCACCAGCCCCTGGCCATCGCCACGGTCCCCACAGTAACAGCCATGTCCCCTCCCCCCTCTGAAGATCTCCATCGCTGGCTCCATGTTACTCCGGCACCAAATTGTTCTACGAAGATAAAGGCCTAAGCAGGTGAGATTACTGAAATGAGCTCTAGAGCAAACGCCGGCGCTGCAGCAAACCGTGTGTGCAGAGCCGATCGGCGAGCTGCCGCTGATGCCGATCTTTTAATACCGCTCAAAGATACATTAAGCAAATATCCCAAAGAATTAAATTGTTTTTCACACAGCGTCCCCTAATCTCACTTTGGCACTTGGTGGAAGCAATTTTTTTCCCTCTGCTTGCTAAACGGCTCTGGGTGTACTCTTTTGGGTTTGTGTCTCAACTGTGCTTTATTCAAGCAGTAAACTGACAAACTTCTGAACGTGTCAGCACTTTGCCTGTTTTTTTTTTATTGATGTCCTAGAAAGTGCTTTATGACAGAGTAATTTGTATGTGTTTAGTAGATGTCATCATATTAGCAGAACCAGCAGTAACTTAAGAGTACATAAATACATGCAGAAGACATGAATGAATGATGAATGAAATGTCTCATAGAGCATCTGTCATATCTGTTGTTTCTCTTGTTTCGATCCATGGAGGATTGATTTACAGTTTAAGTCAGTATTTGCAGCAAGGAGCCTAAAAAAGACGCATCATTACGTCATTATACCAACATACTGCTTGGTACCAGTTTTATTGAAGCTTACGGGAGAAACACACTAAAACCCAACATATCTGTCATACACTTTTTCCAAATGTGTTTCTTTGCTATTGGTCTCCAGATAGTATACTTTACAGGGCTCATGGCAAGTCAAATTAAAATGGTCACCATGGCATATTAAAAAAAGTTGCAACTGGAGTATCCCTTGAAAATATTGAGTTTAGGATATAAAAAATATTGTTAACGAATTTGATTCTTCATTCCCTCTCTCCTTTTATTTCCATCTGAAGCTGCCATACGATGATCAACAATGATCAACAGGGTTAATAGCTAACTATATGGGAATATCAAACTTTACAAACCTCCGCTAATTATTAATTATGCATTGATATGCTATAAAGTAACTCTTAGCTTTAAAACTTTAAAAAAATTTCAAGGCTATCAGAAACTTACTACCTACTAACCTCAATCACATATAGCATAACATTAACGTAGCTTACATACAAATAAATTATTGAACTAACATACAAATCAAAAGAAATGTACTTTGAAAAGTCATGAAACATTAGCAAAACAATAACACAACAAAATACTAGTGTGTCCATCACTGAGATTGATGATAATATGTGTAGCTAAGAGGGGAGAAATGAAGGAGTAGTCTGCCCCTTCACCACTATGCTTACTGCACTGAGAGCTTCGTTGAGTGTGGCTCCAGTGATGTAATGACCCTTCTTTCTTTTATAGCTTCCTTGCTCCAGGATATTAGCATTTGTTATTTTTTATTGTCCCAGCTATTATTGAATGATTGATGGAAGAAACTACTTGTTTTTACAGCTTTTTATTCAGAATCTTGAAGATATTACAAAGCAACATCAGTAGTTTTTAACTTAAAAGGAAGGTCAAACATAATGTAGTGCTCTTATCAAAAACAGCATTATTGTCTCTCAACAGATTCACCCGTTACCAGTACCAGTTAGTGGTCTATAATGACATGGGACTACACCTCAGGAGAGATTGTTACTGCGGTGACGATGGCGGGGGTTCCCCACCACCCTCCATCTCTGTCTGCCCACGCCATCAATCACACTGCGGTGCAGGTCAACTGGACACAACCCTGTAAGATTACCCTCTCTCTTAAACCACAAACACACACACACACACACACACACACACACACACACAACCAGTCTGAAGAGCAAAGTTCTTTCATTGCCCTATATTCAATGAGGATTGTTCTGTGACTTGACAATTCACCAGACTCAAGATTATATTTTTTTCAACTGCTCCCTCACTCTTCCCTCTCTTCTTTGTGTCTTTCTCAGCCCTGCAAAATCTACAGGGAGAGGTGGAGTCTTACTTTCTGACAGTAGAGTCTGCCCAGTCAAGTCAAATCTTGGCTCTCCCCCCTGAGGTCATCTCCACAGTGATAAGTGACCTTTGGCCCAGTACCACATATCTGGTGTCATTACAGGTGTCCAATGGAGCACATAATACAACAAGGGCAGGAGTTAACGTCACCACAGAGGATGGAGGTATATGTATAGAGATAGTATTTTTGGCCAACAGTTACAGCAATCTTGCAAAACAGTCTTAGGAATTGGTTAAGATGTGTCTTCCCACTTGGGATCTATGTGTGAAGGTGTTATTGTGCACCTAGGTATTATAGTTAAAGGCAGAATAAGTAGGATTTGTCAGATGCTATTTGTAAACTTAACAGAAAGATTGAGTCTCGTGGCCAAGATGTCAAATACTGATGTTTTTGGTTAATAATACATCCCAATGACAGCAAAATAATGAGAAAATTAGAAGGTATGGTTGAAGATGAGGTCTCTGCAGATGTGAGCACTGCCACACACTTTTGATGGGTCATGAATGAGGATTGAGAGGAATTTTTTTTGTATGAGTCTATGCTTTTGTTTTTCTTTGACTAAAAAAAAAAATAGTTGTGAAAAAACATTTTAGTTAACTGAAATGACAAATAAAAAGTAGACTTTAGTTTTAGTCTTTGTCACCTTGGTTTAAATTGTCAACACAACAAGCATGAGGAGGCATTAGTGTATATTAGTGACTTTGCTTCACAAAGTGTTGTGTTCATATTGTAATACCAATTTGAACTTCTTAAATCTTGCCCTTAACAAATGCCACCCATATTATGATTTAAAAAACAAAACAAAACAAAAACTAATAGTGACACTAATAAGTGAGTGAAACTACACTGAATTGAAAAAAAATTAAATACAAAGTCAAAAAAAAGAAAAAACAATGAAAGATACAAAACTAATAATTCTGATGTGCACGTATAATATGTGTATATGAGTGTGTGATGTACAGTGCCTGAATTCAGTGTGCACAACAGAGGTGTGTGTGTCTGTGTGTGTGTGTGTGTGTGTGTGTGTTAATGTGCATTTCTCTGCAGTTCTTGTTCTTCAGAGGAGATGTTAAACACCTCATGTAGTGAGGCATGAAATCAATACAAAGTGTGTGTGAGGCAGGTTTAAGGTGCTGTAAAATGCTTGTTGGCATCACATGCAGACAAACACACGCAAACTGTACACAGCCATGCACACAAACATGACGGCAAACATGGCTGTTCCTATGTCTTATGCAGCCTGTCATTACTATACTTGACAAAACACTTAGAATCACTTCATCTACAAAGTTGGATTAGATATTCTATAATTCTATGGGGAAAAGATCTATACTAAGATAAGTAAAATCAAATGCTTATGCTGAAATGGAAAACGTTCCCCCAAAAAATGTAGTGACATCATTATGATACGCCTCTTTAATGGAGCCTCATCTGTTCTCACAGCTTTAGCTGTCTCTGCATAATCTGTTAATATTTGTAAAATGAACAACTGAGACTCTTTTATCAGGATGTAAAATCTGGAGCTTTGAGAGGGCGTATTAAGTAGAAGTATATCAGTTCTCTGATCTGCTGGTATTTCCCTTTTCAGGCAGGGTCAGCTTTTACTATCTTTAGCCATGAACTGCACAGGCTATCCAACTGTCATCACGACTTTTCTCTCCATTTCCCTCTCCAACTCTGAGCCCAGTCTCTCAGCATTTAAGGGTTATCTTTCAGATCACTCCATGTAATCATATGTCAGAGGCCGCTCATTCTGTCTGTTGTTTTCTTTCTTTCTCCATTTCCCTCTCAGTCCCTCTTTCTGACCATTTCTGTCTTTTTTTTCCTCCGTCACAGTTCTCTTTCTTCTTCACTATAATCATATGTCAGAGGCCTCTCTCTTTCTCTCTAATCTGAGCAGTATAATAAAAAGTGCATTAAAAACATTAGAAAATCATTAGGTGCTAAAGGCAAAGCACGGCTCGTTTAACTGAGAGGGCTCTGGAGGTAATTTCATTATTTTACAGCCATAAGAGTGCACACACACACACACCCACACACACACCAAGGCCAAATATATTTCAACTAATACAGCTCAACCCTACCAACCATCCTAACATGGCCTGCAATCTATAGGGCAATGCTAACATCAGAACTAATTGGCAAGAAAAATCTGTGTGCGTGTCTGTGTGTGTGTATGAGTGAAAGGGGCTCAGTGTGCAGTATTGCGTTGATAATGCCGTCCTGCAGTAAATGAAATGTAGAGCAGTAGGTTGGGTTTAGGTAAGTGCATTGGAAGCAAATGAATTGGGTTAACTTTTCTTAGCTGAGTGCATTTTCACTTAGAATAATAGATGGAGTCTGTATGATTACCTGTCTCTCTCTCTCTCTTTACAACACACACACCACACACACGCACACACACACACACACACACACCTCCACACACACACACAACACACACAACACACACACACACACACACACACACCTCATTTCCTCTTCCTTTGTGTTTGGCTCTCTCTCACACATTTCTGCTCACAACTTGATCCATTATCACTTAAATTAAGAATAATCTATGTTGCTTTCCCCCACTCTTTCATAGATTATTTTGTATATGTTTATTCTTATTTATTTATTTGCTTATTTTTCCTCGACTCATTAGATTTTCCCATGTTCTCTCCTGTCTGCCATTCACTCCTTCCTTCTACTGTATTTGTAACTAATTTATTAGGTTACAAGGTAAAGGTAGATTATCTTTAGCATTATACAAAACAGGGTTGTTAAACAAGATTAGGCTGTAGTTCCCTTTTTGTCAGTTGCAAAAAACATTAAAACCATATACAGTAGATTGGCTGAATAAACAATAAGTCACAGAAACAAATGAAACAAACTGTTTTGCATGGTGGATTGATGAGGATGAATTAAACAGTAACAGACAAAATGAAGTATGCGCGCACATCCATCCCAAAGAAGGGCAGGTGCTGAACCGAAAGTGAAATATTGAAATAAAATAGTGAAATAAGCAAATAAACTGCTTGCACACCACAGGGCTCCAATCCCTGCTTGTATAATCCATCAAAGTAGTGACGTTTCGAGCACTGCTCTGCATCAGATTGATCAGACTCACGCTTCATTAGAATTAAGTGGTTGAAGCAAGTAGAAGCTGGTCTTCAGTATGGTGGTATGGCTTTGGATACTTCTGTATCTCTTTCCAGATGACAGCAGGGTGAGGAGGCTATAGATAGGGTGGGTATTTATCAGTGATGCTCGATAGATGGGTACCAATGATGTTTTGGGCAGTTTCACCTGCTGTTCTCCGAGTCCTCCTGTCTTGGGCTGTGCACATCCCATGCCAGTGTTGCGGAAATTTTTCCCCGGTCTGCCTATGGAGAGTCAAAAAACAAGACTGGCAAGGTTGCATGCACCAAAATGTTTATTCTCTATAGAGAGGAGACACAATACACAGAACCGCACGGCAGAAAGCAGTTTGGAGTTGTGCTCCCAGATTGAATGCTTTCACCCAGTTTTATACCTTACATGTCTCTGGCCGTTGGTTGAACCTTATAGAACTTGTTTAACAGATGTAACAAGGAAAACAACAGTTGGTACAATAAACCCAGTGGTTACCCATCTTAGGATTTTTTACAGCCTCCTGTCAATTGCTATCTATCCAGGGGGTGCAGGATCGGCCGGGCTACAACAGGATGACCCACCAGGTCATCCTTTGGCCAATCCAGCAGTAAAACACATACAAGCATGTAAAATTTCCACTACAACTCCCCCCTTTTTATCATTTATGATAACTGTTTAACAAAAAACAAAAACAAATGCTTACTGCTTCAAGTCTACATCATATAGCTTTCACAGGGGATAAGACAACATAAAATAATTAGCATAATGGATATCAAACTTTCAACTGGTTATTATTATCAGTAACACTACTATGCTTAATTATTTTGTCTTCTTTCCCATCATGTGTTCTTATAGATGATTCACTGTAGATTTGTTCTCTCGATGTTCCTTGTCAGATCCTCCACCCTGCCTCGCTGAGTGTGTTAGCGAGAGATCTTGTAAGATGTTTAGTCTTGATCAGCGTTATTTGCTGGCTCCTTCCTGCAGTAGCTGGCGTTTATCCACGTCACTCTTTCCGCTCACTGCAGTGCGGGTTATCAGGAGGACTTGGTATGGTCCTAGCCACTTCTTCTTCTGGTTCCACCTTCTTGTTCAGGTCCTTTATCATCACCCAGTCGCCTGGCTGGATTGAATGGAGTGTGCTGGCCGCTAGATCTGGCAGAGCAGCTTTCACCTGTGAGTGAATATCTTACAATAAAGAGGACATGTGAAAACAATATTGAACCATGGCTGAGTCTATAACTGCTGCTGGTGGAGAGGATCTCCTCCGCTGGTCCTCCACGTTGGTCCAACCTAGATGTCAACTTAACATAATAGGAAACAATGCTTTAGGGAGGCAAGGCTTGTCATCTGGTCCACACCACACATCATCAATCTTCAGATGGAACATTTCTTCAGAGGAGATATGTTAGTAGTGGTAGTAAGTATATGAAAATGTTTAGACATGCTGTAGATTTAGCTGCTTAATCTGCTCTGGCATTTCTGCAGTTCTCACCAGATTCCCTCATATTTCCCTTTGGCCCACAGTTCATCTGATACTTGGCCTAGTATAGGTGCACTTGTGTTTCTGCAGAAGACTAACAACATGGAAACATGCAGGTTAAGTTTTTTCCTTTTCTTTTTTTTTTTCTCATCATTCGACAAGATTGTTACGCTGCGCGTGCTGTGTACATCAGCAGAAAATGCTTTGTATATGAGTTTATGCATGCGCAGTATTGGACGCCTTCAGTCGAAGTGTTCTGTCCAGTCAGTCACTTGTCTGCATCCCAATAACGTCTGTCAGTAGTCAACAAGTCAAAGTCATCAGCTGATTTACCTTGGTACCAGTCAGTTTCATATAACATGTCACTACCCTCAGACATGTGTGAAATACTATGCAGGTCATATATGCACGTAACATCAAGAGCTGTCATGATTGTCTCTGCTTCTTCAATTAGAGTTCTGCTTGTCTCTGTGTGGTTCAAATGCCACTGATATGCAAACATCAATGGGAAATAATTAACATTCACCATTTGATTGACCATTGTTTCAGTTTTAACTATCTTTAGTCCCTCTATTGTTGACAAAATTTATATCCCCAGTGTTATCATTAAGTCTCTTCCCAGAAGATTAATTGGGCAATGGTCAGACAATAGGAACGCATGTTTAGTCTTAACATTATCAGTGTCTTTACAGGGAAGAGGAACAGTAAAATGTTCTTTTACTGCGGCACCTGATGCCCCTATGGAATACACATAGCTTACTCATTTTGGAGAGGGAGAGAGATCACGCGCTCTTATAACGGAGTTTGTTGCCCTTGAATCAACAAGAAATGTCAATTTCTTTTTCCTTACAGTTAACGTGTATTCTGGCAGTCTTTGATACGCCTCTGTGTGATAGAGAACATATGTGCCTTGATTTAGGTTCACTCTATTGTTATCAGTTATCAATGTGTGTGTGTTTTTGCAGTACCTCTGCCTCCTGGCACAGTGGTTTGCGGCTGGGGCCCTTCCCTCTCCTCCTCCCGCTCTCCCCGTCAGTCTAACCTGTGTTTCTAACAGTCCCTTGTCCAGTGTCCTTTCTTCCCACATGTGTAACACACATCATCCGCAGTGAATGATCTGCTTGGCTCTTTTTCACTTCTGCGCCCTTTTTTTTTTTTGCACCGGACTTCAGTAGCAGGAAGCTTCCCCGCTATCTTTCGCCAGTCCAGAGGTTTCATTTTAGTGATCAACAGTCTTTTCAGTTCGGACATCATTGGTCTGAATTCACAGCAAAAGTCCACAATCTGTTCTGCAAACTTAGTACCTGATGCTGCTGGCTCCAGGAGATGTTTGGCTGCTTCCATGACATCAGTGGTGGTCCAGGAGTGGAATACAAGCATCTTGCCCCTGTGGCCCTGCTACTTCAACCATGGGCATCATCAGGGCAGGCGGGTACGGGGTCTGCGACTCTGCTCTAGGCGTGCCATAACTTTGTCCTGTCCAAGTGTGTAGGTGTCAATAATGGATTAACCACTACTGGAACAGTCCTCAGTGTTTTCGGTCTCACGTCCAGTGACGGATCCCCTGCTGTGGCTCTTGCTGTGGGACCATCTGTTGCACTGGCGGCATGTGTCTGCTGGTGTTCTGCTGTAGCTGTTGAGCTTGCGGAGACATATGTACGGTGACGGTAGCGGAGCAGCTGAGTAGGAGTCGAGGTCCAGGTCAACCTTTACCAACTGTGGAAGAGATGATACAGTGCAGAGCACTGAGAGGCATTATCTGTTCCTTCATATCAGATTGATCTATACACACATTGGCATCAGTTTACTTGTCTTCTTTTCTGTCCCTACTTTCTGCTTCACTTTCTCACTTCCATTCACTTCACTTTCCTTCACTTTCACTGTCCATGTCCCTTAAAACTTTAACCAACCTTTTTCTCTTTTTTTTTATTCAATTGTTCTTCACGTGAGACTATTTGCTTTTAACCCAAAAGAACCCCCCTTTTGGAAACCCCATTTCTTCACACCACTGTCACATAAACTTGATTGTTTCTTTCCCATATTTATCATGCATACACTTCTCGTTTGGCGAAACAGACCCATATTCTTGGCTGCTGTTAGATCCCATCTCTACGTGAGCGTCCTCACGGATTACTACGCGTCACTTCTATGTAAAATCCGGTATTTTACACTGTCTCCCAGAGACAACAGGACTCTAACCTGTTATGGTGTTCCCAGAACACCCAGACCCCGTAGCTGGATCTATCCTAATACGGCCCCTCGCCTTAGAGGCACTAATGGAGGTCCCAGACCTTCCCCTGGTATTCCCAGAATACCCCAGCAGCGCCGCGGTCCACGAATATGACTGGAATCCTTGGACACTAACCGAACGAGAAGGCATGCAATGATAACCCCCCCTAATTTTGTTGTTTTGTTTTGTTTTTGTTTTTTTTTTTCTTTCACAAAATTGAGCGTTGTTCTTTGACTCACCCGACAACGTGGTCGTTGTTCGCTTTGATCTCAGCAGTGATGGTCCTCCTCCTTAAGATCAGTCAGTTCTCACTGTCTCTGAATGTGATGAGGTTTGAGACTGAACTCTTTTTCTGGTTCAGGGTGATCAGCCTCTGACTGTCTTTAGGCAGTTGGACGAATCACTCGCGAGATCCCACTTCTGACACCAACTTGTTGCGGAAATTTTTCCCCGGTCTGCCTATGGAGAGTCAAAAAACAAGACTGGCAAGGTTGCATGCACCAAAATGTTTATTCTCTATAGAGAGGAGACACAATACACAGAACCGCACGGCAGAAAGCAGTTTGGAGTTGTGCTCCCAGATTGAATGCTTTCACCCAGTTTTATACCTTACATGTCTCTGGCCGTTGGTTGAACCTTATAGAACTTGTTTAACAGATGTAACAAGGAAAACAACAGTTGGTACAATAAACCCAGTGGTTACCCATCTTAGGATTTTTTACAGCCTCCTGTCAATTGCTATCTATCCAGGGGGTGCAGGATCGGCCGGGCTACAACAGGATGACCCACCAGGTCATCCTTTGGCCAATCCAGCAGTAAAACACATACAAGCATGTAAAATTTCCACTACACCAGTTTGTGATGTTTCCAGTCAGGATGCTTTTTATAATACAATACCACCTGTACATTGATTCAATTCAATTCAATTGTATTTGTATAACACCATATCATAACAAAGTTATCTCAGGACACAAAGACAACAGAGTGGAGGCGCTGCTGGGTCTTTCTGTTGGTCACAATACAGGTGCTCTTTGGATACTTCAGGTATTTTGCACTTATTCCTCAGGTGAAGGGCTCATTGCATGGGTCAAACAGTCTTAGTAAAAAATCAAAAATGCAAGGCTCCTTCAAAAACAAACCAAGGCACACTGTAAAGTTTGTATAAAGTTAAAATGCCTTTATTTTACATGGCAAAATGAGTCAAAAAGTTTTTAAAAAATGACCAACGCGTATCGACCAACATAGGTCTTCATCAGGGTCAGACAGGAGTAACCAGTTATCTCAGGACACTTTTCAAGTAGAGCATGTCTAGATTGTACTCTTTATAAATCCAATTGTTTTCATGTCAGAAACCTCGAGCAGATCCAGGCTCTTTATTTAGGGTGGGTGCCATCCACCAGAACCAGAGGGTGAGAGGAGGAGGGTGTGGAGGGAGACAGAAGGAGGGGGAAACAGAAGGAAAAAAAAACATGTAGTGGCACAATGCAACTTTCACTTAAAGATTCAGTCAGTCATTCATTCGTTATTAATCACCACAGGGTTTTTAGTTTATTATCACTGTGATTTATGTGAAAGAGAGAGAGAATATTATAGGACAACAAAGAAAGGTATAACTTGTCTCTGAGAAAGATTCACTACAGATCACTTATGAGACAGTGGTACAGAATCAATTTATTATTCTAAGTGAAAATGCACTTGGCTAAGAGAAGTTAACCCAGTTCATTTGCTGCCAATGCACTTATCTAAACCCAGCCCACTGCTCTACATTTCATTTACTGCTAGATAGCATTATGAATGCAATACTGCACACACGAACGGACACACAGGTGGTCTCCCTCCCTCACCAACACACAGACTCACAGTCGCCCTTTATATGCACACCAACACACAG
Organism: Lutjanus argentimaculatus; assembly: GCA_034769285.1. Lineage (NCBI taxonomy): Eukaryota > Metazoa > Chordata > Actinopteri > Lutjaniformes > Lutjanidae > Lutjanus > Lutjanus argentimaculatus. The sequence goes on from JAWZSL010000002.1 coordinate 21,051,917, forward strand.
TGTCTCTGTCATGCTGTACAGACAATCGCGTGTCTAAAACCTTTGTGTGTGTATCTCCTTGTTTTCCCTTTCTCACACTAACTCACACATATACAGCTACTAATCTAACTTTGAAAGCAGCTTGTATGATATTCATAAAAGGTGCCCAGATTAAGAATGTTGTATATCTATTATAAAATATTATAAGTGCATACGGGGGACCTCATAGTAACAACACACAAATGGCCATGGCCCATTTGTCTGGACATTTTTTCTGACCTTCATAAGGCTGGCTTTAGTGGTGTGTTTTTTGTGTTTAAAAAAAAAAAAAAAAAATTACAAGTTCCTCAAAAAAATCGCAACACTATTCCCATCTTAAGCAGCTTGCATAACTACAACTGCCAAAGTAGTTCATATGTGTGTGTGTGAAGATGACCGTGTTTCAGCTTGAAACTGCTTTTGTCAGACGACATGTTATCTCAGAAATAATTGCAATGAACAGTATTATTGGCATTTTAAGACCGTTTCATACAGCTAATAAAATGATAACATAATAGTCTAATAATGAAAGCACACCTTTTCAAAGAGCATTGATTTTTTTTTATTCTTGAGAATATTCAGACCTTGGAATTGTAATGTGGAAAAAAAAATAAATAAATAAACATGCAAGCAAAGCAGTAAATAAAATGTAGTCTCAGGCTCTGTTAACAAAAATAGCGTTTTAATAAATTTACACATGTAAACAAACACGCATGTAAACACAGTCAGCAATATTGAGATCATGTCCATATATTGTACAATAAGTCAAAAAGGTAATTATTGAGAAAGGCCTAACCATATCTGTACAATACCTGTAAAATGTTTTGTTGTTCTGTAAGAATTAAATATTGATTTGTTCACAAATGTGCCATTCTCAGAGCCAGAAGGGATGTCCGCTCCAGAGGTGGTTCCAGTTAACAGCAGCACAGTACGTGTGCTCTGGTTTCCTCCTCTACGGCCCAATGGAGCAGTTACTGGTTACTACATCTATGTTAATAACCATCTTCATGGCAGTGTGGACAACAGCTCAGGATCCTACCTGCTGGGAGACCTGCTGCCTTTTACTGTCTACAACGTACAGGTACACAAACTAACAGAAGATGACATGCACGCACAAACACACAAACATGTGCCTTATGTTTTTGTCTGCTGTGTGTGTGTTTGTGTATTTCAGGTGGAGGTGTGTACTGTGTATGCATGTGAGCGGAGTAATGTTACTCAGACAACTACTGTGGAGGACTTGCCTGCTGACCTGGCCACACCACAGGCACAAGTGATCAGTCCCAGGTAATACAGAGGTGTAAAGCAATAATTTTTTGCTCTGTTATTCTACAAGTGGCTTGCTTCTACTGGTTTATTAAAGGCTTCCAAGAGGATATAGAGACCATGTTAGCTTACCATAAAAAAGAAGCATGGAGAGCATGTAGAATAATATCTTACCAATGTAAAATACAAACAAACAAACAAAAAAAAATTACCTTAATATACCTGACCTTAATATAAGATGTCTGTGCTTATTACTTGTTTGTCGGTGTTTCTTAAAAGTCTTAGTCATGGAAGATCAGCCCAACAAGACTCTGAGCTGAGACTTCAAAACACCCATTACTTGTCCAAAATAAAATAATGTATAAATAACAAATGCAACTTAAATAATCAAATAATTTTGACATTGGTCTCAGAAAAAGTAAACAAATTATGTAAACAATATAATGGCAACAATTAGATTCTGTTGTCACTACTATTTTTCTAAATGAAAATATTTTATCTCAACCATTTTTAGAAAGTTTTGGAGTGTTGTTCCAGGTTCATGAAACTTTACGGCCTTTGATTTGAGCATTGTAGTCATTGTGGCAGCACAAAAGGTTGGTTTGCATGTTTCACACAAAATCAATACAGCTGGCGCAAACAGAGTAAACAGCAGAGCTATTTTTTGTCTTGTGAAGGCAACACAAGGTGTGCAACAGGATTGCATGAAAATTTGATTTTACTCAGGACTAGTAACCTAGATATCAATAGAGAATAACATTATACAGCTGTTGTTATTTTATCATTTTATTACACAATTTCAGTTGTAATTTAAGCCAAAGTCAGACTACGTGATTTTAGCCCTGATTTACCACTCACTCACAAATTCTGGATATGACCGACAAAATGAATAAAACATGAAGGTAAACTCATGTTTTATTTGCAGTCAGTTAAATTTAGTGACAAAAATTTCTGCTTCCCATATTTGACTTAAATTGCAATGTTGCAAATCTTACACTCACAGATGAATTGGTGATTTGTGGCTTTATTTTCTGTCTGGGAGACTGTAAGTTGTAACTCTGAGTGTTACTACACAGGTCTTCCCCCTGCCAAAGATGTCAGAGATAAAAAAGAGGAAAATCAATAGTGAGAAGTGTATAAAGATACACACACCCCAACACTGTAACTCAGCTTTGTCGGGCATTAACCATGCATGAATGCATGTGCGAGCCCGGGTATGACAAAGTTTTCATGTGTCTCCCAGTTGTGTGAACGGAGTATGAAGAAGAGCATACACCCCATGTGTCTCTCTGTCTCTGTCTGTCTGTCAGGATGGTGAGATTGGACTGGTCCCGTCCAGGCAGACCCAGTGGGATCATGCTGGGCTATGAGGTCTTAAGACGGACCCTGAGATCATGTGCCGTTGGGTCAACAGGGGTCTTGTCCCCTGCGGGGGAAGAGTCAGGAGTTGCAGGAGGTGTAAGGTTCAGATGTTCCTACCTGCAGTGTCCCGCCAGTCATGATGTGTGTGGGACGTCCTGCTTCCATCCTGACACTGAGGTGATTATGTTCTGGTCCTTTTGTGCTCAATTTATTTGTTCTGTATGAGTGTAAAGTATGGTGGGTGGTTTTCATTGTGCCAACTGAGTGGGGAGGGGACAAAAATGATTATGGATGTACTAAGAACGGTGTTTTTTTGGAGAGCTTGGAGAGTAATATTTCTCCTCTTCTCTGCTTTGCTATGTTTTCATCTTTCTTCTGCTATAATCCTCTCTCCCCTGCCCTTTTCACCTGAATCCAATAACCTCCTTCAACTAGAACTTAACGAGTAATCATTAAAACCTTCACTGTACAACGACAACAATGTGTAAAACAAGATAGAAGTCCAGGGTCTTTGCTTTGGCTGCTCATCTGAAGTGTAGAAAACATTGTTGCTGTGTACTCCCTCAGGATATTAGTCACCAGACCCACAGACAAATACACGCTCTCAGATTTCCTCTTCTGAGTGCACGCTATGTATGTGCGATGCACGCTCATCCTCTCAGTGATTAATTTCTCTAAACAGATTAACTTGTCATCTGCATTCACTTCCATCCTTGTGTCATTGAATGCCAGCCAAGTTGGCACAATGAAACCACCCGCCATACATTTACCCACACAACCGCACCCAATGGCACAAACAATAACAACAACAACATTTAAGCTCACATGTACAAATACACACACACTACTCTACTGAATACTGCAAGAGGTCATGCTTAGATGGACGCATGTAAACCCACTCTCATGTAACTTGAAAAAGACCAAAAGAGACAATTTTGGAGAAAAGAGAGATGAGAAATGATACGATATGCTCTGAGTTTAAATAAAAAGTCACAAAGAAATTCATTAGTGTTTGGCATCTGTAATACGGTATACAGCATATTGGCTCCTTATGTTATTGTTGACAAAACACACAGATGGTACTGTTAAATATTAGGGATTTTTGACTGGATTGGTTGGTTTGAATAAATTCATTTCTGCGCCCAGGAGAGAAATCAGGATTATCAAAACATGATTTATGAGTGTTGCTATACATCTATGAGTGTAGCTCATGGATATTTAATAGAAAACCTATATACAGCCTTGCCATTCAGTCTTGCTTCTAATTTTACCCAGTGAGCACTCTTGCAGCGAAAAATTCCCCTATGGCCCAAAAAGAATTTTCTCTATAAGCCAACATTATAAAAGACATCCCTAAAACTGTTGACAGGACACCTCAAACTCCAAACAAGGTCATTTAGGACTCTTTATATTATGAAAATTTTTGATCCATGGAGGTTTTATATTTGTAAAACTTAGTATAGTGATGATATAGTATGTGTGTGTGTGTTTTTTTAAGATAGTCTGTCATATGTGTGTGCAACTGTATGTCACCCAGGTTTGCTGCAGTGGAGTATTGTACACAAAGAAACCACATCATCATTGCTGTGAGGGCAGTTACCTGAGTCTGAGTAATTCCTCCAATCCGGTGTGCTGCAATAGCAAACTGCTCCCAGCGCTCCCTGATCACCAGTGCTGTGGAGGGTACTATGTTCATGTAAAAACCAGTGAGTATCATATCGCTTCGTATGTTTACACTTACATGGGATTCGCTCTTTTCGACTTGACTGGAGTCTGCCCTTTCCCATGTTGCTCAAGTATTTCCTTCATCTGTCCTTGTCTTTGTAGATGAGAACTGCTGTCCGGACCACTCACGGGGCCGGGTCTCAGTGGGGCTGGGTGACAGCTGCTGTGGGGGGGTTCCTTACTCCATGAGTGGTGGCCAGCTCTGCTGTAGTGGGAGCCTCCATGATGGCTATGGGGTCCAATGCTGTGGGGCCCAGATTGTAGATGATACACTAGTGTGCTGCGGTGATACTGAGAAGGGGAAAGGGTACACATATGTCCCAGGTGAGTGACGGAAACCCACAGATACATACATAAACTAACATCCAAATGTTGGTAGAATATTTTGATATTTCAATAAGACAGACAGAATGAAAAACTTACGTGCTGAATTAAAAGGATAGTTTGAATTATTTGATGTGGGGCTGTATATGATACTTATGGATAGTCAGTGTATTACCTATAGTAGATGGCCATCAGCATGCCCCCACTTTGGAGAAGCAAAGAGGAGTACCAGCACGGAAGCTAAGCAATATACTGCTGTGGACAGGGTCAGCAGCGAAAAGGCTGTCTGATAAAGGTTAATTAGTTAAAATATCAAACAAACAATCCAACCTATCCTATTAGTAACTAATCCTTTTAAGTTTTTGCCCAACAATGAAAGCAAACTCTGGGCTGAAGAGCTTTCTGGATAGAAAACAGTTTTGTCTTTAGAAAACCTTCATTGTAAACTCCATTGAAAAAAAAGGTAATTTGTTCAATAAACTACTTAGTCTGGCCCAAAAAGGAATTTGTTTCCTGGTGATGACTATGGAGGGAAAAGCTAGAAAATGACAGTTGAAGAGAGTGGAGTAAAAACAGTTGCAGTAGACACATGGTACAGGAACGTGGGGTCGTTTCCCTTTCTTCCCCTCCCGCAGTGTCCCAAAGCACCCGGATACCATGGCACAGATGGGACCGTGCATGTGTGTGTGTGTGCGGGTGTAGGTGTATGTGTGTGTCATTAGACATCTTTGTCATGGCAGATGATGATGAAACACACTCGGGATGGCACCGTTGAGGGCACTGCCAAGCACACAGCAGGACAAATACACACTCATTCTCTCTCCCTCACACAAACACACACACACACACACACACACACACACACACACACACACACCTTCACACATATAGACATATTACATGCACCCACACATACACACAAACACACACACAGAGTCAACAGGGTGCCCTCGGCAGGGTTCGCTTAGTGTTGAGTGCCAGAGACAGACACGTGGACTCTATTCATCACACATAAACAATGGCCCCATATGGACAGGCCTATAGCACTCCATTAGCCTACCCACAAACACACAGACACACACTGACACACACAAGTTCCCCACATAAAAAATATTTGCATGCTGACAAAAAAAGTTGCAGAAAAGCAAGATTTTCCTCCATTTTTTTTTATTTCATAGCTGTTATTTGTTACACTCCCTATTTTCTTGCCTTTTCATGCTTAGAAATTGTCACTAAGTTTAAAGAATTTTCACTCTTACATGTTGATGTCAAGTACAGATTAATTTCTGTTAGTTTGTTTTGATGTGTAATTTGACAATAGTTTACTCCATCACACCATTACTTGGTTCATCTCATCTTTTTCCTTTTCTCCTCCACTAAATCCCCTTTTCTCTTCCAACTGAGCAGGCTATATGGTCATCCTTCATCTGAGGTGGCCTCCCAAGGAGTGCATATGCTCCCCACCTCCTCTTCCTCTCCATCTCCTTCTTTTATTTATTTCACATCTCCTCTTCTCCTTTGTCATGCTCTTTGTTACTTTTCGTCAACTTGTTTTCCCCACCTCTTCTGCTTCTTCCTCTGGCCTCTTGCTCCTCCTCTCTCCTCCCACCACCCTTTCTTTCTCCTCTCCTCTTCACCCTACCCTTTCACCCTCCCTTCCTTTATGTGCCCCTTCCCATCCACTCATCCGTCATTAGCGTTAGCTTCCCCATTGAGAACATATGGTATGATGGATCGTAGGGCTAGCGGCGCTAGCAAGGCTAAGGGCCATTTGCCGGGTGCACTGCGCTGTCGGGGAGCCCTGGGGCCAGCTATGCAACCTCGACCCCACACGTCTGTTTCAAGACACTCACATTCACACACACAACATGCACACAGCAACACCTATTATAGGATAGGCTACTTAACCTTGGCACCACTCAGTCTCATTGCTGCCTCTCACCATGTCCAGGGTTTTGTATTTTTAATGTTACATAAAGTGAGAGACAGATATGTGAAAGAAAGAAAGGGAAGAAGAAAATGCAAACAAGAGAAGACTACATATGATATGCAATTCTATTATACCTTCAAATTAGCTGCATCATAAAAATTCATGCAAAATATAACAGAAAAGGAAAAGTGAGAGACAGACAAGACTACAAAATAAGGTGCAGTTTTTTTACAAATAACAGAATACATTTGGTTAGGTGTTTACATGTAACAAAAAAAGCTAAATTAAAATGAAGAAAGAAAGACAGCAAGAAAGAAAGAACATTGTAAAATAAGCACCAAATGGAAAAACTGAAAAAACAGAAAGAGGGGGAAAGTGAGTGAGAGAAAAAAACAGGAGAGAACAGAAGAGTGGTGAAGAGCTAGATGGAGCAGATTAAAGGAGGAGTGAAGGGTATCCCATTGTGCCCAGCTGATAGACTAGGTTAGGCTGATGTGATTATGGGGTCCCTGAAGTGCGATCTATCACACATTACCGTCCACACTGTCAACAACCATACACACACACTGCAGGGGAACAGCAATGCCAGGAGACAGCCGTCTGGCAACAGATACACGTACCGGCTTGCATGCACATGTGCACACGTAGATAGACACACGCACATCCACACAGAAACATAACCACACACACTCACAAGACAACATGCATGTGTATACACACATAAATGCACATGCACACTGGTCCAAAAATATGCAACACACAGTGGCATGAGCACTCACACACACGTATGTGTGTGCTCAGTGCTGGACAGTTTGAAACAGAAAAGCTGTTTTTTTCAGGTAAAATAGAATCAGGGTCAAAAATATTAGCTAACCCAACCTGTCTCAAGGAAACACAAGAAATAAATACACAGCTGAAATACACAGTGGTCACTGTTGTCTTCTAAATGTTTCTTTTGCTTTAACTTCATTCAGAGACATGAGCAAATCAGCTGTCATTTTCTCACTCTATATAGCTTTAGGTTGGCATCATTCCTGCCCACCCAACACCCACCCATCTCTGTTCCTACTGAACCTGCACTCTGGCATATTTTAACTTTCAAGTGTATTTGTGATTACTTGATGGAGACTTTTCTTTTTTTCTTGTTTATTTGTTTCTTGGGTTGTTAGTGTCAGTCAGTTATGAGAGACAAAGCACAGATTCTCCTCATAGTGCAAATGTGTACCAGAATTTTATGAATAGTCTATTGTTTAGCTGTAGAAACCTTGTTATTTCTAAGGCTGCCATTGTGAGCTTTTTAAGTTTATGTTTGCATTTAAAGTTGCTGAAAGTTGGATTTGTTATTTCTGGCTCAGGCACCCCCGAGTGTTAGCATCAAAAAAGATATTGTAGTAGAAGATAGCCACGTACACAGCTTCTCTAGCAGAAATCTAGCTTTGTTAATTAGATTGCTCTAATCTTTTATCCTGTTTATAGAAATTGGTCTCTCATTTAGAGGACTCAGTTATTCCTCTCAAGCGCAGCTAACAGAACAGACATTAATTTTGGTAATAAGTAGCGCTATCTACACCAGCCATGTAATGACTTACTCCTAACATGCTTTAGGCACATAGGTGCTCTTTTTAAGTGTCAAGTCTACTTTATCCGACTTATGAGCCTAACTACTGTACATCAATTGTGTATAGGTTCCTACCTAAATGTGTTTCTATTAGAGATGTTAATCTACCAGAAATCTCATTATTGAAACCAATACCAGTGAAACTCCACGATTTTTGATACCCAATTAAATACCACAGTAAAAAAAAACCAACATGATTGCAAATGTCAGGTAACATAGTTGGCTACACAGCAATATCAGCTGTCTCAAACAAAAATAAGGGTAACATGTATTTCAGGATAAGGATAACTCTTTGGATATGTTGTTAATGTAACGTTAACATGAATTGAAACTCACTCACCATCTAGATGTTTGTCTTTGAGGTGCATCACTAAGTTGGAAATATTTGCTCCTTTCATCTGAAACGTTCGATCACACCATTTGCATACTGATTTTACAAATTTATTGTTAGTCCCTTACTGTTTTTCTGTTGGACGAGTCGAGGTGGAGCTGTCACTGCAAATGCACTCACCATCTTCAAAGAATTATGTTTATTTATATTTATTATACTGTGGGTTCCCCATTAGAAGCACATGGGTGTGCCTCTAGTAGAATGTTGTTCTTTCTCTTCCTCTGGCATTCAGCGCAGACTAGACATGTGGGCATATCTACCTCTATCGTAACCCCTAACTCTAGTGCCTACAGAAACTATGGTACTGTAGAGAAACAAGTGCATGAACTTGCTACCAAAGCATCTGTTCTTGTGACTTCCCTAGTTTCTATTCAAACTTACCTGGTGGTAACATTAATATACCACCTTAAATGGCAGGCCTAGCTTCTTTGCTGGCCAGTTTTAGTCTTTGGAGTATTATAGAGATGGTCTATAATCCTTTCCTAAGCATTCCCTAGTTGTTATACAATAACACAAAGTCTCCATGCTAAATCCCTTCCTTCCAAATCTGCCAGTTTGTTTAAACAGCTTTCATTTCACTTTCGAGTAGATTAAATACTGTTTGTTTTTGGACAAGACTGCCTCAGTTTTCTTGCAGCATTTCCTCCTGTGTTGCAGGTTCAAGACCAACTTTTAAGCTCTTCATTTGCTCCTCTTTTCTTCTCTCTCTGAGTTTGTATGTAAGATGTTTAGCTAAGACTTAGGTGAGATTAGATGGTGTTTAAAGGAACGTGTGTGGTGTCTTTGGCCTCCCGTTGCTCCCTAACTCTCCCTAAGTCCCCTGCCTCACTGTGCGCGCTCCACTAATCATTTCCCCTTCACACTTTCCTTTATAGTGTACAGTTCTTTAACTCTTCCATCTGCCCTTCAACCCCGCCTTCCCCATCTCTCACCGTGGGTGCTACCATAAATGCCCTCCCCACCTCACTTTTTCTTAAAGTAAGTGAATCTTAAAAATGTATGCGTTTCTTTAACTCCTTCCCCTACTCCCTCCCTCTGTCCCAGCCCAGCAGGCCCCATCCAAACGTTCAAGGACAAATCTGAATATCCCTTTTCACCGTTTAAGTGTTAAAAGCCTGGCGGTGCCGGGGTGTTATCTTAACGCGCCTTGCCGTGCCATCATCAGAGCGCGTGATGAAAATGGCTGTGATGATGCTAAAAGAAAAAAAGAGGAGGGGGAGAAAAAGTAATAATCAAATATGTTTTTCAAGGGCACAGTGACCATTTGCTGGAGGGAAATTATCCCAGTAGTTAAGCTAGCTCACTCCGAGTCTGGCGGAGTTGTGAGAGTGGATGCGATTGTGTGTGTTAAGTGTGTGCAAGCGTGCAAGGTTTATTACTTCAACTTGGTGCAAGTATGCATCACCTTCTGCGTCTTCTGTTTCTGTATATGCATCTGAATGTGTTTGCATTTTTACATGTTTCTTTATGCAGAGAGACGCACATCACTCATATGTTCTTTCATTGTTTCTGCCAAAAGATTTTCATCAGTTTCTGAGTGTGTATGTCTCTCCGTTTGTGTGGGGTGTGAGTGTGTAGTGTGTCATGTGTGTGGTGTGTGTGTGTGTGTGTGTGTGTGTGTGTGTGTGTGTGTGTGTTTATCATTGCCAAAAGCTCCTCATCAATGATGGGTAGCAAATGGCCAACAGTAGTGCATTCCAAACAGCAGCGTCTGGCTGCTTTAGAAGATCGAGTGCTCTCTGAACACAGGAAGACATTTCTCTCTCTGTTAATGTATTTATGATGATGGCTTTTCTATTAGGTTTACTTTAATGACTGGCAAGAATAAAACCAGAGGCTGTCAGGAGCACAAGCGATGAGGACAGTCTGCTCTATGTGTGTGTGCCTGTGTGTGTGTGTGTGCATATCACATTTTATTTTCCTTTGTGTTACTCTTGATGTTGTTACTGTAACATATTGTGGATTTGCAAAAAGTAAGTATTAATATACAATATGAACCTAATATACAATATACAGTACATAACTTCCAGGTATAGGAAGAACACACACACAGTCCTAAAAATTTCAGCAAGTGATTACAGAATATAATTGCAAATAATACCTGGATGGAATATTTCAGCTACATACCTCTGCATAAATGATGCAAATGTTATCCCTACACTACTGTGGTCAGTTACCCTTTATTCAGGGGCACGTTATGCCTCTATTAAGGTTATATAACAAAGCTGTACATTTTTGTATTTAAAATTGTTTCAGAAACACTAAACAATCTTATTGGGCCAGATATGTGGGGATGCATTCCCAGCACTTTGCAGTTTGCATGCAGATTACTTGCATGCACAATGACAAAAAGTGGTGCTGAAATAAGCAAAGAGTAGCTTTCCAAACTTTGTAGGGTGTCGTGATGCATGTGAAATTCACACTATTTTTTGCAGTGAAACAAAGTTATACAAAAATTTAAACAAACTATTGAAAGTGATGTGTCTCAGTGATTTGGAGAAATGTTCCTTTCTGTCAATTTGTTGATGAAACAAAGACTGAGTAATCTGCTGCCACTTTCCGTCATGCAGAGCCTCATATTGCCTCATGTTTTCCAATAAAAATTGCACTTGAGCTTAAAAGTTATTTATTCTGCCAAATTCACTGAGCATTGCCATCACCCTGAGTTAAAGGAAGTTTTCCCCAATGAGATGCACCCAAAGCATGGAAGCAATTATACAGTCATATAGGAGCTTGAGAACCTCTACTTGCTGACCAGCCGTCTTTTGAGCATCCTGGTGGCACCTGTCATTTTTCCAGCCCTAAGCCCCACATCTGTATGATGCAAGACTCGATGGCTGCATTCCCATGGAAACAGCTCTCACATGAGTCAGCCCTCCTCCAGAGCTGTAATGGGAAACGTTAATTCTGACGCTCCGAGTTAATAGTTTGAGTCAAGCATACAGTAGAGGCTCTGTTAAGTGTTTCTCCATTGGAGCTTTCATCATATGTCATTAAGAGAAGTGGGCGTGGTTTCTTCTTAACTGGATTGGAAAAACAACAGACTCATCTTGGTGCTACATAAGACCTCTACCACACCCCTAACTCACCAACTCCAGATCACATAGATGACACTAATGGTTTACCTGCAGGAGGTGGGCAAGGGGTCATTGCTTTGTCAGCTACGATGTCTCAGGTAGGGTTGAAGGTAGAAGTGGTGGAAGCTGAATGCGTTCAGATTGGATAGTTGGAAACGTGTGAGGTGAATGCATCTGCTCTGGAGTCTCCATTTCAGTCTGCTGTGAAACATAAGAACATATAGTTGTCATTTTTATAATGTTACATCTTTGTAATGAATAAACATGTTAATGTGTCTGTAATTGACAAAAACCTCTCTATATCATCATCTTTTCCATGTAGCTCAAACAGCACATGTGATGGATACTTAGTAAGTGTACAAACAAACATTTTGTACCCACTGATTTCAATTTTCAAAACACAGTATGTTACTTTCTTTATTTTTTGTATATTTCACTAATCTCATCTTTTATTTTTTTGTTTTTTTTATATTTGATCACTTTGTCAAACTCTTTTAGTTTGTAATTTCTTTATCACCTCCTCTTTCTTCAATCTCAGTCCCTCTTCTCTCTCATGTCTGTCTCTGTCCCTCTCGCACTGACACTTTAAACACACACATGAACAGCTGCTTGCTGTGTCTCAGTTTTAGTTAATCCCTGTAGAGTGGTGAAAATATAACTGCCACCAAAGCATTTACCTATGCTCAGCACACACATATAGGCATACACAAACACAACTCAAAACACACGCAAAGATGAACGTACACACAAAGTCACACACATGCCCAGCTGGTAATGTTGTTGAGATAAAAAAAAGACATCAGAAAGACAAGAGGACAACCAGTCAGCTGGGAAAAGAGTAGGTGTGTATATGTGTGTCTATGTGTGTGCTTGCTGGCCAAACATCCACATGTGTGTGTCCACAGGGGAACACTGCGCACTGTGTGAGAAAGTCAATCCACTGTGATTTCATCTCTCGACATGACATATAGTCTGGCCCCTCTGGAGCACAAAGTGCGCGCGTGCACACACACACACACACACCTTCCTGCAATGAGTTTGTGTGTGTGTGTGTGTGTGTGCGTGCGTGTGTGCGTGCGTGCGTGCGTGCGTGCGTGCGTGCGTGCGTGTGTGATTTTTGAGGATGGCACCATTCATTCATTCAGTGAGAGTTTGATGAGAGCTGATGTTGTTTTTTAACGCATAATAACAAACAAGTTTGATAAGGATCATTAAAGGACCAGTGTGTAGGATTTAGTGGCATCTAGTGGTTAGTTTCCAGATTAAAAACATGCCATACTGCCTCACTCTCCCCTTCCAAGTGTGAGAACCTACAGTGGCTGTGAAACCCACAAAAAAACACGAAAGGCCACATCTAGAGCCAGTGTTTGGTTTGTCCATTCTGGGCTACTGTAGAAACATGGCAGTGCAGCATGGAGGCCTCCATGGAAGAGGACCTGCTCTGTAGATATAAACAGCTCATTCTAAGGTAACAAAAGCACAGTGAGTCTTATTTTCAGATGATTGTACAATAATGAAATTATGAATATTATATTCAGTGTCTGTCATATTTTGCCAATACAATCCCATAACTCTTACACACTATGGACAAAATCAAATATCACCATATTTTGACCAAATACCTTAATATCAATATTTACTGATATTGCAATAATATTGTAGGTATGATTATAGGTACTTTCACAAAATAAACACAAGGAGATTTTTGATAAATAATCCTACAATGAGTAATGTGGACATAGAGACTAAGTGGGTAAAGACAAATAATAGAACAGCTAGAACAGTCTGGTAAGTTCAAAAAAATCATTCTACTGTAATGCATGCTCTAAACCCAGGAAAAGAAAACACTTACGCCATGTCATGATTTAACAATATCCAAATCTAAGAGGATATCTTGTCTCATATCAAGATATTGATATATATTGATATATTTTCCAGTTCTAATCTGTATGAATATATCCTTTATTTGCAAGTACTTTTTTGCTTGTTCATGAAATACAAGCCACAAGAAAGCTTTCTCCAATCACTATTCAGATTTACCACAAATCAAAAACACATTTTCAAATATATTTGATGCTTCTATTCTGCAAAATCTTGTAACTTATGGCCGACACATGCGCATATATTATAGCATCGTTTTCTAAGTACATCAGTTTTTATGTGCTTGATCCCTTCTTTGTGTGTTAATGTGTGTGTGCACGCGCAGATGTGTGCCACAAGTCTGTGTCTATGAAAGCTGATTCTGTGCGTGTTTGTGTGTGTGTATGCTGGTGTGCATGCACACAATCTGTGTATGTGTGCACTTGTGCTGCACTTTGTGCCAAACCCCTTGTAATATATTCAGGTATTTAAAAGTGTTTGGTTTGTTTAAAGTTGTGGAGGGGTTTTGGTCTCCTAGAGAGCTCGGATAACCCTAATCCACAACACACATTTTTATCAGTAGTTCATTGGCAGGGCTAAATATTGACTTATCATTAAGTGGAATGACTGAAACCCTAATAATAATTCACTTTGTCTAAGCACCTTGTGTTGACGCAGCGCTCCCGACGCTATTAACGAATGTATGCAAATCCAACGTAAATCTGAAGATTAGAGCTGAAGCATTCTGCAATGCAAGAGAGAAAACAAGAGGTGTGTGATAAAATGTTGTCAACACATACACGCACATGCATACGCATGCACAAACACACACACACACATGCACACACACACACACACACACACACCACACACACAGATGATAGAGAAAACAGGAGGTGTGTGTTTCAAAACACAAATGTACAAGCATGTCACACACACCCATACACAGATAACGCTTACAAAGACAGGGATTGGATTTCTGCTGAATGGGTGATAATATAATAGTGAAGTTTAGCAGCTGAACAGTAAACAAACGATACAGAGAGAGAGAGAGAGATGGAGAGAGCAACAGTGGAAGGAAGAGAGGCAGGTGGAAACAAGAGGAAGACATAAAGATGATGAGGAGAAAAGAGGATGAGAGAGGAAACAGAAGAGTCATGATCGAGAGAAATGTAAGAGAGATGAAGAGCGTGATAGGAAAAGCATCAAGGACAGAGAAAAAAATAAGAAGGTAGGACATGGATAAAAAGCTTGATAATAGGGCTACACAATATTTTTAAAAGAAATATGGTGATTATTTTCACAGATATTGCAATTGCGATATGATTCCAGAATAGTGTGAACGATAATTTTTACATCACAATTTTCATTTTCTCTGAAACAAAATCAGATTAAAATCATGATGATGTGACATTTGTTGGAGTCTGTACCAAACCAACAAGATTTCTTGCATCTGGAGAACAAGACTTGTAGGCCAGGGCATCCAACAGCACCACAGTACTTCATTAACACACGTTTTGCCTTTCAGTAATATTTTGATTAATTGTGCAGCTCTGGCAGGTAGAGAATACAAAGATAGCTGTGGAGACGGGCCCACCATTAGGAGAGGGTCTCTGGTTGGCTTTTTAATGGGATCAAGTACAACAGTTTACTTACTGACTTATATCACTGGCAATACAATTTCTATGTATTTGCATGATTAATGAATTTATTAATTAAAACACATTTCAGCTCAGTGTGGTCGAAACACTTGGTCAGTCAGATGTCCAGAACCAACATGTGCCACTAATGTAAACTGAACTTACTAGCTATATTGAAACACCAAAAAAGAAAAGCGTGGGTACAGACAGAACAAGAAAGGAGCAGAGAGGCAATTGCCAGATATCTGGCAGATATCTACAAGGTCCTTTCATATTTTGTTCATTTTGGAGGCCCCTGTGCACAAAATCAGTAGTGTTTCCACTATAATAACAACTAATTACAACGTCAAAATAATATTATCTAAATAAAAATCTCTTTTAACTGTCTAATGTACTATAGTACTTACTGTAACTTTGCTTGGGAAAAAACACAGGCTTGTGTCATCTGATTTTAATTTTAGTTAATGTTTACACTTCCACTTATCTAGATAAAAATACTGCTGAAGTAGTGTTGCTGCTGGAGTGGGTATGGACGAGGAGCCCAACTTTGAAAAATGTGTCCCCCATCCATAATTCCTAATGGCTGGCCCATGTAGAGATGGAGAGGTGTAAGTTGATATAGAAGTTTGAGATTCAGGAAAAAGAGAATGAGAGAAAGAGAAAGAGAACCCCTGAACTTCAGGTCACATGTGATAAAGTTGGTATTTCCTAGAGTCAAAAGAAGCATGATGGAGAATGGAGGTAGAGGTAGAGAGTTTGAACAGAGTCGTGTTGAATGATGAATGGACAGATAGTTGGACTGCTGGAGAGTAAATGGAGGGGAGGCAAATGAGTAAAAATCGTGAGTGGTGGAGGACTGGGTGTCCGGATGGAAGGGAGGAGTAGAGGTGAGGATGCCGAGAGGACGAGGGATGAGTGAAGAGAAGCTATTTTGGAAAAGTGTTGAGCTGTTTATTTGCGCGTCATTGAAGCTGAAGTAAGGCGCTGGGGGAATTGGCCACCAAGCCCCTGCTCTGCAACAGCTGCCGCTGCTAAGTGAGTTACTAGCCGTCAGACTGCCTTTATGTCACACAATCACACACACACGTACACATGCATTTTCCTGTCACATGTTGCCTGTGATGGATGCGGTGAGGATATAATGCACTGCAACAGCACAGGAGAAAATATGTGTCATCCTCCACTTTTAGCCTTTAAGTGAAATGATTGCTTAAATTAACAGCATTTCATGCGTGCAAAGAGTGAGCGCTGATTAGGTTGTTAAACAATAAGTTATTTATCACTCCACAACTAGCTGCAGCCCATTAAAGGGCGAGGCCGTGATACAAAGCAATGACTTAGTGTTTAATGTCTGCTGTCAAATAAAATGGGCAACACAGCTGGGGGTAGATAGTGCCACAGATCAGCATGTCATCAACTGTTAGGATAAATTTGCTAAATAGCTCATGAAAGTTAGATTATTTTAACTCTAAACTAAATAATCACAGAAGATGTAGGGGTTCTTACAATATGTCAGTCTGATTCCAAATGAGAGGCTTTTACTTGTGGACTCTCATTAAAATACAATTTGTCCTTTTTCCATCAGCACAGTTATGGTATTTTCGTCGAGCCGTGCCGTGCCGTGCCATGCTCATTTGTATTTCCAGTGCATCCTCACAGCAGGGGGTTACTTTGCTGACTCAGTGTTATAACAGGACAATATTATAGCCCTAATCCATTCCAAGGCCAAAGCTTGACAGTCCCTGCCCACAAGCTAAGACGTCAGAGTAACCAGATTGTCTCAACTTGTGTTATTAGGAGGGCACCTGGAGAGAAGGCACCATGTTTACTCTGTATCTGTTTTGTTTCACCCTCATGGCCATGACTAAACATAATCCAACACACATAAGCGTTAGTGTTTTCTGAATTTCTTTCCTATGTTGGGGTTGTATTTGTTTAACATAAGTACAAACACATTCATTTAGTTAGTATAGTTTTTGGAAATGTAGATGGGGCCACCCCAGTGGCTGAGTGGGTAATGGATCTCAACATCTTGGATATGAACATCGCCTTTGTTCCCTCACTACCTTTCATCTGTCAACTCTAATAACGGCTTAAGATGCCCACCTCCATCTCCCATTGGAATCATTGGGATCTATGAGTTTTTTCATTCTACTAGGGATGTAAAATTCTAGGCCAATACAGATATTTGAAAACAATTTGAAAAGAAAGAAAAACTTCATACGTCATACCAGAGTTGTGTCCACCTAGTGGCTTCTGCTTCTGATACAGCGGTGGGTATGATAGGTACTGTTGTCCTAGTCCAACCGATACAAGATTTAATGTGTGCAAAATTGATGCGACACAACAGATAAACATCGGCCACTGCCATCTGTGAATGTCATCTTACTTGCTAATTGGACAATTTCAGTCAACAAGGCAAATATCAATCAATACTAACATTTGATAATAGTGAAAGTATCAAAGCTATAAAAAATTATCTAACGACTCATTCAAGACCTCATTTGATTCAGTCTGTATTGTCCTGCCTGGAACCAGGCCAGCACTGTGTGGTTGTGTGTGGTGTGTTGGACTTTTTTCCCTTTTTGCCATGGTATCAAAAGAGGTATCAAGTAATTATTTTTTTATTAATAGTATTGTATCAAAGTTTAAAATTCTGGTATTGTGACAACTCTAAGTTAAAGATATAACCTTAGTCATTCAACTACATCAATAACCTAAGCCAAAGACTTGTTTAGCAGACAAAAGCTTTTCTAACCAGAATACAGATTCTGTAAACAAAAACATTATTTTCTCCTCCAAGAATGAGCCTTTCTACCTCAAATCTGCAGTCAGTAAAAAACAGTTCCAATTTGTCAATCATTCTCAAGTTCTTTGGATTTAAAATATGAAGCACCGGAGAGTGCAAAGAAACATGCTTGAAATTTGATATTCAGCTGCAAAACATTTACAGGGAAATGGAGTGATAGCATGTATTTTAAATGTCACCTTGCTGCTGAAGGTGAAGTGGTAGCAGAAAGACATCACCTATCACTGTCAGAGATGGCAGCTCTCAGAAAAACACACTTCGTCTCCCCTGCGCTCGTTCGATGGCATAGGTGAATATTACTGCTGTATGAAGAGATGAATACAGGAAAGGAAAAAAGGCATGCAGGGGAGGAGAAGAGGGAGGGAAGAGGAGAGGAGGATGTATATAGGAGTTGATAAGAGAAGATGCACACAAATATTCAGAGCAGCCTAAATACTGTTCATGTGCAGATAGAAAGAGGGATTGAAGAGAGGAGTAAAGTGCAGTTTGGGAAGTGAAGAGGAGAGACATGCACTTTTTTACAGTATGGAGAGAAGAAGAGCGTAAAAAGAAAAGAGGTGAAGGGTAGGAGGAGAGGTTATGGAGGGAGGAGGACAGGGGGAAAGACAGAAATGGTGGGGAGGTGTAATAGGAGGAAAAAGCAGAATAATAGGATGAGCATTGTTAGAGGATGACCTGCTTAAATATGGAGAAGCAGAGCAGGACAAGAAGAGGTGATGAGGAGAAGAACAGAAAGTCCAATGTTCTTTGTAATATAGACACATACAGTGATTTCAGACATCACTGATGAATGTAGAAATATAACCACAGCATGTAAATAACAGCGATGATGCCAGAGGCCCAGCGGAAGCTTGACCTTGTGAGCATTTGGTGTTGTGGTTTGACATTTATTGGTGGAGTTGTGTCCACAATAGCGATTCACAATGTTTCCTAAACAACTGTTGAACAATTCTCAGAGCATATTTTTCAACAGTATGGGTAGCACAAAATTTGCAGCAAAATTTGATTTCTAGAAGTTTAAAATAATAAAAGCTTAAAGTTAAAAAAATCATGAGAGGGGTGGACGTTTAGCTCAGTTGGTGAGCGTCCAACCCATGTATGGAGGCTGTTCGTCCTCTGCAGCGGCCGCTGGTTTGACTCCCACCTTCAGCCCTTTGCTGCATGTCGTCCCCTCTCTCTCTGCCCCCTTTCCTGTCCACTCTCTGGCTGTCCTATCAAATAAAGGCAAAAATGCCAAAAAAATAAAATAAAAAATAAAAATAAATCATGAGAGACTTAATCTGGTGTCATATCAAAAATTATAATAATATGATTTATGTCTTCTTGTCTGTAGGTTTTGTATGCTGTGGTCAGGAGTACATAAACTCTTCAACATCTCTTTGCTGTGTGGGCAATGACGGATATCCTTCAATGCACCCTGCTGGCAATGCCACAGTGACACTGCAGTGCTGCGGGTCAAAGGTCATACGTCAGGAAGAGGAATGCTGCAACGGGATCGGCTATGATCCCCAACGACATGTGTGTGCTGACCGACCCACTCCCGGCTTGTTAATACAGGTTTGCACCTGATGTGTACATCTGTATGTGTGTCTCTGTGTTTATGTCTATACACTCATAAATGAATGTCACTGTGTAGCATTCCAGGTGTGCCATATGTCTGACACATCCTCCCTGTGGTTTGAATGTCCACCAGAAGTGTTTCAAAAGCAGGGCATCTTCTAGTAGTCTGTTCAGCAAAACACATGAACTTTAATTAGCCTTATCTGTATATCCTGTGTTGTGCATGTAAATTCAAGAGAAGACCATAGAATTAATTTTCCTTCTTTACAGACTTCAGAGGAACACTGACATAAATTAACAAGAAAAACTAAATTCACCATATGCACAGAAAGACAAAGTCAATAACCGTTAATTTGGACCTGTGGAAATGACATTTATGTCACTTGCCAATAAATTGAGGCATTAAATTAACAGGTGACTTCAAAATTTCAGAAATGCAGGCTAATCTGGCAGAAAAAATATCTGGTGTTTACATGTCCAGTGGATATCGGTGGTTGGATAGAATTTTTTTCTCCCTCTCTCTTCTCTCCATCTCTCACACTAACAGTCACATCAGGAGTTGGGGACTGGGCCATCTTCCATTTATCAACTGGGGTCATGTGATGTTTGTGTGTTCCTAAGTCAGCATGAGACAGACACACACACACACACACACACCACACACACACACACAGGGACAAAGGGTAGGAATTCTCATTAGCTCTAATGATGTCATTAAGGACCATGCATACCACACACAAACACGTACATAGCTACATTCTGCATGTATATGAGAGACTAATAAGTTTTTAAACATTTTAAACCTTAAAGTATCCCTTTCTGTCTCTCTCTTGCTCTCTTACTGTTTAATCCTCCACCCCTTCTTTTCCTCTCCTCTGTCTCCATCTCTATCTGCTCTCCCTCCTTCCTCTGTGTAGCGCCAGTGTTTGCAGGGTGCTTTGTGTCCCATAGCTGCAGCATCTACAGCTTACTGTGGCGCCTGTGACCTCGATCCATCTATGACCGCCTGCACATGGGTCCTCTCTGCAACACACACCCTGACACACCCTCCACAACATACTCACCTTCCATCAACATCACACATGAAACTCTCACTGTGGGCCTGTCCACACATACCAACAGAAGTGATAACACTTTCAAAATGGCAGACACATACAGTTACACACACACTGAGAGCCTGCAATTCGGTGGAAGTCTGTGCCCGTCGCATGAGGAGGTAGTGTACAGTGGAGATGCCAACAGATACACCTATACAGGTAATTTGTGTGTGTGCGTGCGTGCGTGTGTGTATGTCCAGTGGAAAAACAGGCTGTAGTTTAGAAGAATTATTAAACTACTGCTGCTCCATAAAAATTTGCATAGTTTCTTTTTAGCATTTTTACAACTTATATTTGTTTTTGTGCTGAGTCTCTTTGGTAACAAGCTTTTCTAAACATTAGGAGACAACTACTGCATTTCATACAATTGTTTCACAATCTCTTTGAAAATTTATCTGTTTCATCATCTATCTTTAAAAGAACATTTTTCGTATTCCTTGATGTCTCCTGTACCTCTTAAAATCTGACTAGTTGCTGTTTGATCAACCCTTTTCAATCACTGCTCTTCACTGTACTCTGCTTCAAACATGTAGGCCTATTAGCATTGGAAACTTAAGTTTTAGTTGCTTGTGTGTCAGTTGGTGGTCTGAGCATCTAGATTAAACACCTGTTTCTTTCCTGGGAATGAGGAATTGTAGTTGAGCCACATTACCTGAGTGACATTTCATAAGAAGTTTTTTTAGACCTTACTTTTCCATGCTGTTGTAGTTAGAATATGGTGACAAATTGAATGCCTAGAGTCAGTAGCATTACCCTTTAGGTCAATAAAGGTTTACTTTACTTTGAAGAGGCCCTTCACTTAAAAATGTATTGTTTTCCCCCTAAAATGTCTGACCTTGACTGTACTGACTTGTATCTGTGCAAGGATTGTCACTAGAGAGGTGTTACCATCTACTGAAGGGAGAGATGTCTGTGCACTTTCCTAAAATCTGAGATTCAAACATATCAAATGTGAAAGCCAATGGTGCAAATGTAGGCAAAAAGAACTGAAATCTGGAGCAGTGTTTAGCACTTTTGCCTCATGGCAAGAAGGTCCGATTCAGGTAGTACCTTATGTGTGGAGTTTACATGTTTTCCACGTGCTTGCGTGAATTTCCTTTGGGTGCTCTGGTTTCCCCCACCATCACAAACATGTATACTCAGTCAATCTCAAGTCAGTACCCCCGACCAACTTCAGTTAGTCACCAGATGCTGTACAACAGCCGCCCACAGCCCCTAATTCTGGGATGGGCTAAATGCAGAGCCCAAATCTCACTGTACACAGTACTGTTGTATTTAATTGCATATGTAACAATTAAGTTGACCCTTACCCTTACTTGTCAGTACAGAGAGCGAGATTTAGCAAATCTAATCTGATAAGACATACAAAATAATTACATATGTTTGTGTATATATATATATATATATATATATATATATACACATACATAGACATATATACGTATATATACATATATACACACACACATATAGCCTATATATATATATATATATATATATATATATATATATATATACATACATATACACACTGTTTACAAGCTAACAAAAACAAAAACAAATAAAAGAAGCTAACTACATTTACCATTCTGATACATTTGCTAGTTACCAATTTTGGTGCACAATAGCCTCCTTGTCTGAGTCTCGGTCTGACTGGGGCTTAAACTTGTTTGGCTAAATGTTTCTGATGTTTGCTAGCTTTCTTCACATGTGCTGCTCTCCTACTTGTCAACCCAACCCAAGCAGCAGCAGTGGGCATAACTTTTTGGCAGCAAAATATTAATCATGGCAGAATATTTTCAAATGTCTTGAAGGGAATTTTACATAGATTTTAATATCATAATCTTTTCCCTGGTGTCAGCATGCCTCTGTATGTGTAATGTATTTGGGTTCTAAACATTTTGGCCTTTCATAATGTATTTGCATTCTTGCTTCTGACCTATGACTTTGCTGGAAATTAGGACTCTCCCCTCAGTCCTCCAAGCCACTATGAAGAATAACTAATGCAGAATACAGCCATCTGTGAAACATGCCGCTCATAGGCCTGCAGAAAGCAATTCTGCATTTACTCTAAATGTGTCAGCCGCTGCAATCAACGGACTTCAGAGACAGATGCCCTTCCCCACTCTCACACACACACCAAGGCAGCTGTTGTCGGTGCACGTTGATAGCTGTAACGTGGTATCGCTCTCGGTGCTGTACACTTGTGTGTCATTAAAACTTAGAGATGGGCGTTTAAATGCCATTTCAACATTCTCTACTATTTATCAGGCCAAAGGGAGTTGGAGTGTATGTGTGTGTGTTGGTGTTTGTGGGCGTGTGTGTCACGATTTTCAGTCTGTCTACACATTATTTATCTGGGTAGTTACGTCTGTTTAATCAAGACTAATTGTGGTTGTGGATGTTATGTGTGTGTGGGAGGTTGTGCACTAATAATTACATGTGTTTTGCGTGTGTTAGTGTTAGCAGTTAGTTGCTATGTAAGTGTGCCTCTGTAGTGAATGTAGTGCTGTGTATGTGATTCTTTTACTTTGTGTGTGTGCGTATGTGTGTGTGTGTGTGTGCGTGTGTGTGTGTTGCATGGGGCGGTTAGGATAAGAGTTTCTAGGCAATGCTGTGACACCATCTGGGCAGAGGCACATAAAGCTGTCGCCACCCACCATACACCAGATGTTTCTCATGCACACATACACACACACAGTCACACACATACGGTATCATGCTATACTTCTCTGGGAAAAATGTAGGGTAGATCACACACAGATAGCTCCACATGTGCAGTGTGTGCTATAAATATATACTGTATTGTCCACACCCAATTGATATCTATACTTGTTGGAATTAGTTCTTAATCAAACAGACAAACTCAGTCTTTAGCCATGTGTGTATGCACACACATTCAGTGTTTTATTCACATGTGTGTGTCACTGTGTGTATTTTGCTGGCTCAGTTATCACAGTTGTAAAGACAAGAGTCCCAGACTGGTGGTTAAAACGTGGTTTCATTTACAGCAGCAGTCCCTTAACACTCCTAAAAATAATGCACAAGTGTGTGAGAGTGTGTGCAAGTGCATCTGTATGTATATATGCTCGTGTATGTATACCTCACCAGAAGCGTTGTCACAACCTGACTCCCAGAATGCTTCTGTTTACTGTGCTCTGCTGTTTACTACTATGCGCAAGTGATGGTGCATATATTTGTTCTACTGTATGTTCATATAATGTGTGCTTACATTGGCAATACAACTGCAAGAACACACATTTTTATTTTAGATGAACATATCTGCCATATGTTTCATAAATTTATCAACTGTGCATGTTGTACAAAATTGTCACCTGAGCCCCTTTGTAATCATTAGAATTACTTGTCTACATACTGTCTGTAAATATGTAATCTGCAGGGTGAGGAGTACACAGTAGCCTATACTTTAAAGTTCTTAAGATCACAAGGTAGGCTGAGTTCAAAGATGGTTGTGGTCCAAGCAAGGCACCTTCAGTGTTTTCTGCCAGAAACAGAAATCTTGCTATTTTACCCCAAACCCAATTTTTCCCCCCTAAACCTAATCAAAAAGGGCATTCTGGTGGCCTGGTACCTGTTGGTAGAGCGTTTGCTCCGTGTACTGAGGATCTGAGTCCTCAGTAGTGGCTGTGGGTTTGAGTCCTGCCTGCAGCCCCTTGCTGCATGTTATTTCCCCACTCTCTCTCCCCCTTTTCCTGTCATGTCGTCAGCTGTCCTATATATTAAAGCCATAAAAGCCCAAAAAATATTTTTGAAAAAGGGAGAAAGCCCTGAAGGCTAACTTCTCACAACAGCCTCAAGGTAAGGGGATAGAAAGTAGGGAACAGGCCACTGGCCCTCTACTTTACACCCCTGTCACTGTAGTCACAAAACTTAATAGATGTGTAACTGAGATCAAAATGAAGGCAAAGTTCAAGGGTGAGCGTAGCGTCAACTTATTGACAGGCATTGCAGGTGGCGTTACCCCATCAAAAGGTGGTCTCTAGTTTTTAAACATTTTTTAAACCTCATATTTGAACAGTTATACTAACCAGAAAGGACAGAGGTCTCTTCTCTGTTAATCCATACAGTTTTTTAGTTCCTCATCAGATATTAGCTGTTTCAGATAGATGTTGCAACAAATTTGCAACATGTTTGTTTGCATCCCGTAACTAGAGTTTATACTGTGTGTGTACTTACAGTATTAATCACATGTAATCACTTCAGCATAAGTGTTGCAGTGTTGGTAAATGATATATTCACTATCCCATGTATTGGCAATCTTACTGACATTTGCTCATTATTTTCTTGCACCCCTCCTTAATTTACTTTTCTTTGTCCTTTGCTCCCATTCTTCTCTCCTTCCTGTCTTCATTATTCTGTAACAGACTCTGACCTGGAGCCCTTCACCACCTACGAGTACAGAGTGAGGGGCTGGAACAGCTTTGGACGAGGCTCCAGTCGAGTTAAGACTGTGACCACCAGTGAGGACAAACCATGGGGAGTGGCACCGCCCCGGTGGAGTCGCTTAGGTGAACGAGATGACATCATCCAGCTGCAATGGCAACCACCTGCCAGGCCTAATGGTGTGTATGTGTGTGCATCACTAGAAATCCCCTTCTCTGTAGATGTGGTACAAGATGTTTTATATCTTTAAAGTAATGGGACACATCTGACAGTGATTATCAAAAATTAAAGTACCTTTTCCACTTTGCCAGGTGACATCACCCATTATGTTATACTGCGAGATGGACAAGAGCGTTACCGTGGTGATGAAAACAGTTTCACTGATGTTGGTGGGATCAGGCCCTTCCAGGAATACAGTTACCAGCTGAGGGTCTGTAACCGGGCTGGCTGTACAGACAGTACACAGGTAAGACTATAGTTATTTTTATGTCACTTTGGCTGTGTCGAACTGACATTTTCTATGTTGCATCACTTTATTCTGTAGCTCAGTAGCAGCTTATGTATGTAACATTATGCTTACTTGTCCCACAAATAAGTTTGCATCATTATTAAAGTTTTACTTAAATTTTTAAGAGTCTGACATTCAGGGGGTGTCGGTAGTATTCAAAACAAATACACAGATCTGGGCTCTATTCATAAGGCTTGAAATCTCAGCTGTAGCTGTTGAGATAATAAGTGATTGTAGTAATTTTTTAAACAGTATTTTTTATTGATTTTGCATATATTTCAGGCATGCAAATAAACAATGAAACATGTCATCATAATTTTCATGTAATAGTATAATAAAAAAGTATATTTTACATACTTCACATACTTTAAGTTTTCACACTTAAATTCTCCTGATCCCATCTTTGGTAATGTATGTTAGCACTGAAGACAATGTAATACAAGATGCCGTCTCCTTCACCTATACATTGTATTGGAGGTATGTCCAGTTTTATCCAAGACAGAGGTATCATTCTCCTTACCTGCAGTGACCTGGAGTCCAAAGTCAATTAAAGCTATCTGTTTTGAACTAAAAATAAAGGATATATGCCAAGTACACAGTTTTGCTTGGTGAGACACCTTCACGCCAGCAATTTCAGATATAGTCTGAACAACCGTTTTAGTAGTTTGATAATTTTGGACAGTCCTATACACAGTGAAACCCTTTCCTATAAAAAGTTATTTTGTACAAAAAGACAGTAAAACCTTATTGGTTGCACCTTCAGTTGGAAAGGAAATGTGTATTCTATTGATTCCTGCTCTGTGCTGTTTGTCTCTGTCCTGCTAGTCTTCCAGTAGCGCTCTCTCTCTTTGTTCTCTCACACACACACACACACACACCACACACACACACACACACACACACACACACACACACACCATACACACATAAATTCTTTCCAAAACTGTCCTCTGTTGTAGCACCCCATTTCATAAAGACATTATTCCCCTGTATGATTATCTAATGGCTCCTCTAAAGATGGACTGAGCTTCATTGAACTAAGCACCACTTTACTCTGTAGTTTAGTTCACTCCTTTAATTTAGGCTGAACACTTGAACAAAAAGGAAGGTGTGTAAAATGTGTGCTGGTGTGTGTGCATGTGTGTGACAGAGAGAGAAATCAAAGAGAACATTGCTTTGAGAGAAAATAACATATGTTGGTGTAGCTCTAATTGTTAATCAATGTTGATGCTTTCTGCCACTTAGCCAAAATGTAGCTAATCAATTAATTTACCATAGTAGTCAACATTATGCTGTGTTTAGATGGACCACACATAATCAGAATAAAAGCCTAATCAGAATAAAAGTGCCTGAAGAGACTGATCTTTTACTGCCAGATTGGAATGAATTTTCAATCTGATTAAGAGTTTTGATAATCTGATCAAAAGGAAAATAATATCCACATAAGTGCTAAATATGATTGTTTCTCTCTGGATGGAATAAATATGTTCTTTTTGCTCATGTCTACCCCATGTCGGGGTAGGTGACATGCCACAAATGAGTTTCCGGTAGGGACAGAAACATGGTGGTCAGTAGCAGATGCAATATTTCTGTTAGAAACTTTGAAAAATTTGAACACCCTATCATTGTTCCCAGGATACAATGTGAATCCATCTTGAAAATTACCAGGCAGAGACACTTCTTTGTTTAATGGCAGTTAGCAAAGTAGAACCCCTTCTTCCTCTTATTCCTCTGTGATATTTCCAGCAGATTAGACAGTTCACAGTGGGCAGAACTACATTGCACATGTCATATCAGTTATACTTGATTAACACTTTTAAACATACGTTTAATCAGATCACTTTATTTAGCATCCACTTAAACAGTTAAGTTATAATTTCTAATCAGAATGATTTCAGTGAGATTCAAGTAATATTGTCCATAGAAACACAGCCAGTGTGGAGCTATTTGTAAAACTGAACTCATCCCTTATTTTCCCACACAATTGCCTGAATGCACATAGATTGGTCTGTACCTGTTTTGTTCTGTCAAGGATAAATTGTCTGGACATGCAACCCCCTGCTTTACATTGTGTAAACTTACAACAACAACCTTGTAGCATTGGTCTTCTGCAGATGGCCGCTCATCTGATCCATTGTTTGGCTGGTGGCCTTTCAGCAAAATGCCCTTTTACCTTCTCCTAAAATCCTCCTCAAATGCTGATTTCTGAACGTTGTTTACATGATAATTCAGGTGCTCAGTTGTTCTGCAAGTGATATTTTAGAAATTCTAAACCTGTGCCTGACCTTTGTTGTTAATAAATTACAGTGTGTGATGTTCCTACACTGTGTGAACTCTGTACTGTTCCCATGTCGGAACAAGTTTTTATTTAGCCATGTTTCCGCTCTTCCCCTGTATGCGAGGCTCTGGATTTGCTGAGCCTACCTGATGTTTGTGATAGCGTCCATAATAGCTTCACACAGAACTCCCCCTGCTATCTCTCTGGCTGTAGCCGAGCTGATATCACACAACAATTAATTTCTCCGACTTAGAGGTGATGAAAGCTCACGTTGAAAACTGTCTTTCTGGCTTTTTTTTTTAAAGCTAATTTAACATCTCATTATTTTGATGAGCACATTCTTACGTAAAGACGAAGCATTTAGATATGTCACTGGAGGGTTGAGATGGAGGTACAGTTGGTTGCACTGGGTGTGAGGGGCTTATAGATAAATAGATGATTGCTGGATTAATGTATACAATAAATTAATGCTGGGGAGATTACCTGAATGAAATAGGAATGGATGAATGTAGGAAAGTGATAAAGGAAGGAGTGGTAAATGGTCAGAGAGATGAAGAAAGAGAGAAAGAAGAATGTGTCAGCATTTGGTTAGGCTCTCTCATGTATGTATATAGTGATTTGAACTATTTTAACCACACATTTTTATTTTTTTTGTAAATGTATTACAGTGATTCATGTGCGGATTTGTGAAAATTATTGCATTTGTCACCCCCAGTTTCTGAGTTACATCACTCTGGCTGCCCTCAAATTCAATACATATAATAGATAATAATTATAGTAATAATTAGGCTGCCACTTATAAGTACTGGGTAGTCTGTGATGTGTGTTCATCATCATGTGCTAACCTTTTAGAGCCAGACAGCCATCCCCATGAAAGGGCATGTGAGTGAAACAGAGAAGCTGCTTCAAAGCTGCATTAAAAATATTACCAAGCAGAAAGCCTTTTATCCACAACACAGTTCAAAATACTATCAGCTTATCAAGTGAACATCGATCATGTCCTCACAAAAAGTCTAGGTTTAGGATCATGAGACCTGTTGGTTTCGCTGATGCATTAACTTGACCTATCGTAGTAAAATATTTCTCCTTCTAGATCCTCCGCCTGGAAACTAAATTTCCATTTAGGTGAGAACTACATGGCCAGCAGAAGAACTCTGTATACATGCACACACCCTCCTAAAGCCATACGCAGTTACACCACAAACTCAATCTCTGTCTTCTATGTTCTCTCTGTCTACCTCCCTCTCTCTCTCTCACACACACACATACATATATTCACACAAACAAGCACACACACTCCCAGCAGAGGGTGGAAAGAGAGTGAGTTGGATTAGTTTGTACACCAGTGAAAATTGGCCAAACAGTCCCAATTATGGGATAACTTGGGCTAACCTAATACACCACTGCAATTACCTGGCATCAGCCCCCTCACACACACACACACACACAGGCAGAGACAAACAAACACAGGCAC
Source organism: Lutjanus argentimaculatus (assembly GCA_034769285.1). Classification (NCBI taxonomy): domain Eukaryota; kingdom Metazoa; phylum Chordata; class Actinopteri; order Lutjaniformes; family Lutjanidae; genus Lutjanus; species Lutjanus argentimaculatus. Next base: position 21,081,258 of record JAWZSL010000002.1, read on the forward strand.
ACACAAACGCACACCTGCTGTGACAACAGAAGGTGCTGATCTAATGCAGTTGGTCACTTAGAGAGGGAGGAAGAGCGATTGGTCCTCTTCTGTCTTCGAATCCTTTTGTCCTGTTCTCTCTGCTATTTGTCTCCTGTCATTCCCCTGATGTTAACACCACACTCTTCAGTGTCTCCCAACTGTTGTCTCTTTCCTTTCTCATCCTCACTCCTTCCCACTGTCCAAACACCAGTTTCTCTTTTACAACAACTGTCATCTGGTGTCCAACATCTCTCTTTCTCGCTTTTCTATGTCTTTCACAATCCCTTTTCTCTCTTTGTGCCAAGTTTCCATTCCTTTGTATACAGAAAGAAGGGTCAGATGAAGACTCTCATACTAAAGCATTCTCTCATGTATGCAGACTTTTGTTTCATTTGAGTGAAATCTAAGAAGCCATATTGTATTTCTCTGAGCTTTAAATGATTCTGATTATGTTACATTTGGATTGTTGTAATTGTCCTTTTTCTTTTTCAATGCTCTGCTCAACTCTGGGTCCTAATTTCTGTAAGTCAAAGTTAAAGGGATAGTTTGGATTGTTTGGTTGTATGAGGTACTTATAGATAGTCATTGTATTAGCTACAGTAGATGCTGGTAACTATGCCTCCAGTTAGAAGAAACAGAGAGGGGCACCAGCACAGAAGTTACATCACTGCAAAAGAAAAGGTAACAGCTGTTAGCTTCTTTATGTTTGTACCATTAATGTCCCAGGTGCTAATTTGCCATTTTCAGCTTGTGGTTTTCAATTAGGAGGTCATTCTTGGTTCTCTGGGACTTCGAAAACGTAGATGGTGGATGTCGTGATGCCACTTGAAGCAAGCGACCAATGGCAGACTTATACCCACAGTGTGCATCCGGTGTGTCAGACTAGTAGACCAGCAACTCCTGTGTTCAGCAAGATAAAATAACTGATTTTACCTATGGAGTCCTGACTGGTTTGGAAAGAGATATTTGGTTTATATAATGGTGGTTTCTCATTGGAAAAGGCTGTCTGAATAGTACACTTTAACTGATACTGATTTTTCTTTCTTTTTTTTTTCTTTTTCGGTTGGACCTTTTTTAAGTAGCTAAAAAACACCTTCTGTTATTGATCCTGTCCGCAGTCTTTCACTACATGTCTTCTGTGCAGGTTCTCCTCTCTGCTTCTCCAAACTGGGGGCGTGTCAACCATCATTTACATTAACTAATGCACTGACTGTGGACAAGTACCCAATACAGCCCCACATAAAATAAGCTAAATTATCTTGTCAAGTTGTCCAACAAAGCAAAGTTAAGTGAACTTAAACATAAGTGCACCTTATTTGTGTATATTTACATACAGTAAGTGGATATATGTTTTTAATTTTCTTTACATTTGAGCAAAATCTTGACAGACATCTGAGTTAACAGCACACTGAAGCACTCACTGATTGACACTACACTTTCCCTGCATCTTCCTTATCTTCTTCTGTGACTCCTTTGCTGTTTCCTCTCTTCCACCTCGTTGTGTTTGCGCGTGTGTACCTGCACGCCACCTGTGTGTGTGTTTGTGTGTGCACGTGCGCGTGTGTCTCCTTAGTTGTAGTAGCAGTGTTCTAATTGCATAGCATTGTGTGGGACAGGTGGGGGAAGTGCTAGTGACAGTCTATTAAGGCAGGATATCCCTGTTGCCATTAGCAGCAGATTGCCCTGCGATTCTGTGGTCTCCACATTCACCCAGCGTTCACAGGGGCCCACAGATACTACACGAGGAATTTACAATCAGTCACTCACAACACTATACTAAAAAGCAGTCATTTTTTTGCATGACCTGAGTCTAACAGAGGATTTCTTATTCTTTTGTCAATACTATTGATTGGAATCCACATATCATATCATAATTAAGTTTAAGGATGATTAAAAAAAATATATATGTGATTTTTTTTCAGCTGATACAATAACTGATTATTGCCTGCTACTCATGGCCAATGCAGATAAGATAACTGACAATTTCACATTTTTGTGACATTGACATCACGATTACAACCAAGAACAGTTCTGATTGTTTTGTTTTTTTCTAGAAATATTTTTTTGCTCTAGTAAATTACATCAAAAAACAACAAATATACTTTTGTGGGGTATTTTGCTTAAGAATTCACATCAAATGCTTTGACATAGTCTGTCAAATCTGTTGTTACTGGCAATATTTATCAGCTATAATTTCATTATCTGAATAATAATTAATAATACACTTTATTTCCCATTATTTCCCATTGCTGAAGCAGCGTTCAGTTGTTTCCTTTGTCATGCAGAATTGCTGAAGTGATGGAGTAGGTCAATCAAGGCATGTTGCCATCAGAATGGGAGACACAGTAGTGTTCTGGAGAGATAATCCTTGATTTGTCAACAACAAACTCTTAGCCTACTGTATGCTCACATTGGGATATTGCTCAAGGTAAAATTCTCAATAAATACAAATGCTGTATAATGCAGTGCTGGTTTTTACACATATTTACACTATTCACACGATTTTTCCCTCTAGGTCAGTGAGTTCCAGGATTAAAATATTGTATTATGTATAAATTCTATAGTTTGCAGACTGTACATTCAGTCACAATATTGTAACAAAATACATCAGCTCGTTATGGTGCTACCTGTATGGTTTGGTTTTCCATAATGCAGGTTGTTCAACAGATTGTTCTTGTCTTCATTTGTTTCCTGTTTTGTCCTATTTGGGAGTAAGTTGGAGCTTAAAAATGTTCTTTCTGTTTTATTTTTTTGGAAATAAATTAACTCACCAGCAAATGTCTTTCTCTGTTGTCAACCAGGACTTTATTGCTTAGAAAGAGAAGCCCTGAATTTGGATGCAGTTTTTTATTGGGCTGTGATCCTGTTAATTACATTCATAAATGATCACAGCTGAAATCCATCTGTTACCCACACCTTTTACATTCTGTAAAATATAAGAAATGTGTTTTATTTATTGTGTGTTTTCTTCGTGCGGGTGACTGAGCCTCTGTGTGAACGTCCATGTGTATGTGTGTGTGTTTAGGTGGTGGCAGTGACAGTCCAGGGAGTCCCAGAGGGTGTGCAGCCTCCAGTGGTAACAGCTTTAACCCCTTACTCCCTCCATGTAAGCTGGTCTGAACCTGCTCGTCCCAGTGGGGTCATACAGCGGTACCACCTGAACCAGACTGGTGTTGGAACCATATTTACACACAACGATGGACCCAGAAATTATACTGTGACTGGTGAGAGTCAGATTATCAAATGCCTCATTTTCCTTCACTTTTTCTCCATTTCTCTCCTGTTCCTGTTCTCTCCTCCTTTAGCCGCCTGTATCCACTGTTTCTCTCCTGCTCCCCTTTCTTCCTCTCCTCCTTCTAGTCTCACACCTCCCTTTTCTTTCCCCACTTTCTCACCCCCTCACTTCACACTCAACATATTCTTCTCTCTACTCTTTTCTTTTGTCATCTTGGATTCATCTCCTGTCTCCTCCTCCTCTTTTCCTCTCCTACTCCACTCTACTCTCTTGCTTACCTGTCCTCTCCTTCCTCTCTCCTCCCCTCTCCTCCCCTCCTCTGTTGTATTTTTTTTTCCTTTTGTCACGAAATTTATTTATGTATGCTGGTTTCTGGAAGCCATCTAATGACTGAATTTACACCTGATTCCCGCCACTCTCTCTCTGGGCCAGCCCCTTACACAGACACAAACACACTCACATGAACACACATAGGAAACAGAAACACATCAAGCACGTAAACACACTCAAACATATAAGACAAGCACGCAAGTCAAGCTCACATACCTAAAAACACACGCACAAAACACAAACAGCACAGCAAAAGCAGTGTAAGAGCCAGTGCTCTAACAAAATGCTCAAAAGTACAGCGAGTAAACACACACAGACAAACAGAAGTGTTGGCTTGTCGTAATATTGTAGATCTGCACAGAAACACGGTGGTGTCAGGACTTGGTGATTTGTGGGTCTTGTTTTATCTACCCTGAGGAGGAGCTGTGTTGCTGGCCCTCTGCCATCAGTCAAAACACACACACACACTTACACATGCAGACACAAACACCTGCATGAAGGATTGTAAAACAAACATTTGTTGTCTGGATAAAAACGGAACATCTTAGAGACACAAATACCAAAAGAATATCAACGCTAGGCATATTTACAAATTTCTGTAACTGGAATAGTTAAACTAACTTCAGATTTAAACATTTAAGTTGCTTTAAAGTTGATTTGATTTTTATTCATACATTTGAATATGTAAGAACCAAGTGATGACATCTTTTGAAGCTGAAATTCAGTGGCATTTTCCCTTCACAGCTTTCCTCTATGCTCTGTCTTGGACTCAGACCAGGCATCGGCTTTGCCAGTAGCCAATAGACTAGTCCCATGGTGCCTGTGGTTGGCTTGTATGGTCAGGAGTTGTGTGCGCACGGGCATGTGTGTTTGTATGTGTAGGCATGAGGCAAAGCAAACAATGCCAAATAGAGATGGTAATGTGCTGTAATACTGTACCAGCCCCATGTGCCAGTGTAAGCAAGCAGCGTGCGTGTGTGAAATTCCCCTGTCCCCCAGTGAGACACTGGAAAACCCTGTGTTTTCAGCCAAAATCACTACTGGGGCAGTCGCTCTCTCTCTCTCCCTTTATCTGTCTCTCTCACTCATCCTCTGTCATTTACTCTCAGCTCTCTTTGTAACAGGACATGTGTGTGTGTTAGGTTCCTGTGTTTTAATGTATTACAGTCCTGTGTTTCAATGGCAGACATGCAGAATCTTTTACAATAATATAGGATCAGAAATTGATCAACTTTTTATGACCACTACAGATTGAAGGAATAGTTCAGATTATTTGAAGTGGGGTAGCATTAGGTATGATTTGATAGTGAGTGTATTACCTACAAGAGATGCAGGTCAGCATGTCCCCAGCATGGAGAAGCAGCGAGGAGTCCCTGGTAAGAAGCTAGGCAAATGCTGTGGACAGAGTTTAGATGCAAAAAATATTTTAGCCACCTAAAAAAATGTCCAGTATTTAAAATATTTACACCTCTGTGCATTGTCTTCAGACAGCCTTTCCTGATGGGAAGCCGCCATTATTTAACCCAAATATGGCTGTCTTCAAATAACCAGACTCCATGGGTCAAAATCAGTCATTTTGACCTTGCAGAACACAGGAGTTGTTTAAGTCTGCCTCAATCTGTTAGTTTGTTTTGTGTTGTTGCGTGGTAAATCCAAACTAACCTTTTAAAACACTAAAGTCACACAATAACACAAACAAGCTAACAGATCAAGCAAGCTGTAGACCAGCAATGAGTGTGTTCTGCGAGCTATAATTGCTGATTCTGCTCATGGAGTTGGTTGGTTTAGAGAGAGCGATATTTGGCTTTTACAGCTGTGGTATCTTGTCGGAAAAAGTTGTCTAAAGGCAAGGGTAAAGTGGTGAAAGTATTCTAAATATAGAGTACACATAAAATATATTAAATGGAAATTGACACCATACAACCCCACTTCCAAATAATCTGAACTATTCCTTTAATTCAGAAAAACCTTGAGTTGGTCCCAAATCGTCCTGCAGCTCAGAACAATCCTAGAATACTGTTTATTA